>JASAOG010000128.1:302500-1502500 GCA_030265305.1 Biomphalaria pfeifferi | reverse complement strand
TTTGTGCATTAGAGATACATTATAACTATAGAAACAAACACTAGTTTCACTCAAACGTTACGTGTGAAAAGTGAAATAAAGATGCCCTTAAATTTCTGACTTTAGAATGAGTTGCAAAAGAAGTCCGTATGGTCCACGTACTATGTGTTAGAACGCAGTAAGAGCCTTTGTCAATCTCTCTTTGTTTTATGATTTAGTAGGGAACTAATTAGTAAGCCTTTGTGTCATTGTAAGTCTGTCAATTGTTCTGATGGGAATTAAAATAAGCAAAATAAAAAAAATCCTTTAAAAAAAACAACAACAACAAAAAAAAAGAGCTTATTTACGGGGAAAAACTCCTTAAAACTATATCTCAATAATGTAGGAGTTATTTCCTTTATTCGATATCAAACAAAATAATTAATTACCAATAATTAATTGACTAATTGGGTAACTCTTTAATTTATTCATGTTTTGTTAGGTACAATAAATAATTGTATAAAGTACCTGCTTGATTCAATAATGCGTGTGAGCGAAATATCGTTAACAATTATCTAAGGGGACTAAACCCTACAGATTTAGCCATATATGTGAATACTGAAGGATTAATTTCAAATTGTAAAATGTTTTACATGTTTCGGATGTTCCTTCAGAGTTGTAGATAATTACTACCTAGTCCAAACCTCCCGCATGACGACGGGGTATGGGAGCGGACAGGGTTTGAACCCGGGACCATCGTTAAACCTGAACGACAGTCCAGCGCGCAAACCGCACGACCAGGCAATCATATGAATGGTTAACTTTTTAGAGATTCATGTCTTGTCTATGCCAATGAATAAAATTGAAAAGTTTCAACTTGATCCAAGAATTGGTGTTAAAAAAAATGTGTACAAACTTTTTACCAGACAGATAGAGAAAGTGAATTGGTATAAGCTTTGTAGCAGAAAAAAAATGCTGTAATGTATACATTAATCTACTTTATTACTTTTGTTTAAAGGACTATCCAAATAGAGAACAAAAGCATTAAGCAGCCCACCACTAAAATCACTCAAGTTTTTTTTTATGGGATCTCAATCCATAGCACAATCGCCAAAAATAGATACATCATTTCACAGCACTCAAAGACGATGTGAACGGTTTTCTTAAATAAAAATTAAACCATTTAATAAAGTTAGTTTCGTGATTTTGTGTTAACAGTTAGACCAGCCTACTTTTATTCTGGGAGAGAGACTCGAGTCTTTGAACATTTCAAGAAGGAATTATTACAAACAAATTATGACCGAAATGGCTGCCATATTCGGTGTGAACAACGAAACCGTTACAGCGGAACTTATAGACAATGTGATGGATTTTGAAAAGAATCTCTCAATGGTAAGTCAGTTGTCAGTAAATTATTGCAGTTAATAAAATACCATTGTTGCTGTTGCATTTTTAGTTGGTATGAACATGTATTAATGTTGTTTGATAAATAATTAGATCACCACATTGAGTTTTAAAAAGTCATTCTTTTATATTGTTATAAACCTGGTGGTGGCACAGATGGGGGTAGTTATGTGTGTGTGTGTAGTCAGCCGACGCAAATCGCCCCAGGCCAGCGCTAGACGAGCGGTCAACCGTGACGAGTTACGACGATCGGCCGAGACGAGTGTCAACATGATGGTTCGGGAAGGATAGACGTCGTGAACAGAGCTCAGGAGTGTCACGAGGGATGTAGTCATCTGACCACCCAGAATGGTCGAGTGACGTTCTGTCCGGTTCTAGAAGGCCAGCAGGGACCCTATATAAAGAGTGAAGGTATCAAGGACGAGTTAGTCACAACTTCCCGATCTACAGTTCGTTACAACGGCTCATTACAATTCCGAGACGAGACAGAGAGACCAGTGCAAGAGTTGATACGGCGGAGAGATATTTGTACAGTCTTGTGTTACGTGCTGCCAATTGTACAGTATTGGCTGTTATTTATTGACATTAAACTATAACGTTATTTTGAAGCTCAGAGTTGTCAAGTTCTTTACGTTGGTGGTGTCGTTTGGTGCAATTTGCAGCGAGCCTGGATAGGGAGATTCGTAACAAATATATAACAAAATCCATGAATAAAGATAAATATTTGTACATGTATTTGTATATGTGATTATTTGCTTGCTTTTTTTAAAACCAGATCTCTGCAATACAGCCTTATGGTATTAACAATCCATTCACTATAAGTCAGATGCAGCAAAGGTACTTATCATCTGTAAGTCATTCAAAATTCGTGCTAGTAAGATCTGGGAGCCAAAACGTCTAAATATTTTACTTTCTATTGAGTTAGATTAACTTTCTTGCTAGTTTTTCTTTTTTTTTAAGGATGCGCGATAATAAATATGATAGCCTAATATCTCATATATACAAACGTTTGAATATAAATTCTAGATAGTAATTTTCAAATGTTTTATGTTTGTATTTTAGTTTAAAAATGTATTTAAATATTCAGGCTTTTGACTGGAAGAAGTTTTTTGTATTAGTGACGTCATATCCAGAGATTGGTATACAGAATCTAACAGACAGCGAACTTATTTTCAGAGGACCCAACGCTTATTTTCTAGCTCTTAAAACATTACTACTACAAACTTCAAAAAGGTAATTTGAACAAGCATTGATTTATTCCTCCTCTTTCTTGCCTCACATCAAGTCCTATATTATTGGCTTGATAGTCGAGCAGTAATAGTGGAGTCATTTCTTTGCTGGAAATGAAAGACGAAATTTAGTGCTGGTTTGGCACAGGCATTCTATTGCCGAGTTGACAGATGGAATAAATTCCGGGTTTGTTAGGTACATCAACGTGAAGTCAAATGCACTAGCTAGTGTCTAAGGTGTGTAACCTGAACTATTGTAATTGTAACGGATAATGTATTTGAGTTCTTGCAAACTTGTATTCTAGACGTAAATCTAGAAAACAAAAAGAGTTAAGTTTCCATTTCAGATCCTGCGGTCTTTAGGGCAAATAATGTTAAGGTTATCTGTTTCTTTGACCAATGGTTAACAAGCATGTGTCATGTGGCCTGCACAATGACCAGCCGTCTTTACTTTCCCCAAATAAAATCAGGTACTTGTTAGAGTTGGGTGGACTTAGGGGCGCCATAAAAATCCCGAAATTGAAAATCCTAGTCTTTAACGAGATTTGAACCTGGTTCGGAAGCCAAGCACTTAACCACTCAGCCACTACGACGCTAATCTAGTGACAAAATATCCAAGTGTTATGGTTTACGGTGTATATTCCATTAACACAAACCCACATTAGAAAACTGAATAATTTAATATCACAAACTTGACTCGAGACATTTAGACCAACACCTCTTTGCACGTCACAAGTCTGAACGGCTTGGCAACGAGCTATTGGTCTGACCTGCCCACAGGCTGTGACGTTGCAGGTCAGTGTTGAGGCCTTCTATAACTCCTAGTCACTTTTGATTTAAACTTTGATTTAAACTTTGTCTACAATTATTTTCCTCCTCAGAACTTTGGCTGATTTTATTGTATGGAGGGTTATTTTAGCATACAAGCTAATTATAGACTACAACAATCTAGATCCTGACGTACGTATGATATTTATTTCGTTTAACATAGTCGGCATTTACTTACACAAAAAAGTCTACCTGAAATACTGTATAACTATAAACATTCTTATTTTATCTTATATAGTACAGACGTTACTTCAAAAAAGAAGATGATTACGTACTACGCGTCATGCATTCAGTCATGCATATTAACCAATGACTTAAATTCTGCCAAGTCACTGGTTTTCCTGGCTAGCTCAGGCAACATATTCCATGCTCTAATAGCACTAGTGGAAAAGATTGCAACGATACAGATTGTGTACTTCAAAGTTAACATTTTTATGTTTAACTTATTATAGAGTTTACGTAATTGACTGTTATCTGCTTATAGGAGAAACATTTCTATAAATTATGACTCAAAAATATTTTTTTATAAAGATATTATAAATTGAAGAGAACGATAACAAATGAGATAAATTGAGATAATTGTTTAAATAAGAAGTGTTTTTATAAAACTTGTATCAACTCACTCTGTCTGTCTGTCTGTCTGGTAAAAGTGTGTACACGTTATTTGTCCCACACCCATTTTCGAATCAAGCTGAAACTTTGCAGATTATTCATTGACATAGACTAGACATGAATCAAAAATAAATTTGTTGGAATTATACAATTAATTACTGGTAACTCATTATTTTTTTATACCAACAAGCGAAAGTAATATTTTAGTGTTTACATATGTGACTAAATTTGTTGGGTTTAGTCCCCTTAAATAATTGTAAATGCTATTTCTCTCTCACGCATTCTCCGATCAAGTTGATACTTTAAACAATTATTTATTGTACCTAATAAAACATGAATCAATAAGCAAAAATACTAAATTAATCAATTATTTTTTTGGCAATTAATTATTTTGTTTGATATCGAATAAGGGAAATACCTAGTACATTATTCGTAAATATGGTTTTAAGGACGGAGTTCTTCCCCTTTACATAAGCTTTTTTTTTCTTTTTAAAGGATTTTTATTATTTTACTATTTTTATAATTTGATACGCAGACAGACGTGTTGAGAGACCAATGTCTGGTTGGTGGACAGGGGAAAAAAAGACAAAAAAGGGGGAAAATGAAAATGGAGAGAGTGGGAATTCCAAAATGATATCTTATTTTTCAGTTGGCAACAACATGTTAACACGGACATTTTGTGGCATTATGTAAATACTGTTCAACTTGCAGAGATATAAGTACGTCCCTTGGTTACCAGACAATGAGATTGTATGCTTGGAGACGATGGCCTTCTATAACAACATGAAATATGCTACCAACAGCCTGTATGCCATCAATGCACTAGATGTTGAGGATAAAATATTGGTAACTCTTTTAGTATTAGAATAGAGACATTTTATACCTTCAGTGCATTAACTTTATTCAATTTTTCAGATACCTTAAAATTATTCATTATTTTTTCCTTAAATGTTTATTCATTATACCACGACATGATAGCTACAGACCGTTAATTTGACGTTCTAGTTAGTAATCTCGCAATGAATGATTTATGAAGACCATTTTGGCTATTGTTATGGAGTGTGTGAATTGGTTGTTTAATGGTTTTTATGTTTCGGATGTTCCTTCATAGTTGAAGATAATTTACTTCCTAGTCCGAACCTCCTGCAAGGACGACGGGGATGGTATCGGGCAGGGTATGCGAAGTCCGAACAGTCCAGCACGCATACCGCACGACCAGGCATCCAAGGTTGTGGTGAATAGAAGTTAGCGATTGGTTGGTGACTATGCAGGATGAATGATGCATTGTCGTAAGCTGTCTTGGGTACCCCACCAGACGACTCCAGAATACCAAAGTGAAAATTCTTGTTTTTGTAGTGAGTTAGATTTTGTTTAAAATACCAATTTATATTATTTTTAAGGTCTTCTACATTTATTGAAGTTGTCAATATTATTTTTAAGGTCTACTACATTTATTGAAGTTGTCAATATTGTCATTAAAGTTTTATTTAGTTTTGTTCACTAAGAAGTTAGGTTATTTCAAGTTTGACAAGTTAAAATATACTACGCCTATAGCGGTTTAGTTGTCTACCAGCAGTTTGGTACTATAAGTCATTGACCGTCAACAATATACTGTTACAAATCTCACTATCCAGGCTCTCTGCAAACTGCACCATACACTACCAACTTAAAGAACTTGACAACTCAGGGCTCCAAAGTAACGTAACAGTTTAATGTCAATAAAATAACAGCCAATACTTTACAATTGGCAACACTTACACTGTACAAATATCTCTCCGATTACACCGTACCGCCGTATCAACTCTTGCAGTGGCCTCTCCGTCTCGTTCCGGGCTTGCACTGGGTTCAGCTGTTCAGGACTGACTTCACACACTAGGTTCGTTGTGTCGGACTCGATCGCAGACCAAGATCAAGACGCCAGTCGTCTCAACTGCACTCCGCACTGAACCGTCGTAATGTTCCGTACAGAACCACACCGTTGAACTGTGCTGAAGACGACCGTGTTCTGTGCCCTGTCGTGAACCTTCTCTCGTGAACCTTGCTGTATTGAGCCCCTTTTCTCAACCGTCTTGACTGCGACACCACCGCTCTTATATAGGGTCCCTACTGGCCTTCTAGAAGCGGACAGAGCGCCGCTCGACGTTTCTGGGTGGTCAGGTGACTACAACTCTCGTGACGCTCCTGAGCTCTGTTCACGACGCCGATCCAACTCGAACCTTCATGTTGACACTCGTCTCGGCTGACCGTCGTAGCTCGTCACGGTTGACCGCTCGTCTAGAGCTGGCCTGGGTCGATTTGCGTCGGCTGACTACACACACACCACTACCCCCATCTGTGCCACCACCAGGTTTATAACAATACATATAATGCTAGAGGGAAAGATTGTTAAAAGAATGAGATGGGAGGGGGTTAAGGGGAAAGCATTAAGTAACTATCTCTCAATACTCTATCATGTTTATAATCAGGTATCTGACTTGATCCATCGAATACAAGCAACATTCAATGCGACTGTAAACCAAGCAAGCTGGCTAAATGATTACGAACGACAATTCATGAAAGAAAAGGTATAATTTGCAAATGAGTTTGTTCCCTGTATGAATCTTTCTTTTCAAAAAAATAAAGAATAGAATAAAAACCATCTATCCAAAAAATGATTATCACATATGTTGCCGGTAAGGTGAGAAATCCAGCATTCAAGGGATTTTGTACATTTTTGGTATCTATATATTTATAATCTCGGTTAGGAAAAGTGTGTTCTATCAGTGCACGCAGTATATAAGAATATAAGCCTAGTACTAGTAGTAGATTAATTCAAAGACTGCTTTATTGATCTTAATTGGAAATGTGTTATGATGATATAGAATCTGTTCAATTAATAACAACATTCCACACATATAAAGCAAAGAAAGTGTTTCAACACGCAGACATCTTGATCTTTGAAGAAGTGGAAGCAGAGGGCGTGTACCTGACCAGACGCAAAGCATTTTGTGTGCCGAGTGAGTAAAGTAACAAGTGTGGATTCGTTTCCATCTTCAATATGGTGAAAACATGACTAAAACTAGTTAAGACGTCTCGTGAGTTATTAATTTGAATGCATGGAAAAAACAGCATCACGTCAACCCTTTGCGCGTTCAGAGATAACAGAGTACCCTCCCTTCCCGCAACCTCATCATTTCTCATCATTTATTTTTCTATTGACCAGAATGGGAACATGAACATTAGCCTATTTTATTGGGAACGTTTGTACAACGCAACTGTACTGGAGGAATACTATTCTAACGTAAGTTTATACTCTTTTTAATTAAAAAATTAATGGCTTTAAAAGCATGCAGTAATGTCCTTCATTTAGAACATAGTGGCCGGGAGGGAAAAGCTTGATTTCTGAACCGAAAGGTCACGGTAGACATTATACAGGACTTTGAACTTTGTACAAGTCCTAAAAAAAAGTCCATCCTCCTCTTTTGGATACCGGACATTAGTTGGGGAAAGTCAAGGCAGTTGACTGGTCACGTGACTCTCGCTAGCCATCAAATATAACATTGTTACATTGTATTAACTTTGGTCTTTTGTTTTCTTTAAATTCTACCGAAAGGGACTGGCGATACATGACTGGCAATAATGAAAATAGAAGGTTTTATAGTTATCTATTGTTAGTTTCAAACTTTTCTCTCTACAAAGGATATAGGGAGCTAATTCAACTTATACCACCGTATCAGTTATGAAAAATTTCTTTCCCTTGTTCGAGATACCAAACAGAGATTTCCGATTATTGCTAGATTAGTGTACTATTAAGGTAATTCTCCAAAGGTTACCTTAACCTTTTCAATATCAGATCAATGCTCTGCTACAATTTAAATTTGTCTCTTTCATTTCTCCACAGATGTCATTCAACCGAGAAAGATTTTTAGAAAACGTGGCTCTGTTAAACAAGGAAAGTTTCTACGTCATGCTAAGACAACTCCGACTTGTCAATCGTAATGTGTATGCAGAATTAACAGAACATAGCAACATAGTAACATAGTTGATTAGTTGGATTGGAATTGAATTATAGACATCTAGATGCGACTATTTTAATTAATAAATGAAGAATTAAGTTTTATGAAACTATTATACGAGGGATTTGTATGTTAAGTATTTCTGTACAAAATGTTGTCTCTCAAACCTTATTGGTGCATGCTGATATTGTCTTGTCATGTGTTTACAGTTGGAACCTATTACCCATTCAAAGCAACGCTTTCTACAACGAGTTTAGAAACAGAATGGGTAAGATGTTGATATGTTCATGTGATTTAAACAACAATTCTGTCCCATGCAATGTTCGAAGTCCACTCCAAGAAATGTCTTGAAAAGATTTTGTTTTAAAACGATGATTAAAACTCAACTGAAACTCTCTGTACACGCAAAGAGTCACCATCAAAATGAATTAAAGACACTTAGGACACTTAGATTTACCTTTTAGACACATTCTTGTTCTCAAGTTCTACTTGTTATGTTGCAGACCTACCAGAAGGATATCTACAACCAAGTATCTTTGACAGTAACTTTCCAGAGTAGGTTGTCATATCTTGTTACATATTAATGTAACGTTATTAGAATGTGCATGTTAGTTAGGTCTAATTTACGTCTTGCTATTCCATCTACAGTGCCATCAATTATGGAAGTGTAGGAAATATAATAGGACACGAGATTACTCACGGATTTGATTCTAATGGTAAACGAAGAGTTACTTTTTTTCTCGTAAAGCAATTAGAAAGTGAAAAAGTAAACCTAGCTAATTCGGTAAAAATGTATTCAATCTGCAGAACTTTAGTTTACAGGTCAAATGTATCAAATGGACTATTTAACTTTTTTTTTTTTCAAATACGAGATACAATGAGTGAACTACATCAGTTCTTTACACTTTGGGGAAACATGGTGGCGGAGTAATACGGGCTTTCGAACTAGTCTATATGTTTTGAGTTCGAATACGTGAATTTTGGAATTTTTTTTTAGAGATCTTCGAATCCTTGCAGCTCAAATAGGTGCCTGAAATTGTTTAGAGTCAGTTAAAAAACAACTTGAATTGTCTTAGGTGCCTGATAACTAATTATTGCACACCACAATAACTGAAAGTCGGTGTCCCCAATTACCACATCGGGAATGCGGGAAATGTGTTTATGGACACGCAATTTTAGGTATTGGGTTGTTGTTCAAGTGATTAATAATCTTATATAATACAGACGTTACTTCAAAAAAGAAGATGATTACGTCGTTTATTGAACAATAGAGATTTGTTTCAACAAAAGTATTTTTGAATTCACTTAGGTATAAAGTACGACAAAGACGGCGCAGGATTTACATGGAATCAATCATTGACTGACGTGTTCAACAACAGAACCAAATGTTTCGTTGATCAATACAACAGTTTCATTGTAAAGGGAGTTAATAAATCAGTTAGTGTCAATAAATGTTTCAAAACTGCAACTTTACGTTGCCAGTGTACTTGTTTACCTGTCTGCCAGTCTGTCTGCCTTTCTTTCTGCCAGTCTGTCCGTCTTACTGCCTTTCTTTCTGCTAGTCTAGTCTGTCTGCCTTTCTTTCTGCTAGTCTAGTCTGTCCGTCTGTCTGCCTTTCTTTCTGCTAGTCTAGTCTGTCCGTCTGTCTGCCTTTCTACCTGTCTGTAAGGTTGTCTATCTACCTGTCTATGTATCTGCCTATCTACCTGTCTATCCATCCACCTGCCTGGGGGCTGTTGTGGTGAGCTAATGCAAAGGGTTTCTATGTAACATGAAATAAAAACGTCGTTATATTGCTGCTCAACTTTAAAAAATGATCTCATACAAAGTAAAATCATAATCTGCTGGTGACATAGTCTTAAGTAAATATATGTTCTGGACATTTAAATAATAGTCTTAAGTAAATATATGTTCTGGACATTTAAATAATTTAAAACCATAAACATTACTACCATAACTCTTTATATTGACCAGTAATGTTAAAAAGCACTGGCATATACAAAAGTAGTTTAAAGACACGCTATGCAATAATCAATGATCGTAAGTGATAAGTACTTTGAGGTCTGTATAACGAAATGTACCAATGAAACTATAGTGCATTTTTTTCCTTTTTTTTTTTTTTTTTTTTTTGCCTTCACAGATAAATGGTTTAAACACACTTCTAGAAAATACGGCAGACAGCGTCGGATTAAAACTCAGTTTTAAAGTAAGCTTACTTTAGATACCTCCCCTCCCTCTCTCTGTTGTCAATAGATGTGTGTAGGATATATACTTGATAGCTTAAACATTGTCTGCGTTCTTCAACGAAACAACCGACGAATTCCAACTTTTTAGAAGTTCCCAATAATTTGCGTTATTATTTCTGTTTGCGTTGTGTGTTTTCATTTTTGTGCGTGATAAGGATAGGAATATTCCATTGAAGAATACGCTTGCTTGTTAACTGCTTTTGAGAAGGTGGAGGAAGAAAAGGCAGTTATTAAGAGAAAAAAAAACCCTGCATTTTTTAATGTTTGTCTTGATTGTACAATCCTCAGGCTTATGAAGAACTAGAAAAGGAAGATTCCTCGCAAAAGAAAATTCTACCGGGCATTAATTATTCTGATCATCAATTATTTTTTATCAGCTACGCTCAGGTAAACAGAGAAACTATGAAAACTCATATAATAATCAATGGAAGAAACATGATTTTATTATTAATTCTTTAAAGTAAAAATAAACATGCGTAGATCCCGTGAATTACAAAAGAATGGGATTCGACTGCTCAATATACTTACTTAAAATTGAAACGGACATGGGAAGGGGAACTTGCATATAGAATAATTAATTTATTATGTACCTCGCTGTGGTAAAAGAAGTTATTAATTTATGTATTTATTTATATTTAAAATCCAACAAGACACATTTTTCTTCAAACTCCCTATAACTGTTTTCCGAAGTTTAAGCCTTACTCTTTAAATAAGGATTCCCTCCCCCCCGCCATTATTTGTAGCTGATATCAAAATGTTTTAATATAGATGAAATATTTTGGAATAGGTTTATTTTGATCCAAACATTTCTCCCCATGAGACAGTTCACATTGTAGCGCCCCTATTTCAATTACTCTCATTTTATCACAATCCTTTTTGTTTTGTGTCCACCCACATATTCACACGTTTTGGTAGTATAAGAAAAATAAACGAATATAATCTACAACAGTGTTTCCCAAAGTTTGTCCTTAACGGAATACTTTGCACATTCTGAGTATTTAGCGGAATACTCTTTTTTTTTTTATAGAGATTAATTATTCCAGTAGTTCGTGGAACACCTATTCAGGCCTCGTGGAACAATAGGGTTCCTAGTTTGGGAAACACTGGTCTACAATGAGGTTTTCTGGTCAGTCATCTTTTCTAGATCTAGACTCTAGGTTAAGTCCTTAGCCACACGTTATACACACAATATTGGATATGGCTCCTTCTGTCTCTGAAGACGATCTATGCGCCCAGGCGAGTCACTGACTTTGGTTTCGTCTTGAGACGGGGCAGAATCTGAAGTGTCTGATCAAGCAAGTTCTGGAGCGGCAGAGTTTGCCACAGTTAGGGCACTTTATACACACACAATATTACAAAGTTTATATCAACTCAATCTGTCTCCCTGTCTGTCTGGTACAAAATTTGAACACGTTTGTTTTCGGATCAAGTTGAAACTTTGACCGATAATTCATAAATCAAAATATTAATCAATTATTTAATTCAATCCCATAGTGGTAACTAATTAATTTTGTTGAATAAAAAAAGGAAATGGATCTTACAATATTTAGATATGTGGCTTTAAATGTGGTGTTCTCCCCTAAGATAAGGGGTTTTTTTTTGTTGTTTTTTTTAGTATTTTTTACTTTTTTAAAAAATTTCTGATACTATAGCGACGTTGTACATTAATAAAATCCGATGAACTGAGTCGTCAACTGGATAGTTCCTACAGTCCAGACCAATACAGGTGCGTGTTTTTTAGAAAAAAAACAATGTACAACGTAGGAAAAAAAAGGGGAAAAGGAGGAAGACTAATGCTAACTAGATTATAGCCTACTGACCTTTGTCAGTCTTCCATATTACTATAAAAACAATGATAAGATCGTAGTAAGGACCAGTAAGGTTAATTATAGACTATAGTAGTCATTGTATGCATTATATTCAATATGTTCATATAGTGACAGTTTATTAAAACATTTTAATTTCTGTTGTTTTTTTTTGGTAAAGGAATAAGTGTATTATATACAATAATTTATTCAAATATTTGTTTCTAATAGCGTTTCTTATACATCTAAACAGAGTACTGGGACCACTACAAAATTCTGTTGACTTTGCAAGAACTTTTGGTTGTTCGGCTGGTGCTTTTATGAATCCAGTGAACAAATGTGTTCTATTTTGAACAATCGTGTATGAACATCGTGTAGAATAAGTCATAAGTCCTGAACATCGTGTAGAATAAGTCATAAGTCCTGAACATCGTGTAGAATAAGTCATAAGTCCTGAACATCGTGTAGAATAAGTCTTAAGTCCTACCATGTCCTACCTATGTAAATAGGAAGACGAATTCTGTGTTCACTTATGGGTTTTGTTTCATTCATGAGTTAGGAATACAATTGTTTTGAAAGAAGATTGAACGAGTAGGAAAGATAAAGATGTTCACAAGTGTGTAGTTTAAAACAAATACATGGATGTGTCATCTTTGTTTTGTTGTTGTTTTATTTTGTTCTCTCTTTTACCGAATGTGGTTCAAAGAATGCTAGCGAGATCTATGAACCAAAATGTAAACGCTGAGATCACGTGACTTTCCAATGTGTGATCTGAGAAGTGAACATCATCGACATCTAACACAACGTTTGGACTAAAAACTCGGAGAAGACTAAAAAAGGCCACATTTTGTTTTTAAAATAACAAACGACTATTCCCATTCGACTAGCCAGTAATACCTTTAGTCTAAAGCTTTCGTGATAGAAGACTGAAAAGTAAAGTAGCAGTTATACATAAAACACTGAACCATAATCTTCAAATACAAAACCTAATAAAATACTCAGAAAGACACAAAGATAATGGCACTTTCTTCGTTCCTTATGCTAGGACAAATTTGTAGACCTACAAATGCCCCTTCTTCCCTAGTGCTATTAAAGCATGGAATAGGTTGCCTAAGCCAGTCAGGAAAAGCAATGGCTTGGCAGAATTTAAGTCATAGCTTAACATGCATGACTAGATGCATGACGTGTAGGACATCATCATTTTCTGTTTTATTTTAACTAACGTCTGTATTTTATAAGATGAGATAAAAGAACTTTCAAATCTGGTCAAGGAAATAATCATAACATATAAACATGCATAGACAAGCAACTCAAACGCTATAGGCGCCAGTGGGTTAATTAAAATTTCGTCAATCATACGATACACTAAATATGTTAAAGAATTTTAGAAGAGGGGTCTAACAAGCTTCCATTAAATTGGGCCCCGCAATTCGAAAGTCTGGCCCTGTTTATATGTTTGTTTCGAACGTTCCTTCAGAACTGAAGAGTTCCTACTCCTAACCTCCTTTAGAACGGCAGGGTATGGAAGGGCAGGGTTCGATCTCAATACAATACAAAATGCAGGCTTATAATGATTTCTAGTGGCCCCCGAAAGGGGAAGAGACGCTATTAGTTTTGTGTGGAATGTCTGTTCGTCCGTCCGTCCCGTTTAGATCTCATAAACTAGAAAAGATAGTGAAAATGTGACATCAAATTATTTTAGACCATTCAAAGTTCTGATGCAACTGATACTTTTTTTTTCTGAAAGCGAAAAATCTAATTTTTTAAATCACTTATGCAAGCATTTTTTTCATAAAAATACACCACTTTTACAACTATTCTCTATTAATAGTAACAAACACAGGAAGCTCCACACAAACAGTCTCTACAACCCTGTATATATAAGGCTAGTTTTCGAGTCCGAAGATTAGTGAGGAATGCAGTATTTCCCGTAACTGCGCAGTCCCAGCTGTGACCTACATATTTTGCCACATCCAGGGCAAACATAACCATTGTCCGCAGGTGGTATATATAGGCTTTGAAAAAAAATTTGTGTTTCAGAAAAATTGAGAGTAAAAAAACACTAGAAAAGACAACATTCAAGCAGTTAGAAAAAAAAAACTCAAAAAATGTAAATATGACAAAGTAGAATCATACCTACTTAAACTGACTATTCAATAAGCAATAAATCCGCTCACAGTGTGTGTGCGTGTGACTAGGAGAGATGTAAACTAATGACTTTTGTTGAAATGTGTAAGATTGTTTTAATAACTAGTAATATTTTTTTATCATTATTGATTGCACAGAGCTACATTATTCCAAATAATTCAGTATAAATCACAATGCACTTAACAGTGCAAGACTGATGTAACATAGTGTAAGACTGATGTAACAGAGAAGGACTGATGTAACACAGTGCAGGACTGATGTAATGTAGTGCCATACTGATGTAACTATGCAAAAATGATGTAACACAGAGAAGGACTGATGTAACAGTGGGAGACATGTAATGTATTGCAAGACTGATGTAACACAGAGCAGAACTGATGTAATGTAGTGCATGACTAATGTAACTATGCAAGAATGATGTAATGAATTGCAAGACTGATGTAACACTGAGCAGGACTGATGTAACAGTGCGAGACTGATGTAACACAGAGCAGGACTGATGTAATGTAGTGCAAGGCTAACTTAGCATGGTTTGATGCTGCTACCAGTTGATACCACATCTCCCTCTGTATAACAAATATATGTCTACTATTGGTTTGCAAGAGGAAAAAATGAAAATCATAAACTCTAAAATGTGAAGTGTTGAATCTTTATTAAGTACTGTCATACTAATTGACATGGCTGCTCTTTCTATACTTTTAGAAAATGGACTAAAAAATTCAACAAATGTAGATACTTCATCAAAGATTGTTATTTTAATAGGCTAATCCAAACCAACCTTTATTTTTATATACACGTATTAAAATGAATTCCATAGTTGGCAAGGGTGCAGGTAACAAAACCAAATGTAACCCAAGAAACTTGTTTTTCTTTTCTGTTTGAAAGACAATATAATCTCAATTGTAAAAAAAAAAGTGACAGAAAAGTGATATTTTTACTATTCAATTTTTAGTTTTTTGTTTTCTTAAAACAAAATTTGACATTAAACAAATATTTCATGCAAATTTGGATAAAAATAATGTTTTGAGATTTGTTTTATTAGTTTTTGTTAACTTGTCTGTAATTTTAAAAGTAACTAATTTTGATCTCAAAAAGCTTATTTTTTTAAATACCAAATTCCTTACTGATTAACAGAAATGATATGATTTTTTTTCTTTACATAATATTGCTTTGAGTAGAAGAGAGCATCCATTTATGACATCTGGACCAAAACGTTGTATTACCCCCAGACACACACATGGCTCTTTCCCATTCTTTTTGTAGTGCCCATTTGATTGTCCACTTACTAGCAATGGAAAGAGAAAATTGGTATCAAACTCTTAGTTTAAAATGGGCCATTGTTTAAAAAAAAAAAAAAAAAAAAAAAAGAATGAATGATGTAGTGTAAGCAATGGTTTCCATTTCTAAACATTTTTAAAGATGGTCACTGGTCAACTTCAGTTTTCCCAACAGATGTTTGGTACCCAACTGGTCCAAGAGGACTCTGTTTACTTAGCTCAGAACCAAATAGGAATGTCACTTGTATCTTACAAATAGACACACAAATCTTTACTAACAAATGTAACACGAGCATTTCACAACTTATCATGTCTCTGTGTCTGATATTTAATGTAATATTGGGTTTCACAAATGATTTCTGTTTCAGCCAAAGAAAGAAAAAGTAGAAAATATTGGGGTAGCAACTGTTATAAAATTGTGGCCTTCAATAAACATTTTCAAAAATGTTCTAAAATAAACATTTGATTTGCCTTATGTTTGTTTACAATTGGTAAATGCACAAACTAATCTTCTAGTTAGGACATTTATTTGGCCTAACCAGCAAAAAAAAGAGAAAACAGGATGGAAACCAGTTCAAACAGACTTCTGTTTCTGTTAACTCCCTGTTCCTAATTCACTTTTAAAAGCAAAACAAAAATGTCCTAATGTTTGCATCAATGATTTGGTCAGTTTTAGTTTCACAAAAATGTAAAAACCAGTCAGTCCAACTCCTAAGCTCCTCTCTCTGTGCAGATGTCATAAATGAAAAATCTCAAATCAATAGAATAAATAAAAGTCTAGAGTAAATACAACTATTAATTTGAAGAGTATATTAAAAAGTGTTCAAAATTTAATTCACAAAGAAAGCTAAAAAAACAAAATTAAACAACAACGACAAATGAGAACTAATCGAACTGTCTGTCAAATAAAGAGAACAAACGTCTGCGCTAGCAAGTAGTTATCTTGTTTAATGTACAAGTTATTGGCTCAGCTAGAAGTTTCTTCTTTGTGCCAGAGTTTAAAAAAAAAAACAAGAAAGGATTCAATTATGACCTTGACCTTTGTGTAAATATGATCTGAGATGAAGCTAGATCATAGCTAAAAACAGAAGAGCTCACAACAAATGATGACATAAGCGATGTTTAACTTTCACATAGTATTACCTAAGTGGGAAACAAAAACAAAGTCATTCAGAAATGTGTTAACATAATTCCAGTGAAGTAGCTCTACTAGTGACACACTTTAAGGCAAAAAGTGACATGTAATAATGAGACATTCATTTTGTTTTTTAAAAACACTTGACTAGTTTTAGTGGAGTACACAAATAAAAAAAGACAGCTTTCCTTTTTTTTTTTTTAACCATACTTTAAAATTAGTTATGTTTTCATAATTCTATTATCATGGTTGGTTTATTTAAGTACAGTAGAAAAAAACAACTTTTTTTTTTAAACCAAATATTAAAATTAATGATATGTTTTTATTATTCTATTTACTTTTACATTACCAACAAGGAATATTTAAAAAAAAACATTTTTTTAGGAAAAGTTTAAAAATAATAATTTTAAAAAAAATCTAATCACTTATTATTTAGTGTGAAGAAAAAAAAAATTTTGGGTACTATTCAAAGTCAAACTCCTTTACTAATGCCCCTTCCCCCAAATATGGTTAATAATATCAAACAAAATATTTACTTAGTCATATTTGTATTCAGAAACTTTAAAAAAAAGCTTCTGTCAATACAATTGACCACTTGACTCACGATGTTAATATTAAATATCTGCATGTACATAGAGATTATACAAAGAAATACATAGTTTAAAAAATTGAAAGTGGGGAAAAAAATGACAAGTAACAGCACAACATTGGTACATTGAATAGTACACACCAAAGGATTTACTTCAAAAATTTTACACATCACTTTGTGCTGCAAGGTAAAATTAAAAGAAAAAAGAAAGAAACACAAAAATAATGACACATAGTACAATGAGGACTTGCTGGCAACCAAAAGCCCAGAAGCTAGAGGACAAGAAGTTCAAATTTTTGTATTCATTGAAATGCAAACAGTGCCTGCTGCATATTATACACTGAAAAATTGGGTTTTGAAACCACTGATAAAAGAAAACATTAATGTGCTACTAACTATTAGATGTATCACAGACTTGAGAAAATTTGATTTTTGTTTTTAACATTTTGAAGAATTTGGGTAGTGAAACAAAACAAAAAAAATTCCGAATGAAACACTGTACAAACTTTTACAATTCTTGTGGAGTTAAAACAAAAATTATGTATATATATATTTTTAAGATGTAACATTTTTTTGTAGAATAATTAAGTTCAGCAAGTTATTGCTTTAAATTAAAGCCTTTAAAAGACATTGTATTCTAGCCTATCACAAAGACTACAGCAACAAGGAAACTGAAAGCAGCAAATTGTAACACATCTAATCTAAAACACTGTGGAGTAATATTTAAAATACATCTTGTGGCGCTTCAAAGTGATTATTGTTGGAATTTTTTTTATAGTTCCTGATAGCAATAGGAACAGCATTGGCAAACACAATATGATAGTATATTTTCATACTCAGCAGAGAAAAAAAAAAGGTTAAATATAGCTGTGGAGTTAGACATCATTTAAAAATAATAATAGGATATAATTATCTCTAAACATATTCCCTGCACAAGTCCAAATTGTTAGATATCAGCGTCACTTCAAATCCATAATTATTGCCCCTCAAAAGCACAAAAGTCTGTATGTATGTTAACTAGACGACTGAATGTCTGCAGAGCACACAGCATTGCCTTGCTCTTCTGGTTGGGTCTCAACATGGGGTTCAATGTTGACGTCATCTCCCCCTGCTCCTTTCTCCGTTTCTTCTTTATCCTCTTGTTCTAAATCTACCAACTCAGCTTTGGTGATTTGCTCAAAGTCATCTTCTGAAGAGCTAGCCTCATCCTCTTCATCATCTGCTTCCTCGTCAATCAGTGTGCCTGGTAGATCACCCAGGAAGGAACTGATAAGTCTAGCCATGTTCTCATGCTCACTGAAATCATGTCAGAAACGCTTAAATAAGTGCATTTCAATATTATAACAAAGAATGATCTAAATAAACCGAAAAATTTAAACGAAAATCTGATACAATCACTGACCTGATATCATCCGTAGTGAATACCTCAGTCACACCTAACTGGATGCCACTATCAAGGCAGAGTATCACCTGGTAAGCACGACCACCATTCGGTCCACCTTGCTCTTCTACACGAACATCTCTGATGTCTTCAAGTCTGGCTTTCACTAATGGAACAGAAGAGAATTCTCCATACTATGACCATTTTCATGGAATGGATAAGCAGTTGAATAAAGAAAATATTTTTTGAACAAATTAGTAAATTAAACAAAATTAGTAACATTTTATTATTAAAGAATTTGGAATCAAATTTCTTTTAACTTTGTTAGCCTCATCTTTGAAACCTTTATTATCAGAAGCACAACATTTTGGTGCTGCTGTTTGACTCCAAATATATGAAGAACATTCTTTTAGTACATTTTTCTATTCAATAAAATTATTACACCACTTTACCTCATAATTGTGTATGTCATTTAAAGAATGTGGCTTATTTAGTGTGTTTGTATTCATTTTTTCTAATTAGTCTGAAAAAAATTTATTTTTTTTAACATACTGGTAAATCAAGTGGATTGTTTCTTCAAAATATTTAGTATTTTTAACATTTTAATTATACTAATTTACAAACAAAACTAAAGTGAAACAAGGGGGGGGAAAAAAATCAATACAATTTTTTTTTTTCAAACCAAAAAATGTTTTCTTTTTTATTATTTATGGTATCTCAGGCTAAATGTTTAAAACTTCAAATAAATACTCCAGGAAACATTTATTTCTAAATACTAATGCACTGCATACAATCACACACATCATCAGATATTAAAGAGAATGGCTTCCATAATGTTCCTTAGTTCCTTTGTTTCCACTTTCTATTTTTGTCAGTATCAAAGTAATTTTTTTTTATTTAAAGGTGGCTGGTCTCACTAATAAACTATTCAAATAAAAGATGAGGACATGTAGGTCGAGTCAACCACTGATTGGATCTTGACTAAAGTTGTAATGTGACACAACAGCAAAGGCTTGGGAGGTGCCTTCCCGGGATTGGAGTACTATTGTTCTTCATCCAGAGATGCCAATTGAAACTAAAATTTAGTGGGGAGGGCCTTACCCATTTATCGTGTTTTCAGGTAGGAATCCTATGTGTTATAGTTGACCTTGTTCATTAAATAGTTGAATAATGCAACATTTTAAATATTCAGGCCTTCTTTTATAGAGAAACAAATGCTTATTATATTTTTTTTTCTAAAACATCGCTAGAACTGCTAGTACCAAAATGGCTGCATCAAAACATCCCATATCATTTTAAATCTGGGCTGCCCCACTTCAAGTCCCAATTTCTAAAGGCATTTGATATAAAAGGACAGAGAGTTGATACACATCTAACTGATAGTGGGTCAAGTCAGGCTATTAAGACAACTAAATCTTCTTGTTTATTGAAAAATATCAACCTTATGGTTGAAAAGAAAAGAAGACAAAAGTGGTCCTTCAACCCTTTAAATAGTATGGAGCTAAATGGTGGCAAATCCACCTATTAAGACTGATAGGGAAAAACAAAAGGGAGTCCTTCAACCTTAGGATATAGTGTAAAGAGGATAAATAGAAAACAATTAATGAAAAAATTAATGAAGCCAGTTGCTATTGGATGATGAGCTAGATGACTTATTATGTACTACTAAGGAAAAGTGGAACTGTTCTTTAATTGTTCTTTAATTGATATGTTTGCTAATGAATTAGTCCTGTGACAAATACTGCAGTCTAACATAGTTATTTTGCATATAAGTGATTTTGATTATATTCTAAGCATTCTAAATGATGAATCATATATTTGATATACATGAAAATAACATGAAACAAATCAAAAGTGTAAGAGCACAAACTGACATAATAAAAGCATGCTGATAATATATCCAAGAGCTACGTACCATAAGGTGGAGATCCCAGCGATACCATCTTGTTCAAGATATACTGGCACCAATGGAGGCGAGTCATTCTAACTTCATTGGCAGTTTTGTCAAATTCACAAATCTATTTTTTTTTAGAATACATTTTATTGAATAATTTCTAAATCTACTGATGAGCTAAGTCTGTATCTAATAAATAAAAAACAACATATACCAATATTAAGCTAAATTTCATGTACCTCATAGTTGTCAACTATTAAACAGCTAAGACCAGTTGCACATAATCCTATGAGAGCTTTGAAGATGAAAGACTCTAAAACAAAATTTCAGAAAAAATGTATGTACATATAAAATATATATATATATATATGGTTGATATTTGTTCTTAAACGTTATTTTTCAACAACACCAAAATAAAAACACAAAATGCACTACAGTGACAGCTACTGGAAATAAAGGCTGGAAGTTGGCAAACTAAATTATTTATTTTTAATTATTTGACTATTAAAATTTAACTTCAACTTACACAAAAAAAAAATAGTTTTGCTCAGTTGAAACAGACCAAAGCGTAAAAGAGTTGAAGTGGTACATTATTTACAAATTCCAGTACAGCATTTATTTACTATCTGATACTCTGTTACGATATGAAAGCTGGTATAGCTATTTTATTTCATGCAAAGTGAAAGAAAATTGATGGCTTTAAAGTTATATAATTTTCTTGGGCTGGAACTTAATGTTTCTGAGTTTTTGTATTTCAATGGAACATGTCACATTATGATTCCTTCTTCTACACACTTCTTTGACCAATGAATTCTAGTATCCCTTTCTTTGCTCCTTCCTTTTCCAAAATTTAATTCTTATTCGTCCCATTGAGTTGTTGCTTCTAAGGATAAAATGCTTACAATTTGATTCCTCTAAGTCTCATTCACAAAAAAGCACTTTTCGACCCATAAGTATTACATAAGGGCGTGGTGGCTGAGTGGTTAAGTACTTGGCTTCCGAGCCAGGGGTGCAGGGTGCAATCTAAGTAAAGACTGTGATTTTGAATTTAGGGATTTTTAAGGGTGCCCCTGAGTCCCTGGGGAAAGTAAAGGCAGTTGGTTGATGTGATGGCCACAGAACACACTGTTCATTGACCCTTGGCCAAAGAAATGGATGCCTTATAGTTAGCAAGGTTTGAAAGGGAAAAGGGTAGTATTAAATACTTTGGAATTGTCTTTATACCTTGATAAATGTGTGTAAGATACAATACTTTTCCACCTACCTGACCCAAAGAAAAATATCCCTAGAATACCAACAAAAAATCCTGAAAAAAAAAAAGATTTATACAATCTAAAAATAATCATATCTAATGGCTTGTTATATTTATTCATTGTGAATGTTACATTTACAGTTTGCTGATAAAATTTTTTAATTCCAATAAATCAATCTATATTTTTTACATTTAAAAATAGCTCATCACCATCTTTCCTTACAAAAGTACTGACCTACAAAGACAGCTTTTGAGAGAAATGTTGGTTCTCTGAGAAGTCGAAGCTGAGTTTCTGTGTGCTTCTCAACCTGCATATAACCCATACTTGTAGCATCCAAGGAGTTTCTACAGCTGATTGACAGAATTGATATTAAATTAAATTGTGGCCATTAATGATATCAATCATCAAAGAACATTATAAATAAATTTAGACTAAACTGATTTCATCTATCTAATCTCAGAAAAAAAAAAAAATGCTTCCACTGTTTGAAGAAGTTCTTTCTCTAACATTAAGAAAATCTTTATTTAAAATTAGTTTAGTCCAAAGAGAAAAGTAAAAAAACTATTCAAACATAAAAATATTTCAAAGTGTTTTAGTTCTTCAGCCTTAAATTTTATCTAATTCAATATTCTTTCATACATTAAAATTCAACGAAATAGATCATGAAATTTGTATAACTGCATAATTCAATATGTCCATGTCAGGTATAGATTTTCTTCCTTAATCTGATTACAGCTGTGCTCTATCGACCAGAACAGCTGTATGTGTAAACAAAAGTTTCACTGTTCAAAACTCAAGACGTTAAAAATAAAAGAGTCTTTATTGAGATACTTTGCCTTCTAGAGCCTTTGAAATGGCTTCGATGCTAAAGCCATAGTTGACAAGGCTATGTGTAAACAGTGCAGTAACAGTACAATGCATTACCTATGTAAAACAAGGTCAATGGTGTAGTATTAACAAAAAGTCATTCCAAAAAGAAACTGTTTAATGTTTATCTTCTTGTTTGGCCATCAACTGCACACAAATTGTGTGGTGGGAAGAATCTACTTGATGGGATATGAGCAGCACTACTTCACAAGACTGTAAAGACAAAACAACATCATGTATGAGGCCATTAATACAAGTATAACATTTTAACCAAGTGGTAAGGTTGTGATGCACATGTGTGATATAATGAGGGCCTTGAGTTCAAATCAAAAAGGAAACTAGGATTTTTTAAAATGTCAATATAGAATGTCCCTAAGTTCAAACAACTCAAGTTGGTACCTGACAAAAAATAGGAACATAAGGGTGGTGAGTCAGGTGATGGTCTAATGACACTGCTCTTAACCATCACCAAAGAAACATGTAGAGAAACATGCAATGCTTGGTGTTAAAGGAAACATTACTAAATCATTCCATTCAATCAAAATAAGACAAATTAGGTCCTCCGGCTATCTTGTTCTAAAGTGGTCTTAACACTGGACCTTTCTTAAAGACTGTTGAATAGCATCTGAGATAGGAACCCTAACTAACAAAACAAAACTAGTATTTGACATTTTACAACTTATATTTAATTTCATTAAAAAAAACAACTAGTATTTAAATGATAAAACAATGATATTAGATATTACTTACAGTAAAAACTAATTCCCTTATAGTACCTTTTGTTACCAAAAGAGCAATAGACTACAATAAATCCTTGCAATGCACTATTCTGACTTAGAAATTGACTTGTTTCACCAGAAATTAAAATTATTCTGTACTAGCTCAAATATCCTGCAGGGCAGCAGCAGGTTTTAAACAAGAAGTATTATGATACTAGTCTTGGATGTATACAACATGACCAGGCAACCATGCTAAATCTTTATCTTTTTCTCATATTTTTTGTACTGAGACTTTGCTGAATGATTCCTTTATAAATTCTAGTAACTGGTCATTATTTAAAAGTTTTTTCTAGACAACTTTACCACTAAAATAAGTTTTGAAATGAAAAAAGTCTTCAAGTAATATTTAACAGTAAATTTTGTGATATTGGCAGTCTTGTTTTGTTTACAAGTTTGTTTATATTTTTTGAGTGTTATTTCCAGAAATGAAGATTATTACATCCTAGTCCAAATTTCAACCGGTGCGTCAGGAGTTGGCTGATGTCAGTCTTAAAAGCATACCACACGACCAGGCAGCTATCCAAATTGAAATAATGGACTAATTGCTCACTAAATTAAAATGCTAATATATATAATAAACTGATTATAAAGTAGTTTGACAGTGCCATGTTATCAACAGTAGACAACAATAAAATGAACTACAAAGAACCATATCTACAATGAACCTTAGATGAAGCCTAATATCTTGATCTGATTTTTAAAAATGGTCTTTTATAAAGACTTTCTAGGAACTACGATTTTTTGAAATACTTTGTTCATTATAATTGGTAAAGGGTTTGACGTCAACCTTTGCTGTACATCTAGATCTAAAATGTAGTATTATTTATCTTTTCTGAACTACTTAACTAGTCAACTGGAGCATGACAATCAAATTTTGTACTCATCAAAAGTGGAATGGACTGATCCTTGACAACCGAGGATTCCAGCTCTTGTGGCCTTCATATGGCACCATGGTAGAAATATCAGTTAGTTATAGCTTATATACAAACAATGAGAAGCGAATCTGGCTCCTGAGAATCAATGCATCCAATACATTGAAATATATAGATCTACAACCTATAATGACATCCACACAGATGAGGTGGATAATTAACAGGTATACAAGAGCAGAGAGAAAAATAAGTTAGTAAATTTTCTTTACTAAAATGCAAAATTGGTCTAGATGACAGAAACTTAATTTACAGTAACATGTCATAAAGGACGAGTGGCTTCCAAATTTGGGAAGCCCGGGTTTGAATTCTGGTGAAGACTGGGATTTTCAATTTTGGGATCTTTAAGGCGCCTCTGAGTCCAACTAGCTCTAATGGGTACCTGATTAGTTGTGAAAAAGTATATGGGGTTGGTCATTGTGCAAGCCACATGACACGCTCAGTAACCATGGACCATAGAAACAGATGACCTTTGCATCATCTTCTCTATAGATCACTCACAAGGTCTGAAAGGAGAACTTTTTCCTTTTTTAAAAGTCATAAAAGGATGTTTAGTATCTTATCAAATAGTACTAGCAATAAAGAATAAATTGGTTTGACCACCTAGACCTAGATATGGATATCTAGATTTATAGATAAATCTAGAATCTAGTTTGAATTTTAACTGCTCAGTTTGTCCTGAAACAGGGGCTGACTGGCTATATGGGCAACCAGGCATTCAGTATCCAAATAAGCTGGTGGGGTTGCCAAATGGGCAACTTTGAATGATAATAAGTATCCTAAATGTGATTGGTAATCTTATACCTTTCATAAAAAAACTTTACTCTCGTAATAATGGAATCACCTAGATCTATAAACATGCACCATGCTACTGGGGGTTTACAATCCTCTATATACACATAGCAATTTTATATATACATGTCTGGGCATTAGCTGTGGTCAGAACAATGTCCCCCGCAGATCAATTCCCCCATCTCCACGCATGCGTCTCAAATAGCCTCTCACAACCAGTCCAACTTTTGGCCTTCACTTGTGGAACTGTTTTCACTAAAAAGAAGAAGGGGTGAAGGCAGGTAACTGGCACCTAAACCAATATGCTTCAGGCAGGAAAGGCTCATTAGCAATTTCTGGCTACCCACCTAGGAGAAGGAAGAATTTGAATTCATACCTCTGCTGCCTTGCAGCTATACTCATAACTGTTAGATGTATGTCGTGTATGACAATGAATTTGCGGGCCAGATGGTATTTAAATGTCAGGTATGATAATTTCACCCAGTCTGCCCCTGTCCTGAAATAGATGTACTCCACCAGATATCCACACTACAACAAGGCAGAAGAAAGACAAAGAAAAAGGCACATTAAAGGAATGAAAGCACTCTACAAGCAGTTCTTAGCCATGATCATGATGTCACCAATCTATAATTCTAAAGCATAATAACAAAGCAAAGTCACAAACTTAAAGGAAAGTAAGAGGTGACCATTTCTGATTGCATGTGTTTTGGCCCCAAAATATACTAGATATTAATCTATATTATTATTATATAATACTTATTAATACTAATACAGTTACAGGAGTACATATCTAGGACCTAGGAGTCAGAATACTAGGACCATTTTTAGATCTAATGATTAATCTACTACTAGATGTTTTATTTCTCATTAAATCTTAATTCTTCACACAAAAACTTTTTATCTTAGTTTCTTTTTCTCGACACCCAAGCAATCTCCCTTCACTCAGGCTTCACTGACTTCAGTCCACAACTTCACATTGAATTGATTTTCTTCACTTACCAAAGAGACTCGAAAGAGTTGAAAGACTAAATATCAAATGTATGTGGGCGTTTTAGTTTTAATGCTATAATCACACATCGATAGAGTAAGGAATTGATATAATCTTAATATGTTACAATCCCTTGTAATTGTAAAGAAAGTTAATGGATCTAGAAATCTAGATCTAAAATCTATGGATTCCTAGACTGAAATCTGTCTTAGAAAATTGCAGCAGTCGAAGATATTTTTAGCCCAATGTACTTATTGTTTACAAACATCCGGGCGACACTCTTTATGAAAGAAGATCAATAACCTATTTTAAGGCACTAGAAAAGGTAGATAACTATTGGTTTGTAATAGAGACTACAGAGTTAGTTACCTTCAAAAATGTGCCCACAGAGCTGGATATGACGCATTTAAAATTGTGTTTACAAACATTAACCGTGGGAACACGCATATGTGCCTTTAGTTTACAGGCGACATAGATCTAGGGCTGGTATTCTGTCTAAATATATATCTAGTTGCTCGCATTTCAAACATCATATTAAGAAAAAATAAATCTTTTATGTGACAAGAATCTAGTGTATGGTTCTAAATGTTGATACAATTTAATTGTCATCATATATATTATGACATAGACTAGAACTAAAATCATATGAACAAAGGCGTAGAAACACCATGGCGCGAAGGGATTCGATGAATCCGGGCCCTTGACCAATATTATAGAGGCCCACAAGAGCACTTTAAAAATCGAAAAAATAGTATTGATTTTAAGAATTTGTGTGTATCAAAAAAATCTTTTGTAATATGTAAGCATAATTTAATTTTACTTATCATTCACTGATTTATAATATAATAATAATAATGACAATGCCTTCGATTCTGAAAATAATATAACAAAATAGCGAAATAATAAATCGATTTAAACCATATTAGTATGATGCAATAGCCTTTCATGTATTTGGCGGCCGTCGCGATCCAAAGATTATCACAAGCTAGATCTATAGCCTACATAGAAAATTAGTTTTCTAGTATGAAATAGTACTTGTAGAACTGTTTACACAATAATTTTTAAAAAATACAATTACAAGCTTCCCCTCAATCGAGGTCATGGTGGGACCTATTGGGTTACCTATACGCCTATTTGTTTCCAAAAAAAAAAAAAGATAAATAAAATCATAAAAATAGTTTTTAAAAAAGGTTATGGCTATACGAAGTGTAATTGTATCAATTAGTTTCAGTCAGTCAATTAGAGTCAGTCGTGTAATTAAGTTTGTATTATATATATTTCATGGATTTAGCTTTCTCATTACGCTATGATCCTAGCACTTGTCTTGACCAGTTGGGAAAATAGGGGGGGGGGGGGGGAGATGACAGGGATATCTGGGTGGATTTTACAGTAGACGTTTTTTTTTAAATTATTTATTTAAAAAAAAAGAGGTGGGGACGACCTGAATTCGAACTCATGGCTCAAATCTTCTAACCACTCTGCTAGTGAGGTGCATATGAACATAAAAGATTCTATAGTTATCTATCGTTTGTTTGAAATATTCTATAGTTATCTATTGTTTGTTTCAAATATTCTATAGTTATCTAATGTTTGTTTCAAATATTCTATAGTTATCTATTGTTTGTTTCAAACTTACTTAATAGCGACGACTTATAAAGGGGACTAATTCACCTTAGACCACCCCTTCAGTCAATGGGATGGGCCATTGGCCTTATGGTAATTTGTTTCTTGTTGCTTAAATTTGACGTAACGAATATGTGTTAGCATATAGGCCTACTGGATGTAGCGAATGGGTGTTAGCATATATTGGATGCTGAGAATGGGTGTTAGAAGATATTGGATGTAGTGAATGAGAGTTGGCAGGTTTGATTTCTTCGACACTACCAAAGCCGGTCATAAGCAGAGTACTTTTTTTCGGATTTTCTTTCAGAACTGAATGTTATTGACCTACACCCCAGCTCCAACCTCGCGCAGGGGGGAGGGCAGAGTTTGAACACGGGATTATCGAGACAACAGTCCGGAGCGCATACCACTCGGCCATCTAAGCTGAGTTGCTAGAGAAAGCTTTTGATGTTGTTCGCTAACTAATTAAGTGGCCACTGCACAAACAGAAGTCAGTAACTTTTTTTTTTGTGAAGTCTTTTTCAGAGTGGGTAGAAGTTGGAAGACCTAATAGGGGAAAAAATGTTTTCAAAATGGTGAGTTAATAAGAAATACAGTCACTACCTGTGAATAGCTGCTTTGATTAGACGTGACTTTGGATTTCTAATTATATTTCCAATTATTAGTAGGCCTATTCATTCACTTTTGTTTGGAGATCAAATATAAAGACACATCATAAATATATACCCATACACACAAACATATAATATGTCCTCCTTCGTGATCGAAGAAGAGAACATCGCTCATTTCCTACGAATATGAAGATGACTGTAAAGCCCAGTACTCGCTTTGAAAGGCCGGCCGCCTACATGGCATGGGTAGGTTTGGTCAGTTGCAGATGAGCCTGCTTCTTTACTCAGCTTTTTGTTGGTTCGGCGCTCTTTCACAGTGGCCACTTTCCTTGCTTGATATATCGTGACTCCGACACACACAGCTCCACGCCATGAGGAGCGATCGAGAGCTAGTGCCTCCCAGCCGTGAATGTCAATATCACACTACTTAAAGGAGCTCTGGGTAGCGCTTGTATTGCCCCCCCCCCCACACACACACACGGGAGCGCTTTCCTGCACACAGCTCATAAATCATAAATGTTTAGCAGTTGCTTATTGCTAGGGGTGGTGCCATCACGGGCCGTTAGAAAAGGGTTTCACTCACTCCCACTCCAATTATCAAATTCTTTATCCCAGTGAAATAAAACTTTGTTTTTCCACTTTGATGTTCCTTTCAGCTGAGTGTCACCGGGCTTAGTCCGCAACCCTCTCAACCCCCACCCCCTTTAGCGACGACTATGATGTAAAGTGGTGTGCTCAATGAGCAAATGGTGACAAAATGACAGTATATAATAACATGTGTATAAGAAACACTGATGGGCCTAAGTAAAAATACAGGACACAAGGCCTTCATTAGCTAAAACAATTACAAAAAAAAAGAAAAGAAAAAAATAACAAACTATTTCTACAAAAACAATTACTACAAAAGACGCGTACTCGCGAAATATTTACTTCCCCAAATGTTACATTAATGTACCATTTCGAGTCTATATATATTTTTTAAAGTCTAAAGTTAGAGCTAGTATATTCAAACCTATGTAAGGGCTAGAGTTACCCGCTCCCATCCCCCGTCGTCCTGCGGAAAGTTTGGACTAATCTTTTTATTATTATCTAAGCAAGAAGACGTTTAGCCTACTCTGTATCTTTATCTTATATAATACGGACGTTACTTCAAAAAAGAAGAGGAGGTGGTTACGTCCTACGCGTCATGCATTTAGTCATGCATGTTAACTAATGACTTAAATTCTGCCAGGTCACTGGTTTTCCTGGCTGGCTCAGGCAACCCATTCTATGCTCTAATAGCACTTGGGAAGAAAAAGAAAGAGCTTTTGTACAAATTTGTCTTAGGATATGGAACGAGGAATGTGCCTTTATCTTTGTGTCTGAGTCTTGAGTATTTTATATTTTCCTATTCTGTCGATAGCTCTATCTAAAGTAGGCCTATAAATTATTAGACCCTCAATCGTAGGTCTATCTTTAAGGATATTAATCCTGATAACTAGATGATAGATCTAGTCTAGACTCTAGACTAAAGTTATAGACTAAGCGTTGAGTAAAAGAGTAGACTCAATATCTTGAATCTAGAGTGACAGTCTAGTGAATTTTAGGTTTAAATTACATTTAATCTGGATATTCTAGTGTAGATCTAGACCTCTAGTAGAAAAAAGAATTTTTTAAAGCTTTAAAAATGGCATATTTTGAACTTACCACCCAGTTTCGATTTGTTGTTGATGTTATTTTCGTTTCCCCCACTTAGAGATGGTCATGAACTGCATGAAGCAGAGCCAAGCTATTCAAGAACCCGTGACGTCACACCAACTCCTTGGCAGAATTTGATTTGCGCACGCATTGCATTGTGGTTAATGTTGAAGCAATGTGCATGAATATTGGGTTGAGAAGACGATTCTGTAATCTTCACTCAAATGTTGCGCAACATGTAATTCTTTAATGAGAAATAATATCGTGGATCTAATATATATTCTTATAGGGTGGTCTTGGTTTTAAAAAAATGTTCTCACGCGTTTTAAAAATGGCTCTGGCATATGGGAAAGGCAGAAAGTATCTAAGACTTCTTGAACGCTTTCACCAAAGATGTCTGCGCTCCATCATGGGCATACGAGGGCAAGACCACACAATACATAGCGATGTTCTTGCAAATGGACGGTGTAAAGTACAGTGGAGGGACTGCTTATAGTTCGACACGACGACTTATACCGAAAGTAATCTTTCCTTTTGTGAGAGGTGGTCGGCGTAACAGAGGTGCCCCCACCCCACGAAAACGCTTTAAAAACCAGCTTAGGTGCTTGCTTGCTTTAACTGACATAGAAGAGAGCACCTGGCAACAGGCAGCTTCCGCTCGAAGCAGCTGGAGATTTCTTACAAAGGCCGAGAGATACACATACACACCCACAAAAAGAAATATCTGCCGAAGACAGGTGTAGACGGCTAAAAGAGAACCTAAACCTAGCACCGGCTGACAATTATTTCTGCACTGTAGGTCACGTCTAGGACTGCTTGATAGTATCGGCAACACTTTCCAAACATGCACGTATCTTCTTTTTGTATAGGCGGAGATAGGGTTGGGGTTGTTTATAGCTGTTGATAGTTGAAAATGTTGAAATCTCCCTTTTTACCACTTCGGGGGACGAGTTTGTTTATTGTTCCCATACAAACTGTCTTTTTAATTATTTTTTTTTTTAGATCATCCTTTATGTCCTTTTTCGGACATGTGTATGTTTGTTATCTGGTAACCATCGGGCGGCGAAAGGGGAAACAAACTCTAATCAATTCATCATCAAATGCTCAGGTTGTTTCTCGAAAAAAAAAATGAACATAATAAGTTGGTCATCGGGCTAACTGTGTCTTAAAAAGACTTTCTATGCGCCCAGTCTGATGTAGGCCTAGATCTTGTGGAGATGTGGTAGACCAGTGTGTCCCAAACTTTTTCTCTTACGGAACACTTCGCACATTCTGAGTATAAGGCGGAACATTTCGCATAATTTTTAAGAGGTTAATTCACGTGGTGGCCTACTAGCTAATTATTCCAGTATTTCATGGAACACCTATTCAGGCCTCGCGGATTACTAGAGTTCCGTGGAACACAATTTGGAAAATACTGTGGTAGAGTAACGTTTCCTAGTTGTTAAGACTTTCTTTCAGGGGCGTTTATTTCACCAATCCGCCGCCATTAAAACTGAATTTTAAATATTCAAATGTCAACAGCGCTTATAGCTTCTTAATAGCTTTATGTTTTAGACATCTATAACGTAAGTGTTCAAGAATCAACTACCCTATTGTCAGAATTATTCGTTACATGTATCCGCTCTCTTCATTTCACAAATGGAAAGCTTCTATTTGTGTTTTTGAGAGCCCAAGTCAGACATTGACGATTGTGTGTTCGCTTTTATGTATGCATAGAAAAAATGTCGATCATTTTTATTCCTCAAGATACTAGGTCTAGGTTGGATGCTTGGTCGTATGGTATGCATTCCGGACAGTTGTCTCAGGGAAATAGAAAGCAAAGTGAAAGAAAGCTAATTCCAAAATTTGTCTAAATGTCTAGTAACTATAGACTGTTTCGTAGGCCTTAGAAATTAAGACTATTTCATCCTAACACATGAAGACTATTTCATCCTAACACATGAAGACTATTTCATCCTAACACATGAAGACTATTTCATCCTAACACAAACTCCTAGACGACGGCAGGAGATGGCAGCTGACAGGGTTCGAGTCGAGATCATTCGTTATAGTGGGCCTCAACACTGGTCTGCAACGTCATAACATGTGGGCAGTTTAGACAAATAGCTCGTTTCCACGTCGTACAGACCTGTGACGTGTTCAGGCCTTCTATTATTATTATTATAGCTTTTATATAGCGCTACTTTCATGCTTATGTCATGCTCAGAGCGCTTTGGTCCAATCTCATTTGTGGACCGGTGGGGGGGGGGGGGGGAAGGGGTATCTAGGAGTTGGTTTTCCGTGCTGCCTTTAAGCGCTCAGTAAACGCAACTCTGCCCGAGTCGGGTGTCGAACCTCGAGCCAAGACAAGCTGAGTTCAAGCGCCCTTAGCCTCTCGACCACGCTTCTATAACAATTGGTCTCTTTTGAATTCGAAACCATGATAGTGATGACAGCCCGAAGCGTATATCAGACGATGTAGTCAGCAGGCTAGCTTTTGTAACCGACTACGACATTTTTTTTATGAATCTTGAACATTCCTTGGCTTTAATGAGAGGAAGAGGGGACGGCCAAAGGGTACGTGGCGCCGCGATTTGGAAGCAGATGCCAAGCAGACGGGCAAGACTTGGGGACAGAGAGACTTCCCAGAACCGAAACGTCTGAAGGACGGTAGTTGGTGGCTTATGCCCCAGACGAGACCACTGGCAGAGATGAAATACATGAGAGAATCCGACAGAAACCAGGAAACCAACAGTTCGATAGGCCCAACTTATAATAGCATATTACATAGTCAAAAAACGCAAACTAAAACTCTATGGCCGTATCACAAGGCCCTCAGGGCTCGCAAAAACCTTCCTTTAGGGAACAGTACCAGAAAAAAGAAAACGATGGGGAAGCAGAATAAAAGAATGGACCATTGAAAGAGATTCTATCCAAAGCAAAATACAGAGGAATGGAGAATGATAGTCAACATAAATTGTCTGGTGCCCCAACAGACTAAGGGATAGGTGAAGGTGACAAAGTTAGTGCATAGCGCGCTGGACTGTCGTTTGGATTTATCGACGGTCGAGGGTTCAAACCCTGCCCGCTCCCATCCCCCGTCGTCCTGCGGGAGGTTTGGACTAGGAAGTAAACTATCTTCAACTTTGAAGGAACATCCGAAACATGTAAAATATTTTTACAAACGGTAAAATTAGTTTAAAACATATCATATAATTGTAGTAGCCTATAGATAACATTTCATTTTTGTCATTTTAAATATTCTATCTGGATCAAGATATAATCTAATACAGTTATCATAAAAATTCTAGATCTACAGAATATATTTTACAATAGTTTACATCTAGGCTATAGTCTATAACTCTCTTAACTATGCACATTGTTCAGACAGAAATATAAATCTACATATTAGAATAGTTGAAAGAATTGATGCAGAGTAGTTCTAGTGCGAGAGAGTGGTATTAACAAGGGAACCTACTCTATGATAGTTTCTAAGCTAAACAATATGGCCGATAAACCAGAAATATTGATTTCATTTTAAGGTAGGATAACAAAATCATTATTTATGTAAATTTTAGAACTTTGTAATGCATAAAATACATAGTTTCATGAATACTCATTACATTAAAAATTTAACATGCCGAATTTTTTGCCTGCTTTTTGTGTGACGTGGAGATCGCTTCGTTTTAGTTCAATCAAGTTTCATGTTCGAGTTTCCGCGTAAAAAACACTTTAGAATTTTCTATGCCATGTCTCTTATTCAACGTTCTCTTTGTACGTGGTCCAATTATATCAGTGCTCTCGGTTACATATACACTTAATTAGGTTTGAGCTACATCAAGATCTAATTAACATAATTTTGATCAAAATCTATTATAAAAATGTTATTATTTGCTTTCTAAAATTTTTTTTTTTCTAACAAGTTTAGGCTTGTTCACAAACATAACCACAATGTGTTTTCTTTTTTTAAAATAAATTACAATCATTTGTTAAATATGAATAAAAAAATATATATCTGACCTTACAATTGCAAATCACAGTCTGATCTAGATATATAGATCTATAATCAGATCTGACCTGATTGAATTTAAATTAAATTTGCATTCAACAATTTAGAAAATACAAAAAAATAAAAAAATAGCATCACAACAAATTTTAACATTAAGTCTTATTTCATTAACTAGAGAAATAAATAAAGATGTTTTTGAGCAACACTTTTTTTTGTACAAAACTTGAATTAGCTCTCAATCACCCTGTCCACCTACTATTTATTTTGCTTTATAAATAATGCTTTTCTATGTACCAAATGTTTTGACTCATAAGGCTTTTATTGGAGTCTGAAGATTAAGGAGGAATGGAGTATTTCATATGGCTATGCAGTCCTAATGCTTATAGTAATGATTATTATCTGTTACCAAACTATATTATTTCAATAAAGTCAGGATAAGTGACATTAGATTAGGCAATGTTATTTTTCTAAAATAATAATAAATATAAATTTCAAAACTCCTTTTTTGATTTTATTTTTTAATATGTTTTGTGTAAATTTCATTTTTTTTACAAATATAATACCGGGATATATATATTTTTTATTTATATATATATATTATATATCTATATCAAAATGAGACAATATCTTGCCACATTGCTTGAGATTTTTTTTTTTATTTCTAAGCCAGCACTGTATAGAAAAATTTAAAATAAGTTTTTTAAAATTAAATTTAAATCTAAATTTATCTCATGTTTGCACCTCTTCAGTCTTAGAATAGTTGTAAAATATTTCTTTATTACTTAAAGAAAACATGTATGTTGTGCATTTATTCTCTCTTGATTGATGAGGTACCATTGTTGATTTGACCACATTAAATTAACCTAATTTTGGGGTTTATAAACTTTAATTTGTGTTATACAGAGAGGGCATGCAATTATTTGTACCTTCTTCTACGTACTCATTTTACATGTCAGAGGGTTTAGATCAGTTATCCTATATCTAAGATGAACTGTGCAGTGGTTTCCAGATCAGGCAGTTCTACCAATTATAACATTTTCTGTTATTACGTTATTGTTATTGATGTTACGTTATTGACATTAAACCCTAACATGGCAGTGAGATACAAATGAGAAAAATGAATAATTCCTTCTGAAGGGGGAAAATGATTACACAGTGATAGAGTTAAGTAACCAGCGGTAACCAAAACATAATAAAATACTTTAAAAAATACACAGATAAAGGTGCATTTAAATATTCCATATGCTAGGGCAAATTTATAGAACGGCTTCTTCTTCCTTTTTAGAGCATGGGATGGGTAGCCTGAGACAGTCAGGAAAACCATGATTGGTAGATGCATGACTAAATTTGTTTAACTAAATAACACAAATTCAATATGTGATTCTAACACTTTAAACCAAATTCATGTGTGACTTTCTTTATACAATAACATTAACACACATGGCACACACAATAACAATGTTTACTCCCTTGTCAAGAGGAATCATTCTCCTTACTCATAAAAACAGTTTATTATTTTTCTCTTTCATTCTTTCTCTCTTTCAACAACTCTTAAGATCAGATTGAGAAATTAAAAAAAAATGTATTGAGAAATAAGATAGTACAAGTACACATTATAATAACTAATGATAAATACACAACAATGATACAATTAAAAAAGAGATGTGTAAAGCAAAATAAAATTAAATAAAACTCTTAACTTGTGGAAATGTATTTTTATACAAAATGGCCTAAAATACCAATTTGTTCTATTCTTTCTATCTTTTTTTTTTTAAAGTCAGAGAATGACATAGTATTGGAACTAAAAATGAAGATAAGATGAAAAGAATAAAATGGAATAGTAAACCTATTAACATAAGGCCTATTAACATAAACTCTTTTGAAAGTCTTCCTTCTGTAGAATGGTAAGAGGTAAAAGTCCTTATGTATCCATTAGACCATCACATTGATTAGCTATGCTCACCTAGGACACCAGTGAATTTCATTTTCTTCCAGTCCTGTGCAGCTGATTGATGAAAGCCTTTTGTCTTTAACTACTGTATTGGACTTTATTTTTTCAGTGACACTTTTGCTGTCCATGAAAACTGTGGTGGGCAAAGGCTGTTTCTTCTATTACAGTTCTGTAAAAATAGAAGACTCAAGTCCTTCTTGCCAGCCTAATGACTTAGTAGCTATGGTAGATCTAACTTCTCTTTTGATCTTTGAGGCTTTTTTTTAGAAAAATGGATAGCATTGTCCCTCTCTGTCTTAGATCCATAAAATATGGGCACTTGTACTTCACAAAATAATATCAGTTTCTAGTTTTAGTGAGGCTTTCCATTTAGATAACATAGGTCTTAAGTCTTTTAGCTGGCCAATGACCATTAATGCTCTCTTTAGGTCTGTAACCTATGGCTTTCTCTAACTTTGTACATGGATCTTATCTTCTTCTTATCTTATAAAAACAGACGTTACTTCAAAAAAGAAGATGATTACGTCCTATACATGTCATGCATTTAGCATGCATATTAATCAATGATCTAAATTCTGCCAAGTCACTGGTTTTCCTGGCTAGCTTAGGCAATAACTCATTCCATGCTCTAATAGTCCTAGGGAAGGAGCATCTGTACAAATTTGTCCTAGCATATTGAACGAGGAATCTGCCTTTCTCTTTGTGTCTTTCTGAGTATTTTATTAAATTTTGTTTTTGTATTTGAAGATTTTGGTTCAGTGTTTTATGTATAATTGCTACTTTACTTTTAAGTCTTCTATCCTGAAGGCTGTCTAAATTTATTGATTTTACTATAGGTGTTACTCTAGTCAAATGTGAATATTCGTTTGTTATGAATCTCACTGCTCTATTTTGTGTCTGTTCCAGTTTCTTATGTTTTCTTGAGTTGAGGGGTCCCAAACAGAGGATGCATATATTCTATTATTGGCCTAACTAAGGTTAAATAACATTTTAGTTTTACGTTCTTATTTGATTTATAGAAATTTCTTTTAATAAACCCTAATGCTTTGTTTGATTTTTGATAGTTTCATCAATATGGGGATTCCATGACAGTTTTTCATTTATTATAACACCTAGGTATTTTGCATTTTTAGTCTGTGTTACTGGTTTACCATGAATAAGATAAGTGGAATTAATTTGTTTTAGTTTTTTTGTTACTCTTAATAACTGACATTTTTCTGAGTGGATAGACATGCATGCTTCAAGTTGATTCCCATTTCTGTATTTCAACTAATTCTCTTTGTAAAATTTCTGTATCTTGTGTTGTTTTTTTATTGTTCTATATATTATGCAATCATCTGCAAATAATCTGACTTTTGTTCCTGAACTAATGCAATTTGGTAAATCATTTATATAAATTAAAAATAGTAGTGGACCTAAGATTGTACCTTGAGGTACACCTGAGTTTACTGTTATTGGTGTTGATTTAGAGCCATTTATTATTACAGTTTGTTCTCTCCCTATCAGAAAATCTTTAATTCACTGATGCAATGGACCATCAATGCCAAAATATTTTTTTTTAAGCAAACAATGGTGGTGAACTTTGTCAAAAGCCTTGGGAAAATCTAGTAAGATAGCATCTAATTGCTCACTATCATCTAAACCTTTTGAAAAATCATCAATTAGTCCTATTAGTTATGTTTCACATGATCTATATTTCCTAAAGCCATGTTGGTATGGAGTAAGGACATTATGTTTGTCTATGTGGTTTATTATGTTGCTACATATTATGTGTTCTAGGATTTTACATGTGATGCTGGTAAGTGATACTGGTCTGTAGTTTCCTGGGTCAGATTTTTCTCCTTTTTAAATAGAGGGGTGACATTAGCTTCTTTCCAGTTCCTTGGTACTCTGCCCTGGTTAAGAGATGCCTGTAAAAGTATTTTGAACACTGATGCTAGCTCATTGCTTAGTTCTTTGAGTAATTTAGCTGGAATACCATCAGGTGCAGATGCTTTATTCGGTTTGATGTTGGCTAATAGTTTTTGGATTCCCTTTTCTGGTACTTCTATATCTCCTATGTTGTCTACTTGGTTCAAATTAAGTAATATGTCTTTGTCTCCTGTGGCTGAGAATGCTTATGCAAAGTATTTTTTTAGGATGTTAGCTTTAGTTTTATTACCATTACGTGTTAAGTTATCTTCTCCTTTTAATGGTGCTAACTCAAAAGTCATACCAGGTGTGGAGCCTTAAACAACCCGATTTAACTGACCAATCTGTACACTGTTCTGCAACATTTTAGTCCTTTTGCAAACATCTTGTTGGGTCTAATTTTTAGATGATCTAGTTTTTCTATATACGCTGTGTGGTTTACGATTATCCCATCTGTAGTTTGTTTTATGAGTGTTTCTCCAGTACTGGTGACAAATAGGTATTGGTTCACTAAAAAGTCTATAACTCAAAAACTTCTTATTTAAATGTCACAATTTTCTTTTCATTGCACTTAGAAATGGTTAATGTATAAATTGTGATATTTTGAGCTTGAAAGGTGCGTAGTGGAATTTTAAATTTGTAGAAAATGTGTGAAAAAGTGCACAAAATGGCATCTTTTGATGTAACATGAAATACCTGGCTTAGGTTGAAGTAATATTCTACTAAAAGCAAGGAGTATTGAACAGACATTTGTGTTGAAATACGTTAACAATATAATGTTATTGCATTATCTATATCTTTTTATTTTATAGTTACTTTGGTATTACATAGATGTCGCCGTAAAAAATGCGTCACAGGTGCATCACATGGTGTCCCACTAAATTTGAAATTTTAAACCTTTAGACATAAAATGATTTATAGCAGTTAAATGTGTGCTCTCAGTGTGTACCTGGACAAATTACAAGGTATAGAGACGAGCTGGTTTCAACCAAAAGGTCTGGCCAGATTTTTGTATTAATCATGTCTGTAATCCGGACAAAATCATATTAACATTGTCAATGTGTCACGCTATAAATCTCCATACCTGTCCTTTCTGTTACTCAGTCCTACACTATTCTTGTCTGTGACTTATCATGTGTGCGTGTAGAGGAGGAGTTTGTCCCCTTCCCCTCTCTCCTCTTCAACGGCTAGCATTGCTGCAAGAAGTGGGTTTTTTTGTTCTCAACAAAGTTAAAAGCAATTCAAAGTTGAAGGCTGTCGTGACACTATTAAAAAAACAAACTGGCATAATCTTGATATAATCCTCGCTAATCCACATTAAAATAAGCCATTAGTGACGTACAATTTATTGCCAGTAGCCATAAAACACCCAAAACTAGGTCTTAGACCCCGCCCGCACCCCTCCCTTTTTTTTGTCGGCTTAAAGTATACATAAAAGTTTGTGTGTGTTGTCTTAAGAATTCTTTAAAAAAACGCTTTAAGTGTATTGATATTAAAATACCCGTATATAGAAAAGTATACTTTGAAAAAAAAATGACGTTAATTTCTTGTTAAATCTTTTAGCTTTGGAATATTCTTTAATTCCTCCATAGCCCCATGATTATCCCGTGTGATGGTTGTTGGGGCACCAATGTGAACTCTCTCATAACTTCCCGCCACCTTTTTTCTGCACATATAGCCTACTCTGCTGTTATCCATCAGTCTGCAAAGGACATGTCTGTCACTATTCGGCGGCAGGTCATGTCTGTCACTATTCGGCGGCAGGTCATGTCTGTCACTATTCGTCTACATTCCGTATTTTTATACTGATCTTTATTTTTTCTACTCACACTTCTCTCCCCTTTTAAAAGTACTTTATCTCTGTGCTGGTGTGTAAATGAGACTTGCGAATTTGGTTCAAATCGTATATGCTTCTTAAAGAGAATGGCATTATCTGTTTAATTTTTACAAACAGTTCTGGAGAGTTACTTGCACACAGCAGGAACTACAACTCTACTTCCCATGCTTAACGGATTCCGAAATGTCAAAAGTAAAAGTTTCGTAATATTGATTGAAAGGCAGGTCTGAAAGTCAACTCCATGTTAATAAAACATTAGAAGACCATTTCACTTTTTGAAGAGCTCATTTGTTTTCGGACTTCATTTTCCTCTTGCCATAACATGAAATTTTCTTAAAGTGCATTCATGAGATTAGATTTGTTCTAGCTCAACATAGCCACGGCTCACCTGAATGTTTTTGTTTTTAAACAGGGGCGTTGTTGAGATTGGTTTAGGCCGAGGGTTATCACTCCGCTTCTGGCGCCGAAATGTATATAGGGATTATAGGCCTATATATATATTTAAATTCTAACTTGACTCGAATTCGATATTGTGAAAGAAGAGGGGCTATACGTGGTACATTCAAAACAAATATCAATGAGGCCTAGCTACTGGATACTTTCTGTAAATAAAAACATCTACCTAATTTCAGTGTTCATTTAAGTATGAATCAACTTTTAGATTTAGTAACATTGTAGTTGTGGTCTAATGTATTGCGACAGTTAAGTGTCTGTGCTATTATGGATGTGGTAAGACTCAAAAGTAGTTGTCCGTGACGAGCATTGTAAAATGAACTGAATTGGAAAAATCGTTTTTGTGTCATTGCTAATTATTGACTTGTATTCACGTGTAACACATTGGATTGTATCAACGTTTGTTAATCTAATGTTTGCTTTGTGATACAATCGTTAGGACAATAGATGCAATCAAATACTAATGCTTGGGAAATAAAAGTACAATAATTAGCCTAATCATTTATCGAATTTAAAAAAAAAAAGGTACTGAATTGTATTTTTCTTTTAAATTAATAACCTCTGTACTGTAGAGGTTTAATGTCGTATAGAAATCATTGAATGCTACATTTTGAAATGGATCAAACAAGCTTATTGTTTTGTTTGTAGATGTAATCTAGTGCAGAGCTTCTCAAACATTTTTTGACCCGGGGACCCATTTATATAGTCAAAACTTACCACGGACCCCTAGGTGAAAAAGCTACATAAAAGCATACTATATAAATTGCAAATGTAAAAAAAACAACAAATTTTGTTGAAGGACTGTTTATTGAAATTATAACTTTAAAAAAAAATTATACAAATTTAATGAACTGATTGAGGTTGATGAGATTTTATGAGTGTATTATTGTCGCGTTCAATGTTTGCAAGGTGCAACCGAAAATCTCCAAGAGCACACATTTCTAGTCGGTTTCTTTTATTTGTATAATCACAACGGCATTGAATCCACGTTCTACCAAACCGAAAGGCGGGGAAGCAGTTAATTAACAACTTCTGTACAGTGACACTGCATGACGTAAAAGTGGAATCTGTTTTTGTAACCAGACTTTGTGGTCTCCTTGTTCAAACACTGGCTTAAGTTCCTCGTTTGTAGATAGTTTAATAAGCTTTTTCTGTACTTATATGAATTATGATTGGGATCCCAGCCGGGGATATCCAGTTGAAGAATGTCTTCAAATCTTTGGTTTATGGCGTCATAGAATAGTTCGTAATAGACGTATTAAACAGTAGTGAGGGGCGAGTGGATTATTATTCAACTTATCGGATTATCTGGCCTTCAGAGAAGTCTTAGTGTATGTAGTCTAGTGGTTGGCAGTTCTCCAATAAATTAGGCCTACGTTTACATCATTACTGGTACGATGGGATGGTGGAGGTTCAACTATGTCTTTGTACTCCCAGAACTTTGTCTGATGACCCAGACTCCCCCATGTTGCCGGAGATACTTATTTAAGTGGAAAAAAAAAGAATCCTCTTAACGAAATAAAAACCCAACTTTGAATCACAAAACTATTTTGTTTGTTTCTTTCCAGTTCTCTTCTTAGCGTCCTCTTTTTGTCTTCTCACGTGTTTCTTTTGATTTCATTATACCGCCCCCACATTTTTTTCTTATTTCTCACTTACTGAACGTAAAGCGGATCTTAGAATGTAAACAAAACGCAGATTACTGTAATATTAAGTAATGAAATCATAAATGGATTTAATTTTATAACGCTTAGGCCTATATTAACTAGATCTATATTAAATATATTAACTCACTATGTATCTTTCTTGTATGCTTGTATGTTTCTATTATTGCAATCATTTTTGACCACTTCTGCTCATCCAATGGTGACTGGTCAACAAGTTTTGCATACAAGCTCATGCTCAATGACAACACACGAATCAATAAAAAATCGACCAGTTAGTATTGTCTAGTGTTATCAGGTGAAAGAATTGTGCAAATTTCAGCTTGATCCGAGATTGGACGTGGGAGAAATAACGTGTACAAACTTTTGACGAGACAGACAGAGTGAGTTGATAGAAGTTTTGTAAAAACAAAATACTTTTCAAGGGAGGCGAATGGCATTGTCCTGGTCCTTATCATAACACAAGTGCAGGACACTTGTACATAAGTCTGCTTTCCTACTTTTTTAAAATCTTATTGTTAGTTAGACCTAGATCATTTTATGGCAAGTGGTTCACAGTTACATAAAACAGGTAAACTGCACAATGAATCGAGGGAATTAGTTTTTTTTAGGGGTAAATAAGTCATTCAAAAAAGTAAAAAGAATGAAATCCATTCAGAATATGTAGATAATGTTGCCGGTACGTCAAGAACCTTTTTATTTGCGCTTGTTGTTGAATTTGTGTGTTTCTTAGATTCTATACAATATCTTCAGACACGATCAGAACTAAATTTAAAAGGAAACAATAAAGGGTTGAACTTATGTATTATATAAAGTAAACTGTAAGGTATGTTCCTTATATCTAAATATCTGCACCATTATACAAGGTTGTTGTTTTAAATGATTAAACTTGACATGATATAGCGGGGACCGTAATATGTCACCACGGGCAAAGTGTATTTCTGCTAGTAGAATATTTAATGACAAGAAAAGTGTCGAGGTATAAACAGTTAATATTTTGTACCATTTAATTTCAGATGTTTTATAGGGGGAAAAATGGCTGCTTACAGTAATGTCACTTTTAGAATTGAAGGAAATGTTAGTATTTTTAAAACTTGTTTCTTTTTTTTTTAACCAGTTCAGTCAATACAGCACAATCGTTAGATTTAACTTACTGTCATAAGCCTTTTTCTTTAAGATACCAAGACATTGAATTGAACGAACGGGAAGACACAGTATGTCGAGTTCAAGAATAATTGGTTCGTCTTGAATCAATAAATGATTCTGACACGTAACCTGAGATGAACTCCAATTGGTAACAAGACTGGAAGGATTAGTCCTCCCTTAGAGCCTTGGCCAGAAACTAATCTGTTAGGCGTAGTGCCTTACAGGTCAATAAAACTCTGCAGACAAACTATCCCGCAGCTCTCAGAGCTGCGGACACTCTTGTTAGAGATGCGCCACTGTCTCCACCGACTCTCCATAGTGTCGGCAACGGGCATCAAAATTTGGCCGGAATCGGGCAAAGTAAGCACCAACAGGGCAGTGCCCGTTTCTACACTGCGCAATGATAGATTGTTCCGACCTTTTTAGCCTCCAACATGGATCGTCGCGGTCCGGGCGACGCAAATGTTGCCAGACTCCACGGGCTTTATTGGAGCCTTCACAGGATTTCAACCACTTGTCATGTACCCACTCTCGGATTAATGTCGTAGCTTGGTTAAACGTACTTGGGGCTTCGAAAGTGGGCACGGCCAGCGCTCCTTCTCGCGCTAGATCATCAGCCGCCTCGTTACCCCCCCCCCCCCCCACGCCGCAGTGCGAGGGCACCCACTGCATAAAGATGACAGTAGGCGGATGTTATTTGCGGCGCCTAATGCCTCTTCCACCAGAAAGTTACGGCGGTTTTTTTTTCTTTACCACAGTGTATAAATAGCCCTGCACGGCTTTCTAGTCGTATCATATCGTAAGGCGTGTTTCTTACTACTTTACCACTGTATCGTTCTACCCGTCATTCACTGACTGACAGATGGCTGACTGGTCGTGGGAGAAATAACGTGCACAAACATTTAACAGACAATGAGTTGATAGAAGCAGTATGCGTTTGGTCCCCGATGGATCCGGATTCATACTCTGCCAACCCCGTCACCCTGCGGGAGGTTTGGACTAGGTTGTAGATTATCTAGAACTCTGAAGGAACATCCGAAACATTTAAAACATTTTACAAACATTTTTTTTTACAATGTAGTATGTTATCTTATTGCTTCAACCTGTTGAGGCCGTGTCATCCTAAAATTGCCTGGGTTTTTTGTTTGTTCTATTATTATTATCAAAATTATTTTTAAGCAACTAAATTCTAATCGTATTGCTTTCAGCTGTTATAATTTACAGACGTCCCATGATATCACTAAGTCCTTTGCTGCATTGCATATCTATGCGTTAATCTAGTTGTTAATTGTTGTTATTGCAATGCCATCATTTACAGATCAGCAACGCCGCCTACATGTGAATTGTATGAGAGCGATACTGATCACGTGGCCTTCCCACCCTGCCCCTGTTCTCTCGAAGAATGATAATGATCATTATATCGAGTCTGTTTATTAAGGGATTTGTCTCAAGACAAGAAACCTCATGACGGTTACTCGCCCCTTGTTCATTGAACCAAAACCTGATAGAAGTTTTTTTTTTTAGGCAGAATAAATCTCACGTCTCGTACTCTGTAGTTATCAATGCCAGAAAACTTCTTAACAGTTGTTTGCCCTGAAGTCAATAATCTCTAGATACCGCCCACACCCTGACATGTTGAATGTATCGTTTGTCTCAGTTTGAGAATCGTAATTTTTTTTCCTCTCCGAATATGTCATCACACACTCGTAACTCTGGCACTACATTATGCCTCGGTCGTCTGCCGGTCTGACTTCATTGTTTTTAAAGGGACCGTTAATGAAGCGTGTCCGAAATGGTGATCTTAATTCGCGACAGTTTATTTCTTCTTCCTCAGTAAATGTGTCAACTTTGCAGATATGATTTTTTTTCAAAGTTATTTAACGCAGTTCGTTTGTTTTCATTTATAACTGTGTACAAACAGTGCCCCTGAGCTCACGTTATAAAATTGTTGTACGCTCGGCCCTGCATTAAAGAAACCCATAAAACAGTGCCGTGTGTAATATAAGACTAGGTTACCAACGTGTCCGGTAACTGAGTGGTAACTCTAGACATAGTTTTCACCCTCTTGTTTAGTGCTCGGGTTCTGTTCGTGAGGGATTATTTTCTGTGCTCTGCTTTATTTACCAAGCGTGTAACACAATACAGTGATTTTGGTGAATGTATTACTGATATCGTTGTTAGGTCTAGTCTATGTCTAGATCAAGAATCGAATTCTTAATAGCCTAAATTTGTATTGTGGCCTGAAAGGACATACACTCGATATCTTGAATATGTCGATCTGGTCCAGAAGTCATACGGATTTAGCCTTGTTGGCCAAAACTATGCAGGCTAGAAATGATTTGACTCGTCAAAGGCTAGCGAAACGTCACGCGCACGACGAGAAGCGTAAGGATACATCAGTAGGTAACAGTTCTGTTTTTAGTTATCCTCGTGTTTCTAGGAAGGAGCCAATGAACGGAAGTGAGACAGAATTTGGTGGTTGCTCACCCCCCGAAGTCTGTAGTACGAAATCAATTGAAGGAAATGAGTCTCTGTCTTGCTCTGACCATAATGACATAAGTGCTAATTGTAATTGTTGTGTATCTGCGTCTATCAGTTGTTTGCATACATCAACAATTTTAAATAACCAATTGGATATTAATCAAGATGCACCCATCTTTACGACTGAAACTGCAAACATCGATCGAGGAAGGGAACTAGGGAATCAAACTGAGACGTTCAATGGATATCAAGCGATTCATCATCAGGAAGTTATTGTTCAGAATAATTTAGACGTCACCAATAATGCAAATGAAAAGACACATTCTCACACAGGCATATCTTTCGTGTCTACAGAGAATCAAACTGAAGAATTCATTGACCAAGTAACTAAACCATGTTTGAATCCCAAACTCCAAGACAGAATGATCAATGTACATATTGTCACATCTCTCCAGGAAACGTATGAAGCAGAGAAGGAAAGAAAAATCAAACCAGAATTTAACAAGACAACTTTACAGCGTTTAAACAAATGTAGACTAGTAACAGTCGAAAACACACAACTTATGCAAAATCATGGGCTTAAAACAGTAGAAGACACACAGCTTATGCACAATCATGGACTAGAAACATTAAAAGAACAACAGCTTTTGCACAATCATGGACTAGAAACATTAGAAGAACAACAGCTTATGCACAATCATGGACTTAAAATAGTAGAAGACACACAGCTTTTGCACAATCATGGATTAGAAAGTGTAGAAAACCCACAGCGCATGCACAATCATGGACTAGAAACATTAAAAGAACAACAACTTATGCACAATCATGGACTTAAAACAGAAGACACACAGCTTTTGCACTATCATGGATTAGAAAGTGTAGAAAACCCACAGCGCATGCACAATCATGGACTAGAAACATTAAAAGAACACCAGGTTATGCACAATCATGGACTAGAAACATTAAAAGAACAAAAACTTATGCACAATCATGGACTAGAAACAGAAAAAGAACAACAGCTTATGCACAATCATGGACTAGAAACAATAAAAGACCAACAGCTCACTAACAGTTGTAGACTAGAAACAGTAGACGCTCCCAAGAAATCAGAAATCAGTTCACCCTTTAGTGAGTCCGTTAAAGAAGTTAGTCTTCAGCAAAACTCAAGTCATGAATATGATTTGAATGAGGCAGAGAATCTCACTGAAAGCATACGACCACACTGCATCAACTCCTCAGAGTTTGTTCAGCAAGTGCACCCAATGCCAGGTTTAGATCTTAATGGCCAGATGATAAGAGATTGTGATGTGGGCCATGATAGACTGGTAGAAAGTTGCCTCAATACAGAAACTCCAAATGATTTCAACTTGATCCTCCCAAACTCTCTTTTTGAAATTCTTCCCTCATGCCTTTCTAAAACATCTTATGTTCCAAATGTTAGGGAAGCCACATTAGTCAAAGATTTATCAAATATTTATACTGTTGAAAGAGAAGTTAAAGATGACCAAGATGTACCCGGTGACCTATCCGTATGTCTGATGTCTAACTCTCCAGCCTTTTGTGCCTATGCTGAAAGACCAATGGACTTACTGGTTAAGACACCAATCAAAAGAATGGACCCCAGCACTGAACCTAGTTTCTTAGACTATGAAACTGCTCATGATGTTCCATGTGCTATTAATACTTCATCAGCTGACAGCCTTTCCAGCATTTTAAATGTAACACTTGAACAAATTCAAGCAGTGTTAGCGATATTACCCAATCCATCAGGATGTAATGACCAGCTGTCCCATAGCTCAAAGTGTATGAGCATCCACTCTTGTCCACACTTAAATACAATGTTCAGTCATCCCTTCAGTAGACCTATCACCTTGGCCAATATAAATACTTACTCTCCCTTGTCTCCACTACTTGGCCAATCATGTGAAACATTGCTCACTTTTAGTACAAATCTCCGCATGAGTTCCAGACTAGATGAGCTAAACAGAAATTTTTTACAGTCAGTAAATAGTCACTTTCTTCAATTAGCATTCTCACCAATGAATGTAAATAGCTCTGATGTTGAAAGCAACTTTTCAGACACCTTCCATGAGAATGTACAAATAATTTCTGATAACTGGGACAAAAGTCAGTCTGCTTGTGCTGTCCAACACATTGAAAATAGTAATCCAACTATGACATATGAACTTAGTGAATGGGCTTCCTTGCCTTTAAAATTAAACCAGATCAACACTGAACAAATATGTACTGAGTGTTATTATCCAGAGGAAGAAAACAGTCATGTTGGTACATTTTATGGATTAGAGATATCTCCTAAACATGAAAATTGTTACAAAAACTTGTCAAATGAAAAGTCTTCCATAGCACCATGTGAAGATTGTAGTAATAGTACTATTCCTGCATTTGATATCAATAAATTTTGTCTTGATGTTGAAGTAGTCAATCATAAACCTGGTGATTCACATCTTGCCTCTGTTAGAAAATATTCTGAAGATCATGATCACAACTTGCAACAATTATTTTCACTCTTTGATCATTGTCAGAAAGAGTACACAGAGATTGAAAACATGCCAATCATTAATTCTACTGGAATTCATTGCAAGAAAGACTCAGGAGAATTTGAATCCATCAAAACAAAACCAAGTGACAGTAGTCTTCTAATTACAAGTGATGTTAAAGATAGTCTTACTTGCCATATGGCAGACATTAATTTATCAGAATCATACCTTAATAATGTAGAATACCAGACTGAACATGGTATAGATTGTATCAGGCCATTTAAATCATGTCAAGTGATTAGTACAAAGGTTCAAAGTAATCATGGATGCTTAATAGGTTTCTCTGATGCTCAAGTGAATCCTTGTGATACACAAAGCATTCATAATGTTGAACACTCAAGTACTTCATCAGATAGAGATTTACCAAGTGGTTGTTGCAGAACAGTATGTGAAAAGTTCAAAGACAGCATCATTAATGAGACAAACATCAATTGCAAGTGCCAAACTAAGGTAGTTAATTTGAAAACATCTTTAGCATCACCATCTTCAGAAGAGACTGGAAGTAGTATTGTCTCAACACTATCTGAGACTGAGGAGGCATTTTTAAGTTTAGATGCAAGTGCTAATGAGGCAGATGTATCTTCAGAGCAGTCATCTGCAGATTTATCTTCACAGCAGTCATCTGCAGCAGCTGTTTTCTCCCACAATGCTCTTTATACATCACACACAGATGGAGAAGTACCAGATGCAGCTTCTGATGGTCTTCTGAGCTTACTGAGCACTCTCCGAGTCCTGCAACACAAGCTAAGTCAAGGTAATAATCTTAGACAATGTGCTCTGCTTTTACCCAAACTGGAGTTGGCAAGAGAATTTCTTGTGTTAAACAAATCACCTACATTTGTTGCTATACAAGAAGATCTGAAGCTTCTCTGTCAAACACTGGCTAGACTAATCAGCAGCAGCAAGAGGAGGTTATTTATTTCTGAAAGGAGTATCGATTATAGATCTGATGGCCACAAAGTATCAACCAAGCAACGTAGATCTTATCATCATAACAAAAGTAAAATAAGCCAAAGGTTGAAACCTAATTCTTATGAAATAAATTTTGGCACTATTAAAAAAGTACATACAACTCAAGAAACAGACAATAAAAAGCGTGTGCTTATGGTGAGAAACATTAAGCGCTTAACATGTGAATTGTAATTTATATCAATGTGTAATAATGCTACCAGTAAATGCTGTGTTTCAATTATCTTTTTTTTTTGGAAGGGGGGAGGGGGGCTCTATTATTTGAGAAACAGATCTACTATTATTTTTTAGTGTTTGTGAATATGTGTAACAAATTATTCAAACTTTAAAAACTTGTTTTAAGTATTAGTGAAGTTTGAAGCTACTTCGAGGTCCATGGTTCAAGTTGTCTCCAAACTCAGTTATGTATATCTCACCATATTTTCTTCACTTTTTTCTCTCAATACTTATTGTTTCCTAGTGTTGTTAGTATGTGTTACATGCCATATTTATAAATCCCTTTCTACTATACACTTGTTAAAAAAAATTCAATGGCCATATATGATTCAGGTTCATGACAGCATAATGTATTCATCCTTTTATTTTAGTATGAGACTAAATATGAAATGGACGTAATTTTATTTCAGGATAGTACTAAATGTGATGTGGTAGAAATTTTATTTTAGTATTATTAAAATGAACTCAGACCATTCTTCTGTTTTTGAAATTTCAGATATTTATTTTTGATTGATTCATTCAAAAAAATTTCAGATTTTTCATTTGTTCAACAGCTACTCAATAATAGAAGCCACAAAAGAAGCTCCTTACAAACTAAAGATGGCGACTATTTTAATTTGCCCAGTCCTTCAGTCACTAACAGCATAAAGCTAGAGTATAAGTCGTCTCAGAATCCAAACTGTTATGGACTAGATCACACTGGATTCTCTGAGTCAAGTTCCCAAGAATCAATTACTACTTCAGATACTTGGTCCAATTGGACTAATCACAGTAATTTGACTAACATGGAAAGTGACAGTGCGTTAGAGTCTCAGTTGGACCGTGAATTTGATAAATATCTTGCTGATATGAAACCTCATGTACTGAAGTTGCCACAGAAGACAGGTAATCTATAAGTAGAATTTTTATCTTGCAATAACTAAATAGATATTGTAATCATTCCCACTTACTGAAATAAACATTTAGCCACATATATTCCAGAGAGACAAAAATGTGCTGTGTGGATCAAAAAATTGTGTGAACCTGTTAGAGGAGGTGTTTCTGCCAGGTAAGCTGTTTATTTATTTTTCCACTGATACGATTTAGAAAAACGTTTGTTATTGAAGCTGTTTGCTAGCATTGTTAACAAAATTTATTTTCTCTTGTAGAAAAACACGTAACTTATATGCACAATTGATGCTACAGATGTTAAAGAAAGGCTCATGGGATTCACCTTTTGATCAGAAACCTGAATCAGGGGCATTAAAACCACTTCCTTCCTATTTGGTGAAAAATATTTTTCTTTTTTATTTTACTGTACTTCTTGTCTTAAAATTATTATTTCACTTTAAATTTAGCTGAAGGCTAAAACATTCAAATTTGTTGAATATTGAATTTGAGATAATTAAAAAAAAATTGCAAATTGAGAATCTATAAATATCAATACAAGAAAGCTTAAAATATTTTTTATGTGCTTTTGTGTGTTTGTTTGCCTTGTATATGCTTGTCTAATTTTTTTGTAATTGACTTTTTCTGTGCAGATTGAAAAACTTCCAGATTGGGTGGAAGGGGAGTTAGCTGAAACTGTGGGCTCATCAATCTTTGCCAAAACACTTGGCATACCAGCCGCCACATCTACAAGGGTTTCAAATTCAGCTGAGTTCTTAGAGAGGTCAGTGTTGTGCTGAAAATATATCTTTGTTTAAATGTTAATCCTGGTTACATCTGTAACTTGTATACTTGGCTTAGTCTTGTGAACTCTTCAATGGTCATAGATCTATACATCTGTAACTTGTATACCTGACTTAGTCTTATTCAATGATCATAGGTTTATAAAAACACTTTAAGGTTTGTATCTAATCTTACTTTACCTAAGGACCCATGAACATGTGATGCTTTTCAACTGAGCCTTTTATGGCTGATTTTGTTTCCACAGGCCCCACACCAGTATGGGTCACACTCTAGAAAAAGATCCATCTTTGTCTTTGTCACCTATTCGTCATACAGAGGGTACCCAACCAAGATATTCTGCTGTAAGAAAACTGAATGGTTTTTTTTTTGTCTTATTGTCAGATTTGTACAGTAACTATTTTTTGTATTGATTGCTGTTATATAATGGTTTATTTGTCAGGTCCAGCTATTGATATTTTTTCTTTGTTTTCTTAGTTGTTTTTTTTCCCTTACATCTTGGTTTTTATCCAGTAAAAAAAAACAATTAAACAAAATGTTTTCTTCTTTGCTGTGCTTATAGCTTAAGAATCAACAAAATTTGTTTATGTGACCAGAAATGTAACATTTGTTTTTAATTGAACTAACCTAAAAACAAGTAAATTGTAAATTAATTGAATGATAAGGTTGAAACATCAAGTGCAATGTTAATGAACATTTTAAAGTAAAATTCAAAAACAAATAATTAAAAAAAGGCATAATGCAATTTTTTATTAAAGCCATTTAGAAAATTCTGTGTAGTTTTAAAATTGAATATTAGCTCTTAATTTTGTCGACAGTTCTTTATAAACTAGTTCCAAATTAAAATTATTGTAAAAGAAAAAGTTGGACTTTGTGCAATAAAATAAATTTGTTGGTGTGTGAGACATTTAGCTGTGTATCATTCAGGATGACTTGAGCATTGAATTACAAAGGTCACCAAAAATTTCTCATAGACATCAAAAAGGTCATCATCATTCACTCTCAGGTGACAGAGAAAAAAGACTATTGCCAGGTTAGCATTCTAACATTCACTCAAAATGCCAGGTTAGCATAGTCACTGCATTCGTGAGAAATAATGTGCCTTTTTTTTCAATGAGCTAGGGAAAAAAATGTGGTCTTTATTACAACTATTTCAAGAGTTTTGTTTTGATAACCTCTTTATAAAATGTTTCTGAATGTTCATAATATTTTTTAAAAATGTTTTCTCTATTTCTTTAACAAAAATATTTTTTTATCTCTTTTGAAAAAGAGCTTTGTGTAAACTTATTTTGTGTAGGACTTCATTATAAAGAAAAACAAAAAATCTGGCCTATTGTAAGAGACAATGACTTAAATCTTAAGGGAACTTCTTATACAAATGGATACATTTTATTTATTTATTTATTTTTTAATTCTTTAATTTATCACAAATCATAAGTTTTTTTGAACTCTATATATTTTATTTTTTTGTTTTTGTTGTGGTGCCACTAGATAGTGTATTGTTGAAACCATAAGCTTTTTGGGCCTCTATTTATTTGTATGATAGTAGTTTTATGTCACACTAATAAACCAAAATGTGTCCACCCTTCTCCTTCAGTCACTGATCTATGTATATATATATATATGTATTAGATGTCAGGGTCAAGGAGAGCAGAGAGAATGATAAAGTCAAAGAAGTAAGTCATGGACCAATTCAAACTCTTTTTAAAGAGAGTCTTTAAGTAGATTCTAAAGTTCTTATAATACTAACACCAGTGTATTAATTAAAAATAAATAAATAAAAATAACCATTGTATATACTATCCTTAACACTTTGTATATTGTAACCACTGAGTCTGCTTTTTATTTCATTAACAAATAAATTGCGCAAATCAAATCACTGAGTCAAATAATTTTTTGATGAATATACAAAATGTAATGTTTTTATATTGCCATTCAATTTTATAGCTAATGTTTTATTAAAATGTAAGGCATTGTCTTAAAAGAAAGGAAAAGATATTCAGAATTTAAAAAAAAAAAAAAAATGCATATAAAAAATATTTTTAAAAAAAAAAGGTATTAAATTCACTTTGGAAGTGTGTTGTCATTATATGGCTTATACTAGTAGAAAAAATATGAAACCAAACTGCAGGTCAAAAGAAAAATTAAATGAGAAGGTTGTAAACCAGGTTTTTGTAAAAAAAAAAAAAAAAAAAAAGTGAAGTCATTATAAAACACAGGCATTTTCCTTGCTTAGTCATAATAAATGAACCTCTTTATATTCCCAACAAATTGAGGTTGTAAGCTGAAACTCAAGGTTATAATTTTTGACAATAAACAGTTGTTTTTTTTTGTTCAACATTTTTATTGTAGAGTTTGATAAATGTTTACGAAATTTTCTATTAACTTATCTTTGTAAAAAAAATCAATGAACTCATTTTGTAACCAGAAAGATATTGATATATTTCATTTCTTTTTATATCATCTTAAATATTCTCAAATTAATTTATTTACTCTATTACCATCAATACTCACCAACCCTATTTTTTTTAAGCTTATCTTTATTTTAATTAAAACAATATTTGTATGTCCTTGTGACATCCACTCCATTTAGTGTTTCATATTGTATCAGCAAGTGCGCTTACTTTCTTTCTCATAAAAAAAATCCTTACTACTTGTTTATCCCTTCATTTATCACATCAAAGTATATATATACTTTATTGAGGTAAATCTTGTGTGTGCAATCTCTCTTTATTTTTTCTTTCTTTTTAACTCATTCAGGGATGTTTCCTATAAATATTTAACTTTCATCATTATGTTGCTTCCTGAATTCAACTGTCATAGAAATATATTATAAGAATAAAAATACATGTTTTATATAATAGGAGATTACAGATGATCAGCTTAAGCTGTTCTCAAAGTCACAGAAATGTAAACTATCACAGCTTAATTGATTCAGCTTGCTTTTTTTTTCACTAATAACAATCTTTTTTTTATAGTAAGCAATTTTTTAGAGACTATTTGAATTCATCTTCACAATCAGTTTATTGCATCTTTTTACTTGAAAAAGTGACTTGTTTATTGGAAGCTTAGTATTTGTTGATGTTTTAAATAGTGAAAGATGGTAACTATTTCTTAACTAATTTTTGGTCACAAAATAAATGTATTCTCCTTTACTAACTGGATATATCATAAACATGGCCCTCTGTGGCCAAACTTTGGTCTTTCATTGAACTTCATTAAAAGCTGGCCATTTTTTTGTTTAGGATTTTATGAAGTATTTCTAATACTGGTACTCTGATCTTAACTAAGGGTATCGTGACATTGGATTGGGGTCAAAACAAGGTTACTGCTTGTAGTGTTGTTCACATGGCACACTTTTGGACCATTTCCTACAGATATTCTTTATCTTTATTTCACTCACATTGAGAGTGACTTTACTTCAGTGGCTTTTCACCTGATGTTTTTTTTTGCCTTCTCTGGATGGGGAAAGTTTTCATGTGCTGCTAAGCTTGTGAACTTTATTGTTTTCTTCTGATAGAAATAAAAAAATATAGATCTGAATGTAAGTTCTTTTTTTCAGGTGACTATAAGTGAATCAGATTGGTCTAAGCCTTATTCTTCCACAACATCTTCCACATACTCACTGCTAAAAGGTATTCTCAAAATGTTTTGTTTTTTTAATAACTTTCATTCTAAACACTTTTACATTTCTAAACATAATTCTAACAACTACTAAATTTTATTCAATTTTATTTAACCTATTTTTTTTTTTAATTTACTTATGCATCATACTAAAGCAAGCTTATTGAACTTTATTATTCTTCGTGGAAATGTGTCTAGGGGTAGGGCATATTTCCTAGCTGCCATTAGAGACTCAGCAAACACAACTCAACTGAGTCAGGACTTGAACTTGGTCATACATTCCACAACCTATTTTCATCTTTTTTAATGTCTGTTTAATAATGAAACATTTAATTTTCTTGCTGGCTCAGATTTTTGGATGAGAAGACAATTACTTGTTGATGTCTCTGTCACAGTGTAGAATATTGAACTGTTTATATCAAATACAATCATCTTCAATGTTAGGATGTAGCTATTTCTAATCAGCTAAACTACATAAGATTAGAAGAATCCATGTTTCGGTTGATACAATATAATCAAAATGTTACAATGAGAATCAAAGTGATAAAGCTAATACAATATAATGAATGAAACAAGTTTTTTTTTTGTTTTCTTTAAATTTTACAGGAACAACATTTTATGATGATCCAAGTTTTTTAAAACCTGCTGACAGAGAGGTAATGTATTTTAATGAAATAAAATTTATGAAATGATAAAGGTTTACTTATATTTTTTTCCATTTTACTTCACACAATAAAAGTCATCAAAAATCTACATCCTTTTCTGTATTGTCATATACTTCACTTCTTCTTTACAATTTACAGTGGTCCCATTAAAAGGTTAAATTAAATATGGCAAATCCTTGAGATAATATATTTGAATTTATATATATATATATATATTTATTTATTTATATATATATATATTTGTGTTTGCTCTTTCTTTTTATCTTTTCTTGTTAATTACAAAAAAATATAATTTATATATATGTCAGTATATTCTTTAGTGTTAAGATTCAGATGAATTGACAATGTGAAGGCCAAAGCGCATTCCCATGTGGCCTAAAAAGCCTGAGATTAATGCAGTCATTGAATTGAGTTTTACTTAGAGTATTGTTTTTCAGCTTATAACTGACTTGCTTTAAGTGCATCGTTCATTTATTTCACCAGATTGCCATGAGAGCTAAAGTGATTGAAGCTAAGTTCCATGAAGAAAAACTTAAGTTACAACAGAGACATGATACAGCAGTCCAGAAAGTAATAGACTCTTAGACACTTAAGTTTACTGTGCTTATTTTACACCTGCGTTAATAAGAAAATCATTCTTTTGTTTCAATACATATATTCAGTGTACACTTTATGTTTTTATTTGATCATGTTTTCAGATTCTTGATCGCAAAAACTTAGAGATTGAGGATATGAAAAATCTTTATAAAGCCAAAACAAAAGACTTGGAAGACACTATAGACAAGCTTGAAAGAAAAGGTTAGTATTTGAATAAGAGAAAGTAAAAAATAATGTTTGACTTATGAAACAGGTAAGTGTCACGTACACAGTATCTATATTTAGCTCGTCAGCAACCTCTGGTAATTTCTCACGCGGAAATATGTTAATTAGTGTAACTTGGGCTGCATTTATTGGTTGCAATGAGCTACGTGGGACACGTGACATCGCTTGAGCCCGGGAAGGTTCTGGTTTATTAGTCAGTCATTGTATGGAACTTGGAAGTGAAACATCTACTAAAGCTTTGTATTAGAACTCAATTATATTATTGTGTAGATCTATCATTTTATTCAAGTACGTTTAACCATTTTAATTATTTGTGAATAGCTTTTTCAAGTTCTGAATTAAAGTAATTGTTTTAGACGAAGAGAAGTTTCTTCATTGAATACAGTAATATACTTAGATCGACTTAGCGATAGACAACTTCTAGATGATCAACTGGCAACATTTTGAATGATCGTATAATCAACTAGATCTAGCTACTTCTATACGATCATCTTATTAAAAGAAGATTTCAAGATCCTCGGCAATCACGATCATTGTTAGTGTGATGTAGACTAAGATAATCTTCAACGTGACATCTATCATTGCATCTTCATAGACATCTGACATCCACTAATTAATGATTGTGACAGTAAGATATATGTTTGAATTAAGAGAAAGAAAATAATAAACAACTTTGACTAGTCAACATTGAAAATATTACTGAGTTTTAAAGGTTTTAATTAGTATTATCTTGGTATACTGAAAACAAATTTTGTTTTCATTTACTTTGAGGATATCCTTCAAAGTTCATGTGTTTTATTGTGTACGAATAAGATACCAAAATTATTATGATTGGGTCAATAGTGATACATTGTTGCATCATACTCCATACTCATTATGCAGACATCATCCAGATATTCTGATACTTTCATATACTACAGCAACACGGATGTTGCATCAGGTTGAGAAGATGAACATTTTAATAAATTTTACATGTTTCACTCGTTCACATGAAACAGTTTTCTAGTTTGTCCTTGTAAATGTAATGCAAAACACTGATGTTTTTAAAGTTCCATTTTTGTTGTTGTTGAGAATGGATTTTACTGAAATTGCATGCCACATAGTTAGAAAAAGTTTATCATCCTTATTTGAAATGCTAGGTTTGTAACTATGACAAGCCTTAAGCTCTGAATATATACTGCACTATTTATACTAGTTTCAACACAGTTAACAATTTGCACAAGAACATTTTTGATTCCTTGAGCATAAATTTTTTTAATGTTAAAGTAAATTATGTCTTATTTGTTATATGTTTAAGTAAAGAATGTCTTTTTTCCAGTTCAGAATCTAATCAAAGAAACAGAATTCATTAAACAGTCTAAAGACAAGCAGATTGCTGAGCTGAAAAAGATTGCTGATGACTCAAATGAAACAAGAAAAAATGACTACGAGAAAAAGGTTCAGAAATTATTTTAAATCAATACACTTAAATTAAGATTTAAGAAGGTTCATTTAAAGTTATTAAAGTTGCAGACATTTATACTTGATGGAAGGTAGTCTAAGGAGGCTCAGGTTTTTGTGAGACTTTTTACTCGTCATATTTATTGCTGAATAAAAAAAAGCTATGTGGGTAGCCCATGATTAAAACTTTTTAGGCCAGTTATTCTGTTCAAACGGCATAAATCTGGATTTTTTATTTTATGATCTAGGTATTTTTTAACCTATTTGAAATAGGGGGAGAAAAGTGCTACCTTTTTTTTATGGTAATTTTTATTTCAACTTTTTCTAGTTTTTGTTGATGTTAACATTCTGAAGTGACGTCATTTTAATCTTGTTGCATTATTCACTATCACAGTTGCATGAATTAGTGACAGAATTTGAACAAGAGAAGTTTGACCTCCAGAAACAACACACACAAAATATACAAGAAATTCTGGATGACACCAATGACAGACTGCAGAGAATGGAAGCAGAGTACACAAATCAGACCAATATAACCGTAAGTTTAGATTTGCAATAAATGATTGGATTAAATAATAACTTTGTGAGAGTAATTTGCTAAGTTTTAAAAACTCAACTTCAATATAAACAAATGTATGGAAAGCAAAAATTATTGAATAATTTATTTAGACACACTTCATGAAGTCAAGTATCAAAGTATATGATAACTGAACAAATGGTAAATTAGGTCTTGTTGGACACAGAATTATTTTTTTCTTAGGATTCCATTCAGCTCTAGTGAAAAATAAAAGTGTTTGCTTTCAAAAGACCAAAAGTAAATAAATTTCTCCAATTCATTATCATAAAGAATTGACCCTAGAAACATTAGTAGGCCTACTTTAATTTAGTCCTTGAAGGGCAGTTGCAGCAGCTGAATGGTAAATCGCTTGGATTCCAAACTGAGGTGTACTGGGGTTTTTAATTTTGGGATTTTAAGGGCGCCCCTATGTTCACCCATCTCTTATTGGTAGCTGACATTAGTTGTGAAAAGTAAAGCAGTTGGTCATGTGCTGGCAACATGACACCCTCGTTAACCATCAGCCATAAAAACAGATGGCTTTTACATCATGTGCCTATAGATCGCAAGGTCTGAAAGGGTGCTTTAGCCCTTGAACCATAAGACCTCTAAAGAAAACACTAATTTGATAAAAACCAAAGCTATAATAACATTTATAAATTATTTCAACCTTTTAAAAAAACATTATTTCCATTGTTCACTTATCTCAACCTTTTAGGCTCGCCGACCCCTTTTTACAATCCCTCACTCTGCCGCAACTCCACCCCCCGCACATACATACAGCAACAGAAGAATAGACAAAAACAATCCATTTTTTCGATGGTCTTAGGCGACCCCTGGCAAATCGTCAATCGACCCCCAAGGGGGTTGCAACCCACAGGTTGAGAACCCCTGACTTATCTGAAAAGTATCAATTCTGAATTCATTCTCTTTAGACTGATGTGATCAAAGAATTAGAATCCAGGATCCAGCAGCTGATGAATGAAGTGGACAGCTCCTTGAACCAGAGGTCAGCAGTAGAAAAAGAAAAGAATGATGTGTTGATTAAATGTGAAAAACTGTCCAATGAAAATGAGAGACTGAGAGAAAGGTCAGAGTTCACAATAGTTATATACAAATAAAGGAATAAATATAATCTCACTGAAAACTATTACTGGACGCTTACAAAATAAATCCTTATGGTTATCACTTATTATTCCACATCTTATTAATGATCCATGGACATTGACATAAATTTCAATTCATTGATTAGAAATGTCACGAAGTAAACAAACATTTTTATGGTTTGAGATCTAACAGGGCAATGTTGTTGAGTGGCTTAAATACTTGGTTTCTAGACTTCCACTTCGGATGGAGGTTAGATATTTCAGTTAAACTTGAGCTGAGTGGTCGCACATGCATTTTTCTTGGGATTGAGACAGAAAAGATATACATACCCTGGTTAAAAGGGATAACCCCATGCAGACAAGAATACCCTGGTTTACAAGGAGACTCCCATGCAGGAATTAAATAATAAGGATAGAAACTGAATAATTTAAGCATCAAGTATGATACTTTAAACAAAATGCTCATGTTTTAGACAATCAGTTGTTTTTATTGCTTATAACTTTTCCTGTGACAAGAATGACTCATTAGTGAATATCTAGTGTTTATATTTTAAAAACATAACATTTTGAGACAACATTTACATTTTGTGTTCATTATGGTTTTCACAGAATTATCTCCCCTCTGTCAATTCAGCTACACATTTTTGATAGTGTTATTGCTTTATATTTCTATGTTACTATTCTGCATTATTCACTTTAACCTACATTTCAAAATGTAATAAAAGAAAATGATTTATCAACTTACATGATTTAAATTTGCACATGTCTATTTATCCAGCACCATAACAAAGCTGAGTAACTGCTTATATAGCATACAAATAACTTTACTAACATTCACTAACTATGCCCCAAAGGACTGAGCTAGTAATTGTGATGTGACAGTGATTCTTAACATATTTTATATGGTCTTACAAAATAAATGTTGCAGTTTGAACAATCCTTTATGTGTGTATGTTTAGATTAGCTCAACAAGAAAGAGATCAGAGAAAAATCATTGAAGCCCAGGAGCATGAAATCAAAAGTTTAAAAAACAAGACAGAAGCTAGTCTAGAATACTTGAGACAGGAGCACTCTATGGCAACCAGTAAAGTAAGTGGAATGATATTTAAAGTGCAGTGTGATTGTATGACTCATGTTGGTCTCTTTATAAGGAGTTCAATCAACAGCTAATGAAGATAGGCAACATATTTTTCTCAATATATTGCTGGGAGGGGCAGACTGGCTATATGGGTTCAAAAAAGACCTGTTGGGCCAGTGGAGTCTGTGCCAGAGGGCCTTCTTCAATCATAGTAAAGCTTGTAAAAGATTTTATAATATTCCCTTATAAATGGGGCCCAAACTTGCGTCATACATGTCTATTACCTTGGTGTAGCAACTGTGGTGCAAGGGGGCTCAGTGCGCCCTGGCTAGCAACCTTGATATAGAAGGCAATATGCCAGCAGACTATATGCCAGGGCCAATTTGAACACACTGTCCATACCTGGTTACTGGCATTGTAATTACTATTAGTAGTAGACTCTTGATATTGCCTATAGTGCCAGCATTTTGTTCCCTTTACCTTCATATGCTTTTATTTTAAATTAATGTAAAAAAAAAAAGGTAACAAGAATGATGGAATACTTTCATCCCACTATTGTTTTTTTCTATTCTCATGCATTTTGATTGAAATTCGTTTTTATATTTATATTAAGGATGTTTAGAAAATAGAGCTATATGTGTTCAAAACCATTTTACCTTGTTTCAAGAAATGAATTAGTTTGTCATTGATGTTGAAAAAAAAAGGTTTTTTTATTTTTGTATATTTGCTTTTTTTTTTCACAACTATCAACCTATCAGGCTGCTGATACTATTAAAGATCTGGAGGAAAAAATTGAGCAACTGAAAAAGTCTTTGAAAGATTCAGAAGAACAGAGACAAAGATTAATTAGGGCAAGTTGATTTTGCAATGTCTCATTTAGATTGTTAATTTGAATCCTGGCCTGTATTCAACAAAACCAACAAAAAAAAGATGTTTTATCTATGTGCTTGTTTGTTTGTAAAATGTTTTATATGTTTCGGATGTTCGTTCCTTCAGAGTTGAAAATAATTTACTTCCTAGTCCAAACCTCCCACAGGATGACTGGGGAGGGCAGCGGGAAGGATATGAACCCAGGACCATCAACAAGTCCAAACAATAGTCAAGCATGCATACCGCTTGACCAGGCAGCATAGCTTTTTTCTTAACACTATAAACAACAACTAATGTTTATAGAAGTGAATTAAATGTATTTTAGCATCTCTAAATAATTGAAAAGATGAAGTGCATAATGGTAATATGGATTGAAATTATATGGTTAGGGGAAGGAGTTAGATACAAAATTTCTAGTAAGGGAGGTGATCCTTTAACCCTAACCAGCCCTGAGCCCCAGAAATGAGCTGTTCCCTATACCCTGCACTCCTGAGGGCCACACTCCTCTTAGTGTCTTAACTTACTATCTTTCAAGCTCATTATCTAATGGAAGTCAAGATTTGTTCTTAGCAATCAATCTCTCCCAGTATCATTCAATACAAGTAAAAACATTATTCTTTATGAAATTGTTACTTCTAAGAGTCTAAATCAACTAAAATGTTGATTCACTTTAGGCTTATTACAAGCCTAGAACTACCTTATAAATGCCTGGTTCATGTTTATTGCAAATTTTCTGAAAATATTCATGTAAAACCACACCAATTCAACATAAGCACATGGGTGCAGTCATTTCCAATTTTAAAAATATAGTTAATTACAGTTGGTAGATTATTTTAGTTTGACAAATTTTTTTTATGAAATAGACAAGTACTGGAAAAAGGGTTCACCAGCATAATGGCCATTTTGAAAATTACTGCAAAAAACGGTCCACTAGTCTGGTAGTGTTAAGTTCTTTTGTTTCCTACAACTAAGCTCCAGTCCATATGCAATTGAAGATTATTTATGTATGTTGTCACTTCAAACCTATGTTCTTGTAGTTATTTTTAGAAAAAAAAATGTGCATATATTTTTTAGGAAATGGAACAAAATCATCAACAAGACAAATTGCATTTAGAGAATCTCCATGACAAACAGGTGAGTAGATAAATTGTGCTGATCTTACATACCAGACTGAAGAATCATTACATCATTACATACAAGTGTGGGAACGCCTGAAGTATTTATTGGTATAACTGATATTTGGAAATATAATTAGGCATATATTAGTTTGGTTTTTGTATTTTGCTTGCACAGATTCGTAATTTAAAAAAAGAAATGGAACAGATGGATGCTGACTGGCACAAAAAAGTGATGAAATTGGAACAGTTGGTCAAGTAAGTACATGATCACTTTCATTTGATAAAGCTTGACTTGATCATTGGACAGTGGTTTCCAACATCTTGGTTATGATCCTCAAAGCCCCACTACACACAAAAGTTAACATAACTCTAATGGAAGATGTACACAAGTAAACGATGGCTCAAGGAAGTGAGGCCCAAAATACGGCCTGTTATATACAGCTAGGGCCTTCACTTGTTTGCTAATGGATAGGTATCAAGGCATTTAACATTTGTGTGCTTATGAAGCAGGACTCAGAATATAGAATCTACAAGGAAAAGTGAACAGATCTTTACTATTTTGTGGGACATGATACCATGCTAGCCGAAATGTTTGTTTTATACAGAAACTGTTTATGTTTTACAAATAAACAACAAAACATAAACAGAACTTAGGCCATTTTCAGACGCGTAAAAAGAAAATTCAAATTTCCTCGGGTTTCAAATAAAATAGTTTTAGGTCAATTTTTGTATCTTTCCGATCATGTGGAATAAGGAATCTAAGCCAAGGAAAGCAGATAACATTTCTCTAAGGTGAACAGAGATACATCAAAGGGCTATAAAGTTTAGTTTTGCTGCTTGTATTATGTACTACAGAAAGGGTTACATTCTCTCATACTTACTGTTTATTATTCTTCTTGACAGAGATAAGGACCAGGAGATTTACAAAGTCAAAGAACAAAAACAACAACAGAAACTCCAAGCTGAACAAGCTTTAGAGGATTTTAAATCAGAGATAGAAAGAAATCAAAATAAGATCTATGATGAGATGAAACAACAGGTATGAGTATCACTAGTAGTCATATACTTGCCAATGCTATCAAAACAAACCAACAATAGATGCTCTATTGTTAGAACCCATTAAAAAATGTAAACCTAAATTTCAGTCCATCATTTTATCTCATCAAATAAAAACATGGGAAGTATGCAGGACGTGAATGGAAATAGTTATAACATCTATGAATTGAACGTCTACCCTTTTATTTCAGAACATTTTAGACAAAGTGGTAGTGGGTAGCCAATTTTTAGTTTTTTCAATATCATTTGTTCTCTAAAGAAATGATGGCTACATGTTTCAAATGGAATCTTTTTTGTTATTATTCCTGATAAAGGGAAATAATTCAGTACGAATATCTTTTTTCCTATCAGATGCAGCAAGTAGAGATAGATCTACAGAAGTCTAAACAAGCCAGAGAGAAACAATCCAAGGAGTTTGCTAAACAATTAGAGGATGAAAAATACAGCCACCAGCATGAGGTGAGAACTTGTTTGAACATACAGTTAATAATTATTAGAGTAGAGAGGGGAAGGGATATAATGAGATGGTAATTACTGTATATTAAATATTGTGTATAAAATACTGTGTATTATTTGTACTAAGTTTGTATCCTTGTAGTGAAGGATAGGATTTTTCATCAAGGATATTCCTGAAATCAACCACTAAATTTCTTCTGGAAAAATACAAGTGGTTAATTGTTGTGTTGGGGGCGCAGTGGCTGAACGGTAAAGCACTTGGCTTCTGAACCGGGAGTCCCGGTTTCGAATCCTAGTGAAACTAGGATTTTCAAATTTGGAATCTTTGGGCGTCTCCGAGTCCACCCAGCTTTAATGGGTACCTGACATTAGTTGGAGAAAAGTAAAGGTAGTTGGTCTTTGTGCTGGCCACATGACACCCTTGTTAACCATAAGCCACAGAAAACATTGACTTTTACACCAACTCCCCTATAGACCACAAGGTCTGAAAGGGGAACTAAATAAACTTAATTGTTGTATTGCTAAGCTAAATATCAGTCACCCAGACAAGTAAACTCCACATAATCTGACTGGTCTCAAAGGGAACTGGTAAATTTCTTAGACATTACATAGCCCTGAAGAGAAAACTCTTTTCAAAGTGGCACTGAACTTCTTCCTCAGCTGGCTGAGTTAAAGATGAACTATGAAGCAGATAAATCCCAGTTCATGAGAGAGTTCCACATGCAGAAAGAGTTTCTCCTGTCTGAACATGAGAGAGATCTTGAGAACCTGAAGGAGCTTCACAGAACAGAAGTCTTGTCTTTGGAAGCCAGAATGAAAGAAAAGCAAGATAAAGCTGAAAAAGTCAGTGCCAGAATTATTTAAGTTGTTTTATATTATTTGTAAATATTTTTAACTTTTAAATACATAACATAATTTTGTTCCACTTGGATTTAAAACACACAAATATTTTTCTTAGAAAACAGTTATTTAAAAATATTTGACATTTTGAATTTTGTTGTTGCCTGAAGTAAAATCAATAATTGCATTTAAAAGTTTCTGCACTAAAGCAATAATTAAATGTTAAAATAATAGACTGTCATTGCTTCCTCATGCTTGTTATAGTTGACATTTCTCTTGGTATTGTTTATTTTGATCTATATTTTCAATGAGAATAACGCTGTCAATAAACATTTTCAGTATCCACTTTTTTTTTTCTTTTTCTCCAGTCAGCTATTGATAATGAAAGATGCATTAGAGAATTACGGGAAGACCTATTACAAGCCAATCAACTTCGCAAGCAGCAGCTGGTGGAGCTCGGGCTACTGAGGGAAGAGGAAAAGCAGAAAATGCACAGAGATCATGAGGCTGAAGTAATTTTAGAAACATAACTTTGTGTTGCATTTATGTGTTATTTTAGAGATTCAGGAAATCAAAATTGTTACATTTTTAAAAAAAATTTTTTTTGTATTTTGAAGCATTATGTTTTTTTAGATCTTGAAATTTTAAGTAAATAAAATATTGCTATTTTAGTTAGGATTATTTGTTTTTTGTATAACTAACATCTGCTTCCATTTCTAAACTAAGATGTATATTAATGTTTGTACTATAATGTTCACTCTTAAAATATTTAAAATTGAACTTTTAAAACATAAAAAACTTGAACTCTTTATGCTTGAAATTGTCATTACTGAAATTTAGTTTGTAGTTTATGCCCCATTAACACTTACTTTGCCTTCCTGTTTTGAAAAATGTTTCTCATGAACCAGATTGCTCGTGTTAAGGGAGAGATGGAACAACAAAGATTAGCTTTACAAAGAACTCACAGTACAGACATGGAGAATGTTCTAGAGAAAGTAAACAATTTTCTTTTCATCCTTCTACAATTTTAAAACTTCTAAACTCCCCCCCCCCCCCCCCCCCCCCCAAAAAAAAACAACCAGTATATTACATAGTTTACTGCTTAACAATTGTTCTTATCATGATATATTATTATGTTTTATTATTTCTTTTGCATTTTTTTTAACCAGACAAATCAACGCCTCATAGCACTTGAGAAAGATTTTACAGACAGAGCAAATAAATCCTCTGAGGTTAGTGTTTCTATCTGCTCTTGAAAAATGTGTGGTGAATTCTGTCACTCCAGCATTGTTTTGTTCAGCCCTAACGGATTTTGCCTTGACTTGTAGTCAAACCTTTTAGTACATCCTAGTTTGTCAAGAAAGAATGAACTGGAGTGCTGCACTTAATAGTTCCAATCGAGTTTAATTTGACCCCCCAAAGTATCCAAATTGTAAGTTTTATCTGTTGTCATGAACTGGTTGCAGATGAGCAGGTCCAGTCCTTTCACTTTTTTAATAAACTAGTATCTTATAAAGATGACTTTGTCTTGTAGGTATCTAGTGATCTCAATGAAAAGTTTATGATAGCACTAGTGAATGTTAAATTTGATATCTACATTTTATTGATTTCTAAAGATAAAAAAAAAAATTTTATATTTTATATTTAAACAGACAGTAACTAAAAAGATGTATTTTACACAGACAATAGCTAAATAGATGTGTTTTTTTTTAAACAGACAATAACAGAGTTGCAGGCAGTCATTAAACAGTTACGAGATGATCTTCAAAGGTGAATTTACTTTTTTTTTTCATCAGATTTTGCTTAATGCATCACTTGTAGCTTCCTTCAAACTAAAGCTTTAGAGTCATCTTATAAATTACAGATGTTACTTCAAAAGAGAAGATAATTATGTCAAATGCATATCCATGTGTCAATCTGGTCATGCACATAAATCAGTAACTTAAAATCTGCCAAGTCGTTTTATTCTGGCTGATTTGAGCAACCCATTCGATACACATGGGAAGAAGGAGCACTTGTATAATTGTATCCTAGCATATGAATTAAGAAATGTGCCTTATCTTTGTGTCTTTCTGAGTATTTTATTAGATCTTGTATTTGTAAACTATGGCTCAGTGTTTTATGTATTATCTTCTTATCTTATATAATACAGACGTTACTTCAAAAAAGAAGATGATTACGTCCTACGCGTCATGCATTTAGTCATGCATATTAACCAATGACTTAAATTCTGCCAAGTCACTGGTTTTTCTGGCTAGCTCAGGCAACCCATTCCATGCTCTAATAGCACTAGGGAAGAAGGAGTATTTGTACAAATTTGTCCTAGCATATGGGACGAGGAATGTGCCTTTATTTTTGTGTCTTTCAGAGTATTTTATTAAATTTTGTTTTTGTATTTGAAGATTATGGTTCAGTGTTTTATGTATAATTGCTACTTTACTTTTGAGTCTTCTGTCCTGAAGGCTTTCTAAATTTAGTGATTTTACTAATGGTGTTACCCTAGTCAAATGTGAATATTCGTTTGTTATGAATCTCACTGCTCTATTTTGTGTTTGTTCCAGTTTCTTAATGTTTTCTTGAGTTGAGGGGTCCCACACGGTGGATGCATATTCTATTATTGGCCTAACCAAGGTTAAATAACATTTTAGTTTTATGTTCTTATTTGATTTATAGAAATTTCTTTTAATAAACCCTAATGCTTTGTTGGATTTTTTTATAGTTTCATCAATATGTGGATTCCATGACAGTTTTTCATTTATTATAACACCTAGGTATTTTGAGTTTTTAGTCTGTGTTACTGGTTTGCCATGAATAAGATAAGTGGAATTAATTTGTTTTAGTTTTTTTGTTACTCTTAACAACTGACATTTTTCTGGGTGGAAAGACATGCTCCAATTTGATTCCCATTTCTGTAATTCATCTAATTCTCTTTGTAAAATATCTGTGTCTTGTTTTGTTTTTATTGTTCTATATATTATGCAATCGTCTGCAAATAATCTGACTTTTGTTCCTGAACTAATGCAATTTGGTAAATCATTTATGTAAATTAAAAATAGTAGTGGACCCAAAACTGTTCCTTGAGGTACACCTGAGTTTACTGTTATTGGTGTTGATTTAGAGCCATTTATTATTACAGTTTGTTCTCTCCCTATCAGAAAATCTTTAATCCACTGATGCAGTGGACCGTTAATGCCGAAATATTTTAATTTTTTAAGCAAACTATGGTGGTGAACTTTGTCAAAAGCCTTGGAAAAATCTAGTAAGATAGCATCTATTTGTTCACTATTATCTAAACCTTTTGAAAAATCATCAATTAGTCCTATTAGTTGTGTTTCACATGATCTATATTTCCTAAAGCCATGTTGGTATGGGGTGAGGACATTATGTTTGTCTAAGTGGTTTATGATATTGCTACATATTATGTGTTCTAGTATTTTACATGTGATGCTGGTAAGTGATACTGGTCTGTAGTTTCCTGGATCAGATTTTTCTCCTTTTTTAAATAGGGGGGTGACATTAGCTTCTTTCCAGTCCTTTGGTACTCTGCCCTGGTTAAGCGATGCTTGAAAGAGTATTTTGAACACTGGGGCTAGCTCATTGCTTAGTTCTTTGAGTAATCTAGCTGGAATACCATCAGGTCCAGACGCTTTATTTGGTTTGGTGTTGGCTAATAGTTTTTTAATTCCATTTTCTTGTACTACTAAATCTTCTATGTTGTCTACTTGGTTCAAATTAAGAAATATGTCTTTGTCTCCTGGGGCTGAGAATGCTGATGCAAAGTATTTGTTTAGGATGTTTGCTTTAGTTTCATTATCATTATGTATTATGTTATGTTCATCTTTTAATGGCGCTATGCCTGTTGTTTCCATTTTCTTAGACTTAATGTATGACCATAGGTTTTTGTTGTTATCTTTAGATATTACATTGTTGATGTATTCACTCTGCAGCTGTCTGCTTACTTTTTGGGTTAGGTGTTTAATTTTTATATACTTTTTGTAAACTCTTTCGGCCTTGGTTGCTTTAAATTTTCTATATAGGTTTTCCTTCTGTTTACAAAGCTTCTTTAGTCTATTATTAAACCAGCATTTATTTATTTTGTTTGATGTGTATTTATTTGGTATATGATTTTCTATAATGCTTTTAAGATGGTTTTTAATGAAATTCCAGAGGTCATCGACTGGTTGGTTAATGTCTTTTTCTAATAAGAATGTTTGTTGAAAGTTTAATGCAGCTTGGTGTAGTTGTGTTAGGTTACATTTATTCCAGAGTAAGATTTTTCTTTTGGTTTTTGTATTGGCTACTGCTTTTATCTGACTGTGTATTTTTATGATCTCATGGTCTGATAGACCAGGGATAATATCATAATCAACTACTAATCCAGGTCTGTTGGTTAAGAAGAGATCTAATGTGTTGTTTAATCTAGTTGGCTTTTTAATGATTTGATCTAAACTTAGGTTGTGTAAAGTTTCTATGAAAAGCTCATTTATGTCCTTAAGGTTTTGGTGTTTATCTATGGTTAGTGTTTTCCAATTTATATCAGGTAGGTTGAAGTCACCCATAATCCAAAAAACTGCATTTTTATTTGTCTCTTTAAGTGTAGTAATCTGATTACATAGTTCCTGCATGTATTCTAAACTAGAATTTGGTGGTCTGTAAATGCTGCCTATTATAAGGGATGTTGAGGTGGTATTAATTTTACAAAATGTAGATTCTATGTTTTTTGAGCTAGGTAAGGTAATTTCTTCTGCTATAAGAGTGTTTTTATATATATTATAATGTATTATTGCTACTCTGTCATAAAAGGTTACTAAATTTAGTGATCATACTAATGTTGTTACTTTAATCAAATATAAGTATTTGTTTGTCATAAATCTCATGGCTTTCTTGTAGAATCTCTACAAGCTAAGTCTGCTTTATGAGCATTTAAATATTACTTCATGCATTTTATTTTAAAGTATAGCATGTTACTGTAAAATGTATTGTTTGAATTGTGTATGTATAATTCTTTCTTAATAGTTTTTTTTTTAAACAGTCTAATCTTTTTTTTTTTTTTTTTTTTTTTTTTTTATTGATGTATAGGTGTCATTATATTTATGGTCATTATTTTTTCTTTCTCTAAATCTTTCAAATGCGTTTTGTTTGTTAGCTCATGAATACTTTACATGTTACTGTAACATGTATTGTTGTAAAGGTATACACATATTTCTAATTCAGGTGTAAAGAGAATTATGAAAATAAAATGACTGATCTGAAACGTAATCATGAGGATGAGAAAAGGAGTTTAAAGACAAAATTCTCTCACAGTATAGAAGTAAGGGACTCTCACATTTGCATTCAGAGTAACTCTTTTTCTGTTGGCCCTAATAGCTGATTGGGAGATTATTTTTTTATATCAATTTATTTTGGGGATATATTTTTTTTCTAATAATTCTATGTGTGTACATTGTTTTAGGGAGTAAGGAATGAGTTAGAAGTTCAAAGGCGCAGGGGCAACAATGCAGAAAGAAGACTACAAAAAGCTGAATCAGATCTAGAAGAAAGGGTAATCTTTCTTTATTGTTACATTTTTTTTTCAAAAATGTGTACAATGTGTCATCTAATAGAACAAACTACTGCTTTAAATTTGTTACTTAAAAATACGTAGAAAATTTTCTTTAGTACCTGTAACCACTTCAAAGTAAAATTTTGGCACATAAATTTGCATAAATATTGCTCAAGAGAAATTTTTACAGTTTTAATCACATTACTTTTACAGTTTTAAAAATGAATTATTATTTTTTTTGCTACCAGTTGACAGAGCTTAAAATTCACTACGAAGAAAAAATACGAGGTCTTGTTCCATTGGATGTGAAAAAAGTAAGTCAAATATTGCTGCCCTCAATTATTCTATCTGAGTCTGCCATGAATTATTACTTATTCAACCCATGGTGTGTGTGTTACAGGGTCTAATGGGTAACAGAGCTGTAATCATTTTATTAAGCTTAGAACTTAAATGTAGATATGGAAAGAAAAGCCTTGACCAATGAAAAAAACTGCTGATTGCTTAATAGAATTAACCACACAAACTTGAAAAAAAATGATAAAATACTACATTGTTTCTTGAAAATATCAAATGTCTATAGATGATTCTGTGTTGATAATTGAATGACAAAAAAAGTTGACGGATAGAATTGTACAAAGTTGCATTTCAGTCACATCACAGCTTTGCCCCTCCCGGTCCCACCATCTGACGTTGGCCTCAGTTTTTTCCCCCTATGTAAATGCTAGTATTTAATAACTCTTGTCTGTCCTTTATAGACTGGTCCACATTCTTGTCTGTCCTTTATATACTGGTATCCACTCTTGTCTGTCCTTTATATACTGGTACACACTCTTGTCTGTGCTTTATATACTGGTACACACTCTTGTCTGTCCTTTATATACTGGTAAACACTCATCTGTCCTTTATATACTGGCACACACTCGTCTGTCCTTTATATACTGGTACACAATCTTGTCTGTATATACTGGTATACACTCTTGTCTGTCCTTTATATACTGGTATACACTCTTGTCTGTCCTTTATATACTGGTACACACTCTTGTCTGTCCTTTATATACTGGTACACACTCTTTTCTGTCCTTTAAATACTGTTACACACTCTTGTCTGTCTTATATATACTAGTACACACTTGTCTGTCCTTTATATACTGGTAAACACTCGTCTGTCCTTTATATACTGGCACACACTCGTCTGTCCTTTATATACTGGTACACAATCATGTCTGTATATACTGGTATACACTCTTGTCTGTCCTTTATATACTGGTACTCACTCCTGTCTGTTTTTATATACTGGTATACACTTTTGCTTCTTAACTGAACCAAAGATTACATTACCATTCTTGAAATTCATATCTCTAGGAGCTCGAAGACACCATTGCTGCCCTCAAGTCCCAGGTCAACTCACTACACTTAAGGTCAACCTTACTGCAGGAAGAACTTGATAACAGAAATGGACTAAGCTCATTTGGCACTCTGACAAGCTCAGTCATTAAATCAGCTGTTTGATATTATCTCAACGTTGTACATTCCACCTGCCTTGTATTATTTAATGCAATATTTATATTTCTTTCTAGCATTTGACTTGTATAATGCAAGTACACTGTAAAATGTGAAATATTTATGGCTTGTACAATACAAGCAAACTATATAATGTGTACAATTTGTTCAAGTACACTATATCATACACATTTACTTTGTACTATACAGGCACACACACACCATAACATATTAATGACTTGTACAGCACAAGTATATTTTACAATATATAGGACTTTTACAAGCTCACTATATTTTGTCATATTTGATATAATGGAGCATTGTTTCTTTTTTGTATGCTTTTTATTAGCTTGTCAAATTGTTTTATTTACAGATATAAATATTTATGATATTTGATATGTACATTAGCTAATTATTTGTTTATACTATGCCAAAAGTAATGAAAAATAATGAAACTAAATATTTTGTGTTCTTTTTTTTACTTTTCTTACTTATATTTGCTATGAAATTTTTTAATACTATTGTTTAGATGGGATTTCATTCATAAATTTTGTATACTGTTGGAAGAGTCAGTAAAAAAAATCATTCCTTTAGATGTTTTCATTATGCATAATCATAGACATGAATTCAATGTAACTCAGAACAGCAAAATTTATATATAAGCTTCAGGGACGACAATGCAATACACTTGTCTGAAACTTAAAAATTTTGTTACTAAAAATATTTTTAGCATCTAGATCTATGATAAACACACATCCATAATTTCACTGTTTTTGTATTTTGCAAAAAGAAATATCTTTTGACTCTTCTAAAAGGGAGTGCAATTAGGTGTCTAAAAAATATAATTCGACAACAGTAAGAAATTATACGATGCAACGACTCGCCTGTGAGCTGTCTACTAATGTTATTGACAGAAGTACAAAATAATTCATAATACAAAAGCGGTACTTGGCCTTTAAAATACAAGCCTAATGACCAGTTAATGGTCTCAAATGCATGAACACATATTTCTACCCACTGTAAAACCCAGATGCACTTTAACTTGAGAGATTTACAGTAGTTACATATATCTTTACATATTCTACATTGACCATCCCACACACACACCCCTTTACAGTTGGTGGACTGACCTCGTACATAAACACACAACCTCATGTTACACAGATTAGTTTGTGGTAGGCCTATATGTTAATATATGCTGTTAAACTTTCAATTCAACAATCAGTAATAGATTTTAAGGTAAATAAAAGTTTTAAAAATTAATATGAATATGGTATGTTATTTAGAAATTTTGCTCCGGTCGGATATCATACTTTAATATCCTGCTCCTACCGGACATCAAAAATTGTATCCGATTTTATTGTTCATGTACTCTTCTGCCGCTGTCAAAGTCTGGGGGACGTGTCTGAGCAGTCGCTCGACTTGTATGGTAGCTATGAAGCACTACGCCGAACGGCCCAGTTTCTTGCCAGAGCACTTCGGGAGGATTGAGTCCTTCCTGCTCTGTTTTTTCAATAGGAGTTCATATCAGGTGCTTAATTTAAAATACTTCTTATGCACTCGTTCTCCATAGTTTTTAGCGGCCCCCGAAAGGAGAAAAGACGCGCTATTAGTTTTGTGTGGCCTGTCTGTCCGTCCGTCCCGTTTAGATCTCAGAAACTAGAAAGGAAAATGAAAATCGGACATCATGATATTTTGGATCAAAGTTCTGATGCAACGGCTACTTTTTTCTTTTCCGAAAGTGAACCATCTAATTTTTTAAATTATATATGCAAGCAGATTTTTTAAAAATTACACCACTTTTCAATTAAAAACTTCAAGGGAGGTAATTAAGTCTTCTAAATAGGTCAGAGACTTCTTCATTAATAAATCAAGCTTCATTCATAGATTCGCGCATTGTTTAAAAAAAAATTGCATCTTAGGTTACAATGGAAAAAGTATCAATGGATCATTATAAAATAGATTTTCCAATTATTAACTAACTCATGGAATAAAATACTGATTGCATTGTTGTTTTGAAAAAGAATTTTAATACGAACTTCGTTTCAATTGTAAGTTTAAAAAAAAAAAAAACTACTTTTATAGCGCGCAGTTTTCACATATCCTCACATTTTCACACTTCCTAATGGGGACGATTTAGTCACTTAATAGCAAAAAAAATGTATTCTTTTGTTTTCGACTATTTTCAACTAATTGTGTTGAAATGAAATAGAAATGTGTAACTGAATTAAATGTGTGGTTAACATGAAGTCTGAGATTGGAAGATCTAAAGACGTAGGAAGAATTCACCTGGATTAGAAAATTAGAAAACAAGAACATCCGGCTATAAATACAATTGACAAGGAAGTCGTGGCTATTATTGATGTAATGAAGAAAAACAATGGAAGCTAGGAGAGATTGCACGGACAGTTTCTATAAAAGCAGAATATTTGAGATTTTGTGACCATATTAACAACGAGGCTTCATTGAATAAAGAAGTTCCATGAGATGATTGGAAATGTTATGAAGATAAAACCCATGACTAAAGTACATCAGTCATGTTACAAAGTTTATAAATGTTTTAGCAACGACGTAAAGGATATTAGAGTCAGTATGCTTGTAAGCACCTTTGTATCTTGTTTGACAACACACCTGACATAGCACACCTAACATAACACACGCTGATCAGATTCAGAAGTCATACGATTTTAAGGGAGACAAAAAGCTGATGAGATGAACTGAACATCTTTAAATTGTCTAGAAAATGTTGAGCTTGAATTTATATGGGAGCCCAAAGATAGCAGCTTCAGTGTCTGGAACCATGGAGGAGTGGGGGGGGGGGGGGGACTAGAGGGCCAAAGATACACAAGAGTAGGCCTACCTTTAAACTATTGACAATGTGGTGACTAATTAAACCTTTTCTTTAACCAAAGCATACCACGTTAGCGTGTTATAAGAAAATGCTCTTCTAAAAAACAGTACTGTGGTTCAGAAGAAATAAAATTTAAAACAAGAAGAAAATGTCAGGCAAGCAATCACAAGATTCCGGACTCACTATTGAAGAAGAGAAAAAGAGGTTCATTCTTGTGTGCTTTGATCGTTTTTTTAACTCTGAGCTTCAACTCTTACTGGAAGCAATCACTGATGTAGCAGATTAATTTGGAGCAATCCAACCGAAAAAATTTTTAGTTCAACAACAGATGGCAGTTTCAAAATATTGGCGTATATGATGATTTTTCAAAAGGTGACATTTAAGCAGAAATACCATGACTGAGAAGGGATTTAAAGGTAACAAAAGTTATTCTTGAAGAAAATAAAACTTGACACTATAAAGACATTTTAACAAAATATTTATAAATTATTTAACAAAGCCTTCAATTGTTTATTATTATCATATAATTAAAATTAAGAACTTTCTGAGACAAAAGGAATAAACGACACTCTCGTGATGACAGATTTTATTTTAAAAAATGAAATCGTTAAAGACATTAACTTGCATAAAACTAATGATAAGTTTTCAAGTTTGAAATCCAGAAGAAAAAAAACAGTGTAATTTACTTATGGTTGCATTGTTGCAAAATTGAACTATATATTAATGGCAATGATTCCAAAGATTAAGGATGCTTGCAGAGTTTTACATGTCACACAAGCCCAGTGAACTGTAGATAAATTGTAATAAACAAAAGAATTTTAAAATTTAATATACACTCATGGGCGTAGCCAGGATTTTTGTTCGGGGGGGGGGGGGGGGTTTGGGGGTTAGGGAAAAAATTATGTATTATAAGTTATATATATGTAGTGGAGTGGATACCTTTTCAGGAAACACCGGCCACCCCGATATACACGTGACCCTTCCCCCTAGATGGCACCTTGTGTCCGCGCATAAAAAGGCAGTACAACGTGGGCAGTCCATTCTACCGGCATCTCTTGTCACTGTAGTGTCCGTATGTTACTGGACCTACGTTGTCTCCACTCCCTGTTTGTGCCTGGTTCTTCTACACCATGTGTTTATGTATAGCTGCAGGTCATCACATTTTACTTATTTATATTAGATTGTAATTTTATTTAGTATTCTATATAGAATGTTCACTGTCCATCTTGTAAATGTATTTTTACATCAAGTGTTTAGATACTGGCTTTTAAGAAACAGTATATTTGTGAGTGTATAGATTTGTTATAAAGGAAAGAGCGAACTCTTCAAACAATGTATATATATGTTAGTGTTATGCAGAACAACTAGTTGATTTAATTTTAGAGAACTATGTTGTCATTTATTTGTATAATGTTTGGTGGTGTTCCATATCTCTCTTGTGTTTATAAAAGAGATGATTGGTTCACACTATAAGATTTTCTTTTTTGTTTTTTTGCTTGATCTAGTATTTATACCTGATGTTGTGTTTACAAATTGGTCTGTTCATTTAGACCATATAATCATGTTTATTTTTATGCTCATTAGTAGTTATGTTGTATGGTTGCCTTTGGCAGTTTTTATTTTGTGTACATTAAACTTGAAATAGGCCTCCTGACTTGCCTCGTCATTTTGGTTGTTATAATTCTGTGTCGAACCCACCACATATATATATATATATATATATATATATATATATATATATATATATATATATATATATATATATACATATATATATATATATATATGTTTGTATGGATGGATGTGTGTGTGCACATAATTAATCTCTACTACATTCTGACCCTTCATTCTTTTGGAAGACGTTTATTGTGCCCAAGAATAGGTTCTTTCTTGAGTTAGTGAAAAAATTGTAGACTACTCGCCCTTGCCAGCAAGGGGTCTGAGGGAGCTCTGAGAGCTCCCCCAGTGCGGGGCGAAGCCCCGCTGCTAAGCACTATTTCTGGTATTGAAATCCAACTAAATGCATATTCTGAGGTACCTACAGTGCATTATTTTGCTATTAAAAAGTTTTATTAAAAAAAAAAAACAACTAATGTGCTTTTCTTACTGACTTAGACCCTCCCGCGCCGTTCGACGCATTTGCTGGCAAGCTGTTTCCACAAAAATCTGTCACTGGCAATGTCCAAAGCCTCTTCCCACCTGCTCTGAGGACCTCCATGAAAGTGTGGCGCCAAGTTGTACTAGGATGTCATCGCAACTCTTATTATGCGTAATTCATTTTGTCGGAGAACATGTCCCGCAAACCTCATGCGACGCTCTGTCACAATCTTACTAAGGGGTCGACTTCCAGTTCGGCATAGGATTTCCTTGATTTAGACCCGACCTCTAAATATGACTCCTAAAATCCGTCTTAGTCATCTTTGTAGAGTGCTTTTTGTTGTTTGTAAAATGTTTTACATGTTTCGGATGTTCCTTCAGAGTTGAAGATAGTTTACTTCCTAGTCCAAACCTCCTGCAGGACGACGGGGGATGGGAGCGGGCAGGGTTTGAACCCTCGACCGTCGATAAATCCGAACGACAGTCCAGCGCGCAAACCGCACGACCACGCAGTCATTAGTGCTTTTCAGTTTTATTGCACTTTATTAATGGAGCCCTGCCACTGGTAGACATGTGTAACTTCTCATGACTACGATTTTGGAATTAGGTGACTATTTTGCTTTAGATGTTATCGTCAAAATCATCTGTTGGGAGGTTTTAAACTAAAATATATCTGAAGTTATTTTGTTTTTTTTATTCAAAACCACATTTAGCTACTGTCATAGAATTTGGTAACTGTAGTTTGCTTTAGAAATAATATTGAAGAGAGAGGCTTTCAACCTTAAAACGCTCAGTAGGGATTTCAAACTCAAAACTATCTTGAGAGGTTTAAACTTTTAAAAAAGACATCTGGAGGAGAGGGGTTGAAACTCAAAACCTCCCATTGACTTGGCTATGTCATAGCATTTTGATTGTGAAATTTGTTTTTTTTTTATTTTGAAGATTTATTTTTTAGCTTCAAACCCAGCTGGCGGACGGTTTAAACTCAAAACCTCTTTGGCTATGCTCATAGCATTTGTGTGCGTAATTTGCTTTTGTAATATTGAAGAGGGGTTTATCGTAAATTTTGGAGAGGTTTTTAAAATCAAAATCTTCCTTAGATGTGCTCTTGGAATTTTGGGATTGTCGTTCGCATTTTTTGTTTTGTTTTATAGAAGAGGGGGATTTAAATGCAAAACCCCCTTGTAGGGGGTTTCAAACTTAAAACCCCTGGTAGGGGTTTTCAAACTCAAAACCCCCTGGTAAGTGGTTTTAAACTCAAAACCCCTGGTAGGGGGTTTTAAACTCAAAACCTCCTGGTATGGGGTTTCCAACTCAAAACCCCTTGGTAGGGGTTTCTAACTCAAAATTCCCCTTGGCTGAGATAGGGCAAGTGATGGTTTAGTATTAAAATTTTACCTCAAATAAACAAAATTAAAGCAAAAGATCAGTCACTACACTTCAACAGGTATTTCAGGTTCACCCCCCCCCCCCCCGGCTACGCCAATGTATACACTCATTTTATGGTTGTTGAACAATCAAATAACGTAGGTAATTATAAACTATATATATTACAGTGCAACAAACAAAATTGATTTTTAAAGGGGGGAGGGGGGTAATACCCTTAGCTGACCGCACCGAGTGACACCCACCCTAGTTACGCCACTGCTTAGGGGGGGGGGCAGATTTATTTATTATGTAAGCAGTAGAGAATCACACATGGGTGTAGCCAGTGGGGTTGGGGTTCAACTCCCCCCCCCCCCGCAGGAATCGGAACTTAATGACTGATTTTTTGCTTTGATTCTGTTTTTTTCAGGTGAGATTTTATACTAAACCATCACTTGTCCCAGCGCAGCCAAGAGGATTTTGAGTTTAAAACTCCCTACCAGGGGGTTTTGCAGTCAAATCCCCCTCTTCTATAAAACAAAACCCAAACAAAAAAAGAATGCAAACGACAATTCCCAAATTCTAAGAGCATAGTTAAGGAAGATTTTGATTTTAAAACCCCCTCCGAAATTTACGATAAACCCCTCTTCAATATAAGACTATCCATACATCTGTCACCAGATTCTATGAGCTTAGCCAATTTGGGCTTTGTGTTTAAAACCCCTAACCAGCGGGATTTAGAGCTAAAAGCAACCTCTTGAATGTAAAAAAAAAAGCAAATGACACACTCAAAATGTTATGATCGTAGCCATAGGGGGCTTTGAGTTTAAAGCTAAAAAATACCTCTTCAATATAAAAAAAAAGGAAATAACACACTAAAAAATCTATGAGCGTAGCTAAATGGGTTCTGAGTTTAAATCCCTTTTCAGCGGGGTTTGAAGCTAAAAAATGCCCCTTCAATATTAAAAAAAGCCAATTACACACTTAATTCTATGAGCGTAGCTAAACCAATGGGAGGGGGAGGTTCTAAATTTAAACCCCCCTCCTCCAGAGGACTTTTTTTAAAGTTTAAAACCTCACCTGATGGTTTTGAGTTTTAATACACATATATAGAGAGTTTTGAGGTTGAAAACTTCTCTCATCAATTTTATTCTTAAGCAAACTACAGTCATCAAAAACGTGTTGCACTGTTTGCTTTTATGTGAAAAAATAACGCCAAATTTTAAACAATTTCTTCTTAAACGATCAAAACAAGAATATGGCTTGAATATATTTCTAGTCCAATGATGAATTTGATGGGGGCCGCCTCTGAACACAAACTCTCTTTGTAAACTTGTTGCTTTTTTTGGACCAGTTTACTTTAAGTAATTTATTTAATTTGGTATTAAACCAGTATTTTTCTGTCGGACACTTAAAACTGATATATACGCATGTGAACTTAGACTTACTTAGACTGAGATCCTCCCGCGCCTTTCGCGCATTGGGCAGCAAACTGTCTCCACAAAGATCTGTCACTAGCAATGTCTGAAGCCTCTTCCCACCTGGTGTCCACTGTTCTGAGGTCCTTCATGAAAGTGTGACGACAAGTTGTACGAGGACGCCCCTGTTTGCGCTTTCCTCGTATTAGCCTCCATGTCATTGCAACTCTTGGTGTGCGTAGTTCATTTTGTCGGAGAACATGTCTCGCAAACCTCACTAAGTGTTCGACTCCCATTTCGTCCTTGTTTGAGACCCGATCTCTACAACTGACTCTTAAAATCGTTTTAGCCATTTTTGTTGAGCCACATTGAGTCTTGTCTCAGTTTTGGCAGACGACTTCTATGACTCACATTCATATGTTACTGTTGGGATGATTATTATGTTAAGAAGGTATATTTTTGTCTTAAGTTCAATGGCTTGGCTTGTACAGATAGGCCGCAGCCTTAGGAAAATGCTCCATCATCCTTTGTTATGATGCTTCCAAGTTATGTAAACTTGTCCAACTCTTCAAGCTTTGACTCGCCAAGTCTGACGGGGACACTATTTGCCTTATATTCCACTCGCAAAATTTTAGTCTTATCCAAGTTTATGCGGAGGCCAAATTTGGGTGCCTCTCTATCTAGGCACTCCGTCATTTCTTGTATGCATTTTTTTGTAGCCCCGTGTAGTGCAACGTCATCATCGATGTCCGTCATTCGGTTTTGTTCACGCCATGGAATACAGAAGGCAGTCTGATTCTTTGCTCTCCTCATTATGTAGTCGATGGCTAGGAGGAAGAGGAAGGGAGATAAGATGCACCCATGTCTCACACCTGTCTAGACGCACGTAAACGTCTATTTTAAATAATCGGTAATTTCCGCTATGGCTCGCTGAAACCTGAGCGCACCACAGACGTTTGGCGCTAAGAAACAAACGGACCAATGGAAGACGAGACTATCAACAACCTAGTCTAGCACCAGCAGATATCAGGGAGACTGAAGTTTGTCTATGGAAAATCGCATTATTAAATTATGTAAGTAAGATCCAGAGCAGATCTAAGTAGTGACATATTTAATATTTAATTGCACTGTTTCAATAATGTGTGGTGAGGTGATCGGGGTAATAATGTTTAACGGTGCCAAATTATTATAATGCATTTTTATAAAGTACTTGAATACCCGGTAGTAGTCTTAGTTAGTCTAGTCTATATAAGTCTAATATATAGTTTAATAGTCTAACAGTTCGATGTAGATAAACAAAATATCACAAATAAAGTAGCCTGTATTAGTGTATAAGAAACTAATCATAAGAAACATTTAACCTAATCAATAACAGAAGTTTGTTAAAACAATGCGTTTGAACGTTTTTCACCCTATCACTCTTTCTTTCTCTCTCTCTCTTTGCCATCTCTCTAGTCCAGCAATATCGTGCAAACGAATTCTGGCAATCTTCTGGGTGGGAGAAAATGGCGGATAAGACATCCATTCTTAATCAGCTCCCTGGTGCTGGGAACGCCGACCAGTCAGATATTATCTTTCGTATCAACAGAGTTCCACCAGGAGACAAAGGTGAAGGGCAGGTGCCGCTTCTGGACCAAGAGAGCCCTGAAAAGGATCTTACGAAGCCCCTGGATAGCACGTATGTTGTTGCACTGTGTTGTCGCTAGATAGATCTTTGTAGAAAATCCATTAAATGTCAAGCTTGTGCCCAATAATGCCTACTGCCAAAAGGATTGAACCGAGAAGTCAAGAATGAGAGATTAGCTCTTTACCTCAACTAGATGTAATCGCATCCGTTTAATGTGGAGCACGACTCCTTCAACCACGCCTGTTCCTCCACCTTGGCGAGCTCCAATTCATGAGAGATTCCTCCATAATCCTTCAATGTACTACCACAAAAGAAAGATGTCCGTTACCGCAGCGTTCAACCCCGTAAGGTTCGGCATGGCGGATTGAAGGTTAAGCGGAGCCTTTCTTACAACCCTCTGCGCGTGCTGTGGAGGCCCACTGGATAAAACATTAAGTTTCCCTGTAAGCATATTCGTTTCCCTAACGGATGTTATCCACGGAGGGCGCGACGGGAAAAAGTTACCCTCGTTAAACGGCTCAGACTCAAGTCAATACGTATTTAATAAGTTGGTTGTTAGAAAGACTTTTACTATTGCCAAGGACTAAAAAAAAAGATGGGGAAATAAAAACCATTCACTGCCTTCTCTGTTCTACATCCTGCGAAACGATTAATCTAAGTGCACTTTAAAGCAATCGGTTACATATTAAATTGTTTAAATGTAAGCATTTTGCAAAACCCCAAGATAAAAAGGATTAAGATAAGTTTGCTTGGAAAACAGTTACACATTTGGACTGATTGTCCTTGGTTAATAAATGAACTAGCTTGATCTAGAAGAAATGAAGAAACAAAACAAGTTTGCTTCATATTTCGTGTTTTTTCAGACAGAACAGTGTACATTCAGTGTCTCATTCAGGCCGGTGAGAGGGAACTCTTGTTCACTTTTGTTGGCCTGAAGTTCCAAGAGCCGAAGGCTCAACTCTACCTGACAGTTTAAGAAGAAGAAGAATGATGTAAATATGTTTTGAGGCTGCTTTAGTTTAACAGTAATCGATTTCAGGTTGAGAACATTAAGTGGCATATCCAAGCAATTTGTTAGGGAATTATTCGTTTTTTCCTCTGTGTCTGTGTGTGTATGTCTTACAATGTTCCTGGTTGATGAAATCAAAAAACTATTTAGGGCGAAGATTATCCCTAGAGAAGGAGAGATCATTCCTCCTCCCACGGCAGCTGAAGTTCTCCAGGAACAGAAGAAGACATCGTCCTCCGTGGACTACTGCGCCCCAGTTCAGTACCAGACACTCCCCAGGGACGAAGTACAAGGAATGTAAGTATAGCGCAGAGTGTTTGAAGTATGAGCCGGTAAATGAAGTTTATATATGTTAATGCTGTATGTTAATGTATGCTGTATGTATGTTGATGCTATATTTTAGAGTCATCGGGGTTAAAGATGGTTGAGGTTATGTTTTCTTGAGTTGGGGGTCCAGAAGACACATCTAGCTAAATAAATAGCGTTTAAGGGTTATATTCTTGTTTGATTCATAAACATTTCGTTTAATAAAGCTTTATGCTTTTTGTCGAATATATAAAATTTCGATAGCATGCTTTTTCGAGTTTATTTTTGTGTATGTTTTGAAAAAAATTTTCTTGATCGAAAAGGACTTTTCAGACAATGTACAATTTTTTAAATTTAGATTACCCAAAACTATTTAAATGTGTGTGTCTATTATATAAAAGATGACTCTAAAATTAGCGTTTTCAATTCATTTTCCACAGAGGTCAGAAAGAAGAAAAAAATCTCGACTGTGTAACTCTCACTAAAAAGATTTGTTGACGTAAGTATCAAGAGTGTTTTAATTGTGAGAATGTAATGATTTGTTAAGTGTATGATCTTACGTAATATAGCCTAGCTTGTTGAGCTCCTGGAGAGGCACAACGACAACAGTGGTTGATTCTGTAGTTAAAAGCATGATAGATATTCACTTGGAGTAGGTCTTTCGATATAAACCATGAATACTTGAAGTAAAGTTTCCCCTTTCAGACCTTGCGATCTATGGGGCAGATGATGTTAAGGTCATTTGCTTCTTTGGCCCAACGGTTAACGAGCAGGGTGTTATGTGGCCAGCAGAACGACCAACCGCCTTTACTTTCCCCAACTAAAGTAAGGTACCCATTAGAGATGGGTGAACTCAGGGGCGCCCTAAAAATCCCGAAATTCAAATCCCAGTCTTCACCGGAAGCCAAGCGCTTAACCATTCGACCACCGCGCCCCCATACTTGAAGTAGTGAGATATAAATAAAAGCATCTAATCGTGACCCTCCAATGTCGAAGGCGCCAATCTAATGGCGGGTGAAAGGGGAGGAAATCGGATTGAATTATTTTTTATTTATTTACATTTCACATGTTCCTTCAGAAATGAAGATTACGCCCCCTGACTTGAAAACTACGGTGTGCTGTGACGGGGTGTTGGTACATAGTCGTCTAACTAACCCATTGTAGAGTGGTATTGTATTACAAAGCTTATATCAACTCATTCTGTCTGGTAAAAAGTTTGAACACTTTCTCTCCTACCGATTCTCGGATCAAGTTGAAACTTAGCACAATTATTTCTTTTACCTGACAAAACAATACTCAATAAAAAATGTACCAATTAATTAATTAATGGTAATTAATTATTTTGTTAGGTATTGAATAAGACTAGGACATTGTACTTCACACATGTGGCGGTATAAGTTGAATTAGTCAATGAACTCTTTATGTTGTGCCTGTTCTATTTATGAAAATGTTCCTGTTGTGTTGTTTTTATATGAGAAAAGAATCCTCGTAATCACTACAAATTTCCATAAGGATCAATAAAGCAGTCTTAGTCTTAGTCTTTATAACTTCTATGTAGATGTATGCAGAAACATAAAATGGCAAGCAAATGACACAAAATTCAACTTACTTAAAACTAGAATAAACACGCGTCTGTCTTCTAGTCTCCATCTTCTTTCATCAGTCGTTCCCCCGTATTTATAAACTCATCTACCCTAGGCTCACTCATTCTACATCAGAAATCCACCAGTCGTTCCCCCGTATTTATAAACTCATAAACTCATCTACCCTAGGCTCACTCATAATTACATTAGAAATCCATCAGTCAATACCAACAAGCACACACACTTCATAGCAAATACCATCGTGATACAGCTCCTAGACGCAAATGGCACGACAGGTAGCTATCACACCTTTTTTTATGTCACTTGAGGGTTGGAATTAACCCCTGGCCCCTTAAAACCAATGTCCATTAAACAGTCAGGTCAGGACACTAACAAAAAGAGACTCTTCGAGCTTGCAAGGCTCTTCGGTGATCAAGATCATTTTTATCAGGGTTTCGCAATGGATCGGGGGCGTCCTTCTTTCACCCTTGGAGCTTTGCAACAGAAAGTAACGCACTCCAGAGAACTATACAAACGACATTAAGTAACACACTCATTCAAACTTGTATTATGTAAACATTTAATTCCGTTGGAGGACCAGTAGTCTTAGCTGATTGGTAAACTGAATACAGACTTCCCCGGAGTAAACGCGTGACTTGGTAACTATCCACAAGGCATCATCTTATTAGATGAATTATGAGTGTAGCTATATATCAATACTAGCAAAATACCCGCGCTTAACATTTCAAATTTGCTTTAATTAATAGGCCTACATGTAACAACAAAACATTCTCATTTGTGCCAGGAGTGTTACCGCAGGGAATGTAGCGCATGTATTTTTGGAATAACCGGAACAACGCAGTTTTTGTGTGGCTTTTTGCAATGTTAGTCCGATAAGTAAAAATAATGTGTCATATGTACTGCCTTAAATATTTCATTACTAAGAAGAAAAGTAAACCTTTTGAAATAGAGAAGAAACATACATGTACCAATACACAGTTATTTGTTGAGGATCTCTTTGTACACCACGTTGTCAGTTCGGCCCTCCGGCTGCAGTATGACCAATCCCTGCGCCGAGCTTACTCTTGAGCATGCGACGTACAGTTGCCCATGTGAGAAGCAGTCCTGTCTCAAGTCAATGCCAACCTTTTGTAGTGTCTGTCCCTGAGACTTGTTGATTGTCATGGCGAAGCAGAGCCTTACTGGGAATTGGAGGCGTTTGAATTGAAATGGGAGGTCAGAGGGGATGACGGGGATGCGAGGAATCAAAACTGTCTCTCCTGAGCCACTGCCAGTGAAAATAGTTGCCTCAATGAGGTTCTTCTGCAGAGACGTGACTTGAAGTCTGGTGCCGTTGCACAGTTTAGGTGGCTGCAAGTTCCTCAGCAACATTATCGGTGCCCCAACCTTCAAAATGAGACGATGCTCAGGAGTGCCTGGAGGATTCAGAGAGTTGAGAAACTCTACCGGATAGTGCACCGCGTCTTCCATTTCCACAACTGAATCCACAGACTGGTATGTTTTAGATTGTGAGGGGAGTTCTTGGAGTAAAACGTGGTTTATGGCCGTGGTCATGTCGTTTCGTGGTGTTAGGATAGCTCTCTCCCTCAACCATGACACGTCTATATGCTGGAGAGTTCTTAGATTGGGATAAACATTGTAACGAAGGTTTTGCAAGGTCTTCACCAGGAGACAGAGATTTGAGGGAATTGCTATTTTAGAATTTTCTTGACTGAAGCTGCCATCACCAATACTCATCAGAAGATCAGAGAACTCTCCGGCTCTTGTGTCGCCATTCAGATGAACCCTCATGTTTATTCTTAAAGTGACGACAGTGATTTGACGTCACAGGTACGAAGACTTCAGACAGGCTTTCACTTCGTCGGCGCGTGTTCCTCTGGGCACGACTGGTAGGGTTTGCCGAAAGTCTCCAGCCAGCAACACTGTCAAGCCTCCCATACGTGTGGTGGTGTTTCGGATGTCTTGGAGGGTCCTGTCCAAAGCCTCGACACCCCCTCTGTGTGCCATGGTGGACTCATCCCAGACAATCAGCTTGCACTGTCTTAGCACTTCAGCCATGTTGCTCTGCTTTGATATGTTGCACGCGAATCAGTGGTGTGGCTGAGGTTGAGAGGTAGCTTGAAAGCTGAATGAGCAGTTTTCCCACCCTGAAGAAGAGTTGCTGCAATGCCAGAAGAAGCCACAGCTACAGCAATGTCACCTTCCGCTCGGACTTTCGCAAGCAGAAGGTTTATGAGGAATGTCTTGCCAGTTCCTCCTGGAGCATCAAGAAAAAACACCGTGCCAGTGCCCGAGACAACGCTCCTCATGACTTGCTCGTAAACTCTCTTTTGGTCACCATTCAGCAAAGGCTCGTTGTTTGAGACTACATTGGCCAACTCCGAGGTGTCGTAAGAGGTTTCCCTCAAGTACTCGGGATTCGACGTAACCTCTGCCAGTTCTCTCGAAGGTGAAGGCAGCCCGTAATGATCGACAGAGAGACCTCCGATAGCAATGACGTAGTTCTCAAGCAACTAAAGACACTTGTTGTAGATCATAGGCAACCACTGTTGCACTTCTGTTCCTCCATGATCTCTTTCAGTCTGTCTCCTAACATCTTCTGCCATGCTGTCTCTATGTTTTTCCCAGAGATTTAAGGGGTTCTCCATTTGGCAGAAGACTAGCATTACAGCGAACAGTTCACGGATCTTTTGAGGTGAGCGAGACGGAGCAGCTTCCTGGAGAGTCTCGTCCCAGTTGACATCGTCCTGTAACAAACCAAGTGCCCTGCAGGCCGACTTGTAGGTTGGATGGACAACACCGTCAACTGTTCTGAGAGATTCGAAAGAGGTGGGACCTATGATTTTGTAGAGCAGCAATCGAAGGTGGTAACATTCAGAGTTGTTCGGGTGCACAGTGTAGACCCTTCCAAGCACATTATCTTTCTTCACCCCCGAATGTCCTGGCACAGCCTTCCCCTGCTTCCTCCGACGAAACATGTTTCTTGTCCACACATAATAAGATGGAACTTCGTGATAATAAAGCTCCTTTGCAAAGTCATCATGGTTGCAAAGATCAAAGAAGGCTAACAGAGTCGTCTGTGGTGGATTGTGTACTTTTTCTGCAACATTGCCCTCTGTGAAATAAATTCTCTGTCCGTTCTCGAGATGCACTGCAAGATGAACGACCGGAGGGTAGCGTTCGTGAATGGGAAAGCAGAAAATGCGCCACGCTGCTTCAGAGCTGCTGATGTAACGACCAGCTTCGTACCGAGAGATACGAAAGTTCAACATGGCGGACGTTGTCGACCGTTAAATAAGTACGTACATCGGTTTCGGTTAGCGCAGGGAAGCCGCGTACCAAGTTTTGTGAAGATGGCTCCATAAATACGAACGTTCAACATGGCGGACGTTGTCGACCGTTACGACCGTTACGCGTACGATTGGGAAACGAAACCTGCTGCACTTTTGTAAGTAAGCTGTAGGGAATGCGCCTGCCAAATTTCACCCTTGTACCTACACGGGAAGTTGCAGAATTAGTGATGAGTCAGGGCTTTGCCTTTTATTAGTATAGATTTATTTCATATATTATTTTATTTACAGACTCACGAACAAAAGCCTCAGAAGTAATTATATGTATATTCATCTTAAACAAGGACAAACAAAAACAAAAAATAGAACATCTTCAGAATGCCTGCTTTAGAGGGCATGCATGCCCCGAACAATGAATTCGCCAATCTTCTTCCGCCTGCTGGGTATGTCAATCCACTTCCTTCTGACGTTTTTCGCTTCAACCGAGTCACACCATACTATCCAGCTGATCCATGCATTCGTCCCAACGAGGGAGATCTAATATGTCCACCGGAAACACCGCAAGAGATGAGGTGATTTGTTTTGTTTTTAACTCCTAAGGCAAATGCGTCTGTGAGAGAAGTGAAAAAAAAGGAGGGGGGTAGATAACTCTCGCTCAAGTCAGTTAAATTTACATTCATAAATAGATCTAGTGGACTTTCACAGCTGAGTTGTTTAAATGACACTTTACAAACTATGATCAGCAGTTTAATCAGTTTCAGTGTTTTTTTACATCCTCTATTACGTCCCTTCCAAGCCTTTTTTTTTTTTAATTATAGACTAACTTCTCTAGTTTTTGTCATCAACTAAATTACAAATATTCATAGTGTACAAATATTCATAGCCTTAGTGCAAAATATCCATTTCTAAATTATCGTACAAGTTCTGTGTTTAAAAGAAAATAGTATATTAATAGGGAAATTAGTCGATAAGAATTGAAATAACAGTCTCGTTCGGATGCCACTTGGAACCGAGTTCATTGGCAGTGATGAACGAAAGCTTTGATGAAGTGCCACAGTCCGCACACAGTTCTTCAATGTGCCGTTTTAAAATGGCGGACACCAGCCGAGCAGACGTGTAGAGTAGGAAAACGAGAAACGGAAAACTATTCAACCAATGATAACCTTTCAAAACAACTATTTCATAGAGAAAGAATCTAAATGTTATTTTGGCGGTTTGGACCATTGCTGGGAGACGTGCATAGATCTAAAAGGAGAAACTAGGTAGAGAAAAAAAAACAGAAAAAAAATCGACATTTCAATGTTTGGTCCGAAATTGTCAGACCACTCTTTATGTAAACAAATAGCTAGGTATTAAAGAATGTTAATGGAAAGTATTTAAAACCTAACCCTTGTGCTGTACTGTTTTAGAAACTGCCCATGGATGCCAGCAGCTGGTAATGATGTGAGGATGCCCAGTGATATTTTTAGATTTCATAAAGTGTACCCTTATGTCGGCTGCAACCCTTGTATTCCTGCGACATGCCCAGATAGTGGAGCAGTTGTGCAAGGCGAAGTATGCCCTTGCACTCATAGGTAATAACAAAGGTTTGTTGTATTGGTGTTGCTAGATCACTACTAAGGATATTTAACAAGTCAGGCATATCAAAGAATTGGGGGGGGGGGGGATTTTAAAAGTCAGCCATATCAAATAAGTGGAGGGGGGGGGGGGTACTTTAAAATGTTGGGCATATTAAAGAAGTGGGTGGGGGGTATTTTAAAATGTTGGGCTTATTAAAGAAGCAAGGGATAGTAAGGAACTCTGGGATATTAAGGGGCGAGAGGTAAATATAGTCATTAAATATAGTTGGCCAAAAAAATCTAAAATTAAATTAACACAAATGTGTGTGTTTATGTACCTTGTAGCCTTACACTAATGTCTGGCTTACACTCATGTTTCTATTAGGATATAAATTTTCATTTTTATGTTTCTCCCCAATCTTATAACATTATAATTTCGCAATGTTATTTTTTTATATTAAAATGAATATTTTTCATTACTAAGAGTTAGCGAAACAAAATTTTATTGTTATGAGTTCCTTTTTGTGTTTAATGTCAAAATACCTTTTACAGTGTCATTATTATGTGTCAGCTTTAACGTTTACATTCTGTTGAGCAAGTTGATAACTAAAAATGTAACTATGGTGAATATTTTGTTGTCACAATATTTGTTTTTACACACATACACACACAGGTACATTTATTGTTTTTAATTAGAGTTATCAATTGAAACTAATTTGAAGCCATAACTTGGCATATTCTATTACAATTTGTTTGACTGAGATCTTTAAACATCGTCGATACGTTAAGTATTAATTGTCAGAAGGAGCCAAAAAAAAAAATTAATACATAAGTTAAGTGTACACATTTTCTTTGTAACGAAAGCATAACTTTCTTAACCGTCACTTTCCACTTTATATTTTCAACTATACAATCACTTGCTTTCGCGACATTATTAGATACTCATCAGTATTATCCAACATGAAGACTCGAACTCGTTTGAAATGAATACGGGAGTAAGACAAGCTTGCATGCTTTCCCAAACAATCTTCCTGTTGGTAATTGACTGGATAATGAGAAGGTCAACTACTGACAACACAGGCATTCAACGGACTCTTACAAAACAGCTTGAGAATCTGGATTTCACAGATGATACTGCCTCCTGTGACATAACTACAACACGCTCAGACAAAATTAAATAAAATCGCCATAGAAGGGGAGAAAACTGGTATAAACATCAATAAGGTGTCTTGTTTATCGGTCGGCGGAAATAAAATAACACCCAACAAACACCACTAGCAAATGTTTTCGTCATATAATTGGTGTAAGATGGCCTAAATAACAATTTCAGCCTATGGCTAAAAACTCAGCAAACACCAATAGAATAAGAAAGGACGCAAACGAGGCTGAATTGGGAACACTATGCGAAGAACAGCAGATGACATTGCAAGACAGGCTCTAGGCTGGCACCCACAGGGAGAGATCAAGTCTGGGAGACCAAAGCAAATATGGAGAAATTCGGTAGACATGGCAGGATGGACATGGACCCATTTGCGGAGTATTGCCCAGAACAGAGTCCTATGGCGAAGTACTGTTGCAGCTCCTGAGATGAACTCCAATTGGTGACAAGTAGTGCCCTGGTAAGGAACTCTGTTGTTTGGCGTAGTGCCTCATAGCTTCCATACAAACATAGTGAACCATTGGATACGTCATCCCGCAGCTCGCGGAGCTGCGGACACTCTTGCAAGACGTGTATCACCGTCTCTTCTGTTCCCCGCAGTGTCGGCAATGGGCATCAAAATTTGGCCGGAACCGGGCGAAGTACGCACCTATGGGGCAGTGTCTCGTGCGCCACTGCGCTATTGTTGTTTGTTCCGACCTTTTTAGCCTCCACCACTGGTCCTCTCGATTTGGGCGACGAATGTGCTCCCAGACTCCCCTGGCAGTGTTGGAGTCATCCCAGGATTTTAACCATTTTTCATGTACCCACTCTCGTATAACTATGGTAGCCTGTTGGAACGTACTTGGTGACTCGAAAGTGGGCACGGCCAGCGCTCCTTCTCGTGCTAGAGCATCAGCCACGGCATTGCCCCTCACGCCGCAGTGCGAGGGCACCCACTGCATTAAGATGACAGCTCCAATAAATAGGCGGATGTTATTTGCGGCGCCTAATGCCTCTTCCACCAATTTGGACTTTCCCCCTAAGCCAGCCATGGCTTGGAGGCAGGGCTGGGAATCGGTAACCATTACAACGTTAGTCGCAACGGTTATCTTTTCGCGCAGTTTTTGGAGCAGGTAATTGAGTGTATTGGTTATCGCCGTTAATTCTGCATCAAAGCTACATGCGGCGAGGCCGCATGTGCCTGACAGCTTGTCTGGTTCGTGGTCTGGGTAACAGATATAGGCCCCATACCCAGCTCTTACGGCGTCCTTCATGACCGACCCGTCTGTAACAGTAGATGGCATCGGCCGGGTAGGTCTTTAGTGTGTCCAATGCCATTTTTCTTAATAAATCCGGGTGCGTGTGTCGTTTTGTGGCCCCCTCCAACCCGTGTATAGTGAAATTTATGGGAGGGATGGGCTGTCTCCTTCAGGGCGGGCACGTGCTTATCCGTCGGATTGGGACCCGGTCAGTGGAGAGGCCAGCTTGAGCACTCAAATTTGACGTGCAGTGCATGAATGATGTCCGTTTTATCCTGTTTTTTTCTCTCCACTAAGTGACTAATGTATGGGTCGGGAGCCCTGGTTCGCCCCTTTTGTAGCGTTCCAGGGCCGTTAGCACGGCGCGCTCTGTTACGGCTCCACTGGCTGTCAAAAAGACTTAGTGAAATAAATGGAGTGTTTTCGATTTTTTCAAATGCGGATCATTTTGTTTACCATGGCCTAGCTTAGTAAAAAAAAAATGTCTTGAGATATAAAAATATTAAGTTCATTGACTGCAGAAGTCACAGGATAAAAACAAAGTTTGTTCTTATCTTATATATTATAGACATTACTTTAAAAAAAAAAAAGATAAGTAGATAATTACGTCCTACGCATTTTAACTCGGTTGACCAAGAAGCTTTACAACTGACTATTGATACTTGATTGTTGGTTTGTGGCTCCAAACAGGTAGTGCAACTAAAATGATATCGGCGTATTAACTTAATATAGCAGTTCAAATAAACAAGAAGTTGAAACTAGATGTCATTTAAACATAACTCACCAAAAAATGCACGTCTCTTGCTTGTCCTTCAACTTTCACACCAGTTCTTTATTCACTTGAACTACGTCAGATCAGACCGTGATTTCATCAGAATCTATTCAGTCTACACAACCAAATCATCCGCTCAACTGTCTCCATGGTTACATCAGAAACATGCATATACACTCCATTAGACTGACACTGGGACAAATGGTCTTCTTCTTTTAAATAATATAGACTAGTCGACCCGCGTGTCGTAACATACGCCGCAATTTGCCGGAAGTATTCATGTAGGCAGCGTATTGTCGAGCAGTGTATGACTGCGCTTCCATGAGTAAGAACAACGGACAGGTCGTCGCCATAGTTATCCCAATGTTCGCAAATAAAGTTTACAGCCATCTTGCGAAGTTCGAGAGCAACAGTTTCGTCGATGACATTTTCCAGAAATATGCGACTGATAGAAATAAATATTTACCTGATGCAGGAATTTCGACTATATTGAAAGACCTGTTGACTCCACGAAATACATGTGAAGCGGTGGCCATGGTTAGGAAACGAAGGGCAATACGAAGGGGCAAAATCAAAATAAAGCTACAGAAAACAACATGCAACCATTTTAATGACACCAGATATTGACGTGTGTAAAAAATACACACATAAATGTCGTCCAATAAAGAATGTAAAGAGAAAGGTTACTCGTTCTCTCCCTCCCTCTTTTTTTTCGGAGCCTCGCTCACTGTTACCTCGAAAGTTTCGTGGGTAACTCCAGTCCGACTTGCAGAAATAAAAGAGTTATCTTACCATTACATTTTCATCGAGGGTGAGAGACTCGGTGTGCTAGCGTGGTGTCCCGCATGGTTGGGCCACGAAGAGAATAAAATATATAGATGATGTATAAAGAGAAAGATTACTTGTTATCCCCCCCCCCCCTTTCTTTTTTTTTTCTGAGCCGTGCTCTCTGTCGCCGCGAAAGTTACGTGGGGGTAACTCTAGACCGACTTGCAGAAATAAAAGAGTTATCTTTCCATGACTTTATCGTGGTGTCCCTCATGGCTGGGCCATGAAGAGAATTATATATATATAGATCTAGAGTTTACGTCTGTCAACCATACGCATAAGATATGGATAACAAAATAAAACAGCATTATATGTTATTTTAAACCACACCCAGCCCGTGACTTTTTGCTATGCTGCCCCTTAAAACTGTAACTTGATGTCTATACGACAATACAATAATCCATATAGATCTAGAAGATCTATATCATTTGAATGAAAATTTATGACGACAAAAAAAAAGGGGGGGGAGGGGATTTTTTTTCTTTTAAATAAGAAAAACAAGATGGAGACCGGATGCAAGCTCGAATTTTTTTAAATGTAGGTTTGCCTGGAAAAGTTGTCAGTCAAAGCTTTGACATACACCGTTTCTTCCTCAGACCGAGGTATGCGCCCACCAATCCTCGACGCCATTTTGACTATCGCTACCCTGGAGGGGCGTCCAACCTCGAAACGAAATCACTACTAAAAAAAGACGTCGTCGGAGATTTCTTATCTCATAGACAGAAATGGCCCCATCTTTCCGATCCATTTTACGCTACGCCGCTTGAGAACAAGAAATACCATGGGGTTTTCCTCGACCAGTCGCTTCCGCAGGTGTCCCAATCTACATTGGAAATGCAAATGGCCACCCAGTCAAATAGAATACCAAAGTCTCGATGCAGACTCCACAATGACGGTCAGGTACCTCCAGATCCATACGCAGTGGTGGGAGATATGAGATACTGCGAAGACTATGTTTTCAGAAATTCAGCAAAGAGAAATGCCCAGCGTACATTGTTTGGCAGTCCGGATCCGAACTGTCTCAGACCCTACAACCCCTCGGCATATATCTGTAGACCAATTTACAACAGGAAGTATTTGCTCGACTGCCCAACGCAGGATGGACCACCCGGCGACTCATATACGTTTTTATAGATCTTTTCTGGATAAATTCAGCAGACACGAATGCAAATCTGTGGATCAGTAGACCTATTGTTTTATTCACGTGCTTTTAACATGATTTTTATGCTAAATTTTCAAAAACAAATGTAAATTTATGTAAAGGCTTCTTACGTTTATCATTTAAACCATAATAAATAAATTAACGCAAATATTTTTTGCCTATACAACGAGAAAGCACTAAAGTGAAACAATAGCGGAAGTGAAATGATAGCAAAATGGAAACAATCGCTAAAAGGAAACAATTGCAGAAGTCAAACATTCATTCCTATGAGACCTACCTTGTTTTCGATATTTCTTCTACAAATAAATAATTTCGTGCACATTTTAATATCATTAATAACATGTAAAAGAATATTTCTGAATCTAAAATGGAAGTGAATCGAGTAGAGCTACTTTTATGTAGAAAAATGCCTATACGTATGGCCTATGGGTAGCCAATAATTTTTTGGAGATACAGCTTCGTGGCCTAAAGATGAATGACAAAATTTCATAGGTTTAATTTAATTATTTGGTCTGTTTAGATATACTCGACTAGTGGATTGAGATACCATTTTGTTTTATATTGTCTGACTTTGTAAAAAGTTAAATCTCGCTGTTTATTTAAACAACCTTGCATGATTGCTATAAGTCTTTGTTTTGATAAAGTTGTCTTTATTGAAAAAAAAAAAAATTGTTCCAGTTTAGAAAGCTTAAATAAAACTGTTTGAAAAGTAAGTGTTATTTTTTTCCAATATTATTACATGCCATGGAATTGATTTCCCTCTTTATTCTCTTTGATTCTTCTTTCTTCATCAGATGTCCCGTAAAGTTAAAGCCCAGACCTTATGATCTAAACTACATGTACCCTAAATGTGTGGATCGGCCCCTCAGCCCATACTTTGAGACCCCACTTTACCACGAAGAAACGCCGTTTATAATCTGGCCATCTAACAACCCAGACCTGACGCCTAAACGAAGCCGACCTTGCAGGGTGCCCTTCTCAAAACATTTGTCTATCGTGTGCCCAAACTGGGCCCCAAGGGTGGGCCCTGATTTGACGATGTTCTTGAGAACCAGAGATCCGTACTGATTAGCTGAATGCCAGATGAGGGGCCGAACTCTCGGTTTCAATTTTATATCATCTAATGTCAACAAAATAAACAAGTCGCAAAAATAAAAAATAAAAACTGTAAACAAAATATTTTTTATTTATTTTTTTACAGTTACAATTACTACTTTCAATGTTTTTTTTTTCTTTGCACTATTAATTCAATAGCATCGAGTTCAATGTTTTTCTCTCTTTCTTCCTTTCTCTTCCCTCTAGTTATTTTTGTGTATTTCTTCGTCTTTCTCCCCGTCTTAAATCGGGCCATTTAAAAATAATATTTGCACATAGAAACATTCCTAAAGAAACAGAATACTGCTGTACTAAATATTACTGTGAGTTCAAATAAAACTTGTAGTGACTTTCCACAAAATCTAATTGACTTGTATCCTACAAAATTACTGTGAACTGAATTGAAGTCTAAATTCTTGCGAAATTTGAGAGATATAAGAACTAAGATTATATTATGTTTCTCATACCGTTTTAAAATATAGTTTGAAAATAAGGGGGTCGTAAACTAGGATAAGGATTAAAGTTACTTTAGGCTACAACAAAAATGTAGGCGATATTCGCTTCTAATCAATTATTTCTCCGTATCAAGGCATGTCAATGTAGAAGTCATGGGGAAAAGCGGACTAATGCATGAGTAGTTCACCCTAAATATACTGAGATAATAATAGTAATTTTAAAACGAATAAATTAGACAATATGCTTACAGTATAAATTGTGAAACCGCAATAGTCTATTTGCTTAATATGCAGTTTAAGGAGAAAAAAAAAACAGTTATACAATCAAATGCGAAGAGTTTTCTGATCCAATGCTAGTGAATCAATGTTAGTGAATTTAACTCTCAAAACATCTGATCCATTGTTAAAAGATGTATTCATCAATGTTTGTGAATTAAGTCTTGAAAGATCTGATCCAATGCTAACAGATGTATTCATCAATGTTACAAAATCGAACACTTCCTGACTTCTTGGTCTGGGAAGGTGTCAAGTCCTTCAGATTGCAGGCGTTGTGCCTAATCAATGCGTTGCTCCAGTCACCTGTGTGATCACAAGAAGACAAAACAATGTTACCGGTAATTTAAAAACAAAAACGATGGATGATTCAGGCGAAAAAAAAAGTCAATTCTAAATAAACACTAGCTATTGTTAGAATACAGACAATCCTCGTCGTGGTGTCTATTGTACACCAGCTTAAAGTACTAGTATGATCTAAAGTCGTCAATCTTGACATCTAGCCCAGTTAAGATCAATCGTTTTTGAAGGCCTGAACATTGATCTGCAACGTCATAAAATGTGGGCAGTTTAGACCAATAGCTCGCTACCATGTCACAGTTCTGTACGACGTGGCAACGAGCTATTGGTCAAAATGCCCACAGGCTGTGACGTCGCAGGTCAGTGTTATGCCCTTGTTGAGACCTTCTATAACGAATGGTCTCGGTCCAGTGCAATGATTTTTTTTTTAAGTTTTTTTTTCCATCTTTGGAGCTAGTATCGTCATGATGATGACAAAATGATGGTTAATAATGGAAACCCAATAAAATTTACATTACTAAACCATTAGGGCCAGTATGGTAACGGTATTGGCACTATAAAGGTTATTATCCCTAATTGAGCTCTAATAAATATCTCAGTTACTAAACCATTGGGGCCAATATCGAAACGATAATGGCACTATAAGGGTTATCCCTAACTAAACCCCAATAACATAGCAATTAGTAAACTATTAAGACTAGTAAAGGAACCATAACGGCATAATGAACGTTTCGATAATGGCATAATAAAGATTTTCCCTAATTGAGTCCCAATAAAAATGTCAGTTACTAAACCATTGGGGCTAGTGTGGGCTTGATTACGATTTACGACATGCTTCTGGAAATCCCTAATGAATCCGGTAGTGGTTTTACCCATTCTGGGCAGACTCAATTGAGGTTGCCCTTATTGGCCCGCTAATGACGCCAATGTGCAAAGGATAACCGCTCCCATTATGAACCACATGGGCTGTTTAGGGCTGCAATTAGAGCAATGGGGGATAACTGGGCCATAATAGGCATGTTTATAGGGATGCATACACTTAGATCTATCATCTTAGGAAACGTTGGTGTCTTGACGTACTTATATTTTATATTGGTCGTACAGATAAAAAAAAACAACATTACGCTATGACTGTCCGTTGAAATAACTAAAAATGATTCTCCAACATTAATATCAAACCAAAGCCAAATGCATTTATGAAGTTTTTAGTCCTCAACACACAATAGTTTTGAATTTAGTGATGTCAATTGAAAGGCTGTTTTCTTTTCCAAGCACACGTTATTTTCTTATGGACTTTATTGCTGCATTTGTGACTTTCTGTGTCTCTTTTGGGTTAATTAATACAGGTGTGTCTCTTTTGAGTTAATTAATACAGGTGTGTCTCTTTTGAGCTGATTAGAATCTCTATGTGGTGTGTCTCCTTTTTGATTTGATTGATAGGCCTATAAGTGTCTCTCTTTTAGATTTATTAATAAATGTGTGTTATTTAATTAATAAAGGTGTGTCTTTCTATGGTTTGATAAATACACACAGGGCCGGTCTTAGGCCACTGCAACCTATGCGGCCGCAGTGGGCCCCGCACTTTCATAGGCCCCGCGCAATGCGAATTCTAAATTCTAAACCATTTTAACTTATTATTAAAGGTTCCTGGAAGTCTCCTGAAATAATAAAATATAAGAAAAAGTCATGAAAATGTCCTGAGATTATTAAAATCTTCTGAACACTGATGCAAATCTTAAAACAGACAAAATAGTCATTTCGATGTGTCATTCAATATGGAAAACGCCAATCCTACTCGCGAATAAAAAAAATGCATTGTCAGCTTTTATTTAATAAAAATGTAATAATAAGCCGAATTTTAACCAAAACAAGAACTTCAAATACTTAATTTACTCCAATAGCCACTAGCATACAAATATAGAACTAAATATATCTCGACCTCTTAAATATATATATATATATATATATATATATATATATATATATATATATAAACAAAAGCGATATTTTGCGAATCAATAGTAAATCTAAAAGGCAGATCTGAATGTTTATCGGCTTTTTTGTTGGAACACTCCTATCTACTGGAGATGGCTCGTAAAGTTAATTTGACAGTGATTTTGTACTTGGTAAAGAAAGAATAAAATGAAAAAGACGAATTTATTTTCTAATACAAAATGTTAATTTTCACTTATTATCCTTATCACAACCCAAATTAGGCCCCACGCAATCCGTTTCGCATAGGGCCCCGCAACCTGTAGGACCGGCCCTGAATACACTTGTGTCTTTAAATGAATGGATAAAAAAAAGGTTTGCCTATTTTAAATTGATAAATACAGGTGTGTCTCTTTGTGATTTCATCAATACAGGTGTGTATCTTTTCAGATAATTGCTGCAGATGTGTCTCGTGATTTGATTATTATAATAAGTGTGTCTCTTTTTTAGAGGATTGCTAAAGGTGTGTCCTTTATTTTTCGTTGAACGTGTCTTTCTTTGTATTATTGTTGTGTTTCCTATCAGCGTGTATGGCTAGAGACGTGCCTGGAGCTTTGTGGACGTGTGTTGCTACAAATCGACCACAAGCCACAACAAAGCAGGCTTTTCATTTATATAATGAAATTTGTAACCAGTGGAAAAACGGTGATAAGGAAACTCATATAAATGCATAACAGATTCAAAACAGTGGCGTACCTATTTTTTACAAAGCTTATATCAACTCACTTTGTCTTGTCTGTCAGTCTGTGTGGTAAAAAGTTTGTACAGGTTATTTCTCCCACACACAATCTCGGATCAAGTTGAAACTTTGCACAATTATTCATTGGTATAGACAAGACATGAATCAAAAAGAAATATTAACCAATCAGTCAATTAATAATTGGTAGTTAATTTTTTTTATACCAACAAGGGAAATTAAATCCTTCAGTATTCACAGTTTCTGTTAAATATGTAGGGTTTGGTCCACTTAGATAAATGTATCCATTATTTCTCCCACACCCAATCTCGGATCAAGTTGACACGTTAAAAAATGTATATTGTACCTAACGAAATACGAATCAATTAAATACTTAACCAGTTAGTTAACTAGTTATTGGTAATTTATTGTATTCTTTGATATGGAATAAGGGAAATAACTTCTATATTATTGAGATAAATAGTTTGATGTTCGGAGTTTTTTCCCTTAGAAAAGATTTTTTTTAAAAGGATTGTTTATATTAAAGGACACGACTCCTACGGAAGAGAAGCTAATTGCTTAAAACTGTTCATTTTAAAGTGAAGTACTGGTCTCCGTCTAAATAATTAAATTACAAAGAATACAGTAGTTGTCACTGGAGAGGAACTTCTCACCCATCCCCAACGGTACCGCCATCTACGCCCCTGCCTGAGTGGTCAAAGAATGACAAATGGTAACATACTTAGCCAATCCGATCGAACTCTGTAATATTCTTCAGCCAGGTATGAAGGCCGAGATTTAGCCACAAACAGAGGTCTGTTAAAAGGTGCGAACATCGGCTGAGGACAGTTGCTGAAAAGTAGCATATATTATAGAGAATGAACATTTTACATCTTAAATATAATGTGTTGACATTAGGATTGAAAATGTCCCCATAATGTTTTCTCTTCCATATTCGGTTTATCTAAATTTATATTGATAAATAAAAATATGGTATTTGGTTTACAAGTGATAGACCAACTTAGATAAACTCAAACTTTCATTCCAATTGTAAAAATGCGTTTTAGTGTGGTATTGTATAGCCTTAGAGACACGGAGGTTTATAACGACATAGTTAAAAGTTCCTAACGATATATACAATCACCCTAACCTTCTGTTATTTACACACAATATGAATTTTCTGGATTCAAGAGGGTCTGCCTGAATCGCAAGCACGGGCTCATTACTCTGTTATTTGTCTGTACTTATGTACTATAAGGTTTTTAGAAAGATGTGCTTAAAGATTTTTAGGAAGATCACGGCGACAAAGACCATTTAACAAGGAGAATGGACAGGTTCCTAGAACCTCGTCTGAAAACCCTAAAACTATAGACGTGCTTAGTCTAAGATCAACTTTACTGAAGTTCCTATTATCAAGATGTCCTCTCCATAAACAGTGTTTAAGACATGCCTCTTTGAGGCTACGAAAATTTGACTCTATTTTTCTAATCCGGTAGTAGGTAGTTCTGTGTCTCTGTCGCTTTAGTTAATGCATATAGTAGGCTACATAAGCACATAGTACTCTAAAATGTAGAGTGTTCATAGTTGATAAGAAAATAGTACTCTGCCATGACTTACAAGATTGCAGCTCTCTTGTAGTCATACAAGTTCGGGTAATGATGCTCCATATCCGTGGCTTTGAAGTATGGACTATCCATGATGTCTGGCATACGTGATGGTAAATACGGGTGAAACATTTGATCACTTAATGGCATCTTCTTCCCTTTTTTTTTTACAAAACAATTTAAGACTCCTAAAAAATAAAGAATGAATGTAGCCTGGACCTGATACTAATACTTAGTCTAATATTACTAGTACACTGCTAATGGCGCCATGATGCTTAGACTAATAATGTGCTCTTTTAGACACAAAAACAACAATCAAGCAAATTCAGTGATGTAATAACTTAGAAAATAGGAAGTCATGGACGATGAACAGTCCTACTTCCACGGCCGAATAAACCATGTTGCTAGTAAGCTAACAAACAAGAATGTTTTGTAATCTAAAAGTGACAGACCACACAAAACAAATAGAGGCTTTTCCTCTTTAGGAAGCCGCTAAACATTAAATAATGTCAATGGTAATCATACCGGATCCTACACTGAAATTGTATTAATGCGAGCAGTAGACCGGATCCTACACTGAAATTGTGTAAACGAGAGCGGTATATTTAAATATATAGCCTACTTTATATTACAGAGATAAATGTCTATCCCACTTGCGTCTTTGCTAGATGTTCCTTTCTGGTTTTTCCTTTTAGAACTTCCCGTGTAGCGAAATAACTTGTTTAAAATCTCGAATGCTCGATCTAGATTTCAATCAGAAATTGAAGTATACAAATGTTTCGCAAGGTGCGTTCTTTTCGTGTGGGAATTCCGAGTTTATTGAACTGGCGATAAATTGGCGAAAAATGTCAAACCATGGAACTATACTAAACTTAAGCAGCTCCTTAAGGCAGCACTAGGGACCAAATTTTTAATGAGAGAAACAAAATGAATTTAATATAGCAAAATAAGAGAGAGCGTGGGTATGGAACCCCTAGGTCATTCCGAGCAGTCATCTTAGTAGTTAAAGGTGATAAAAATAACCTTTTACCTTTTTACCTTTACCTATCCCTTAGTCTGTTGGACCGTTGGGGCACCAGGCAAGATTTGTCGACCGTCTTTCTCCATTCCTCCCTTTTTTTTTGCCTTGTTTAGAACCTCTCTCTTTCAGGCCCGTCCATTCTTTAATGTTGTCCTCCCATCGCTTTTTCTGTCTGCCTCTTCTTCTTTTCCTGGCACTGTTCCCTGAAGGAAGGTCTTTTCGAGCCCCGTAGATCTTGTAATGTGGCCAAAGGTTTTAAGTTTTCGTCTTTTTACAATAGCTAGCAGGTCGTCATGGGCTCCGATCGCTACAGTAACCCTGTCTCTGATTTCTTGGTTTGTGATGCGGTCTTTGAATGTGATGCCTAGGATCCTTCTGTAGCATCTCAATTCCATTTCTAGGATCCTCCTCTCAAGCTCTGCATTCTACGTCCACGATTCGCAAGCATATAAAAATGTGGCCATGACAAGAGCGCATCAGTCTGATTTTGGTGCAGAGGGCTAAACCCTTATCTTTCCATATTATTTTAAGTTTTGAAAGGGCTGCTGTGGACTGTGCTATTCGGGCCAATAGTTCGGGTTTTGTTCCCTCATCTGAGACAATAGCTCCGAGGTATTTGAAGCTGTTAACACTAGTTAGCTAACCAAACCCTACATATTTATCCATATCTGTGAATATTGAAGAATTTAATTTCCCTTGTTGGTATCAAACAAAATAATTAATTACCAATAATAAATTCACTAATTAATTCACTAGTTGGTTAATTTTCTTTATTGATTCATGTTTTGTCTATGTCAATGAATACTTATTCAAAGTTTCAACTTGACCCGAGAATGGGTGTGGTAGAAATAAAGTGTATAGACATTTTTACCAGGTAGAGTGAGTTGATGTAAGCTTTATGAGTGAATATTTTTTTTAAAAAAAAAAGCTTTTTTCAGAGGAATAAATTCACATTTACATCTATAAATCTTAATACTTATTAATTATTTCCCTTTTTCGATACATATATTAGGCCTAATTAATCACCACTATTTAATTAACTATTTTGTTAATTTGTTTTATTGATTTATGCGTTGTTTTCGATAATAAATAATTGGGCAAAGTTTTAACCATAGACTTATATATATTCAACTTGATCTGAAAATGGGAAGTGGAGGAAACAATATGTGTTAAAAGATGTGTATCAGACAGAGGTACAGAGGTATGCAGGTTTCAATAATTTCAGAATGCATATCAGAAGCGTTACAAACGGTCAACAACCACAACACAACCAATACAAAAAGAAGAGACGCTGTGTGTTGAAACTATTTCCGATATCATTATTGTATTATTAGGCCAACTGATACCATGATACCACATGGTAGGGAAATATGTTAATGTTATTTAATATTGCGTTGCTAATATTAAATGAACTGATTGTTATGGAGACATGGTTCAATGTGAGCCTGGCTTAACGCTTGTTAATGGTTTTATCTAGGCTCAGTTTCTATTTCAAGGACTCAACGAAGAAGTATCCCACTTGAATTATATAATAGAAAACACTGCTTATTAAATATTTTTATGAAATAGCCTACATATTTGACTTATTTACAAGGCCAAACAAAATGTAAAATAATTTCTTAAATTGCTATATCGCTTGTATAACAGAAAACAATTACTTTAGTAATGCAAATATTTTTTATAATTTATTTGAGAAAATAACAAAACCATTTGCATACATGTCATTAAAATATTAATACATTCTCATTATTTGGAAATAGTTGTGAAAATGGTGTATTTTTATGAAAAAAAACTTCTGGTTGCATTTTCAATTTAATAAATTAAACTGTTCATTTCAGAAAACAAACAAGTAGCCGTTGCACCAGAACTTTAAAATATCTAAATATTATGATAATGGATTTTTGACATCTTTTGTAGTTGTTATGATCTTAACGATAAAGACGGACGAATCGACAGACAGACCACACAAAACTAACATTGCTTTTTTGTTTTTCCCTTTCGGTGGCCGCTAAAATCTACAGAAAAAAGAATGTTGATAGATCTAGATCTATGTCTACGACTGTGCAGTAGATCTAGATCTAGCTAAATGCAGTCTATAAGAGAAAGAACGCCAGTTAATCGGAAAGATTTCTGGTTTCTTAACTTTTTATTTCTCAATTTTCGAGATCTGCACCATTTTTCCAGTCTGAAATTTGTACATTAGGATTTATTATTTTTTGTTTTCTGTCTTTATTTCCGGTATATCGATGTTTTCAGGTGTCAGTGAGTCATTATTTTGGGACTAGACTAATTTGACAACAAAGTTCTTTACAATCTACGTCTAGATTCTAAATATATATCAATTAAATCAAAGTGTAAATAACATTACGGACAAGAATGTTTGGAGGAGGCTCTTCCAATTTTACCAAAAATCTTGGTTAGTTCTATAGATTAGCATTATTCATTATGATTATCTATTTATATTACACTATACTATACTATTACTACTATTAGTATTACCACACTATTAGTTATTTAGAATTAGTATTAGAGTCTAGTACTATAACTATTTACTATAGAATCACTATAGATTACTACTCACTTAGTCTTAGTAAACTCTTTAAAACTATTTGATTTAGATTCTAGAATCTAGATCTACTTTACTACTTACTTAGATTTAGTCTAAATCTAAATTTTAGATCTTCTAGAATATCTAGATCTACTTGATGATCTTGATCTAGCATTGTAGATTGTAGATCTATATTAAATATTTATATAGCTAGAATCTAGAGACAGAGTGAAACTTAACTAGTCTAGTGACAGTCTAGTCTAGACTAGACTCTAGACTGTAGACTAGAGTCTAGACTGTAGACTAGAGTCTAGAGAAAATTTAATTTAATAAATTTATTTATTAATTTATTCTGCAACTGATCATTTACATACAAGTAACAATGATACAATTTACATGAATTCAAACAAATTGCTGTTGCTGTTACTGTTTTAAATTTAGTTCTAGATCCATTTCCATGACCATGATTGGGGCTCAAGTCTAGATCTAGATCTATTTTATTTTTAAGACTAAATTGGTCACTAAATAATAAATCTTTTGTATTTAGAATCTAGAGTCTAGACTAGTTTAATTAGTAGTTAAATTTCTAGATCTAGAGTCTAGACTCCAGTAGTTGAAGTAGAAGCAGAAAGCATTGTTATCAGAGTCTAAATTGTAATAGATCTATTCTATAGATCTAATACTGTGCTCAAAGTATTCATTGTATTTACTGTGACCATGACACGAGAAGCCAACGTTCACGAGACGTAGACTAGAATGACTAGAGTCTAGATAGATTAGGTCCAGGTCAATTTCTAGGTCTGGCTAGATAATCTAGATCTAAGTGATTTAGATTTACTAGATCTAGATTTCTTCTTCTTCTAGTCAGCTTTTTGCTGCTGAGCTGTCAGCTCTTTTGCAGACTGTGCCAAGGAAAAATAGTGTGCTGTTTTCTTCAGTTGTTCAGCACTGCCATACAGAGTGTTGGTTATGTTGGGCTGGAGTGGTAGTAGGGTCTGTCTAAGGTGGATTAGGAAGGGGCATTCAAAAAGGATATTGTTTACGGTTTCATTACGGTGGGTGCAGTGTCTACAAAGGGGAAGTTGTGTGGGGTTTATTTTATTGAGATGGTAATTTAATAGAGGTATGTGTCCTGTCCTTGGAAGATTGTAGATTGTTCTTTGTGGGGGAGGAAGTTAATACTGTCCAGTTTGTTAAGCATGTTTATTTCTTTGTACATGGCTCTGCCTGTGTTTCCTGTTGCCCATTGGTTGAGCCACTCCTCTTTGTGGTTGTTAATTAACATTGACCTTAGGGTGAGGTAGTTAATAGGTTTATCTGGTTGTTCCATAGATGATCCTGCCTTTGAAAGCTTATCTGCCCTTTCATTTTCCATGACGCCAATGTGTCCAGGGATCCACTGTAATGTGATATTGATGTTTAATTTTGTCATCATCTGGTGCATTATGACTATTAGTGTTGTCAACTCTCTTGGGCTTTTTGAGGTGCTGTTTTTTTATAGCTTTCAATTGTTTCGGGCGTGCCTACTTTGAGCTCCAGTGGATTTTAATCTTTTATTAGAGTGTTATTTATTAAATGTGTTTTAATGGTTGGTTGTTTGTAGTTAAGTCCAGGAGTTATGTTTGAGAATCTGGTAATTTTTTCTCTGTTATTGAGTAGATGGTGTTTTAGGGCTAGTTCGTCAGTAAGTTGGATCAAAGTTCTTTGCTTTTTTTGCTTGTTTTTCTTATTTCTCTGTGTTGGTAGTTTAATTGGATGGTCATCCTCCAACCTTCTGTATCTCTCAATATCTTCTGTTGCGCCTTAACTAGATTTAGATTTAAATCTTGATTTATATTTTCGTTTGACTTTTACAACTAATGTCGAACTTAAGTAGATAAGTATAAGAATAATGAAAAGAAAAATGATTGACGCTAAGGATTACCGGAAATATTAGTAACAATGTTTGGGAAATAAACAATGCCAGTTTTGTTAGGCGCTTTCTGATTGGCTGAAAAGTGTGCTTTTTATTTTGCTTTTCAAAATACCAACCAATGAAAATTAAGTTTATATACATAACAGGAATGAAAAATTGTGTTATTTGTATTTTAATTCTGAACAGATTAGTGAAAAAAAAATTGAAAATTGGTTAAAAAATTAAAAAGTTATGCTGTTTTGAATTTTTTGCATAATTAATGAGCTAAAATGTACCTTTAGTGACCTCTCTAAAAAAAAAAGTTTTGATATAAAGTTTAAAGTATTTAAATAATAATAAATACATAGAATTGTAGGGAATTGAATAATCATAGAATCATTTGTACGACATTTCAATATTTTTGTCCCAATTTCTTAAAAATAGGGGTTTAAGCTGTCTTTAATTGAACACTGATCAAAGTCACCCAATAATACTTATAATGTAACTGCTAAGAAATTATATATCTGTGTTCTTTTAAAATTATTATGATTTATTAAAAGAAGTAGATTCACTTCTGCAAAGTTGATCTATATTTATAGTCTATCACATCCGACAACCGCAAAGCGACTATGGATCATCTTAAGAATGAGATAAATGTCTGGGCATTAACTATGGTCGGAACGATGTTGCCCACACAGCAGTTCCCCCCCCCCCCCCCCCCCCCCCAAACGTATCTGATGTATCCAAGGGAATGGTAAATACAAATGTAGTTTGATTTGGGATCAGTGGCGTTGCAGGCTCTGCCGGGGTGTAGCACTGAGTACTACTACAAATGATGTAATTTATGATCATTGAAGATCTAGAATTACATTTATAGATGTACTAGATTATATTTATATATAGCTAATATATATATATATATATATAGTCTATGATTATCTTTGTAGATCTAATTTTATCAGCTTACTTAATAATTAATGAAAATGAATGAACTTGATTCACCAATCCTAAGCCTAAGCAAAAACCCCTTATATCACATGCTCCCCCTTCTTTTCTATAGAACTTACAACCTAATTGAATCAAACATAGCCATACTACTTTTTGGTGTTTTATCCATGAATGAGGTCCATTGTCACAATTGTGACTTTATTATCTTAGTCTAAGACTTGAGTCTCTAACTATTCTATAAGACCGATACTTGAATGGGATTTTATTGATATTATATCTTTATCATAGTATCTATAGTCTAACTTGAACTGAACTATGCTTAATGCTTAACTTTAAAAAAAAAATACATTTTTCAAGAAAAAGCTACGAGCCAATTATTGTTGGAGCCAGACTGGAATGCTGTATTACAGATTGTAGACTCTATAAGACAAGAAGATGTTCAGTAAGTAGAGTATAGACAAATTTTCAAATTTACATCAAGAAAAAAAAAACAACTCTTAATCATGCATAATAGTCTGTAGCTTTTTAAAAATGATTTTAAGCCATTATTTATATAGATTGACTAAGTAATAACTGTACCTAAGTTTTAAGAACAAGGAGGTTTGGACATTTTTTAGCTTTTTGTTTTTTTAAGGATCTAAAAGCAACACCATTAACTCCCAGATTACTCCTCCAGAGTGCAGTGAATACGTTATTATAGAAAGTTGTTAATGTATAATACTGAGATTAATTATGTGTACATTATGTAACTAATAAAAAAAAGAGTTAAGACTGATACCTTGCATTTATACTAGTTTAAATGGAGAATTTGCTTGAACTTAAAATTTACTTCTTATTACAAAATTCTTAGTATCAGAGACTACAAAAAAATTACTTTAAAAATATGTAAAAAGAAATTTACAAAAGTAGTCATGTGTGGCAGGTTAAAGTATTTTTTGTTTATTGTTTTGTCTCTTGATATTATATTCTTGCTGACTCTGTATTTACCTTTCTTATTTCCTTGCTGTTTCATGTCTAATTGTGGTCAAATAGTTGATACTATTCTGTCTTGAGAACAACATTGATGAGGGTGTTGTTGTCATAACAGAATTGTCACACTATTACGAAGCTTACTACTAGGTTTTTCTGACTTAGTCTTCATTTTTGTTATTCTTATTACATGAACATTGGATAACATTTTTGTTTTACTTTCAATGTACAGGGCAAAATTAGCACTCCAGGCTATCAGGAAAAAAATTGGAAATGAAAATCCACATGTGTCAATGTTTGCTTTGCAGGTTAGTTTTACAGGTGATATTATTTACTGTGCACTTTAAACACAAGAATAAGTTTGATGAGTCAAAGTTGCTTGGCTGCTAATTTAGTTCATACAGACAAATAATCTTTTTCTTAATAATCAACCATAGTATGTAAACTAATTTGACAGACACAAGTTAGACATTTTGTCCAGTGATTACTGAGTGTCAGGAACAAAGAAACTAATTATTTTATTAATAATTGATGCCAAGGTTGTTTCCATGAACATAACATTAAGTGTTTATTTTTATAAGATACAACCAAAAAAAAAAAAAGCAATAATACAAATTAGTATGCTAAAGAGTAATGAGAATCATTTCCCTAGGTAATCACCAATAATTAACAATATTCCTAAACAAAAATTACTTGAATACAGTTGAACATGAATTCAAACTTTCCTCAGAAGTTACGACCAAAAACTTGTCTTTAGTGTTGAAGTAACTCAAAAGTCTTCTATCAGGATACAGCTACACAAATATCAACTCATCATCTACTTCTTGTACTGGCTCTTCAATTCTTCATCTTCTCATAAGACAGTCACAGCACACACTCCCAGACACTGGCCATAGAAAAGTAATATTGAGCAACTTGATATAGGCTAATTCTGAATAACTGAACAATATCCTCTACAAAATCCAGCATAAACCAAATTGAAGATCTAGTAAGACAAAAAATTACAATTAACTTACCCACTAAAAGATGACAATGGTTATCAACAACAAACTAAACATCTGACATTAGACACACAGTAGTTAAGTCAACAACATGGCCTCCTGTTACAAGTTATCGGTCTACTTGACCTCTATTTACAAATTACACCCTGGTCATTTTCTCAAATCAAAACATTGAGGAGTCAGTCGTTCACAACAGATGTCAATTTGAGTCACCCAGACAAAAAGTCACTATTAACAAAAATATAAATAAGAATGAAGATACAAACACTGAGTATTTAAAAAAATATGGCATAGAAAATGAGTTACTTTGATTTGATTTGATTTTTTTTTTCACATTTGCTATTACAAGGTAAAACCTTTTGACACGGATAAAAGTAATGATGTATAAATAACATATAATTATTATTTATTTATTTTGTTAAATATTTTTTTATTACAAAAGAACAATGTAAGTTTTTTAATGAAAGCAAAAAATGTTATGGAAAAGAACTAATTTCATCTAATGAAACTTTGAAGTCAAACTTTGTGTTCATTGAAAGAACAAGGAAAAAGTCAACATGACATTGATCACATTTTTCTAAGAGAATTCACTAACTTCTTTGAACAAAGCTTTTATATCTATCAACTGTGTCTGTCTGTCTGGTCGAAAGTTTGAAAATGTTTTTCTCCCATTTCTCATTTTCTCATATGAAATTATAACAGCACAATTATTCATTGAACATGAAAAGACATGAATCAATAAAAAAAAATTAACAAATTAGTATGTAATCATTTAGTACTAATTTTGTTTTATATAGCAGAAAGGGAGCTTAATGTTGTAATTTTCAGATATATGGCAGCTATTAGCAGTTCTTTTCCTTATATAAGCTTTGTTTTTAAAAAGTATTCTTTTTTCTATTGCAAGTTTACTTCTAAATGCAATTCCCAGGTTCTGGAGGCTTGTGTTAAAAACTGTGGCTCTAGTTTTCACAATGAAGTAGCCACCAAGGAGTTTATGGAGTATTTAAAAGATCTAGTTAAGGTGGGTAGATTCGTTCTCAATTAATAGAACAATCGAAAGGCTTTAAAAATATGCTTCTCACTACAATTATAAGCCTTTTAAAATAGCCAGTAAATGTTTAGTTCTTTAATCTTCATGATTCAACATTTTGTAAACTTCATTAAATACACAATTTGTTTCAAGGGTGGTAAGAGATACAGAGTACACAATTATGGGAACAGACACATTTTTTTTTAGTACACATCTTATTATATGTTTCTGTAATAGAAACGTATAATAAATTGTTTATCTTTTTTTAATCATCTCTACTAAGGTCATTATTTTTGTTTAGGCTAGACAAGTCTCAGTAAGTGAACAAGTATCCTCTAATTTTATTTTAACTTACCAAGTGGTCACATCTTATATAATAATCCTCTTTTGCTTCCTCTGTTTTTAACATTTGCTTATTTCTGCCTTATTCTTTTAGCTATCTGCGAAAGTTTTTGAAAAATATTTATTTTTTCAAGCAAGTATTATGAAGTAAACTGCTGTACAAGGCTTTTCTAGACTATTAGATATTGCTAACATTGAATGCTCAGCTTTATCTGACAGACTTTTTCTGTGTTTTGAAATGGCAGTTAAACTGTAAAAGTGCATTTGTTTTTTTTTTTAATTTTTTCCCCATTAGCCCAGTGTTTTAAATAAACAAATTAATTTTAGATTATGTTTTCTGTGGTGATAAAAGCTTTTTAATTAAATGATAAACAAGATGTAGAGAGATGATTTATTCACTATGGAACAGTCGTGCATAATTTTCCATTTACTTTTTGTTGAAATTGTCCCTTAGCCTTACTATATCATTGACTCACTTTTAGCTTACACTAACTCTAGTGAACAACTTGAGATTTTACAGCAGAGATAATTAAAGATATTTTATAAGCAAACTAAACAAATGGAATATTCCTATTTAGTGTTATTTTAATGTATTAATCTAAGTACAAGGTGTCCCATATGAGGGTACAACTTTAAAAATGTGAATTACTCTGCAATGCATTCATGTATTATCACAAAACAAGGCAGCTTTTAAAGTTAGCAATGTAGTGCCCATTTTCTCCTTGGATTATTGATTCAAAAATCTTGTAAGAGACTGACAAGTACTTGCTCTTATTTGATGACTTTGTGAAAGAACTGGATGACTGTGAACTTTAGAATGGTAACTTCCAAAAATGTGTCATACCTGTTATCCTAATCATTTTGTGGAGATCTTGAAAAGCTTATAGCCACTTCTTCCGTTTTTTTTTTTATGGGGGTTATTTAACTCTTTGACTCCTGGATTATTTTCCACGTTTAGATGGAAGTAATTTTTCCGCCATTTCGGAATGCACGATTTAAGTTAAAGGGCAGTGTTTATTCAAGCAATCTGAGAACCTTGAAAGCAAACATTGATCATGAAATTGCTGCCATCAAGGAACATGTTGCAGAGAACATTCTCAAATATAAGAAGGAAGTATCACATTTACTTGCATGCAGGCATTTGGGCTAGACATTTTCAGTAACCTTTCTAATGTAATAGGATAGCTTCCTGGTCATGAGGTATGAACATTGGACTGTTATTCAGTCATTTCAATGGTCCCAGGTTCATACCCTTCCTGTTCCCATCCCTTGTTTTGGTGGAAGTTCGAACCAGGATGTAGATTGTCTTCAACTCTGAAGCAACATCGGTCGGAAATATGTAAAACAACTTAACAAATGTGTTTTCCATTAAATACAGATCTAGTTCTTGCAGCTCATATTTCCAAGTAATTTACATTTCTTAAGTTGTACACATTATTGTACTATTACCTTCCATATTTCCAACATTCTATGTGCCATCCTGTTGTTGTTGTTAATTGCAAGTTATTAACCTTTGAGTCTCTAGAATACATCTCTGATATTGATTGCTGGAAATTGAAACTAACCCTTTGATATCTACACCACTATACCCCACTCTCATAGAGAAATATCATTTATGCTAATGTGCATCTTGTAATGTATTAAAGATTACAAATCAAAGGTCATGTTATATAAGTATTCTTTTAATACTTGTTTTTTTTTTAAACAAAACAGCTGAGCACATTTTTTTCTCTCTAAATATTGATTAGTTTAAGAAAGCATTGTCTGTATATATGACTAATAGATAGCAACATTTTTTTGATAATTGCAAGTTATTAAGGTTCTGTTACAATTTTATTAAAAATTTAAAATAAATATACAGATAAATGTACACAGTTTTCAAAGTTTTTGAAAGAATTAGACTAAGTACTGTGAGTTTGTTTCTTTTTCATTTCCTTTGATTAATTTCATTGTTACAGATTCGAAATGATCCAGTGAAGGAGAAAATTCTAGAATTGATTCAATGCTGGTCTCATGCATTTCGAAATGATCCTCATTACAAAGTAGTTGAAGACACTTTTCATCTGTTGAAAATGGAAGGTACTGAATATATGTTTTTCTCCACATCACTTACAATTGTGCTGTTAAAAAAAAAAGGACGAGATTTTGAAATTTAGTTTATTCCATTTTCAGAACAAACAAAAATTCATTGAATGTTATGCATTGAAATTTTCACACTAAACAATGCAGCATTAAAAATGAATCGACCTTTAGAATTTTGAAATGTTTTAACAGTAAAGAAATTTGGGACATAATGTAGCCTAGTTGTCTTAAAATTATGTGAAAAATATTTTAGGCAACAAGTTCCCTGCCCTTAAAGAAGCAGATGCTATGTTTGATGCTGAGAAAGCCCCAACCTGGAAAGATGGAGAAACCTGCACAAGGTGTCGAGTCCAGTTTACAATGATGCAGAGAAAGGTTTTGTAGAAATGATTACTTATATTGACCAATAAATAGACTCACTTTTGTATTTGAATTTTTTTATTGTTGGTTCCTAAATCTTAACAATAATCATTCTCATTTTAGAAGTCTAATTGATAAACATTTTTTAATTATGTTTTACCCCAAATTACTGCACATTTTTAAATTTTGTTTTGAAAGAGCAATAAAAAGAGTTATTGAAATATACTTACTTGTCCATTGATTGTCATGAGTACCAGTTTTATTGAGGACATTTACTCCAGCAAATCAAAGTCTAACACTTTGTTACACATCTTTTCTTGAGCTGCTTTCTAAACACTTCTACTGTTTCTTTGGAATTGTTCCAAGACTTGAGTCTGTTTCATCTGCCTGTCTGAAAAGCTGTCTGGGAAGGCTCCAAGCAGCTGTAATTTGTTGCATTCTATTAATGATAGCGCAAGACGTTCTGATTAGAAGTGAGGCCCAATGCCGAGCAGACCTAGGAAACTCCTCATATTCCTTCTCTGTACCATATCAACCTAGGGGGTGTCCACCATAAAACGGCTCCTTGAGGAACAGTGTGTGGATAGTGAGATGGCTGTTGGGGGCTTTCTTTCTTCCCCACTGTACTCAGTTCCTAGGCACCCCAACAGGGGCTCATCCCATTCCACCTATGTTCTAGACTGACAACATGAAAGAGTGACTTAAAATTCATTACTACATGATTTTAGTGCATTTTTACCTTTTACTTTAGTTACAAAGCAAGTGTTGTGAAGAAACAAGCAGTTATGTAAATCTTGTTCTCTCTATTGCATCAGTCCTACAATTGTTTCAGTTTCCTTCCTCCCTATCAACAATTTTGTGTTTTTACTCTGTACTCTTACAGCACCATTGCAGAAACTGTGGAGAAGTTTTTTGTGGTAAATGCTCTGCTAAGTCTTCATTAATCCCAAAGCTTGGTTTCGAGCGTGAAGTTCGTGTCTGTGATTCCTGTTATGAAAAAATCAACAAGTGAGTATATGATAAATGAGAATGGAGTCTTGGTCTCTGCAGCATCTGACAAGTGTTCAAGTACACCTTGTTGTGGGACTAAAATTCTTGTGTTTTTTCTTCTCATTTACAAATGATTTTTTTTTTCACTTATATTTGTGGTATGATTTGAATGATTTACTGATTGACTGGGATTTATTTTCATTATAGAAGTACTTCTTACATATTAATCACACACGCACATACACACACTCACATATATATATATATATATATATATATATATATATATATATATATATATATATATATATATATATATATATATATATATATATATACGTACATAAACATATGCATACACTCATATATATATATATATTTGACCCTTTGAGTTGTCTTTATAAAAAAAAATTACTCATTTTGGATGTACACTAGCAAAACATTACAAATGGAACATGAGATTGAAATAAGATTAAAGTACAAGTTCTATAAAAAGTAATATCAAGCGAGATTTAATTTTCCACATTATTCTAATAGTGTGTTCTAATTGGCAGACTTTAATTTATGTGCGAAACTAATGATAGACCATTATCCTCTGCTTGAACACAAATAGCCTTACCAAGTGAATTGTAAAACTTTCAATCTTTTATTATTTGTACATGTTTATTTGGGCCATGAACTAAGTAAAATCTTATCTTTGAAACAAATGTTGACAGCTTCAAGACATCTGGTGAAACCAAAATTATAGAATAGGTGGAAAACAAAATTACGGCATAGGCGGAAAGAAAAATTATGGTATATGTGGAAACCAAAATTACAGTATAGATGAAAATCAAAATTACAGTATAGATGGAAACCAAAATTACAGTATAGATGAAAATCAAAATTACAGTATAGATGGAAACTAAAATTACAGTAGAGATGAAAATCAAAATTACAGTATAGATGGAAGCAAAAATTACAGTTTAGATGAAAATCAAAATTACAGTATAGGTGGAAACCAAAATTAGGACTAAGACTACTTAATTGATCCTTATGGAAATTTGTTGTGATTACAAGGCCTCTGTTCTCAGGTAAAGACAACACAATAGAAACATACACATAAATAGTGCAGACACAACATAAAGAGTTCATTCAGGGTCTACACACAGGCATCTTACAGTATAGTCTGAAACCAAAATTACAGTTAAGTGGTCCTCTCTCTATAGTCCATTTTTTGTTTTATGACAGCCTAACTTTGTTTATTCCATTATAATCAAAAAAACAATATACACTGTAAATTGTTTTAGATCAATATTGTCTCCTTCCTTACCAGTGTTACAGCTGGCAAATCCTAAGAGTGTGGTAATATGTATAGCTACTTATTTGTGATAGAAGATAAACACAATCTCATTTCCTAATATAAGGTGGTTATAAAAACTTTACATAATGATTTAAAAAAAATATTAGTCCATTTTACAGAACAGCATAAAAAAGGTTAAGAACCTACTCAGGATGGCTTTGGTATAAAAACTCAATCCTCCTTTAATGTAAAACTAGTTGGATTTTTATAAAATGAATACTATAAAATCATTTAAACAAAAGATTGAACCAAGTGAAATTAGATTATTAAAACATGAACCAACTGCCACACTATATTTATAGGAAGCAGAAAGGGAAGAAATCCAAGAGGTGAGAACTCTGGTTACTTTTCACTATGTATATATGCCATGTTTTGTTTTTCTCATCAGTTAACCCTTTTTTTTTTTTTATTTGCTACCGCACAACAAATTTTGTCACATTTCATTCATTGTGCTGCTGGCTGATTCAAAATGTTTGAAATTGTTTTTTTTGTTTTTTTGGTAAAGTTTTTCTAACTGACTGGCTTAGTGGTTAATTTATTAGACATTCCTGAAGCTTTGTTTCTGTTATTTAACTATAAAATTTGTTACCGTGTTATGTTAGATGTTAGACTGTGACTGGGTGTGAATCTCTTCTAGTTCAATCAAGAAGTTTGATTGTCCATTAAATACACTACACCTTTTTTTTGTGGTCCCATTGCCAACATTTTATTTTACAACAATACGCTCTATTAGCTAGCCTGTGTCCAGTTTAAGTGATTTTAAATAGCAAATAGACATGATAAATAATACACTTTTGAGTATAAGTACTTATGTATCATATAAAGTAAAGATCAGTTCTTGTCATGGAGATCATATGTATATACAGTGCTTGTCTTGTACCAGCACCTTTTTCAATGTGGGGAAAAAAATTATTACTTTTCTTGCATTTTAACGTTAATTATTAATTTATTAGTAGTTTAAAGTTAGGCAATCCATCACTGAGTGCCAGCACCTAATTTATTTACAAAATAAAAGCACTATATATATATATATATGTGTGTTTACTCCCCATTCTCTTTTCCATAATCACATTTTTTCAGAAGTATTTTAATAAATTTCATATGTTTTATGACAATCCCAATTCTAAATCTGATATCTATTGAACTGGATTTGAAACCACTTAACTGGTTATTATTTTAAATTCACAATCTGTATGACGCATGCCTGTATCTAGACGCAGAGTGTGTGAGTGTTTGATGTGTGAGTGTTGTAATGAAGAGTGTAAGGGGAAAGACAAATACAAGCTTTTTGTTGTTGACATGTTCTGCATGTACTACATTCCCAAAGACTTTGTTAACCTTTGCATTCTGGGTAATGTTATTACATAGCCTCAAACATTGAAACATTACCCATGGACACTTGTATGTTTCTGGCAATGTTTATACCATCATCCAAACATTTTTTGATCAACTCTGCAGCCCATTCCTATCAAATTAAATGTTTGCTGATCAATGTCGGGCTTTAAACAAATGAAAATAGATACACTTGTGTTCAGATGACAACAAAATAGTTTCCTTTATGTGATGACATGCTCACAATCTGTTGTTTTTTGTTTTTTTTCTAATATTTTATTGAGATATTGATTGATTCATAAGGTAAAAATGACCATCAAATGTTTTTTTTAATTGAATATTATTCAGTCATAAACATTTCTGATTAAAAAAAATGTCCATGTGACTTGAATAATTTTGCATGTTTTGGATGTTCCTTCAGAACCTTCAATTCTAGAGTGTTTTAGCCTAAACCTCCCGCATAGTGCAGGGATGTAAACAATGTAAGTCACACAGACATTTTTGCATCAGAAATTTATATATTTGAATAATATTTTTTTAAAACAACATACGATACAGGCCATCTGTATACAGTAGTGAACGGCTTTAAAATTTGAACCTTATTTTATACACTGTTTCAACTTTTTCAAATTGAACAGAATTTTTTTTTTCCATCTAATAGACCTGAAATATAGACCAAGTATTTTGAAAGGTCTGATAGAATAGAAAAGAATTTTGAAACCTATAAATGTAGTTGAACAAATATTGCCATGTTTACCCATTTTGAGTTGCTAGTTCTCCCTAATTATGCCAACATAATGCTAGAAACTAAGATGTGTGACAATTTTTATTGTTTTTTTTTATTTTTATTATTATGAATTATTTTCTACTTGATGTTATAGGGAAAATGACAGCATTGCTAGAAAGATCTAGAAATAAAATGTATACAAATGTTGTCCTAGCTATGTTAGATAGTTTTGCTGGTATAGTTTTTGAAATCTTATGCATGATGTGAGTTTTTATTTCCCTGTTAATAGATTAGATTTCCTTGCAGGGATCTTCTGTGTCAGTGTTGACTTTTTATAGAAATCTTTTAATTGATTACAAAAAAAATAATTTTGGAGATCAAGTCCTTTAGAAGGTCTTTTGTTACAGAAATTCAATGCCATTATTGCATTTATAAAAAAAAAAATGTTCGTTTTTTTATACAGATAGAATAGTGATACATTGCAACAAGTTAATTGAACAGTAAACGGTTGGATTTTTTTTTTGTGGTAAATAATAAAGAAGATGCCAATTTTTTTTAGTGACATGAAATCTCAAAGAATATTGAAAATTTTAGTGAATGAAACAAGTGTGGTAATTTTTGATGTATTAGTATTAATCTATTGGCAATGCAGCATCTGCTTTAAGTTGTTGCTTTTTTTACTACACTAATATCATCACTTTTCTCTTTGAATGCATTGTAATTATGGAATGCATTTTTAGACTTTGCTGGTCTCCATGCTGTGCTTAGATAACTGAGAGCTTTATGGAAAGTGATCTACAAATAAATAGCTCTTCTTTATCATTCTTCTACTCTTAGGTCAGGTCCAGCTAAAAAGGAGGAGGATTTGCCAGCAGAATATCTGGCCAGCCCACTTTCTAAACAACCTCAAGTAAGCAGTGCACTGAAAAAAGCAAGTCATTTATAACTTAATAAATGTTGTTTATTTGTTGTTGTTTTTTTAAACAGTAGTCAGTAGTCTTATATATAGTTTTGGATGTTACTTAAGAAATGCAGATTATTGCGTCTTACCCAAAATTATTGCAGCAAGCAGAACTCAAACTTTGACCTTAGTGATGACAGTTCAAAGCCCATACCACTAGACCAGGCAACCTGGTCTTATCTTGTAATTTACAGATGTTCCTTCATAAACAAAAAAAGTCACTTGCATTTAAAAATGTGTCTGTAGATATTTTGATGTAGTTTTTTTATGTACATACATATATATAGGGAATGGGAACTAAAAAATTAGATAGATCAATTACTAATTATATATCATCTGGAAAAATAACTCCCTCATTATTATTGCATTTCCAATATATGAAGCTTGATATAAAACTAGATAAATAATTTAATTCCATCTTTTGTTTTCAAGCTTGTCAAGTATATTCCAGTAACATTGGTCACTTTCTTTCACTAGATACCAGCCAGTAAAACGGAACAAGAGCAACAAGAAGAAGAAGAATTGCAGCTAGCATTGGCTTTGTCCAAATCAGAACATGAAACTAAAGAAAAAGAGGTATGTTTATTTATTTGAGTAATGATGCTTCTTTATTATATTAATGATGCTTGAGTCTCTTTTTACATTTAATTATTAATAATGATGCTTCAGTTATTAGTAAAGAATTTTCAGTTTTCTTGTTACACATGGGTGTCAGAAATGATGACAAAATGTATTAACTTTCTCATTTTTTTGTTTAGTTTCAAAAGGCTTCATTTTCAAAGTACTTTTCTTAAAGTTATATTTTTTCCTGCTGTATTCATTGATCTTGTCTCTTTAGTCATCTTTCACATAATTTCTTCTTTTTTTGTGCCACACCATCTCTGCAGGATAATATCATCATTTGTAGCATGAAATGACAATTTCTCCAGGTTCTTTTGTACTTATCTACCTTTTTTTTCCCTGAGAATAAGTGCCCTTAGTGCCTTGTTATTTGCTGGCTTATACAAAGTATGGCTGTTCCAGCTTCCCATTGACTTTTTCATTATTTTGTTGTACTTTAATGGCTAATTAGTAAGACAGTTGTAGTTATATATTATGCTTTCCAGAGAGAACGTTTGCGATCAAACTATGGAGTGTATGGAGGTAAGACCAATAGTGAGAGACCCATATCTCCTGCCAAGACTGTCACTGTTGCTCCAGCTGTAAGTTTATTATTATTTTTTTTTTAATTATATTTATAATAAATAAAACAGTGCTGGAAACTCAGGCTCCTAGTTTAAAGCATTAAGACATAGTTTATCAAAATAAATTTTGTAAACTCTTAGATTCAGTGTCAAGTTTCAGAGATACTTTCATAAAAACATTTCCACAAATCTAACAAATTTTGTATATGATTTTATTGCTCCTGTAGCCACTTGACACATCAGACATGGATCCAGAGCTGGCCCGTTATCTTAACCGCCACTACTGGCAGCAGAAATCTGAAACTCAAGACACCCAGCAGCAGCAGACCGCCACTACAGTCCCATCAGCACCATCTGTCAATTCTGAGCCTAGAATGAGCACTGGACAGATCAATGAGGTTAATCTTATATTCTTTATGCACTTTGTAGGCACTGTTCATTCCTTAAGAAATAGAGGAGGCTGTATGCTAGATGACCAAAAATGATATTTATAAAACAACAGCCCTATTTGATTATCTGGTTACCATCCTCATCATCATCTTCATTATCATTATTGGAGGTTTCATATAATCAGACCAAGATCTGAAATGGTTCCCAGATTGGGCAACTCTCCATACATTTTGTTTTTTAAGGGTTATCCTGGGGCCAGTATCTCAATCATGACAAGTTTAGTCTTAATACATTGGATCTGATGGGAAATTTTATAGTAAGCTTCATTTTTACTTTAATCTGGTACTCTCTATGATTTTTTTCACCTCTTCCAGAGAGTATGATATTTCTGACTGCTTTCTCATTCTACCATATTGAACCAGTTTGTCAAAGGTTTAATTTTATTCAATTTACATGTTTCGGAGAACTATTAAAGAGCAGTTTCCTTCTTGGTTTTTAAGAGTTACCTTGAGTTGTTTAATTATAGAGAAATCCTTAGTTTTTTAATGTTTATGGGGTATTTTCTGTGTATGTCAGGAAAACAATGTGACTATTCAGTGTAAGTTCAATAGGTTGGCAGCTTCTAGTACTAATCAACAAATATTCCTATTTTGTTCAGTATAAAAGTAAAAACAAAGCATTACTCATTTTTTTAGTTTTATTTGTGATTACATGTCATTTAAATGTGTTTATTGCACAGAAATGATACTGAAGTTGGCAAACTGAAAAACTGTAGGCATTTTAAAGCCTCATTATATAATGAAAACAATTTATTACTTGTGTTAATAGTTAATAGCAAAAGCTAATGCAAAATTAAATTAGGCTATAAAAGTTTTCTATAATAATTTCTAAAAATCCTTTAATTTTGAATTCCATAAATAAAATTTCAAATATTTCTAATTGTAACTCAATAATATCACAGAAAACACCCATTAGTCTTATTCTGCTTCTAGATAGAAACCAATTTTGCTAACTTCTGTATTATTGATATAATGAGTATCATAAGTAAATCATTTTGAACTAAATTGTGATAATTTCTGCTTTAAATGTTTTGAGTGATTAGAATTTAGATAATTTTTTGGCTGAGCTTATTGGAAAAAAGAATTGTGCTTAATTATAAAGCTAAAATCCATGTACACATACTGGATTTAGAAAACTAAAAATAATATTTTTTCATTATTTATTTTAAATATAGTGTTAAAATAAAATAATAATTTGCTGTGACCTGTCTGACTGTCTTCAACACATTTTTTTTCCCTAAAATTCAAATGTTTTTTTGTTTAAGATTTTTTTGTGTTGAGATTTTTACTTTTTTATCAACTTACTTCTTTGTTTCAATGTCATGCACACCAACTATAAAAATATATTAGATCAGAAAGTCACAGCAACATGTAGATGTATAAATGTTGACACATCATGACCATTGCACTATTTATGTTCCTCATACATCATCCAGTCACCACCAGTAGTATCCTCTCATCTGTACCAGAATGGAGACACTGAGGACAGTCAGGAGCAGTTCCTCTCAGCCCTCCAGGGATCCCTGGAGATTTTCGTCAACCGCATGAGGAGTAACTCCCAGCGTGGCAGACCCATAGCCAATGACTCGGCTGTGCAGTCACTGTTTGCTGTGATCAGTGAGATGCACCCACAACTGATGACACACATACAAGAGAAGGAGGAGGACAGAGGTACGAAGTGACTAACATGTTAGAGAGAACAAACTCTTTCAAAACATTCAATTTGCGATTCGTATGCTAATATCTTATTAAAAAATAAGTCTGGTCCTTCAGACCTTGAGTAGAGTTTCTTTATAGTTTTCTGTTTTTAATATTAAGGCCGCATTAACAACTATGTCCAGTCTAGATTTTACATTAGTCATTCTAAGCAAATAGAAAAAATAAACGACTAAAAACATTTGAAAAAAAAATTAGAGCACAACTTTATCAGATTTTGATTAAACTTTTGCAAGATCACACTTTTTGGTTTTAAAATAATTATAGTAACCAATTAAAAATAAATTTAAACATCATGTTTTCACAAAAAGTTGTTCACTTAATTTTAGTTTGAATATTCTATGCATCTAAAGTAGCTCTATTTGTAACTGTCTGTAAAATTTTAATGCAGATTGAACTTTTCACATCTTGCCTTCTATCCCTTTAACCATCACTTCTATCTCTGGTTCTTCTGTTTTCTACACCAGGTCAGACTTTTCATTAGCTGTCTTGCATTTAGATTTTAGTGTTATACTGTCCACATTTGTATGTTGTTGAACATGGAAAAGAGTTCTAGTGATAAGATTTTTAATTTTCTTTGTCAGCTCTTCAAAACAAATGTTAATTGTGATGTTCCATCAATACTGTTCAATTTCAGCTTACTATGAGGGGTTACAGGATAAACTTACACAGTTGAGAGATGCCAGAGAAGCTTTGGACTCACTGAGAGAAGAACACAGAGAGAAGAAGAGAAGACAGGCAGAAGAGATGGAGAGATTACGCCAGATTCAAATGATGCAAAAACTTGAAGTTATGAGACAAAAGAAACATGTAGGCATTCACCACTTTTCTTAACTTGTTACATTGATACTTATTAATATCAGATATGAACAAAATCAGTTATCTGTGTTTGTATAGTGTAATTATATGTGTTGTGTCTGTTCTAGTTAGTTGTATTTCTTTTCTTGGTATATTTGACCTTTATTTATCACTTTGTCATAAGAATTTATTTTATGTTTAGTTTTCTAATTAAGCTTTAATCTTCAAGGCTAGTTAAAATGTGTATTTTAAACACAGGAGTATTTAGAGATGCAACGCCAGCTTGCTCTACAGAGACTTCAGGAGCAGGAGAGAGAAATGGCTGCAAGGTTTGAACAGCAGAAACATTTGACTCACATCAGGCAGATGCAAACTTTTGGCTATCCCCAGGTACATTTGTTTAGCCATCCTTCAACTTGTGTAATGTCACTGATTGTCATAGCTTGTACTTACAATCTGTTATAGTATTCCTAGTCTAGTATTTACTATTTATCTATCTATATATACAGAGAGAGAGAAAGAGAGAATTATCCTCATGTTTTAAATGAATGAAACATGAGATATAGCCTTGAGTTACTGAACCATTGTACTTAAAATTAGCAGTACATCATTATCTGACCTTTAGATGCTATAAAAAACTTCTTTCTAGTTGTTTCAAACCTAAAGTTTCTTGTTAGTCTTTTTAGGTTTGACAAACATAATATCTGTTTCTAATCTTAGAAGCTCACTCTAACATAAGGTATCTTTTTAGTTTGTGAAGTTCTTCCAAACATAAGGTCTCTCGTTAGTTCATGAAGTTCCTCCAAACATAAGGTCTCTCCTTACTTTATGAAGTTCTTCCAAACATAAGGTCTCTCCTTAGTCTTTAAGTTGACCCAAACACAAGATCTCTCCAAAGTCTATAAAGTTCATCCCATCATAAGTTATCTTCTTAGTATATGAAGTTCTTCCTAACGTAAGGCCTTGGGCAAATTTGTTCAGTTTTAGAAAACTCATCCTATTTACTTAGCCTCATACATAATGACTCATCTGAGGGTCCCACACTAAGGCTAACCTGGCTTTGATGTTGGTATCATTCCTTTACAAATTCAAAATTTTCCTAAATTTTTATCTTAATATTTCATTTTGCACTCATCTCTCATAGTGTTTTTTTAAAAGTGTTATTAGATGTTTAAACAAATAAAACACAATTACATGACATTCAATTTAACATGTTTTCATTTTACCATTAACAGGCCTACCCACAAACCATGATTGGTCAACCAGGTTTACCACCAAATGGGGCAGTGGCATCACATGGTTACACATCTGGAGGGGGTTCTACTGAGGGATCACCTGTGCATCGTGTAGGGGCACCACCAGAAAGCTACATGCAACAGGTAATCTGTCTTATGTCTGAATAAAGTGAGATAATTCCTGTCACTCTAGCGTATTTATTGGTCTTGTCTGCTTAGTCTTGTGTCACATAATAATTTGATACACTGTCACTGCAGGATTATATCATCAATGAAGCATAAAATGTCAAACCTCTTCCAGGTCTGTTGTACTTTACCCACCTTTCCTTTCCTTGAGTGCCCTTAGTGCCTTGTTATTTGCTGGCTTGTTCAAAGTATGGCTGTTCCAGCTTCCTTGGGACTTTTTATTCTCATGGACTTGGCAGAGACTGCAAAAGAGCCTACAGTTCAGTAGCTAAAACAGAAAACTGGCTAGAGAAAGTAGTCTTGGTTAATGGACTTTTCCCTGGTATGCATTTCATGTGGGTTAAAAAAAATATCAACAAAATTGAAACTATATATACTGGCATTTAACCATGACCCATTTTGTTTTACATTGACAATTCTCCACCTTAATTTTGATTTAACTACATTTTGAGTTTGTTTTTTTCTTTATATTTCAGTTTATCACCTTTTGTTTGTAAATAACAACTTTTTTTTGTTGAACACTATAGCCTCATGGACCTCAAGGGCTGTCTCTCCCTCCACATCTCACTCAAGGGGAACAACCAGGGATGTATCATATGGGTGCACAGTATGGTGCCATGGGCCCATCAAGCATGCCCCCAACAGGATACCAAACAGAAGCTATGTTAGGCCCACAGGGTTATGCCATTCAGGTACAAACTTTGTGAAACCTAACATTACAAAAATGTGTCAGTTGATATAAAAAGACTGCATCTGCCAAATAGATTTTCTTTGCTTATATTAATTTGTTTTGATCCTACCCCAGGGAGAACAAGGACCAATGAGCATGGCAGCGCAACATTCCACTGTGGGACCAATGTCTGCTCCTAATATGGGTAACTAGTTGCACTTTTTGTCCATCATTTATTATCATCAGTCAATCTAATTCAACTTTCAATAATTTTAATTGCATTCTTCTGAACATTAATCAACAGAAGAGAATTTTTTCTGTATTAGTATTTGCAATATGTTCAACACTATAAAAAAAACACATTTGTTTTAATGACATGTATTTTACATCAAATATTCTCAGAGGCAAGGATACATTTGTATTGAAAACAGTTAACTAGACTATTAGTTTAAGCCATCATTTTTTAAAGTTTATTAATAAAAAAATCTTAAGTGAAACTTACATAATTATTTTTACTCCAATATGTGTTTAAAACATTTGTCTTCGGGCTGTTTCACTCCCCAGGTAACTACAGTGGTGTATATGGCCAGATGCCCACAGCTGTCCATCACCCCAATCCTTCATTGGGTGGTATAGAAGGTGCAGCAAGTTATGCTGGGGCACCTACACCTCAAGAGTTTCAGTCTTTTAACATGCAAGGTATAGAACAATGGTGGTGAAACTTAGTTCTGTACATCTTGGTATTCTGTTAAGTTTGATATTCCATGTGACTTTTAGTGAAGCATAGAGTATGTACACATTATTTTATTCTTGAATTCTTCATTAGCACCCTTTTCACTGTATGGGATACAGCACAGTTTATTATTGCATTTCTTTCACATCCTGACAACCTTCCCATGTCTCTTTTAGTCTACAGTTGTCCAAGTGTAACTTCTGAATCTAATTACTTTATAAAAATCATATGCTTAGCTTCATTGCAGCAAACAGTGTCAGTTGTCTTTTCATTGGCTTTCCATTCATTGTAGTTTTACTTAACCATAGAAAACATTTGTCAAGAAGAAAGTAAAATTATTTTTGAGATCTTACAATGAATATGGGGGTGAGAAGATTGTTTCATTGCAATCCATTAAAGAAAGTTTTACCACAAGCATTCCCCTAGTGCCACCAACCAGAAGTGGGTTAGCTTGATGTCCTGGAATAGTGTAGATTTCATGTTGTGATGATAGGGTGTAGCAGATTCTTTCTTTTCACACAAGCACTTTAAATCCATAACACATAAAGCACAGAAACAGAATACATAAATCAAAACTTGAATACTGTTAAAAAAAACTCATGTATATTTGCATCTTTGAATTACAATAATCAATTGTAATAGTTCACTTAGACTAGGTTTATCATAATAGCTCACTAAGACTATGTTTATCATAAAAGTCCACTTAGACTAGGTTTATCAAATAGTTCACTTAGACTGGGTTTAACAAACGTTAACAAAGACCACATCTCATGTTGTCACATTAGCGTGTGACACAGTAAAAATGGGTCTCCAAGATTCAAACACTGGAACCCTTGTCTCCTTAGTCATTTGAAATAAACCATAAGCCATTATGTCCCATAAGTATTATAAATGCATTTTTACAAAGCTTATATCAACTCACTCTGTCTGGCCAAAAGTTTGTACACATTATTTCTCCAAAACCCAATCTAGGATCAAGCTGAAATCTTGCACAATTATTTCTTTTTCATGACAACACAAGAATCAATTTTTAAAAATTAACCAATTAGTTAATTAACTATTGGTAATAAATTACTTTGTTTGGTATCTCAAACAAGGGAAAGAAATAGTACTTAACAGAAGTAGTATAAGCTGAATTTGTTCCCTTTATAGATTGTCTTTTGAGGCTTATTACAAATTTAATTACATGACTGATCTGAACTAATTGATACACCTTTGTTTTTTTTTAAAGTATTTTTTTAGCTTGTTTCTTCAATACTCAAAAATTATCTTCTTTAAATCCCATTGTCAGGTTTAGCAGCAGCATTACCATCACATCCCAATGCTCCTATGTTTAACAACCCCAATCAGCCCATTCAACAACAGTATGTCACCCCTGGCCAACCACAACAATTTCAACAGCCTTATGCTGTGCCCTACCAGCAGCAAGGTGGACCTACTGCAGGACAGGCATCAGCTGGTCAGAGGGAGTTACAGCTCATTTCATTTGATGACTGAACAGCAAGAAGGTGTACAAAGTTCAATAAATGTCCTAGCTTACATTTATGCTTTTATAACTGTGCAGTTGTAGATAGATGACTATAATATTTGCCAAACAGTGAATCGACACACATTAATTCTTATGAACTTATTTATTCTTGAGTCCTTGAACTTAAAAGTTTTCAGCATCAATACATCATTTCTTTGTTTGTTCTTAAACTTAAATATGAATGCTAACAGTGAAAATGTTTTAATATGAATACATACAATGTATTAATGGGCATTTTGTCAAAAAGAGTTGGTGTAGTGTTCCAACTATTGAACAGAGTACATATTTTGATATTGACTGATAACATGGACTATCCAGTAACTTTTTTCTATTCACCCTACACCATTACGTATTTGTCTATGTGGTAATAGCTATATTTCTGACTGTTTGAATCTTTTACTTCATTATAGATATTTCTATGAATGGTTAGAAATAGATATGAAGCTTCATCATCTGCTTTGTCTAGGGATTCTGTATCAAGTTTTGTTTTAAACAAGTAGCATTCATTCAATCTTTCATTTAACAATCTACTGCACAATTCAAAGATTGGGCAATGGGCCCATTTTTTTTTTCTTTGCTGGAACAGAGTTTACTTTTGTGATATTGTATTGATGTTGTATTCATTATCTTGTCTAAATATTAATAGAGTTGTTTATATGTTACCCAATAAACAATAATACAATTATTTCATTATGTTGTTATTTTTACTGGTTTTTAATAATTTGATATTTAATACTTTCAATTGAGAAGTGATAGTGTGAACAGTATCTTAATGTGGACACATTCATATCATGTCTCTCTCCATTGGCCTCAGACATATAACATACTTCACCACATTCAAGAACATTAAAATCTCTAACATATCTGTTAAACTTTAAAAATTTAGTTTGTCATTTTAATTCTTGCGTTTATGTCTTATATTATTATAGCCCCTTGGGTCTACATTTTGTTTGTTAACTGCACTTCATAAATTAAATGTCTTGTGCTATTAGGTTGAAGAAGTTAAGAAAGCTTTTCTAAATCGTCGTGTATAACATTTGGAATAACAAAAAAGGTGAAAAAGAAAAAAAAAGTTTGAGATTTTAATAGCATTGTTTTAACATTTTTGGATGATGTGTAATGATTAAAACTCAAACTGGCTCAGCAGTATAACATTTTGTGGTTGATGTTTGAATGAGTTAGAATTACTTGGAAGAGATCTCTGCTAAATTTAAAATTAGGATAACTGAAAAAAACAAACAAAGGGGATACATGATCAAAATAAACATTACAAAAAATATATACCATTTGTAAAATTGTTTAAACAATTTTATTATAAAAACTATATGACATTAAACAAAATTTGGCAACTTGGTTAACTCCAATGTCATGGGAGTGTAATTGACAAAAACTATACCACCACATCTATTAACATATTCTTGCAGACATTTTGACATAGCTCAAACAAATACAGATCATTCATCCTCAAACTTCAACTAACTTTAGGTTAATATTGTTTTTAATTTAAAATATGTTACCAGTTAGAAATACCATTCTAAGAATAAAAAAATAAAAAAAAGAAAGCTAGATTAAATTGTCACACAAACTATTTTATTTCAAAGGATTGTGTACATTTTTTTAGTAGCCCCTTTGTCTACAAAAAGTCATTTTGTACTTTTAATTTTGAAAAAAAAAAAAAGAAGCTTTTTTAAAATATTATTTTTTCCTTTTGTAAGGGTACATTTAATAGTTCAAGCAAAAAATAAGTGTGTCTTGGACTTTTGTTTTTTTTCTCTTCAAATTTGCAGAAATAGCATCCAGTTTTTTCTCATCAAAGTCATTCCCAACCAACTACTTGAATGCAGGTGTAAATTATGTTAGTACCAGCACCAAATAATCTATTAGTTGTGAACCAAATAAGGTTAACACTATTACAATCATTCCTTTCTTCCTCTGCAATGAAAACGCTACATATTTTATCATTGTATCTAAATATATTTTATAAGAATATCTTCAGCTGGTGTATTTTCTAAATATCGCACTTTTATTATTAGCTGGCATTTCAACCTGAAATGAACAAAATATACAGTTTGTTAATCACAATAAATAATTTTACAATGAATTAAAACAAATTTCAAGATAGGAAGTTGATTTACAATGACTAGAAAAACATTTTCCTTCTCGGATATTGAAGACATCAGCCATTTATTTTTTTTTTTTAATACTGATTTTTTTTCCTAATAAACTACCAAAAAAACTTAACTTCAAGCAAAAGTCTTACTTGTTCTTTACACCAAATGAAAGTACTTAAGTTTCACTAAGAAAAGGTATGAAACTCAATTATGTATTTTTGTAGGGAAGTGGTGGCTAAGTATTAAAGTGCTTGAGTTCTGAAAACAGCAATTTCAAACTTGAACATTTTTGGAGAAAGTAAAAGCTGTTGGTTGTTGTATCTATCATAGAAACAGATGAGCATTACATGTCCCTAGGATCACAAATTACAAAAGAGGAGCTTTATTTTTTTCCTTAATTTCCCCAACTCTCAATATTAAACCATCAGCACACACTAGTAGGTACATTTTATTCATAACATAAAAGCTAATACATTGAACAAGAGGTTTCAAAAATATTCATTAGTTCGAGGTATAGTGCTACTGTAATAAGAAATAAAGGAACACTGAAGAGTAACCTAAAACAAGGCTTTATTAAACTAGAACGACACATGAACTGACGAAAGAGACTTGGATAGTAGCACACTGTTACACAAACATAAACAAATACTAACTATTTCACCACATTCACCCCGCTTAGAATTAAAATAGCAAGTATAGTAATATAGTAGGCCATAGCATAAATAAAAAAAAGAATGCCAGCTCCTGTAATACCAGAGATCAATAAATAGTGTCGAAATAGTTTCTCTTGTAAACAATTTAGTGAGTGGCGATACAAAGAAACCTAAAAACCAGAGTATCTGTAGTAGGACATTATAAACAATTACTAGTTTCTATTTTAAGCAATAACAAATAGTGTAAGTAAACGTGTACGTAAGTAAGTGATAAGTAAACTCTAGTATCAGTAGCAAGAGATAAGACCAGTTTATGTAGTCAGTATAAGTAGTGCAATAGAGAAACAACTCTAGACTCTATAGTTCGGTCTGGTTTTTCTCTCTCTTAAGTTGTAAAGGGGTTGACTTTCATGTTCTACAGTTTGGGAGTCACTAGTGAGTTCCTGTGCGTCAAGTGGGGTATGATGGTTTATGTATTTTCAAGAGGAAGCGCTCGGAGGTCCTCAGAGCCTTCCAGGGGTTCTTTCCGTTCTTGTATCACTGTAAGGGTGTTGACTGGTACTTCCGTGTTTTGAGCTTCAGGGGGATATTCATTATCCTCACCCTGAGCGAAGAACGAAGGTTCACTTGTTGTTGTGGATGGGGAGGGGTTGGGAGCCAAGCGACTTAGAGAGACCGTCTCCTCTTTACCGCTGGGCAACCGTACCACGGCATATTGGGGGTTACACATCAGTAATTCGACTTCTTCCGTGAGAGGATCATACTTTGAAGATCGTTTCTCTCTTCTCAGCAACACTCGACCTGGGCTGGATAGCCAAGTGGGGATAGATATCCCGAAGGAGGATTTCCGGTTGAACCGGAAAACTCTCTCATGTGGAGTTTGGTTTGTTGCCGTAGATAGTAATGATCTAATCGAGTATAGGGCCTGATTTCAAGACTAGCTCCCATCTTGAGATCGGGAGATCGAGGTCTTTCAGTGCTAAAGCAATAGCGTTCCATAGAGTTTTGTTTAGTCGTTCAATTTGCCCGTTGCCTGAAGGATTAAAAGCGGTTGTTCTACTTGTAGCTATTCCCCTCTCGTGCAGAAAGGATTGCACCTCCCTCGACATAATGGACGTACCTCTGTCAGAATGGACGTACTCTGTCATCCCAACTAAGGAAAACAGCTGATTTAAACACTTTATGACAGTAGATGAGGACATATCGGGACATGGATAGGCAAATGGGAAGCGTGAGTACTCATCCACCATTGTTAATAAATATTTATTGTGAGTAGCAGATGGGAGTGGCCCCTTAAAATCGATGCTTATTCTCTGAAATGATTGGGTAGCCTTGATGAGGGTGCCTGAAAACTGTTTGAAGAATCTAGGCTTCAGTTCAGCGCAAGTTTTACATTGGTTTACCACTTTGCGGACGTCCTCGCAGGAAAAAGGTAAGTTCTTAGTCCGAACGAAATGGGGGAGTCTAGTGACCCCTGGGTGACAGAGGTTGTTGTGTAACAGTTTGAGGTCTTCAGTCATTGCTGACGCAAAGTGGTTTCTTGAAAAGGGTATCCGCCGCAGCGTTATGTTTCCCGGGTCGATATACGACGTCATATTGGAAACAACTAAGCTCCAGTCGCCATCTTTGTATCTTTTCGTTTTTGATCTTGCCCTTGTTTTGCTGGTCAAACATAAAAGACACTGAGCGTTGATCTGTAAACAATGTGAAGGGTCTACTGATTAGGTAATGTTGCCATTTTCTCAGGGCTTCTACGATAGCGTATGCTTCCTTTTCAACTGCTGAGTGTCTGCGTTCACTATTAGTGAGTGTTCTTGAAAAGAAGGCGACAAGAAGGCCGTCTTGATTAAGAGTGGCGGCGATCGCGATGTCAGAGGCATCTGTTTCGACTGTTAGTGGTCGATTATAATCTATCGTCGACACAGCCGCGTTTTCAAGTTCATGTTTTAGCTGTTTAAAAGCTTCTTTTACTTGTTCAGGGAGAGGAAAGGTTTTGCTGTTTACCAATAAATGGATCTTGTTGGAGAAATTTGGGATCCATTGAGAATAATAGGACAGTAGTCCAATCACCCGCTTTTGTGATTTCATGTCTTGTGGTGGAGGTAGATTTCTCAACGCTTGAAATCTTTCGGGGTCTGGTCTTAATTGCCCTTGTGAGATTTTGTAGCCTAGGAGGCATACTTTATTAGTCGCAATAGCACTTTTATCATCGTTGAAGGTGATACCGAACTTTTTAACGCGTTGAGAAATCTCTGTAGATTCTGGTCGTGGCTACTGGAGTCACGTCTGCAGATGGTAACGTTATCCACGTAAGCGAACGTATCCTGTAGCCCTTCCTCCTCAATTATTGTGTTGATCGTCCTTTGAAATGCAGCAACTCCGTTTGTCACTCCAAAAGGAATGCGGCAAAACTGATAAAGCTTTCCGCAAGCCTCAAACGCCGTGTACTGCTTTTCATCATCCCTGATAGGTATCTGGTGGTAAGCGCTTTTGAGGTCAAATAAACTGTATATTGAGCATTTTGATATTTCCTGCACCAGTTCATCAACTTTTGGTACGGGGTACGCGTCGAGGTAAGTGAATCGATTGATGGTTTGACTAAAGTCGATAACCATTCTCTTTTTGTGCCTTTCATTCGTTGTTACAATTATTTGGGCTCGCCACGGGGACGTGGAAGGCTCAATAATTTTGTCAGATAGAAGTCTCTTGATTTCAGTTTGAATGAATTTGGAGTCAGGCATAGAATATTTTTTAGATTTAGTGGCTATGGGGTGGCAGTTAGGAGCTAGATTAGCGAAGAGGCGAGGGGCTTCAACTCGTGCACCTTCCAGCGTACAGACCTGAAGAGTGCTTCGTTTTCCCTCAAATGGGATCATCCGTTTTTCGTGCTGGATGATGAAATCTAGTCCTAAGATTACATCAGATACTAGTCCGTCTAGTAATGAGAGCTTCACACTTTCGTATTGTTCGTCTTTGTACTTTATATGGGGGAAAATATGTCCGTGAGTAGTGCGAGAAAGATGTGTAGAGGCCATGTAGATTCCGTTTCTGGACCTTTCTAATTTACATTTGCACCTTTTAGCAATTGAAGAAGATATATAGCTTTCACTGCTCCCCGTATCTACGAGAGCCTTCAATGGTACTCCATTGACCAGTATTGAAATTGTAGATTTAGTAAGGCCGGACGCTGGTGTCGATGCCCAGGAAGATCCAACGGTTGTAGTCCGTGACGTCTCATCATCTGCTTTCACTATGGCTGAGGTTATAGATTTGAGTGTCTGGTCGATCTACAGACTTTCTGGAAATGGCCCCTCTTGCCGCACAAGTTGCATGTAGCGTCACGGGCTGGACATCTAAAGCGTTGATGTGGGCTGTTTCCACAATAGAAGCATCTTTTACTAGTCGCCGCACTCTCATGTTCTAATTTTGTTGTTGGAGAAAGGCTCTCCAAGTCGGCGCTAGCTCCACATGGAGTTTCAGAGTAGATGTTATACGCCATGGCATGGTTATGAGCATATTCAAGTTGTCTTGCCTCTTCATAGGCGCACTGTAGAGTTAGAGTAGATTTCTCTTAGAGTCGCAGCCTTAAGCTGTTTGAAGCCAGTCCAGTAATGAAGGCATCTCTTACGAAGATATCTCTGTGTTCTTCAGCGGTGACAGCTTTGAAGTCACAGTCTTTGGCCATACTTTTAAGCTTAAGTAGGAAGGAGTCAACGGTTTGTCCGTTCTCTTGTCGACATAGACTTATCATGTGCCGTGCAAACATTTCGCTTTTAGGCTTCACGTAGACATTTTGTAGAACTTCGATTGATTCTTCGAACGTGGTACACTCACTTATGTACTGAAATACGCTCGAAGAAACGTAGTTTTCAAGTAATTTCTTTTTGTCAATCTCGCATTGAGAGACTGAGGAGATGAAACTCTCAAATGTTCTGAGCCAGTGCAGCCACTTCTCGGCAGCCGGTGGCGTGCTAGGCTCTATGTCTAGCTCTTTTGGCCTAAATAGACGTTCCATTTGTATTACAATTTTTACTTACAGACTGAGAATAGTGTTGAACGAAAATCCAAATAAGATACACGAGACACATAGATCCATAGAATAGAACATTTCTAGTTTAATAAATTGTAATAAGAAATAAAGGAACACTGAAGAGTAACCTAAAACAAGGCTTTATTAAACTAGAACGACACATGAACTGATGAAAGAGACTTGGACAGTAGCACACTAAATCAATGTTGTGAACATATTCTCACCACGTTACACAAACATAAACAAATACTAACTATTTCACCACAGCTACACACCATCTGGCAAGGAATTTATTCATGAGTAGTTCAAGCTATAGGGCTACACACCATCTGGGTGGCTGCTCAATGAGCTGACTGCACATACATATATATGGAACAAGAGGTTTACTTTTATCTTAAATGTTTCCACTATGGAAGTTAATCAAGGTGAAATATTCAAAAGCTCAGAGCATGCAACACAAGAGAAAATATAGGATCAAATTATAGAGAACTGTATAAAAAATAAACAAAGACATACCATATTCTCCAATTTTAAACCATTTTCTTGAGCTAATTTCTCCAGGTCAACTATATCTCTCACTCCCCACCTTACATCTCTGAAATAGACAGCATCAAATAGAAGACATTCTCTAGCATTTCAGTAAACTATATCTCTCAATCCAAGCCTTAGATTGTTAAATAAAAAAGAAAATTGTCTGAAATTTCACTGTGTATAGCAATTAGACTTTCAACACAAGTCTTTCAGGGAAAGTGAAATAAAGTAAAGGTACCCCTTTGAGACAATGCAATCTATAGGGCAGATGATGTAAAGGTCATGTGTTTATGAGGGCGTCATGAAGCCAGCGCAATGACCAATCACTTTACTTTCTCCAACTAATATCAGGTACCAATTATAGTTGGGTGAATTCAGGGGTGCCCTTAAAATCCCAGTCTTCAATGAGATTCAAACCCGAACCCTTTAATTCAGAAACCAAGCCCTTTACCACTCTGCCACCATGCCCCATCTTCCAGTGAAAGAAACAATCCAAAAGCCATGCATAGTAGCTGTTTTAAAAAAAAATGTAGTTTGAGATAAAAAAAAAAAGAAAGGGGTTCCTCATGGTTCAAAGTAGTAAATCAGCCACTAGCTAATAATACATAATTACTAGGGAAAACTGGATTCCCAGACCATAGACAAGTAGATAATTTTATATATCTTGGGAGTGTACTCAGTGTATCAGGTGGAACAGATAAAGACATTAAACGTCTATAAATCTAGCGTGTCAGACATTTACACAGCTAAAACCAACATGGAAATCTCCTCACATTTCAAACAAGACTAAAATAAGAATCTTTAATGTCAAGGCTGTCCTACTGTATGGTTCTAAAACATGGAGAACAACTGAAGCAACAACAAAAAAAGTACAGACCTTCATCAACAGATGCCTGAGAAATATTCTAAAAATACACTGGTACAACAAAGTAGAAAACACTGTGGGAGATGAGTGGGCAGAAAAATATAGAGGTGCAGATCTTAGAGAGGAAGTGGAGATGGATTGGTCACACCCTGAGAAAAGATAACAACGACAGAGCTAGGCAGGTCTTAGAATGGAACTCTCAGGGAACAAGACGCAGAGGAAGACCAAAAAGAACATGGCGACACAGTATACTAGAGGAAGCCAATAGGACTGGGAAGAGCTGGGAAGCCATAAAAAAAAAAGGAGCAAGAGACCGTGGAGAGTGGTGTGTTTTTACGGAGGCTCTGTGTACCATGAGGAACTCAAAGAAAAGATGATGATGATGACTAGGGAAAAATATGGGCAACATTAATACAAATTATATTATTTATAAACAATTCAATTGCTTATTGTCACAAGTCGAGTCTGTGACCTATTTCGACCAGTTTCTAAAAGCTCGAGGTCAAACCAGTGCAAGTGTCCAGCGTAAACAAGTTAATTTTAGGAAGCCAATCAAAGAAAGGGGTTAAAGGAAAAAAATAGCACACGTCAGCTTCTAGAAGGTCAAAGTTACTAAAATAATTATCTGAGAAGGTTCCATGATTCTGGAACGTACGATTAAGAAAGGTATAAATTAAGGGAACGTCAGTTAGAAGGGGTCCTCACTTAGTCCTCGATTAGTAATGGTTATAAGTTTTGTGATATTAGCGGGTCCATTAGTAAAAGTTTTATAAGTTGAAGTTATAATATGTGAAGTTTATATGTATCTTTAAGTTTTATTTATGAAATATCAAGTCGTTATTGAATCGAGAAGTTAATTTTATGTGAAAGTTGAAGAAGTATCATTAAAGAAGTTTTAAGAAAATACAGAGAGATGTTTCTTTCTTCAATTCATATGAATTCATAATTTATTAATACAATCCTCAGTCTGTTTATCACACTTAATCATCTAATTCATTTAAATGATAGGAAACAATCTGGTTAACTATGTTTATTGTCAACTTACTGGGATATTAAATACTCATTAAAACGAATGTTGCTCTCAGGTGTCAGAAGCCCATTGACTTTAAATGGCTGTGAAAAGATGAACCTTTTAAAAAATAATTTGTACCATAAATTTATATGTGACTAAAAAATAAATAAATAAATAATAAATAAATAATAGCTTACCCCATACATAAACAGAACTCCATCTTTCTTGAGCAAATAACATGCTGCTTTGAAAAGACCCTGAAAGGAAATAGTGAAGAGCTCTCAGGATGTTGTCCAGATCTTCTCAAAAGATTGTAAGAGAGGAAAGAATTTGTTTTATATTTCATTTATATGCAGAGTCTTATGATGGCATTGTAAAACTACCTGCGATGTTTCCCAAGGAGATATATGAACCATATTGCTATTGTAGATCATGTCATATGTCTCTGGCTTAAGATCCTGCAAGCTCCAATGTTCTAGTGGGATGGTGATGTCAACTTTAATTGGTGGCAGAACATTTGTTACCTTCTTATGTTGTATGTGGGCAGAGATACTGAAATGAACCAGTTATTATCACAAGTTAGAGTGAGTTGTTTGTTTCATGCTAGCAAGAAAGAGTTATGCTACAAAACTTAGCCATCAGGACAGTGGGCAGTGGCGTCACCAGTGGGGTGCGGTCAGCACCAGGTGACACCCATGTGGAAAAAAAAATGCACATTTTGAATAACTGACAATTTTAAAAAGTGTCATTGGCTAAATATTGGAATGTTATTCACAATTAATAAATAGATCTATATACATTTTTAAAAAATATTTCGATTAAACAAATTTAAATTGTTTAATGAAATTCTACATATAGTCCAAAACGTTGCATCATACTTTATATCAAAAGCAGATTTGAAACCTTACTTTTAGATGTATAGTAGCTGCATGTATCTAAACAATGCTTTGATTTTTAACAATGTTTTAATCAAATCTGTTGAAATTGTAGCTAGAACCGTAAAATCAGGATGCCAACTAATTGTCACAATTCAACAAATGACGACATTTTTCAGGCATATAATATTATTGAAATCTCACATTAATGTAAATTTTGTAGAATTAGAAAGCAAATGATGCCACTGAGATTTCTGAAGATGATGATGATGTAATTTCAGATGTTGAATGTAAAAGAAACTCTAGCCAAGATGAAGGAAATGTTACAATGAATCAGGTGATAGTTTCTTAGGCCAATTTCACAAAAGGAAAAGTACGCCAGTTGTTAAAATAATGGTTCTGATGCTTGCTATTGGGGATGATTTAGTCACTTAATATCAAGTAATTTTATGTCTTTTGTTGTTAACTATCTTCAACTTAGTCTATAGAAATGAAATACAAATTAGTAACTTAATAAGTGGTGGAAATAAAGTTGAAATCGGAACATCAAAAGACGCATGAAGAATAGTCATCAGAATTGGAAATTCGGAAAACAAGGGCATCGGCTACTAAATACATTTGACAATGATGTCGTTGCTATGGTTGACGTAAAGAAGAAAAACAATGGAGGATAAATTGCATAGATTTTTTTTCTATAAAATCAGAATATTTGACATTTCATGACCACATTAACGACGAGTCTTTATTTCTTCTTCTTCATCATCATTTTCATTTATCATGTTGGAAGGTTTAGATCTGTAATCCTATATCAACTCAGTTTCAGGAACTTAAAAAAAAGAATGCCATAAGTTGATCATCCCACCTAAGGTGCTTTCACTCCTGGTTTTTCTTGAAGTTGACTCCTGAGCCAAAAGCTCCAATTTACTGCCTTTGGCCTTTCACCTGTCAGTAGAATCAGTTTTGGCAAGCTAAATATTTTAAATCACACAAGCAGGTTAGATGCTGGCCATTGTTTTGAGAGGCTATTGGAGTAGTATTAGTATTTTATAGACAATAAAATAATTGACAGCTTGGCAAAGACAACTTTCAAAAGCACAAAAAAGTAAGCTTCAATTATTCAGGAGCAAAAGGGGAAGAATAGAAAGAGAGAGGGGGGGAACGTTTTTTTATAAAACAGTCAGAGCTACCACTGTGCACTTTTATAGTATTTGAGGGAGGGAGGGTGTTTCTAAGCAGGCATTAGTTTGTAGAGAAACAAGCCTTAAATAAGGAACAAAATTATGTTCAAGTTTACTTGGGGAGATTAGGGTTAGGGTAAGTTTTGGGTTTATAAGTATCAGAGTTAAGTTTAGGATAAGTATAAAGGTATAAAGTATAAGAATTAAAATAGAGCAAGTGTTAGATTTAGATTAGTTTAACAGAAAATGTATATATCATACAAGCTTTTAATTATCTGGTACTAATTTTATTTTATTTGTCTAACCCAATTTTGAAGAATTTCTATTCTATTTGATGCTGAAAATGCATAAAAAGCTTATCTGCAATGCATCCTCTGTGAATGAGGCAGAATCAAATAAAGTAAGTAGGTAAAAGAATATGTATAGAATGGTTTCATTTACCTCTGTAGATATGCATGAGTGATATCACTTGGCTGCCAAGTAACGTCAGGTAGATGCTCTGCAAAGTGTGACACATGTTGTCCAGTCCCTGAGGCTATTTCCAGAACTTTAGTAGAAGTAGCAGCAGGAAGATAACTCTTCAAGACATCTAACAACAGAATTAAATAGTAGCTACATTTAGTATTCTTCACAACATATTGGTGAGGGCAGGGCATAATAAAAAGCCCTAGTTGGGTAGTTTATTAAAAAAAACAACAATCAAGTAGTGAATAAATCATGTATATTGATTGAGGAAAACAAATGAGATTGATCCTTGATTCAAATCCCTTACTTTGTTTGCAATCTTTCTGAAGTTTTAGCCATAATGGGGTGGGTTTTCTTTTTTATCGCATATACAGAACATACAAAATACACAATTTAAAGCTGCTATTCACTGATTAAAGTTTAATCAAAATGACTGTTTAGTTCTAGCAAGGTTTCAAATGTGTATTTTTGCTTTGCATTTCTTTTTTTCCCCCACTTTTTTAAAACAGATAAATAAAATAAATAAATTATGGATTTTATATAGTGCTACTTTCATGCTTATAGCATGCTCAGAGCGTTTTGGTCCAATTTCAGTTGTGGACCAGTGGAGGCAAGGGGGTATCTAGGAGAAGGTTTTTCCGTGCTGCATTCAGGCGCTCAGTAAACATAACTCTGTCCGAGTCCTGTGTCGAACCTCAAGCCCCATTCATAGGAAGCTAAGTCAAGCCAAGTTCAAGTGCACTTAGCCTCTCAAGCCATATTGAGGCTATACTTGTATAATGTGAAAACTAAGTAAAGCCAAAACACTTTTAAATACAATTTTTACAGTATGCTTATAAAAATGATATACCTATTAGGTATTAAAACAGACAAGCACTGTACAGTTGAAACATTTATAGCAAGAGTATGATTTAAAACATTCCATAGCATACATAGCAAACCATCAACAAAAAGTTTCGATTTCTTGGCATAAAACAATAGTTTCTATGCCTGTATCTTGCAATAGTTACACAATTCTTTTATAAATCTTTTCTTTAATTGAATTGTATAGTTCAAAAGGCATATATATTTTAGGCAATAAGAATAAATCTAGATTAGACAAGTAGCACTGCATCACAACAGTGCCAATGTTAAATCGTTAACTGCATGTATGTTTGTTGTTTCTTAAGCTAAACAAGAAGATTTCTATTTCTGTCAGTTATTTAAATAATTAACAATTTTACTATGATTGCTGACATAATTATCTTACCTAGTATAGGTTGCTTAATGATCAGTATCTTATTATAGGTTGCTTAATGATCAGTATCTTAGAACAGGTTGCTTATTGATTAGTATCTTAGTATAGGTTGCTTAATGGTTAGTATCTTAGTACAGGTTGCTTAATGATTAGTATCTTAGTACAGGTTGCTTAATGATTAGTATCTTACCTAGAATGGGTTGCTTATTCCTCTCAGCTGCATCAGCTACCAACATTTTTGTAAAATGTTTAACAGAATCTGAGAAACATCAAGTTATCTGACTTTAGACATTTGTATTATAACTTATTACACACACAAAATCTAGATAATTAATTCTTGTACTGTGTAGAGATAACACCAAAGGCAGACAAAATATTAACAATAAATATATATATATTTTTTTTTTTACTTTTATAGTGAAAAGAAACCTTTAAGAAAAATAATTTAAAATTTGACTACATTATATAAGATTGGGTTACCAGATGTCAGGCAAAAGGGGGACATATCCTTTTTTTGGAGGGGGGGGGGGGGGTCATATAACCTAGCCTAAAATGTGAAGATGTCCATCTTTCTCTCTATTGTTGTTTATTCATTTATTGCTATTGCTTATGTCCATCTAACTAATTAGAAATATCATATCTTCTGGGTGTAATTCAAAAACGTGCTCATAAATGAAAGAAAGATGTCGTTTTTGATAAACCCCTTCTATGTGCAGGTCAAACATGTCTTTATATAGAAGACTGTTTTAAGAAAAAGAAAAAGGTCCTCAAGATTTTTAACTTTTATTTCCAGGAATGATGATCTACTGCAAAATCACTTTGTGTGAAAATTATGATACTTAATAGAATCAATATAGATCTAGATCCTAGCAATCGTACAGCTTTTTGCTTACTATGTTACTATGTTTTATCAAATACATTGTAATTAAGCCTAGTTTTTAAAGATAACTTTTCATTTTTTTTAACATGTTCATTTGTAAGGCTTTGTCCTCCTCAGACCAAGACTCAGGGCAAGCAGGAGTCTGGTATCTTAAATTATTAGATAGTTAGTGATTTTTTTTCTCCAATGCTAGTTAAATCTGAATGTTGTAAAGAAATTGGTTGAAATTGTGAACAAGGAGAGTTAATTGGAATTGGGGAATGTAGATATGTTAACTTGTAATTTTTGTGTGATTCTGTTTTTTTTTCTTTTCTTTTTCCAATTTGGATTTGAGTTCCATGCTATTGAGTGTAGAGTGTATTTTTTTGTGTGCACTCGTTCTTTACCTGATACTGAATTCTAAGCTAGTAACTTTTTACGCTATTAATAAGTTATATTAATAGCTTATTTTGATAAGGGGGGAATGTGGTGATTATGTTTTGTATACAATATTGTAAACGGTACGTCATAGAACCTTGGTTGTAAGACTTAAAGAATTCTATGTTTATTTATTATTTTACTATTTATTTCATTGGTCCATTGGTGGGGACAGAGTTACAGCGCTTGAGGTTTTTGTTATTGTTGACGGGGGACCGGAGTTTTTGTGATAGCATAGTAGGAGCCATTATAAGGCAGTTCTGATAGTTAATGTATATTTAGGAATTCAGCTTTTGTTGGCGTTATCTACAGTTATAATTTATTCCTATTTCTTTATTAAATATTTCTTATTTCTAATGCATCCCTGGTGTTCTTAAAGTATTGCATACGTAATGTATCCATGTCAAAGTCATAGGCTAGGAGTTCACAACAATGAGTTACTATATAATGATAATCATAATGTATATAGAGATCTAGATCTTATACATCTACGTCTATTATAACTCAATAACAAGTATATAGCATTTTTCAGTGTTTAGTTTGTTTGTCAAATGTTATACATGTATCAGATGTTACTTCAGATTTGAAGATAAATAGATCTAGATAATAATAATATACATTCTAGCTCTTTTTCTCCTAATTAATGATACCATTGTTGATTTGATCTCATTAAATTAAATTAATTTCTGTTTTTATAAAATTTAATTTGTGTTATATAAAAGAGCATGCATTCTCCTATAAATCTATACCAAAAGTAATGTTTTCTGATTACAAACAAAAATGTTATTGAAGTTTAATCATAACAGGGTAGAATGTACAAATGTGGAAAATGAACAATTCTGTCAGAACATGGAATTTGATTCATAAGCCAAGTTGTTTGATTCCATACAAATTATAAATTGTATTAAATTATGATTTTCTTACCAAAATTTATTTCAAACAGCCAGTTTTGGACATCAATGTTAATGATGTTTTATGGTATTTGTTTGTTTGTTGTTTTTTTTTTTTAGAGAATTAATGGGCAAATGTTTGGAGTGAGCTTGATACATTGAATGAAGTTAAACGCCTAGATCTAGACCTACTAGATAGATCTAGATTTATATAGACAGTATAATATAGAGGATTCAGCTATTTAGGCAAGAATGGCCATCCTAGATTGTAAAGTAAAGTAAAGTTCCCCTTTCAGACCTTGTGGTCTATTGGGCAGATGATGTAAAGGTCATCTGTTTCTGTGGCCTACAGTTTACGAGGGTGTCATGTGGCCAGCACAACGACCAACTGCCTTTACTTTTCCCCAACTTACGTTAGGTACCCATTAGAGCTGGGTGGACTCAGAGGCGCCCGAAGATCCTGAAGTTAAAAATCCCAGTCTTCACCAGGATTCAAACCCCGGACCCCGGTACGGTAACCAAGCGCTTTACCGCTCAGCCACCACGCCTCCTAGTAAAGTTTCCCTTTTCAGACCTTGCGATCTATGGGGCAGATGATGTTAAGGTCATCTGTTTCTTTGGCCAACGGTTAACGAGCAGGGTGTTAGAGTTGGGTTGACTCAGGGGTGCCCTAAAAATCCAGAAATTCAAAATCCCAGTCTTCACCAGGATTCGAACCCAGGACCTCAGGTTCGGAAGCCAAGCGCTTAACCATTCGACCACCGCGCCCCTATCCTAGATTTTACTATACTACAAAAGATCATCTATATTAGAAATTTATTAAATGAATAAACAAAAAACTCAAATATTCAACACACATCTAATCATGCAAACATAAAATAAGTCTAAAAGTCAGTGTAAACAGTGTAGAAGTCACTATCCCAGCAGAATATGTGAGTTCATATTTTTATTTTTTGTGTTCGTTTTTATGCTTAATTTGAAAACATCTTAATGATTTCACGCAAGGGGCTATGCTTGAGAATCTTAAAATTTAGATAATAACAATATAGAATTAAAATCTGAGTTTATTGATGCTGAAGTATAGAGACTGTTTGAAATAAATTTTGGTGACTGGAATCAAATAATGTGTGACAAAATTTGTTTGAATTAAATGAAAACACATGGCTTCTTAAAGCCTCTTTGTAAATATATAATAACATTATATATTGGTTAGGGGTACAAATATAATTTAATAAGTAGTCATCCTTATTCTCATTACACTAAGTCTAAAGAAGATTTTGATTTTTAATTCATTTTCATTTCTATGTCAAACCATTATCAAATAATCATCTGTCAAAGTCAAATTGAAACTGAATTTTTCGCTTATACTGCTATAGACTGCATGGGGGTAGCCAGGATTTTTTTAGTGGTGTGGGGGGGGGGGGGTTGATTTTTTTTTCTCAATTTTGGCAGATGACTATTCACTGTACTTTCTTAATGGAGCCCTGCCACTGGTAGATATGTGTAAACTCTCTTGAATACGCTCTTGGAATTAGGAGACTGTAGTTTGCTTTTGATTTTAAATCGAAAAGGGAAGTTTTATCGTCAAAATCATCTGTAAGGGTTTTAAACTTAAAAATCTCTGGAGTTGTTGTTTTTTTTAATTCAAAACCCCATTTAGGTATGGTCATAGAATTTGGTAACTGTAGTTTGCTTTAGAATAATATATGAAGATACCCCGCTGAAGGGGGGTTTAAACTCAAAACTGAGTCAAAACCCATTAAGCTACGCTTATAGAATTTTGAGTGTGTAATTTGCTTTTTTATATTGAAGAGAGGGTTTATCGTAAATTTTGGAGGGGGTTTTAAAATCAAAATCCTCCTTAACTGTGCTCTTGGAATTTGGGGATTGTCATTTGCATTTTTTTTTTGGTTTTGTTTTATATAAGAGGGGGATTTAACTGCAAAAAACCCTGGTAGGGGTTTAAACTTAAAACCCCCTGGAAGGGGGTTTTAAAGTCAAAAACCCTGGTAGGGGGTTTTAAACTCAAAAACCCTTGGCTGTGCTGGGGCAAGTGATGGTTTAGTATTAAAATCTCACCTAAAAAAAGCAAAATCAAAGCAAAAAATCAGTCACTAAATTCCGACCCCCCCCCCCCCGACTACGCCCATGCTATAACTATAGAGTCTAGGTATTTGAATAGCATATGATATAATCATTTATAATGATAAACTACTCTAATCAGTGACTCGGTAAACTGTCACAGTCTAGATCTATGAATTGAATTTGAAAGTATGATTAGAATTAGATTTAGTAGAATTTAGATCTACTATCTACTAGACTAGAGTCTAGAGTGTAGATAATCTAGACATTCTAGATCTATTGACTACACTCGTCTACACACTACTACAGTTATGTTACAGTAGTAGTACAGTAGTCTACAGTCTCAGACTACTGTAATATGACTGTTTGTAGTGTAACACAACAGTGCTGAGTGTACTGTAACTGTCACTGGATTGATCATTGACAAATGAAATCATTAATGATTAAAATTAATGCATTGCATAGAATATAGAACGCAGATTTATATACATTAGAGTTATAGATTTAATTATCTTCTCGTATGTAATCTAAAAGATAAGATAAAGTGACTCATAATGATAAACTAGAGCTAATTATAACTTCACAAGTGTTCCTTTTTCCCTACCGAGCCTAGTGCAATTGTTTACATGTTTATGTAAATTTAATAAAATATATAGTATTTACCTCCCTCTTTTTGTTGCCAACTATTGTCTACTTTTTTAAAAATTTAAAATCCAGTTTAACTGGGGACATGGCATCTTACAACTAGACATCTAGAAGGGACGGGTTTAAGTTTGTGGAGCCCCGGGAAGGATTTTTTGTGGAGGCCCCTACAATTTTTCGAAAGCTTTCTAGTTGTGAAGAAAAAATACGTATAATATATCTAAAAGCATGGTATATTTTAGAACAAAAAGAAATAGAGTTCTTGAAAATTTAATCTCACTTTCCTTTTAAAAAAATATTTAATATGCATATTTTTATTTTAAAAAGTATATTACTATATATTTTTTAGTTTGTGGAGGGTAAGCTCTTTGGTAGACGCACTGTAATAAATAAAAAGCTGTAGTTACTTATTCCGAGCATGCTACAAGCGTACACTTCCTAATCACGACATTTTTGCCATGCGTAAAAATGCGAAAAAAAAATGTTAGAAAAGAAAAAAAAAAGTTTCTGAACCATTGAAATTCGGATATATGTTTGTTTCTCTATAGTCGAGGCCCCTTTCTTGTGGATCCCCTTTGGCTGTAGTCCCATTCCCCCCCCCCCCCCCTTAAATAAAGAAATATTTTTGTTAAATTTAAAAATGCATATTAAATATTTTTTAAAAAGGAAAGTCATACTAAATCGATAAAAACCCTATTTTTATCTTCTAAAATATAGCATGCCATAAGATGATCTGTATTATGGCTTTCGAAAAAGTGTAGGGGTCTCTACATAGGCCTACCTAATTCCGACCCTGGGTCACATGTGCAAAGATGACCGGCTTTTTCAATCTGTTTGTTTGCAACAATTGTAGGCCTGGCAATCTTTTTTTTTTTTAAGGTGGTCGCGACATAACAGAGGCGCCCCGTGGAAACGCTTCAAAGACCAGCTTAGGCGCCAACTTGTCTTAGCTGACAAAGAAGAGAGACCCTGGTTGCATGCGGCCTCAGAACGAGACAGCTGGCGGTCACTCACAAAGGCCGCGGGTACACATTTGAGACCAAAAGAAAATCCGCTGCCGATGACAGACGCAGACGGAGAAAAGAAAATCTTAATCGACCACCGGCGGACAATGGTTTTGCTTGCCCTGGATGTGGCAAAATATGTAAGTCACAGCTGGGAAATACTGCATTCCTCATTAATCTTCGGACTCAAAGAGAAGCCTTTTTATTATTATTATTAGGTATATTATTCATCAATCAAGTAGCCTATATTACTTCTGTCATCTGCTTTAAATGCACAAACTCCTAGACAGCAGAAATATAACTGCATTGTTACATCTAATCTAGATTTATTCTTTTTGACAACCTCTTCTTGAACTGGTGTTCGTACTCAAAACATCTCAAGATTTGATATGTGGTTTTTATTATGTATTTTCGGGCATAAGCTTAAGTTGATAGAGCGCCGTTTTTTTTCTGATCAACGCGCAAGTTAACATTGTGTTTATGTGAATGTGTTTGTTGTTAGTTTGTGGAATTATACCCCTTAGCAAGAGCGCCCATATTGTATTGTTGTGTGTCTGATGTATCCAACACAAAGTGTTAGATTCGTTCTTTTTTTTTTTTCATTAAGCACAGTCGGAAAAAATGTATTGCACGGAGTATTATGTTTCTGCTAAAGATATGTGGCTACAACTGGGGAAAGTCGCTGTGTCTGAGAAATACAAAACTTAATTTCGTAGAGTTTTAAAGGATTGGTTTTCCTGACAGGTTAAATCAATTTCAGTATGAGACTAGATTCTTAAAGTTTACTTTTTTTTTTTTGTATGCTCCTTTTTGTATTAAGTTTGTCTTTGTCCTCCTCTATGTTAGAATATAGCTCCTCCTTCATGGTCGAAGATGAGCACATTTCTCATTTCCTATGAACACGAAGATGTTCATTTCCCGCCTTAAAAAGCCGACCGCATACGTGGCATGGGTCAATAGTTTTCGGTCAATTGAAGATAGGCCTGCTTCTTCTCTCAGGTTGTTTGTTGACTCTGCGTTCTTTCAAGCTGGCCACTTTCCTTGCTTCGTATCTCGTGACTCCGAGAGGAGAAATGAGGAGCGAGCCATAGCTAGTGTCTCCCAGCCTTGAATATCAATGTCAACCTTTTTGTGTCTTTGTATCGCTTTGATACTGTTCCTATTTGACAATTGTTGGATTTCAGTAACTGGTATGTGGCCAGACCAACGCACCGTGCTTATGACTTATTCTTAGCGTAGGTGGAAGAATTTAAGCTTTTTGATGTGACGGGAATATAAGGTTCGGGGCTCTGATGCGTATAAAAGTGAAGAAAGCACTACACCATACGTAGACTTTCAGTTTTGTGGATATGCTGAGTCTTCTCTGTTGCCACACTAGTCCTTAAGTCTGTATTCTCAATATTGATATTCTTGAAAATTATTAGGTCTGTTTGATGTACTAATGATTACAGTTAGCCCTTGTCGATATTCTGACACTTAATAATCTGACATATGTTCGTGTAGTTAATGTATCTTTAATAGGCCTTTTCATATTTTTAGAATGTAATCTAGTTATAGGGCCTATTTAGTAAAGTGAGTACAAGCATTTTTAGTAATTTTAGTAATGTCTATATGCAGAAAATGTTAGGGTTAGTAGATCTTATGTAACATAAAAGAAATGACTTTTTGTTTGTTTTTACAATTTAAATTGTTGACATTTTAATTTTTATTTATTAATTGTATGGACAAAAGCACCACTCTTTAAACAAAAAGTCTCCTCATTTAGATTCTCTAGTTCTGGCTATAAGTTGTGGTTTTGTTTTTCAACGTTGGAAGTAAACACAAAAATGACTGCAAATGAAATAGAAATCGATACCAAAACATAGAAAGCTGGTGTCCAGTCGCAGATTGAAAGTTAGAATGAAAGTTTTTACAAAAAATACTGACATGTTAACGCCAAAACCAGTAACGGATTCTAATGTATTTTCCTGATACTCATGCGATTGAACACATTTTAAGAAATAATTAATTAGTGTATAAATACTGAAAACCTTAATTGTATTTTTAAAAAGACAAAAATGTAAAAGAACAACAATATTTTCCCCATCAGTTTTACCAGAATTTCTTTATAGAATGATAAAGTTGTAAGTAGACCACAAACCAAGCAATCATTGAAACATGAGTTTAAGTCCCCAGCTCATTCTGCATCCGCCAACTTGGTCGTCTGTGTCATCCATAAATTTTTCTGTCCACTGATTGGCTACAGCGCATAACCGTCTAGAAGATGCATGTCCACACTGTCCCGCAGTACCATCTGGATACCAAAAAAAGCAAAGATTGACTAGCTTCATCCAGAGTGGTACCGAATCTGGCACGACTAATTTCCAAGACATGATGCACCCTCCTTTGCGATCATCTGTATCATCCAAGTACTTTATTGTGAAATTGTTTATGCCCGCACAGAGCAAATTATCCGCTCCACCGCCGCAGAAACTTTTGTCCCCTTCCCACTTGTAGCAGATTTGGACATCCTCGAACCAAGAAGGATAGCCATTGGAGTGAATGCTCCACTGCATCCAGCAGCCGCCTGCCCTGTCGTCCGTGTTGTCCTGGTAGAAAGGGGTCATGCTGTTTGGCGTTGCGCACAGAAGGCTATCGGCGCCCCCTCCACATTGAGTCCCAATGTGCGTAGCCCACCATTTGAAGCACAGTTTGGTGTTCATGGTAAACCAAGTGGGCGCCGTAATCTCGTTTTGGATGTCACCACTTAACGTTTCCACGTCTTCTAAATCAAGAACCGGAACACTTTTCATTTTAATAACCCTCGCTTCAAGACCATTCAAAACAGGATCGTTAGCCTTTGACCTCGCGGAAGCAACTATTCTTTCCAGCTCTCCTAGATAGCTTTTTAGAACATAATTTTCAACAGCTCTTTCCGTGCTCTGTTTCTTTGTCTCATCTGAAATCAAATCACTTATAGGTTTAAGTTCACCAGAGAAAAGCCAAGGGTCGAGGTCCACTGTAGTTTGCCATTCTGACACGCCATTTTGCGCCAAGAGATTAGTGTTTCCTCCATAGTAACGAACAATGTGCGTGGAAGCATTAGTGAAGTTCTGGTCCACTTTCTGACTGCTGCTCCCAAAACTTCCGGTTACCGACATAACGTTTAAAAATGAAGCTTTGGCGTTTGACTCAACTTCTCGATCGGATCTTGAGTAAAAGTAGTCCGACTTGGTTTCTATAACGTCGCGGATGAAGCCTCCGAAATTTCCTCTGGTGAAGTAATGTGTCCCAAAATTAGTGATAAATCGATTATATCCACTGGGGTTTGCCTCAAACGTTCCGGTTAGGAAATTGTCGACGAACTTTTGGGCGTAGACGTCCATACCAACCACCCAGCTGGGTTTGAATTCAGCTTTCAGTGCAGATTCAAAAGTGCCCAGGTCTGAAATATACCTTGAGGAGTTACTGATGGTGTTCTGCATTTTTTTGAAGGAATTACTTGAAGAGAAAGCGAATTTCCAAAGTGTCCCGCTTAAACCGACTTCTGCAGACAATGACTTCCGGACGTCGTCATATGACTTGTAGAGGTGTACGTCAGCACTGAGCCAGCCTCCTGGGTGTGAGGATAAGTGCCAGATCTGAGAAGGGGGGGGGGGGGAGAAAGGAAACACAAAAATTAAAAGATATTTATATTCTCTCTCACAGTCAATCAATCAATCTCTTTCGTTTCTTTCTCTAGATCTCTTTTTAATTCTGTCTATGGGGAGGGAGGCAGTTTTTATAAATCTTATCTCTATCGTCTCTATCTATGGCAAACTGTTAACTGGCCAGCACAAGGACCAACCGGATTTAATTCCAAGCTTGTCAGGTACCTATTGGGGGAACTCAAGAACATCCTAAAAATCCCGAATTCAAAATTCCGGTCTTCATCGAGATTCGAACTCGAAAACCTCGGGTCAGAAGCCAAGCACCACCTATATGTCCCCATCGATTTGTTGTTTTTTTTCCTAACAAAAAAAAAAGTGTGATTGCCATTTTGTCAAAACGTGTTTTTCATTTTTATACACACTACCTATAAATAACAAACATACCGTCATGCGCTTTAAAAACTATGAGTCTAATAGACTGATAAAATTATGAGACTTAAAATAATAAACAGACAAAATAATGAAACTAATATCTTCTTATCTTATATAATACAGACGTTACTTGCTCTACTCTCCTCCTCCTCCTCCTCTCTCTCTCTCTCTCTCTCTCATCTCTCTGTAGATAGATGTAGATATATTGTATGTTTAACAATAAGTAGCCTGCTGCACACTCCATGCATTGATTTTGTATGTGCCTTGTATTTATTTGTATCTACTGCGGACCTGTGAATATCCACCAGCTTGTTCTTAGTTTTTGTTTTTTAATCTCTATCAATGCCATTGACATTGAAGTGCTAATACAATGGCGATTCTATTTTAAGCTTTAATTTCGGTGTTAACTGTGGCCCTGATTTTGGCTGCACATTGTCACAAACTTTTCTATATGCTACAATTACATACGTTTATATTGTAAGTTTTACAGTATGAAGGCCTTTTTAAAAATATGTACTTATTGTCATGTACTTATGATGTATTGCGACGCACCATAGATGACCGACTCCGAACGCCATTATTTGCTTTATTAATCTGATTTTATGTACCGTCATACACAACTCAGGGCTCTTGGTTTCTTGGCAGTTGGAATAGAGTTTCTACAGCGACAACATTGTAGTGACATGGACATAACTGTGGTCCAGTCTCCAGTAAAACGTGGATAACTGCTGAACCTTTGTGAACTTTGTTATTTTTGATAATATTAGATATATATCGACCAAAGGCGCTGTTGGCCTTAGGCATATACTTTTTTTTTCAGCACAGTTTAAATTAAAGTGTCCCATTTTAAATGATAAATCTAATTCAATCTTATCTTATATAATACAGACGTTACTTCAAAAAAGAAAATGATTACGTCCTACGCGTCATGCATTTAGTCATGCATATTAACCAATGACTTAAATTCTGCCAAGTCACTAGTTTTTCTGGCTAGCTCAGGCAACCCATTCCATGCTCTAATAGCACTAGGGAAGAAGGAGTATTTGGTACAAATTTGTCCTAGCATATGGGACGAGGAATGTGCCTTTATTTTTGTGTCTTTCAGAGTATTTTATTAAGTTTTGTTTTTGTATTTGAAGATTATGGTTCAGTGTTTTATGTATAATTGCTACTTTACTTTTGAGTCTTCTGTCCTGAAGGCTTTCTAAATTTAGTGATTTTACTAATGATGTTACTCTAGTCAAATGTGAATATTCGTTTGTTATAAATCTTACTGCTCTATTTTGTGTTTGTTCCAGTTTCTTAATGTTTTCTTGAGTTGAGGGGTCCCAAACGGTGGATCCATATTCTATTATTGGCCTAACCAAGGTTAAATAACATTTTAGTTTAATGTTCTTATTTGATTTATGGAAATTTCTTTTAATAAACCCTAATGCTTTGTTGGATTTTTTTGTAGTTTCATCAATATGTGGATTCCATGACAGTTTTTCATTTATTATAACACCTAGGTATTTTGCGTTTTTAGTCTGTGTTACTGGTTTGCCATGAATAAGATAAGTGGAATTAATTTGTTTTAGTTTTTTTGTTACTCTTAACAACTGACATTTTTCTGGGTGGAAAGACATGCTCCAATTTGATTCCCATTTCTGTAATTCATCTAATTCTCTTTGTAAAATATCTGTGTCTTGTGTTGTTTTTATTGTTCTATATATTATGCAATCATCTGCAAATAATCTGACTTTTGTTCCTGAACTAATGCAATTTGGTAAATCATTTATGTAAATTAAAAATAGTAGTGGACCCAAGACTGTTCCTTGAGGTACACCTTAGTTTACTGTTATTGGTGTTGATTTAGAGCCATTTATTATTACAGTTTATTCTCTCCCAATCAGAAAATCTTTAATCCACTGATGCAGTGGACCATTAATGCCGAAATATTTTAATTTTTTAAGCAAACTATGGTGGTGAACTTTGTCAAAAGCCTTGGAAAAATCTAGTAAGATAGCATCTATTTGTTCACTATTATCTAAACCTTTTGAAAAATCATCAATTAGTCCTATTAGTTGTGTTTCACATGATTTCCTAAAGCCATGTTGGTATGGGGTGAGGACATTATGTTTGTCTAAGTGGTTTATGATGTTGCTACATATTATGTGTTCTAGTATTTTACATGTGATGCTGGTAAGTGATACTCTTCTGTAGTTTCCTGGATCAGATTTTTCTCCTTTTTTAAATAGGGGGGTGACAGCTTCTTTCCAGTCCTTTGGTACTCTGCCCTGGTTAAGCGATGCCTGAAAGAGTATTGTTATGACCCTATTGGCGGCGCAAAAGGGTTAACTATAGGCTCAGTTGACACACACGAGAATCACTCAGGTCAGCGGGGGCCATGGACAAGGGACAGTACTACGATTACATGATTACACGCAAATATGACCAATGTTATGGTCATGTGATCGAAAGCCTGCGTGTACGAGTGACACAGTGGATAGAAAAGGGGGAGTTCAAGACCGGAGAGCGTCGAGACCAGCACAGTTAGTCGCCATGAAATCGGGCCTGGTTGAGTCCTGATGTGTTGATGTACAAGTCCAGAAAGAGAGACAGTAGAGTTCTTTAAGTTGGTGATGTACAGAGTGACATTTTAGTTGTTGATGTGTTTGACGCCAATTGTCTAGTATTGGCTGTTATCTACTTATTCACTCATTATTAAAGTACCAGATTATTTGGAGCCTTGTTGTCAAGTTCTTGATGTGTTGATGTATGTTGTGTTTAGCCGTGTTTACAGAAGGTCAGAAAAGGAGGGAGAATCGTAACATTGGCGTCAGAAGTGGGATCCTTTCTGGCTGAAATGTCTTCGAAGAAACTACTTAACCAGTTGTTGGTCAAAGAATTAAGGCAAGAACTTCGCGAGAGAGGTCTGCAGCTCAACGGTAACAAAGAAACACTAACAGAACGCCTAAGACAGGCCCTTATTGAGGAAGATCAAGATCCAGATGAATACATATTTGAATTAAACCCAGATATGACAGAGATCCTGAGTAACATGCAGGGCCAGATGGACTTAATGAAGGAGAGCCTCAAGAAAATAAACGCCATGAATGAAAAAGTAAATGAACAGATGAGCTCTATGAACGAGAAGATTGACCAGAGAGTCAACACTGTGGAAAAAGAAATGGAAGAGATAAGGACTCATGTCCAAGAACAACTGAGCAAGGAACGGGGTACTAGAACAAAAACATTAGTGCCCGAAATCTCTGTGAAGATAAAGCCGCCTGTGTTTGATGGATCCATCTCATGGACTGTTTACAAAAGACAGTTTGAGGCAGCGGCCAAGGTTAATAACTGGAACACTGAAGAAGAGAAAGCGACTGCTCTGGTGTTGGCTTTAAGAGGGAAGGCAGCAGAACTGCTCCAGTCAATGACAAATCAACAAGATTACGCTGCCATTGTTAAGGCTATGGAGCTCCGTTACGGAGACGAACATTTACAAGAAGTTTATAGAGTTCAGTTGAAAACCCGACAACAACGCCCCGGTGAAACCTTGCAAGAGCTAGAGGCGGACATAGAACGTCTTGCTCATTTGGCATATCCAACAGCAGCACAAGACTTTCTGGACGTCGTTATCACTGATGCATTCATTGATGCTATTCGAGATCCAGAACTGAAGAAGGCAATAAGAATCAGTGGTAAGCGCAAATCCAGCGAAGCCCTGGTCTACGCCCTTTCCTATGAAGCCGCCAAAGACGCCTCTAAGAATATCCATCATGGGCGTATGCTGGAAGTCCAGGAAGAAGATCTTACACAACTTCTCAGAAAGGTAACTGAAGTGCTAGAAGAACGCAGACCAAATAAGAAGCAAGAAGGACGGAATAGAACCAGTGTACGTTGTTGGAATTGTGGAGAACCTGGACATCTACAAAGGAACTGCACGAGAAGATTTCCCCGACAAACAAAGTATCAGCACAGACCGGAGACAGATGCAGGGTCAGGTGCTCATGTCTACCAGGGAAACTAACTTTCGCCGGTTTTATGGGGCAAAAATCGGCGACCAAGAACATGACAGCCCCTGCAACTATAATTCCAGTCGCTGTGTTAGGGAAGGAATTTGAAACTAAGCACCGAAAAGGGCAAATTCACCAAAATGCTGATACACTGTCTCGACGACCCTGCAAATCAGAATGTAAGCACTGCAAGAAGGCTGAAGAACAGGAGGTAGCTATCAATTGTCATCGGCTCGGAATAGATGTTTCCGGACCCTGGTGTGATAAAAGGATTCGAGAGGATCAAATGCAAGATGAAGATCTGGCTCCCATTCTTCTATGGAAAGAAGATGGACAACGGCCAGATTGGAAAGACATCTCTGAGAAGGGGGTAGCCACCAAGGCGTACTGGGCTCAGTGGGACTCGCTGACGTTGGTCAATGGTGTCATCAAAAGGGTTTGGGAATCTGCTGATGGAACATCCAAACGCCTTCAGCTGATGTTACCGAAGGTGAGAGTTGCTGAAGTACTGAAAGAGATGCATAATGGCGCTAGCGGATCTCATCTTGGTGTCAATAAGACTCTGGAAAAGGTTCGTCAGCGGTTCTACTGGTTCAGATATAGAGAGGATGTAGAGGAATGGTGTCGAAGGTGCGACATATGTGCGGCAGCAAAAGGCCCTCGACGCAAAACTAGGGGTCTTTTGCAACAGTATAATGTTGGTGTTCCATTCGAGAGGATCGCAATAGATGTAGCAGGCCCATTTCCTGAAACCAAGAAAGGAAACAAATACATCTTGGTAGTCATTGACTATTTCAGCAAATGGCCAGAAGCTTATGCCATACCAAATCAAGAAGCTATCACAGTGGCCGAAACACTCGTGGATAACTGGATCAGTCGCTTTGGTGTACCTAACGAGTTGCACTCTGACCAGGGAAGGAACTTCGAGTCCAAAGTTTTCCAGGAGATGTGCAAGACACTTGGCATCGAAAAGACTCACACGACAGCTCTCCATCCGCAATCGGATGGGATGGTAGAGCGATTCAACAGAACCCTAGAACAACATCTGTCTAAGGTTACTGATGACCGACAAGACGAATGGGACACCCATATCCCCATGTTCCTCATGTCATACAGAGGATCCGTTCATAGCACCACAGGATATGCCCCAGCGAAGATGTTATTTGGTTGTGAGCTTCGTCTACCATGTGACCTGTTATTTGGGATTCCGAGAGATACGCCAGTGTCTTCAACTGAATATGTCACCAATCTCCGAAGACGATTGGAGAATGCTTATGTATTGGCCCGCAGAAACATCAAGACCAACAGTGACCTGATGAAAACAAGGTATGACAGACGGGCCAATACGTCGGGGTTCCATGAGAATGATCTAGTGTGGCTCTATAACCCACAGAGACGAAAAGGCAGATCCCCGAAACTCCAAAGAGACTGGGAAGGTCCATACCGTGTCGTAAAAAGAATAAACGACGTGGTCTACCGGATACAGAAAAGTCCACGGTCCAAACTGAAGGTTGTCCACGTTGATCGACTCCATCAGTACCGTGGTGAAATAGAATCTGTTCGGGACGAACAGATCTAAGAAGGGGGCAGTGTTATGACCCTATTGGCGGCGCAAAAGGGTTAACTATAGGCTCAGTTGACACACACGAGAATCACTCAGGTCAGCGGGGGCCATGGACAAGGGACAGTACTACGATTACATGATTACACGCAAATATGACCAATGTTATGGTCATGTGATCGAAAGCCTGCGTGTACGAGTGACACAGTGGATAGAAAAGGGGGAGTTCAAGACCGGAGAGCGTCGAGACCAGCACAGTTAGTCGCCATGTAATCGGGCCTGGTTGAGTCCTGATGTGTTGATGTACAAGTCCAGAAAGAGAGACAGTAGAGTTCTTTAAGTTGGTGATGTACAGAGTGACATTTTAGTTGTTGATGTGTTTGACGCCAATTGTCTAGTATTGGCTGTTATCTACTTATTCACTCATTATTAAAGTACCAGATTATTTGGAGCCTTGTTGTCAAGTTCTTGATGTGTTGATGTATGGTGTTGTGTTTAGCCGTGTTTACAGAAGGTCAGAAAAGGAGGGAGAATCGTAACAGTATTTTGAACACTGGGGTTAACTCATTGCTTAGTTCTTTGAGTAATCTAGCTGGAATACCATCAGGTCCAGATGCTTTATTTGGTTTGGTGTTGGCTAATAGTTTTTGAATTCCATTTTCTTGTACTACTAAATCTTCTATGTTGTCTAGTTGGTTCAAATTAAGAAATATGTCTTTGTCTCCTGGGGCTGAGAATGCTGATGCAAAGTATTTGTTTAGGATGTTTGCTTTAGTTTCATTATCATTATGTATTATGTTATGTTTATCTTTTAATGGCGCTATGCCTGTTGTTTCCATTTTCTTAGACTTAATGTATGACCATAGGTTTTGTTGTTATCTTTAGATATTACATTGTTTATGTATTCACTCTGCAGCTGTCTGCTTACTTTTTGGGTTAGGTGTTTAATTTTTATATACTTTTTGTAAACTCTTTCTGCCTTGGTTTCTTTAAATTTTCTATATAGGTTTTCCTTCTGTTTACAAAGCTTCTTTAGTCTATTATTAAACCAGCATTTATTTATTTTGTTTGATATGTATTTAGTTGGTATATGATTTTCTATAATGCTTTTAAGATGGTTTTTAATGAAATTCCAGAGGTCATCGACTGGTTGGTTAATGTCTTTTTCTAATAAGAATGTTTGTTGAAAGTTTAATGCAGCTTGGTGTAGTTGTGTTAGGTTACATTTATTCCAGAGTAAGATTTTTCTTTTGGGGTTTGTATTGGCTACTGCTTTTATCTGACTGTGTATTTTTATGATCTCATTCTATATTTTTTGAGTTAGGTAAGGTAATTTCTTTTGCTACAAGAGTGTTTTTTATTGCTAAAAGAACTCCTCCATGATTATCAGCCCTATCTTTTCTAAAAATTTCATAATTACTATTGAAAATTTCTGCATTATAAATTTCAGGATGTAGCCAAGTTTCTGTTCCTGCAATTATGTCTGGTTTCTCACATTCTAATAAAATTTCGAAAAGATAAATGAGACTAATAGTTTAAAATATGTAGGTTACGCTGCATTCATGTTCATTATTGGTAAGGAGAATTAGAATTGAAATCGGAGTTTAGTGACTGATTTTTTCGCTTTGATTTTATTTGTTAGGTGAGATTTAGCCATCACTTGCCCCAGCACAGACAAGGGGTTTTGAGTTTAAACCCCCCTACCAGGGGGCTTTGCAGTTAAATCCCCCTCTTCTATACAACAAAACAAAAAAATGCAAACGACAATCCCCAAATTCCAAGAGCACAGATGAGGAAGATTTTGATTTTAAACCCCCCACCGAAATTTAGAATAAAACCCCTTCTTCAATATAAAAAGCAAATTACACACTCAAAATTCTATGAACGTAGCCAAAGGGGTTTTGAGTTTAAACCCCACTTCAGCGAGGTTTGAAGCTAAAAATCATCATTCCTTTGCGTTCCTCATGGAACATAGGGCCTCAGAAAAAACACGCCACTCTCTACGGTTTCTTGCTAGTTTTTTTTTATGGTTTCCCAGCTCTTCCCCGTCCTCTCGGCTTCCTCTAGTATATATAAAAAAAATTGGCGGGGGGTGGGGGGGGGAGGAGAAAAAATTCCCACCCACCTCCCACACCGAAAAAAAATTGGCTACGCCCATGCCGTGAAGTATTGTTTAATATTTACATTAAATACATCCATGTCTATATATTTTATATGTTTTGTGTATTTAGGCTCTCTACTGTCACAAAAAGAAAATATATGATCCGGTAACTGGTACATTGAAGTATTTATATTTTTATCTGTATTTACTGTCATAAGAATACCATACCTGGTGATATGGTGCGCAAAGGTGATCGGGTAACTGGTACACTGAAATATGTGTGTTTTACTATTAGACTATTCACTGCCATAAGAATACTATACCTGATCAGGTAACTGGTATTCTTTTCCTTCAGGAGTCTTCCAAGTCCTCGTCTCATCACATGTAAAGTTTAAAACTGGGCTCATGAAACCATCGTTCCCAGAATCCTCGAGAGGGACAAGGTCAAGCCTTGTGATGTCCACGCCTCTGACCATCTTATGTATCCCAGGAGGTGGATTGGTGCACTGTTTGGCGGTCGCAAACTTGATTAGAAAAGAAAACACCATCCAACAGGTTGCTGTAACGTGAGGGTCTAGCATATTTAATTTTTAAAAAATCAAAAAAATCTGCAATATTCAGAAAAAGATGGTCAATACGTGTCAGTTCATTAAATCACAAGACGACTATATTTAATAATTGGTATTTGTGTGAAGCATTTTCAGAACCAGAGCCAACTAGACTGTTTGTATAATCCATGAAGATATTGGTTTATTGTAAGTACTCGTTTATTTTTAAGTAACCTTGTTAAATCGCTGTCGCAATAAATTATAATTCTATTAACAAAACAAAATAAAATAAATTGTGCTTGCTCTTTGAAACTTTTTTTTCCTCTTGCTAAAAAGAGATTATCTTAGTTCTGTGGTTCCTTTTTAGCGGCCCCCAGAAAGGGAAAAGGCCGCTATTAGTTTTATATAGCATATCCCATTTAGATCTCAATCTTAGTTCTGTGGTTCCTTTTTAGCGGCCCCAGAAAGGGAAAAGGCCACTATTAGTTTTATATAGTGTATCCCATTTAGATCTCAATGATAAAAAAAAGATATTATGATATTTTAGATGTTACAAAGTTCTGTTGCAACGACTGTTTTTTTTTATATTCTAGAAGCAAACAGTTTAATTTTTAAAATTAATTATGCAAGCATTTTCTTTTCATAAAAATAAGCCATTTTTTTTACAACTATTTACTGTTAACTACTATTTATACAAACGGATTTGTCAATTTCTAAAACAATGTTTGTTAAAAATATTTCTATGACTAAATGAAATGTATCCTGCTATACAAGCTTCTTACATTGAGAATGTTTACTATTTGTGGTAAAAGAGAAAGAATGCATTTAGTCTGTATATAAATCGAATATAATTTAAAACAATATTTGATAAGCAGTGTTTCATAAAAGTGGACATGCCTACGCAAGGCTTGTCCGAAGATTAATGAGGAGGAAGTAGCCTACTTCACGTGGCTACGCAACCCCAGCACCGACCTACATATTTTGCTACATTAATACTGTCCGGCGGTGGTCGATTTAGACTTAGAGTCTATTTTCGCAGAAAAAGGGAAATAACTTCTACATTCTTGAAAGATATAATTGCAATTGCAGAGCTCTTTTCTTTAAGTAAGTTTTTGTTTTAAAAAAATGATTTTTTAAATATTTTGCTTGTTTATCTTTATTATTATTAATCGGGTGAATGTTTGAACTGTGCGTACATCATGGTCACCATGTGAGTGTATGTGTGTGTATGTGTGTGTGTGTGTGTTGAGGAGTAGGAAACGGGGTGACAAGTTAAACGGCACAACAAAAGTATGCCTAATAGGCCTTTAGATTATATTACGTTATTACGAATCGTCAGAATAATTGATTTGCAAACAAAAGCAAAACGCTATGCTAAATTGTCACATTTATTAGACCACAAAATCACTTAAAAGCCGGGATAAAGTTTATTTATAGATATTATTTCTTTGCCTCCGATTTGTAAAAAGTAAAAAAAAAATACATTAGTAATTTTTAAAATACAAAAGCCCCAACACAAGTCTTGTTCAAACCGTCGCTTGTGGCAGTTAAATTGTTAAATGTGAAAAACATATCGAAACATTGATTATTACTTCTGAGTATGTTTGGTAAGGGTTGGGAAAGATATAAGAGCATATTAAAAAAAACACACAATGGTTGTTCTGGAATGTCATCTTGAGGTCCCGGGTTCAAACCTCGATCCCCCGCCGTCCTGTGGTAGATTTAGACTAGATTTTAATATCTTCATGCTGAAGGAATATCTGAGACATGTCTAATGAACACCAACAACACCAGCGTTGTCACATCGCTATATGTTTTAATAATCTACGCGACCTGTGAGGCTAACATTAAAGAGAAATGAGAGAGAGAAATAGATTTTTAAAAAAGAGTACAACAAGATGTGGACAGCCCTCGTACTGGGTGAAACAAACGAAGTAGACCATAGTTGAGAACATAAATGTAGGACCTGGAGGAACAGATGTGTAGGACCTGGAGGAACAGATGTATAGGACCTATAGGAACAGATGTATAGGACCTATAGGAACAGATGCGTAGAGCCTATAGGAACAGATGCGTAGAGCCTATAGGAACAGATATGTAGAACCTATAAGAACAGACAAGTAGGACCTATTGGACCAGACGTGTAGGACATATAGGAACATATATGTAGGACTGTAGGACCTATAGGAACAGATGAGTAGGTCCAATAGTACCTATAGGAACAGACGAATATGATCTATAGGAACAGATACCTATAGGGTATAAAAGGCACGTGTAGACACGTATAGACATTTATAACGGACCAGTAGAGGCTGAACACACAGATGAAGGTCAAGAAGTCTGAAAAATAAACCAAATAAATAAAACGTTGGCACGTGACACTTGTCCACTCCACTCGTCTAGTATTTCGTATCTTTGAAAAAACAACAATTGTTTATAGTAAAAGATAAAGATAGAAGATAAAGAGATACAATGTTAAATACCAATTAGAAAGGGGGGGGGGGGAACACATGCATTAATTCTAGTACATTGACCTATATATCTACATAGGATTGCTTACATCATAATTTAATAATAATTTAACTCGTTGAGCTAATTGACTTAAATATAAATGATAATTGTTGTTTGACCATGACAGCGTGTCGTTGATTAAATTATTAAACGATCAGCCAATGCTGTAGTGTAGGCTAATAATTAAAATGTTTGAATTAAAAGTTTAGATACACTTAGCTTGACTCTCAATGGAATTAAAAGTTTAGATACACTTAGCTTGACTCTCAATGGAATTAAAAGTTTAGATACACTTAGCTTGACTCTCAATGGAATTAAAAGTTTAGATACCCATAGCTTGACTCTCAATGGAATTAAAAGTTTAGATACCCATAGCTTGACTCTCAATGGAATTAAAAGTTTAAATACCCATAGCTTGACTCTCAATGGAATTAAAAGTTTAGATACACTTAGCTTGACTCTCAATGGAATTAAAAGTTTAGATACACTTAGCTTGACTCTCAATGGAATTAAAAGTTTAGATACACTTAGCTTGACTCAATGGAATTAAAAGTTTAAATACACTTAGCTTGACTCTCAATGGAATTAAAAGTTTAGATACACTTAGCTTGACTCTCAATGGAATTAAAAATTTAGATACACTTAGCTTGACTCTCAATGGAATTAAAAGTTTAAATACACTTAGCTTGACTCTCAATGGAATTAAAAGTTTAAATACACTTAGCTTGACTCTCAATGGAATTAAAAGTTTAGATACACTTAGCTTGACTCTCAATGGAATTAATAGTTTAGATACACTTAGCTTGACTCTCAATGGAATTAAAAGTTTAAATACACTTAGCTTGACTCTCAATGGAATTAAAAGTTTAAATACACTTAGCTTGACTCTCAATGGAATTAAAAGTTTAGATACACTTAGCTTGACTCTCAATGGAATTAAAAGTTTAGATACACTTAGCTTGACTCTCAATGGAATTAAAAGTTTAGATACACTTAGCTTGACTCTCAATGGAATTAAAAGTTTAAATACACTTAGCTTGACTCTCAATGGAATTAAAAGTTTAGATACACTTAGCTTGACTCTCAATGGAATTAAAAGTTTAGATACACTTAGCTTGACTCTCAATGGAATTAAAAGTTTAAATACACTTAGCTTGACTCTCAATGGAATTAAAAGTTTAAATACACTTAGCTTGACTCTCAATGGAATTAAAAGTTTAAATACACTTAGCTTGACTCTCAATGGAATTAAAAGTTTAGATACACTTAGCTTGACTCTCAATGGAATTAAAAGTTTAGATACACTTAGCTTGACTCTCAATGGAATTAAAAGTTTAGATACACTTAGCTTGACTCTCAATGGAATTAAAAGTTTAGATACACTTAGCTTGACTCTCAATGGAATTAAAAGTTTAGATACACTTAGCTTGACTCTCAATGGACTTAAAAGTTTGAATACACTTAGCTTGACTTTCAATGGAATTAAAAGTTTAAATACACTTAGCTTGACCCTCATCTTCTTGCCACGGCCTGTTTTACCAAAAAGACTTTATGTTATCCTATCTGTCTATTGCCAGTTGCTTCTTTTTTTTTTTGCCAACGTATGTTGCTCATTTGAGGGCCAAGGTGGCTGAGTGGTAAAGCGCTTGGTTTCCGAAGCGAGATGTGTCTCAGTTCCAAATCTCGGCGAAGGCAAGGTTTTGAACTCAAGATTTTTAGGACTCCCACGAGTTCATCCAATTCTCAAGGGTATTGGACTTTAGTTGAGGAAAGTAAAGTTGTTGTTCTGGCCACATGACATAATGACACCCTTGTTAGAAGTCAGCCATAGAAACAGAATACCTTTACATCATCTGTCTTAGAGATTACAAGGTCTGAAAGGAATACTTTTTGTTTACTTCGTTCATTTACTTTTTTAATTTAATTATATTTTTTATCTTACATTTGTCCACGCGTTGGGCCAGTGTTTAAAGCAGTGTTTCTAAAACTCTGTGCCGCGGCCCACTAGTGTGCCGCCGAAGATTTGCAGGTATGCCGTGGGAGTTTTCAGAACTCCACACTTGCAGCATTACACAAGTCTGTCTACTATTAAATTTTTATTTTACGTTGCGATGACATCCCCACTTGCAACGACCAGTAATAGTAGTAGATCGCTCCATATTGATGGAAAGTGGTGTTAGCTATTCAGGCTATGATATTTTCCACTATACATATATTATTATAATGACTCAAATATAGGCCGCCTTAGCAGACGTACAGCAGTTCACAAATTGGTAACAATAATAATAAGCGATGTGTTTCATGTAAATTGTTTAGGTGTATGCTAATAATAACAAATTATCACTAAGCGTTATTCATTGTTATCCATGGAGAAATACTTTAGCAAGAATCAAATAAATGAAAAGCAAGGAACCAAACGAAGGTACAAAGAAGATTACATGGGATATGGTTTCATATCTTCTGGACCTGAAGATTTTCCATTGCCATTCTGTATGATCTGTAATGCAACTCTATCGAATGAGGCGCTTGTTGAAGAGATAGTTGGAAACAAAACATCCAGCTGTAAAAGCGCAACCGAAGGAATACTTTGAAAACATCAGGGCTCAACAAAATAAACAAGTTAAGAAACTTACGAACTACCTAAAGCTGCCAGAAAAAGGATTGATTGCAAGTTATAAGGTTGCTCAGTTATTAACAAAACGCAAGAAAGCACACACAGAGGCTGAATCAGTCATTGCACCAGCTTTAGCAATAGTTGTTGAAATTATCCTTGAACCCGATGCCTTCGAAAAAAAGTTTTAAAAAGTTTCTTTGTCAAAAGATACTATATCGCGCAGAATTGAAGACTTATCGTTAGATTTACAAGATCAAATCTGCGAACACTTCGATGAGACTGACTTTGAAGTGTCTCTGCTGTGGTCTCTTCAAGTTGATGAATCCACTGACGTTAGCGGCAAAGCCCAGATGCTAGCTTTTATTCTGTTCATAAAGGATGAAAAATGTGTCAACGAATTCTTATTTTGAAAAGACTTACCAACTACGACCAAATGCGAAGATATTTTCAAAGTGGTGAACGAAAACATTTTGCTATTCAAACTACAGTGGAAAAACTGTGTCAGCGTTTGCACCGATGGCTGTCCTTCCATGCAGGGAAATAGAAAGGGATTCGTCATTCTTGTGCGTCAAGAAAATCCAAATGTATCAGTTGTTGATTGCATGATCCACAGAGAAGCTCTTGCCTTCAAATATTTGGCGAAAGCTTTGATGTCTGTTCTGGATCAAGTGATTGAAGTTGTCAACTTCATCAAATCTCGACCGCTTGCATCCCAACTCTTCTCTCAGCTCTGTGAAGCAATGGATTCAGACTAAAAATGTTTCCTGTATCACACCAACGTTCGTTTGTCTCTCCAGGGGAAAAGTGTTAAAGCTTGAGCTGATTTCATTCTTGGAGGCTGAAGAAAAAAAGACTTAAGATTTTCTATTCATGACGAGATCTGGCGGGTTAAGGTGACATTTCTCTCTGATTTATTTCACAAATTAAATTTATTGAATTTAAGTCTTCAAGGACCATCGGAAACCATCATCACTGCATCCTCAAAACTGAAATCATTTGGTGACCAATTGTCTTTGTGGCAAAGTAAGATCTCGAAAGGAGTCTTCGACTGCTTTCCTACAATAAATTACAATTCATTAAATGCAATACTTCAAAACAGGTCAAATATTTTTTTTCTTTTTATTATAAAACAACTGTTGCTCTTCGTGGTGTGCCGCGAAATTTTTGTAGTTTTTTTACAGTGCCGCCAGACAAAAAAGTTTGAGAAACACTGGTTTAAAGTATGAAATTACGTCGCAAAAAAAGATTGAACTTACATCAGAATATCAATCTTCTCAGAGTCTCGACGTCCGAAGATAAACACTCTTTCCCTTAGATATGGGCCGGGACTATCACAAGGTATAAGAGCGTGGCTTCAAACAGCTAAGTTGACTCTAGTCTTGATCTTCAAAGTGTTATCCCCACTCGCCACCCCCAGTCACACGCCGAACACAGAAATTGCGCAGGAAATCATACACGTTCGAAGTTTAATTTCAGGTCACACAGTTGAGAAATTTCAATGCAGGGAAGGAGCTGCTGTCATTTGAAGATGCATATAAATTAACTATAAAATTATGGACATTTTAAGTATAGGCTATTTTATATGACCCTGTACAGTTCAAACATATCTTACACTAGTCGCATAGTTAAGGATTTGTGACCTCCGTGTGGCATTACATTTATAATCAATCATACATGGTATGATTGTCAAAGTATATACGTATGGACAGAGTCGACCAAGTTAGGGTAGGCATTACAATCTAATATATCTAATCTCATGTATGCCTCTAAGAAGACCTGCCAGCTGAATTTTTTTTCAAGATTTCGGCTGGCTGACATAATTTTTCGGCTGATATCCGGATTAGTCGGAGTTCTCCGTGAATTGGCATTTGTGGCTGATTTCAGGCTGATTAGAAAAATATTCGGCTAGTTCGGCTTATGCCTTGCCAATAATAAAGTAATAAAACTTCATGAATAAAAGACTTCAGGAAAAACTTTATTTCAAATATATAAAAAAAACACTTTTATATTCTGTCATAATTTACATTATTTAGAGTGCATGAAAATGCAGTCAATTTTTTAAGTTAACCACTCAATATATCAGTTTGTAATTGTCATGGATGAAATAAACACGATGTAGATTATCAGCTGTTCGTTTCCTGTTTATTATCAAACCGGTAACCGAAAACATGCACTCAACTGGAACAGATGATGCTGATGATGATAGCTGAAGTCGAGCCAGTTGAGTAAGATATGGATACAAGGATGATGCAGCACTGCTACGCCAGAAAGCGAGAACACCATGAAACTGAACAACAGGTGCCGTCAAATAGTTTGCTATTTCCACTGTTACCTGAAAAAAAAGTTTAAAAAATCAAAATACAATTTTACTAGCTGTTTGGTTATAAAACATTTCATTACAGTACACAGTAAATGTAATATTTATCTTGTTCAGTTAATAGATTACAGTAAACAATTATTGGAATAAAAACCTATACTAAAATGTCACTAAAGGTACTTAAATAGCCTAATATTAAAACTACTGCTTGAATTTAAAAAATACAAATAAAATAATATAAAATACCTTATTGGTACAATCGTTGGGTGACTGTTCAATTTTCAATTCATTCATCAGCTCCATTTTCAACCTCTTACATCTGCTTTCTTTGGAAACATCTTCACTGACTCGTTGCGAATGTGATACATCAGCTTCAGACACGATGAATCCACGGGTCATAGCTGACTCTATGGCTTTCTCCAGAAGTGTGATTGCTTCTGGCCGTGGAATCAATGATTTTATATCTGGATCAAGCAGCTGATGCAGCTTGATGTTATCATTGACAGGAAATCGATGGTCAAGTTGGTTGAGTACTGACTGCTTGATCATTTGCATCTTGTCATCATCAACACTTGACGCTGTGCAGATCTTTTTGATAATAAATCGTGTTATTGACAAAAAAAAACGGTAACTTAAATTAATTGAATTATTTGTTTAAATTGTATTTTAACTGGGGTTTAATAAAATTAGAATTGTAATTTGACATTAGACAAGAACTCTTTATCAAACTTCCGGCGACCTTTATTTAAAAATGCAATCGATTTTAAAACGGAATACCAAGAAAAAATTGAAAAAAGAAAAAAACTTTACGGCGCATCATTCGTTTTCGGCGAATTTTTGGCGGACAAAATATGGCGGCTAATACGGCCCGACACATTTTTTTCGGCGGATTTTAGGCGGACAAAAATTTGGCGCGAATTCGGCGCGCGGCGCCGGCTGAGGGGTCTACCTCTAAGTCAATGAACGTTTTGATGGAAGGAGGGAGAGTAAGGGGGTGTTAAGACAATAATTATAATTAGGTGGCCTACTGCTGTTATATTTTTGAGCTCAAAGCTCATTTGCAGTTCCTAGCTTTTTTTAAGTCCGTATTCGCACATAAGACTTCAACAGAACTAAGTAACATTGTGTGACATGAGAAAAATGGGTAGTTATTGCGTTGGTATAGATGTAGACCTATTAAAATGTTTAGAGATAATCTTCTTGCAGCCGTCGCCCAACCCTCCGGGGTGTCCCACAGTTTGAGAAACGCTGGGTTAAATCTCATCCCTAATCACGCGATTGACATAGCCAGAATTATATCACGTTGATACGTTAAGTATAATTATGATCTAATATTGATTGGAATAATAGGGGAAAGTTTTTAAATAATAGGCCTTCATCTTGATAGCTACAATTATCTTCATTAAAAGTCTGCCAGTACTTCAAAACGTCCAATTTTTTTTACCTAACCCTACCTCCATCCCCCACCCACCCAAAAAAAAAAGTAGGTTTCCAAATTTAAAAAAATTATAAAAAGTAAATTGTTTCGATGACCAATGTAATACGCAACATGAAGTAGCAGAAGTGACTTATGACAGATTCCAAAATAAAAGACACAGTTAACTATCCATCCTATGTGTGTGTGTGTGTGTGTGTGTGTCTACTTAACATACTTTTTGTTATAAAGTTAACGTCCAACTTGACCTTCATCAAACGTTTTGAGACTACGAAGCAAAGATACGATAATGCACGTACAATATAGCAGACGGTATGTGTCATTGCGTGTAGTCAGACAAGATTTACCGTAGCTCTAAATTTAGATCATTGTTTACACATTTTATCCCGGCATAACAAAAAAAAACTAAATAGAACTCTTGTGAAAATGTCTCACTATTCTAAAGTACTTTCGTGTTTCATTATTTTCTGTTTTGGATTATTGCAAACTTCCACAAGTCTAAACTTAAGGCCAATCATTGGTAACTATAGTGTTTCAATATACATACTAATAATAATTGAATTGCTATTTTACTTTAACTGAGCTTTACAGCGATGAGCGTACTTTAGTATATCGATCTAGTTAAAGCTACATTGATTCGTAGAGTCTGTCACCGTGTTCACAACAGTTGCATACAGGGCCGGATTTAAGTGAGGGAAGGCGGGGCTAGTGCCCAGGGGACTCCACAAGAAAAGGGGCCTCCACAGTAGAGATAAAAATAATGTGCGAATTTCGACGGGTCAGCAATGGCATTTTGTTTCGAAAATACTTTAAATCTTAAGGTTGGCAACACTACCAAGGTTTAAAGTGTCCGCGTGTAGAGTTCTTATAACAAAAACGCAGCTTCAGATTTGCGGCAGTGTGTCTACATACGTGCTTACCCTCCACAGACTCAAAAATAAGCATTTTTAAAAACTAAAATAGCTATTAAATATTTTTTAAAGAAGGAAAATGAGATACAATTTACAACTTCCTTCTTTATTTCTTCTAAAATATGGCATGCTTTTACTTACTGCTTCTTATGCATTATCAATTTATCATGCAAACAAACCACTCAGAAGAGTGTCTCAACCTTTGGGGTGCGTCCTCCTACGACTCTGTGGCAAGGGGTCAGGACGGGTTGACAATTGGTTGGGGGCGAATGTGGTCTTTTTTTTTATATATTAAGGTAAACAAAATAGACTATATATGCGTTCAGGGCCGGTCTTAGGGCACCGCAATCTGTAGGACCGGACCTGTCTGCATTGTAATTAGAAATCAATTTTCGCGTATATATCAAATAAAAAATGAGCCATTATCAATGTTTTAAAAAATTGGAAGTAATAAAATTAAGAGCGTCGTCTGATCTTCTATGGAGAACTGCAGCAAAATCAAACAAGCACGTTCTTTTGACTAAGTTTTAATATGTCACATTCCACGCTATTCTACTCGCCTTACTCGCGTACAACTGAAACTCCTCCCGAAACTCTTCCTCTTCTTGTGTTGACGATATCTGTGACATGAAGCCTTGCTAAATACAAAAATAATCTTGCACGCCCAATAGGCAGATAGACCTACTTACGTTACATATGTCTCCATTGTTCTTCAATCTTCAGTATCGGCTCATGCTGTCCACTAGGCGTATACTATTCGACTTAATTTAACTTGCGTTTATTTGAATGAAAAGTCACCAGGAGAATATATTTCTGCAGCGCAGATTTTTTTTTTTTTTGAAGTGCTTATGCCTACTAATGTTCAGAACTTTTTCATTGATTAAACTAATTAGACTACGTTTATTATGTATCTTACGATCAATGTTGCCAACTTTAATCATGAGGAAATTGCAGGTATTATCACACAGCCAACCCATGCCCATAACTCTGTGTATGGAGAGGAGTATATACAGGCTTCTTACGTCAAGTATCTGGAGATGGCAGGTGCAAGGGTGGTTGCAATCAAGTAATATTGTTTTTTTTACATTTTACTCTATCTTTCTATCTATCTATCTATCTATCTATCCAATATCTATCTATTTATTTATCTATCTATATATTTATACATATCAATCTATAACTAGAGCCTATTGGAATCTACAACTGTACTACTTTTATCAAATTGATGGGCTAACAATAGATAAAAAGAATCCTATGAAAAACAACAACAAAATTAGTGCTATAGCGTTTTTTTTTCTCAAATAATTGTTCTAGGTAGGCCTACTCTATATCATCACTCCCTCCTTAAGGTTCCTCCCACCCCCACCCCCACACATTTCTCCCCCCCCCCCTCCTTTTTTCCCTTTTCTCGACCACATTCAGGTTGGCCAAGAAAATTTGTAACCATAACAAAAGCCTCTCTTAGAGAATGGGCTTTGCAAAATGGAGAGCGAGAGATAGAATGGGGGGGGGGGAGCAGCATAAAAGGGAGAAGATTATGTTTTACAGTGTAAGTGTGAGGGTGAGTGGAGAAGAGAGAGATGAGAGAGAGAGAGAGAGAAAGAGAGAGAGATAACATACTGGGGACATTCTTTTTTTTCTGTATAATATAATTATTTATTTATTCAAATTATTATGGTTATTATGGTGACAATCGCTACTTAACTGTACATTTTTTTCCTGTCTGATCTCTAGGGGAAACCAGTCGCAAGAATATTATGAAGATTTATTCAAGAAGATTAACGGGTATTGTATTTGAGCATAACTCAGAAATGACAAGTTTCGTAAGTCTGTGAGTGATGAAAGTGGTCGTGAACATAACCAATCTCCTTACACCTCTATTATCTTATCAATGGCATTTGTTTCAAATAGCGTCTGCCTACACTTAGCTTAGAATGTATTCTATATAAAACAGAACTAATTAATTACAACTAATTGATTGCCTAATTTGTTAATTTTTTTATTGATTCATGTGCTGTCATCGACAATGAATAATTTTGCCAAAATTTCCACTTGATCTAAGAATGGGAAGTGGGAGATACAACTTGTACAAAATAATTAACTTATAAGTCAACATTTGAATTAATCTCTCTAAAAAAAAAATAAGCAAAGTGTTTAGCTAAATATTCAGAATTCTCGAAGTGTTACGTTAAGGAAAAAGTTTGGGAAACACTGGCCTAAGCTCTGTAAAAATAGACTCCCGACCATTTATAGAACTTTACTATTGCAAAATTTGTTCTTCTTCGTATGGGCAATAGGCCAATATAATGCCATCTGGATAATCCAGAAGGGGAAGAATTACCACTTTAGAAATATTTAAAGGTGAACAACTAGTGTTAGGGATTGAACGTTTTTACCCCGTGCATAATCTTTCCAAAGTAAGTCTTTATAAAATCTTACAATTTACAGAGATGTTTTCATTTGAGTGTGTATTAATAATTAATCAATTATTGATCTATAAATAAATCTTCTTATCTATAGTGTGTTGTCTAATTTATTTATTTTCTAAAATATCTCTAGTGTGTTCTTTCCTGGTGGTGAGACCGATATAGATAAAGGAATCTATGCAACGTCTGGAAAATACATGTATGATTTGGCCATTGAGGTAAAAGGCTATAGTTGAATTATTGCATCAATTTTTTTTTAACTAAACTGTTCGTCAAGCCGTAATATTTATTAAAGTTCGTCGATTATTGTATCTATTTGTTTAACTGCTAGAAAACCAATTCATAGGCTTTTTTTTTTTCTTAAATCAATTCGAAATTTCTCTAACTCAATTTTGACTAAAATGTATAAAATATTTTAACTGACCTAGATCTAGGGATCCTGTAACTCGTTCTCAAAACCTTTCCACCTGGGACACATAAACATCTAAAAGGTCTAACTTTTGTTGTTTTGGATTATTAGAAAGGTCTTTTTGGTATCAACCACTGGCGGATCCAGAACTTTGGAGTGGGGGGGGGGCGATTTTTTTTCAAACCCTAACCCTAACGCCCAGTAAACCTTAACCCCATGCATAAACGTGCGTACAGCATATATATATATATATATATATTCGATATATGAGAATAAAATAAGACTGTTTCTTAATCTTCGGCGAAAAAAAACAGTCATGTTGAGGCCTTTCTCTTGCAAGCTTGGGGGTCTGGGAGAGCGCTGTAAGCTTCCTCCGTGGGGTTCGGGGCGATGCCCCGACGCCAAAAGCGTTTTCTTGTATTTTTCACGGCTGAAACGCATTCTCCTGTCATCTACAGCTCATTATTTATCAGTGGGGCTTGGGGCGAAACCCCGACGCCAAAATCGTTTTCTTGCATTTTTCACGGCTGAAACCCATTCTCCTGACACCTACAGCTCATTATTTATTAGTGGGGTTCGGGCGAAAGATCGATTCCAAAAGTGTTTTCTTGCATTCTTCACTGCAGAAACACATTCTCCTGACATCTACAGCTTATTATTCATTAGTGAGGTTCGGGGCGAAGCCTCTACGCTAAAAGCGTTTTCTTGCATTCTTCAAGGCTGAAACCCATTCTCCTGACACCTACAGCTCATTATTTATTAGTGGGGTTCGGGCGAAGGATCGACTCCAAAAGTGTTTTCTTGCATTCTTCACTGCAGAAACACATTCTCCTGACATCTACAGCTTATTATTCATTAGTGAGGTTCGGGGCGAAGCCTCTACGCTAAAAGCGTTTTCTGGCATTCTTCACTGCAGTAACGCATTCTTTTATAAAGGACCTTTTCAAAAATGTGGAAAAATATTCTAATATAAATTTATAGTCCCTTAATACATTGCAAATACAACCGATTTGTTCTTTGAAAAGATAAGATACCCCACTTATTTAGATTAAGGCTTTGATGATCGCCGCCGAAAAAAAACAAATATTCGATTAATAATATTCAATAAAATTGAAGCATAAATTGTGAATTATAGTCCTAAATTTATTTAACTAGAAAAATATGAGATAGAGTAAAAGTTGGAAAAGGACGACTAGGAAAAGATTATCTGGCTTTTGAACTCATCTCAACCGTGACTGTTATATTGAAAATTTCGTTTAAATTATAACTTTTCCAAAGCAAAGTCTTTCTTAAAATAGTTATGCTAAATTCATGTGAAATTACACAAACTCTGTCTGGAAAGGGGAAGGGCGGTAAAATGAAAACGATTAATCCTCGCTCCTTGTTTATAATTTCTGCTATTGATTGCATTTTGCATTAAAGAATAGAGGTTGGGCGACTCGATATAAGAATTTACTTTATAGCATATATAAATTATATTAGTGACAGATTTTTTAAATTTTGTAATTTGTAATAATGGGGGGAAGGTGATTGCATGTATCGCACTTCCACCTGTTTATATTATATAGATATTCGACTAATTTTGTTCACATACTATGATTTCTCCATAAAAAGTAGGACGCCCCCCCCCCACTCAAAGGTTTAGATGGGAAGGGCATCAGGTGAAAGACATAATATAAAGACCGGTTAAAATACCAATAACAAGTTTTAATCATATAGATAGTTAATTGATTCTGTTAGCAAGCTGTGATTTCAACAAATAAATAGGACCGCCCCCCCCCACCAACTCGAAAGTCTATGGTGGGGGGGGGGCGGATTGATGCCATCGCCCCCTCTCGACCCTACCACATCGGCCAAAATACTAGAAAGGGGGGGGGCGAAATAATAAAAAAATAGGTTGAAATATAAATAATTAGTATATATTAGTATATATTATTAACATAATGAATAAATTCGAATACAAATTGTGTGAATTCTATACTAAAATTCGTCCGCCCCCCCCCGGTCGGCCGAGTTGGGGGGGGGGGGGCGATCGGCCCTACCGCCCCCCCCCCCTGGATCCGCTCGCGGAAATTAAATAATTTTTTGAAGCTGATGGTGGCCTATAATGTCTCATTTAGTCATTATATTTATTTTTTCTCATTATTGCAATCAATTTATTCTATTAACCGTATAGCTACTGATTTCTACATAATATGGTCTGAAAAAAGTTCATCTACGCCTATTTATTAAACTCGTTACTAAATACCATAGACTATATATAGTCTATGATTATAACCAGACATTTCAGTGTGTGGACAATTATGTAACTTTTCCCCCCAAAGATATAGATTTACATAAACTGTCCAATTTCTCGCAAAATCGTTACAGCTGTTTTCCAAATAACCGTCCATCCAGTTTCCAAACAGTTTTTAACTTTTTGAACCCGTTAAGACAATGCACCCTAATATTTTTTGTATTAAAAAAAAACATGTATTCAAAATTGTTATTACCTATTTTTTTTTTTACTGTAATCGGTCAGTTTACGACCAAAAAATATAAAGAGCGGAAAGGATTACTCCCTACCGGAAAGAGGTAAAACTTGTGTTACTAATGATCAGTATGATAACAGACATTGTGTGGTGGAAAATCTATGAATAGCCGTAGCAGACAAATAGACCTACACCCTTGATTGTAAATAGATCTGCACAGAATACTCATAGAGCTTTATATGCTTATAATTGCATTTTTTTTCTAGGCAAATAAAAATTTGGATTTCTTTCCCCTGTGGGGAACATGCTTAGGATTTCAACTAATGACCGCTTTGTCTTCCGATGGAAATGATCACCTGAAACGTACTGACTCTAATAACTTGACTTTGCCGTTGATCTTTGAAAATGGTAATAAGCTTTATTTATCATTAGTTAGGCCTACTTCATCTGGCGCATCATTGTGCTGAGACTGTACCTCGACATAGTTCTTGGCCACCGTCAGTCGTAGAACTATGGGGTCAGGATGAGACGAGAGCCTAGGAAATCAACATGTTGTCGTCCATACAATATCCCACACACTCACCCACCCAAAAGCCTCCATGCAGATGCTGGTACTCAAAACTTGTCGCACTTTTCAATTCCAAATCTTGTCATAATTGGTTTAACTCGAACAGTCTTCACCTTCAGATCAGACTGTTTTTTTTTTGGCGCCTAGCAATGGATCTCCGCCGTGAACAGAACATTCTACCAGTCTGGCCAGACCTTGTTCGACGTAATAGGCAATTTAACGTCTGCATCGGGCCAGACAAGCAAGAGTCTGTGGCATCCTGAAGCACGTTTTAGACCTGATTGCTTGTAGCCTCTCTATTTCCTTTGCTTGATCAAATCCTGGGAAAACATGGTAGTCCTAACAGTGCCAGGATGGCTGTCTGGTCGTGTGGTATGCTCACATGACTGTCGTTTGGTCGTCTCGGTGGTCCCGGGCTCATACCCTGCCCGCTCCCATCCCTCGTCGTCCTGCGGGAGGTTTGGACTAGGAAGTAGATTATCTTCAACTCTCAAGGAACACCCGAAACATGTAAAACATATTATAAACAATTTAGATAGGCCTATGTCACAATGTGGCAACTTGGAACCTCTTCTACATTTTGTTGTCGTTGCTGCTGTTTTAAATTATTTTAATTGCAGCGCACTTCACAAAGCAACTGCTTTATGACTTTTATGCAGCTCGTGGAAGAGCATGCTTCATTTGTTATTACTCCTAACCAGTAATTGTACTTATAAAATCAAACAAAGCATTAAGGTTTATTAAAAGACCTTTTACAAATCAAAGAGCAACATAAAAATAAAATGCTTTTTAACCTTAGTTAGACCTACGCATCCATTGATTAGGATCACTCAAGAAAATATAACGAAACTAGACGCAGTATAGAGCCGCGAGATTTATAGCCCATGGATATTCACATTTGACTAGAGTAGCATCATTGGTAGAAGAACTAAACATAGAGACACTTAAGCACGGAAGACTAAATACTGCAGTGGGAATACATAAAACACTTAACCATAATTTACAAATAGCCTATAAAAAACATATATAATTAAATACTCAAAAACAAAGATAAAGGTATAAGTCTATTTCTTATTCCATATGCTAGAACAAATTGCAAGTGCTCCTTCTTCCCTAGCGTCATCAGAGCATCAGTCAAGAAAAACAATGACTTGGCTTCATTGGCGTAGCTAGAGTATATGATGCCTGGTGCGGTACCTCATCTTGATGCCCGCCCCTCCCCCCCCCCAAAAAAAAAAACAACAACTAACTAATTAATAACATGGCAAAACCTTACTTTTTAAAAAAAATAATATGTAGGCCTATTCATTAATCAAATATTGTTAATTCTTTTATGACCTTAATGACCTTTCATGACCGCAGCATTATCATAGCCTTGACCCTCTGCAGTCCATTATGTCTAAGCCATCCAAACGCAATTTCTCTAGAATCATCTCAGCGATTCCAGCAGCATGCGTGTCCTTTGTGTCGATGAAGTCAACAAAAGACTCGCGAACCTGCACCCCGTCATTCTCCATGACAAGATACCGTAAAATTTGGAAAATTTGATCCAGCTTTGAGATGTCAGGTGTACTGTCAAAATAATAGAGAAATATTTGGCTTGTTTTACTTGCTGTATGATTTGTTGTTTTTTTAGCGTGATCCCCCAATATTGTAATAAATTCATTTTGTATTTGTGGAGACATGTATGTATTCGGTCTGGAACAAAGCTTAGTTCGAAGCACATGCTCCCTCAAGAGTGGATCGTATTTTGATAGTAATTTTACTAACTCTCCAGGTTTTCGTCTCTAGCAAAATCAAATCTTGGGCCTTGTTGTCAATATTGTTCCCTACTTTCAGGCAAACTTCAAGTTCCCTCCAAGCAAGCGATGACTGAATGTGAGCTCTGCTGGTCTCATGTTTTTCTATTTTCGGGGATAACCTCCACCACTCATTTAATTCATCTTTGGATTTAAATGAAGATTTGGTACTTGATCTTGTTGAGAAGAGTGTGCAGGGGAAGCAAAATAAGGATTCTTTTGGGGGGGGGGGGGGGCGAATAACACATCCACTTTTTAAGAACTTTCTCGCCGTTTGACATTTGCCGGAAAAACCAAGCCTTTGAAAGCTTTCTAGCCTTTCCTTTTGCTGATTCTTGATGTCTATACGCCTCTCTGAATTGACTGTCCATACGCTGAACTGTTTCAGATCCTTGAGTGAGAAGGTGTACCTTAGTTAGACCTACGCATCCATCGAATATTATCTGTGATGGCATCAAGCCAATCTCCAATGTCGTTTAGCCTAGAGTTTATTATCCTGCTTTCTGTATTGTTTACACTGTCTGATGGTTCAGCTTCTTCAGTATGAATTTTTGAGGACATGCTTGTGTGCTGTCCTTAGTCTCTAGAGCCTGCGGCATTGAAGTATTTTCTTCTTTTCACGATGTCGGCCTCATCCTTTTTTTCTGGATTCAATGATAACGTCTCATCTTGCTTTGTTCAGTTAATTCATACCCATTAACAGCTCGCCTATAGTCGGTGGACTCTGGCAATGATGTGACTTGAAATTGTCTCGATGATTCTTTAGACTTAAGAAATTTAAGAAACGCACCTCACTGCGGTCAAAGAAACTGCTTTATGCGGATGACATTGTCCTCTGGTCAACCGGAAAGAAAGTCGACCAAATACAGGCGGCATTACAAGCAGACCTCCAAACCATCTCCTCGTATTGCGACAAATGACAGATTCAGATAAACGTTGCCAAAACGACCTGGTCCCTGTTCAACCTAGGGATCGACATTCTTAAGGCTCCATTCGAGCTTCAACTCGGTGGGCTGCGACTCCAACGTGAAAACAAGCCAAAATATCTAGTGGTAACTCTGGATAGAAAGTTGTAAATGCTCCAGCACGTCCAGGAAGTTGAAAGAAAAGCCTCGGAGAAGTTGGCGTTACTAAGAAAGCTGGCCAGCACAAAGTGGGGTGCCAAGCTTACATGCTACACACATTGTAATTAGGGGGAGTCAGATCGCAAATTGAGTACAGCTCAAGTATATGCTAGTAAAACTGCCCTCGAATCACTCGACCGAGAACAATCACAGGCACTAATGTTCATCTGTGGCACCTTTCGGACAAGCCCAACAAACGCTGCTGAAATCTTAACAAACGTTGCCCCTTTACATTTAAGGAGGGAGAGGACGGTACTTACAGCCTATGAGCGCTATAAAAGGAGCGACTCTAGGCTACCCACCTCAATATTAGTGCGACAGTGGAGAGAGAGGAACCGCATAAAATGCGATCGTTCCTCCATATTGCGGCCAATTTGTCAAAATCAGCTGGGCTCTCCACTGACAGAATCCCAATTAGAATAGTTAGTACTTGCCCTCCGTGGAGGAGAAGTCGGCCCCACAAATAAGCATGTCCCTTATAGGGCAAGAGGGAGCCACCTAGAGGCGATTAACACCTGCTATACTCCAAAACTTGGCATCAGCTACACTACAGTCCTACCCATCAAATGCCATTTTCTGTTATTGTTTTACAACTATACAACGATGGGTCGGTAATAAGGAACCCCGATAGATCTGGGTATGGGGCCCTTATAGTCTACCCAGACAGGACAGAACCAGAGATGCCGATTTCTCCGTCTGAGCTTAAAAGGGTTTTGAGGCGCCAGCCAGACTAGTCAGTCTTGAGCATTGTTCATCATTTTGTTTACGTTACAGTATTACAATTAATTAGTTAGTTAAAAAAACTTGTAGAAAACAAAGGTTAGCTTATTTAAAAATATTGACATTACAATAGAATTATTTCCAAAATTAAACTATAAAGAATCATAAAGAAATGAATAAAATAAGACAATTGTTTAGAGCTAGAGTTTAGAAATATATTTGTAAACTCAATATCTAGATTAAACCAATGGACTAAACAATGAAGTAAAAAAAAAGGTTGGCCTATCTTCTTCTTCTTTATACTACAGAGCATTGATCAGTGTAGTAACAACATATACCGTGTGTCCGAAATAAATCTAGTAAATTAGATTCAAACTGTTCTATAGCTTACATTGTATGGAAGAAATAGTGAAGGAGATGAAACAAAATAGCGACATTACTAGGTTATAAATCGTTAGTTCATGTTTAAAATACAGTAGTTTAAGTTTGTTCGTGTCCATACTGTTAATAAGCTCATAGATACAAGTAGAAATAGATAAACAACACGGCCGATATACAAAATACACACAGGCTTTATTCCACCATATTAGATAACGAACAGCAACACACACTTCCTAAGGCTAATCCGCTAAGGGCACTAACTCTCATGCAACATTACATCATAAATCAACACATACAATTAGTCGTTTTTACTGAAAAGCTCACGGAAATAGGACATTAATACACACTGGGGGAATTTTGGTGCCCCTTTACAATTGGTGCCCTGTGCGGCCCGCACCACCCGCACATTTGTAGCTACGCCACTGCTTGGCTTAGCAGAGTGTTAAGTCTCTAATTAACATGCACGACTAGATTAACACATGGATAGGACCACGCATGGCCGCCGCGTAGGTCTTCATTAACTTCTATTAAGAAGGAAGGTCTGTAATAGATAATTGTGGCCATGAGAGAAGGTGAGAGTAATACTGCTTTTACTGTAACTGTGAGGTAACTCATAAATCATAAGATGATTTATTTTATTGAAGATGCACTATCAAGACATTAAAAATAGTGCAACATATTTGAAAGATCGTGAAAAATACATAGACCTGTGTGGTTGTTTTTTTTTTATTGCTAGGGTGTTTTTAACGATATTTTTCTGTTTAGTTTTGTTAACATCATTTTATTATTATTATTGCACTAAGATTTCCAAACAAGCAGACTATTTAAAGACATGCCAGCAGATTTGATTGAGATCTTAAAAACTGAGCCAGTAACTCAGAATGAACATAACTGGAGCTTACTGTTAAAAGTATGACTTTGTTTTAGTTCATTCATTTTATTTTATTACAAATAGTGAGTGCGTGTGTGTGTATGTTTGTATAAGCCATTAGATATATGTTGGATGTATTGATAGAACATCAAAGACTATACATGACTTTTTTTTTACTCCCTAATTATCCAGGACTTCTTTACCCTTCCAAATCTGAGCACTTTTTATCGTCTGCTGACGACTAACGTTGGAAGAGATAACGTGACATTTGTGTCTGGGTTTGAAGGTAAAACTCTCTACGGTATTAGTTACTTTTCAACTGCAAAACATTTTTTCTTCTTTCACTCTCTCTTTCTGTTTTCTCTCTCTTTTTACTCTCTCTCTTTCTACTCTTTTTCTATTCTTTCTTTCTACTCTCTCTCTCTATCTATCTCCTTTATTTCTACTCTCTCTCCTTCTGCTCTCTCTCTCTCTCTTTTTACTCTTTTCTACTATTTCTTTCTACTGTCTATCTCCTTCTCTTTCTACTCTCTTTTTCTACTCTCTCTTTCTGCTCTCTATCTGCTTTCTCTCTCGTACTGCTCTACCTCTTTCTTTCTGCTCTCTCTCTCTCTTAGGGCTTTGATGCTGTAGCCTTACTTCATAGTTGTAAAACAATATTTACTTTTAAATTGAACAATATTTACTTTGTAGAAAAAAAACTTAACATGCCATTATTGTTGTTTTAAGGCATACATTTTCATTTTAAATACAACTATATATATTTAATTGTATTTTGTAGACGTAGCCTTCAACTAACATTTCCATTTTATATTTAGCTAACCAATACCCATTTTATGGAATTCAGTGGCATCCAGAGAAAAGTGTGGTCACGTGGGATTATCAAGTTGTTAACCATTCATTTAATGCCATCAGAGTCTCACAGTATTTTGCTAATTTTTTTGTCAACGAAGGTAAATTCAAATGATGTTGCTCTGCTTAGATTTGATTTGACTACTAACATAGTAGTAGAATGTTGTGGAAGAACGACAGTGTGAATTAATTGAACCTTTTGGAGTTAGCTCTCTTTAACAAAGTTGCCTTTGGAGTTAGCTCTCTTAAACCAGTTAGCTCTCTTTAACAAAGTTGCTTTTAGAGTTAGCTCTCTTTAACAAAGTTGCTTTTGGACTTAGCTCTCTTTGTGCCCACCGACCTATATATATATATATATATATATATAGGTCTGAGGTTGTGCCTTTACAAGATTTGGACTAGGAAGTAGATTATCTTCAACTCTGAAGGAACATCCATAGCGTTAAAAAAATTTTACAAACATTTTAACATAATTTCCAGAAAACTCGTGCTGCTAAATTGTATTACCAAGATGTTTCCAGTCGCAGCAGCTTTCGTTTGCTAATTTGCCTCCAGTAGCTATCGTGCCAAAAAACTTACTAGGAAAAGAAAATACTGTCTATAGTCTTTGGTATAAGAACAAAGTGTACGATAGGAGCTACAGTATTCCATAAGCTTTCGCAGATCGACTTTCAAATGAACAAAAAAATACATCCGCGTTTTTTTTTTTTGTTTGTTCTTTTGTGTACACTGAAACACGGGTTTTCACACAGCCACCCGATGAATATGCACAGTAGCCAATTTGGGGGAAAAATGAATATGTCTCCCATTGCCTGGGGGGGGGGGGGGGAGGCAAAAATAAAAATATTATCTCTATTAAATAACGAAACTTTTGAACAAATCGGGTAAACCCGTTTTCACAGTAATTTATATTTTATAACAGTATGTCGGCTAAACTGGTAAACCCATTTTCCCACTCTATTTTTATTTTCGTGGCAAATATTTTTAAAAAATTAAGAGAAAATTCTCTAGGTTTAACAGACCTAAATCCAATCCACTAGATCTGTAATACCCAAACTAAGGCTTGCAGGCCGCGGGTCATATCCTACATACATATCAATTCTTTTTGTACTGTAATGTCAAATGGCAAGAACTAATACCAGATACTGAAGTCCTTCGAAGATCTGGTCTGCAAAGCATCCCCACAATCCTGATGCAGTCCCAGTTGCGATGGGGAAGAACACGTCTGCAGAATGGAAGACCGCCGCATCCCTAAACGACTCCTGTATGGCCAATAAATGGAAGGAAAGTACTCAAAAGGCGGACAAAGAAAACGCTTTAGGGACACCCTTAAAGCTTCTCTGAAAGCGTTCAGCATAGACCCAGCCACCTGGGAGACAGAAGCACATGACAGAGCATCATGGCGTCACGCTGTGAAAACTGACGTACTAATAGCTGAGGAAAAGAGAACAGCGCTGGCAGAAGAAAAGCGCCAGAGAAGAAAAGTAAGGCCAATGACACTAGTTCCAGCTGGAATAACCTGACCAGTGTGCAGCCGAACATTCCGGGCCCACATAGGTCTCACCAGTCACATGAGGAGGCACAAAACCCTAGTGCAAAGCCCTCAGCCCCATGGGTGACAAAAGTGGTCATCATCTAACCACGATGGACGAACTCTTTATTTACGAAATTAATTATTTTAATTGGTAGCTTCCGGTAAGTGTTTCTTTTTATGCCAAGGTGAATCGTTAAACAGTATTAGCCGCTTAGAATGTAGGCTACAAGTCATAAGATTGTGCCTTTACCGAAACTGAACGGTACTTCGAAACCAAAAATGTCGTGTTAAGAGCTTACATGGTAATCGGTATCATATAGATGTCCAGATATATTGAGCAATACGTCCTAGATTATGAGAACTGGTCTGGTTTCTAATCTGACGGTCACATGGGAATCTCAAATCACCCCTAAGGCCGCAAATGACAACAAAGAATCCTGAATAGGGTAATGTTTCTCAATTGTTTACTAGATCTAGTAGCGCCCCCTAGATCAAATAATTTAGCCTACCTTCGCGTCCTCGCCCTATTAGTCAGCTATGGGATCTGAATGCTTTAACTCGAACTTTTCTTAGACTTATCATTGTTTTATTTTAATTAGCATTGATCAACAGTAACAAACAAACTTTGATTATTTCTTCTTCCTACAGCGAGGAAAAGCAACCATCGTTTTAATTCCATAGAGGATGAAGCTGAAGCAATCATTGAAAATGCTAAACGAGTGTTTGTGCCCGACTTTAAAAGCCCAGAAGCGTTTTATTTCAACTCAGCAATCAATATTTTACCATGTGGTCAACGTATTCTTTTATCTATAGTTTCCATCACTTGCTTAGTATTCATTATAATACGTTGATCCTTGGTGATAAATTCATTTCGAAACAAGAAAATATTTTGAAAATTAATTTTAAAAAAAAAGATTATATTGTGTATCAATTACTTTGGGTCAGTCATATCATTAAATTTGTAATAGATGTAGACTAACAATAATACATCTTTGCGATTATAAACATTTTTACAAATTGTTTTTGTGTAGCGCGATTTCATGCTTTTAGCTTTCTAGATGCGCTATGATCCTATGATTCCGAATCCTATTCACTTGTCTGGACGAGTTAAGGGGGAAAAAAGGGTGAGAAGAAGGGAGGTACCTTTGTGAATGTTACCGTGATAGCTTTTTTAAAAGTTGCTCGACTTGAATTATAACTCGAGGGCTTCATTAAGCCTCTTAAAGGAACTAATCCAACTTATACCACGACATCTGTCATGTACAATTTCTTTCCCTTGTTTGATACCAAACGAAATAATTAATTACCACTAGTTAATAACTAATTGGGTTTTTTTTTAAATTGATTCTTGTTTTGTCAGGTACAAAAAATAATTGTGCAAAATTTCAACTTGATCCGACATTGGGTGTGGGAGAAAAACTGTGTTCAAACTTTTTACCAGAAAAACAAACAGAGTGAGTTGATTTTAGCTTTGTAAAAATAACATATCAACATATCAGTTACTAATTTCTTGACATTATTCATTTCAATACTGCTTGAAAATGCTTGGAATATAAAACATAGTTGCGCTGGGCCATAACACAGAGAGAGAGATCCCTAATAAATGCATAGGACGTATTCCAAGGCTTTTTTTTTTTTTGGCGAGTGTTGTGTTGGACGCCATAACAATGGTGCCTCCCTAACTTTAGTAAGCCCTCACTGAAAGAAAAGAGCTAGTAGAAATGGCCTGTGAAAGAGACAGCTGGACAATTGTTACAAAGATCTCGGGACACACATCTGATACCTAAAGAAAAGCGCTAGTCTAAAACAGTGAAAATAGACCATCCGCAAACAAACGTCTTTTTCTGCGTCAACCGGAACTGTGTAGTCACTTGATATGCTGCATTTTTCTTTAATCGTTGCACTGGAAGACAATGCCTTGGGCTTATATTAAATGGTTTAAAAATTATGACTTTAATGATAACTTTAATGATAACTGCAAATACAATGAAGGTGTATTTTGAAATTAGATTGGAACAAGATTGACGTGTGCATTATACTCTACTGGTATAGCAATGGTTATAAATTGTGTCTATAGGCCTACAAGTTCTGGTAATATACAAAATGCTTTCTTTCTTTTAAAAACAAAAATAAACGAATTCAGTCAATTATTGGTGGCTCATAACATAAGTATATATTTTATTTTGGGAAATAACAAAATTGAATGAACATGTGTTATAAAAAAAAAATCCCCCCCCCCCTTACTTAATTATAACCTCCATTTTTTTCTTACTATTAATAGTAGGTCTAAATGGTTTTCAAACAAGAAAAATTACAATAAAACTTTATTTTTAACAAAAGCGCAAAGTTTATATCATGTGTAATTGCATCCATTTGTTTGGATTAGTCATATAATTAAATTTGTAATAGATATAGACTAACAATAATAAATCTGTGCAATTAAAAAAGAAAGATGATGCCATTATAAGCTATCTCGACAAGATCAACGTCTTTCGACTCAGGACAGGACACAACAGAATGAGACAACAGTTGTATGACAACATATGTACCGGAAGCTCAAAATTGGAACCAGTTATATCTGCCCATGTGGAGTGTCACCTGAGAAAGCTGATCATGTCCTTAAAAACAGTTCTCTTTACCATGATGCCCGTAGGCCTAAAAAACACCCCAATTATCATCATCATCATCAAACTCCATTAGAGTGAGGGCTTGAGAGGCTCAAATCCTCTCTTGCAAAAGCCCTGGACAGAAACCCTGCTGTCTTGCGTAGTGCATAACTGTCGCCATACAGGTCGAGAATTTTGGGTTTCCCAGACCTGTCGAGACGGAGATCAGCAAGTCTGGGGCAGTCAAACAGAATATGAGGCACGGTTTCCTCTTCTTCCCCGCAGCGGGGGCACCGTGAATCAAAATTTGGCCATAGCCGCGAGAAATATGAGCCAGCAGGACAGTGACCTGTCCTGCATTGTGCTATAATAGCTTGCTCAGGCCTGGACAGCCTCCACCACGGGGAAGTGCGGTCAGGGTGCCTCATGCGCTCCCAGACTCCACGGGCTTTCTGGGACTTGTCCCAGCACTCAAACCACTTTTCCATTTCTGTTTTTTTGTATTATAGCCAGGGCTTGATGAAAGCTTACAGCCTGATCAGTGGGTGGAATTTGCCCTCCCTGGTGGGCCAAAGAGTCTGCAATTGTGAAGACACCCCAATAGCAAGAAAACTATACGGAGAGCTCCCTGATTAGGAAACCACTGCGCAGTTCATCTCATATATTGGTCTAGTCATCTGAACACTCCAACATAAAAATGAGAACCAGGAGTGAAGAAGAAATATTTTGAACCAATTGTTTTTGTTTAGCATAATTTCATACTTTTAGCTTTCTCTATGATTCTGTCATGCGTCTAGACCAGTTGAGAAAGGGGTGTGGGAGAAAGAAGGTGGTATCTGTGGGAATGTTACCGTGATCGCTTTTTAAATGTATTTTATAAAAAATAATTTTACGACTTGAATTCGAACTCGAGGGCTCCAGACTCTTCTAACCAACACACTAAACACTGTGCCAGAGAAGTGCTTTTAAAAATAGAAGGTTTCATAGATATCTATTGATCTATCGTTATTTTCAAACTTTTAAGCGACAACGTAATTCTCTACACAAAATATAAAGGGGACTAATTGAATTTATAGCACCACATCTGTCAAGTACAATTTCTTTTTCTTGTTTTATACCAAACAAAATAACTAATTACCTAATTAATCAACTAATTTTTTTTTATTATTGATTCTTGCTTTGTCAGTTATAAAAAATAATTGTGCCAGATTTCAACTTGATCCGAGATTGGGTGTGGGCAGGGGCGGACTGGCTATATGGGCAAACGGGCAAATGCCCGATGGGCCAGTACCAAATGGGCCGGTCTGGTCGCGACCCAAGAAAAAAAACTCAATGCAGACAACTTAAAAACAAAAGTGACAGTAGCAATACACAAAGGCCCGAACATGTTTTCTTATGGTTTTTTTATTTTGTTTTTTTTTTTGTAAATTATTATTACAATTAATTTTGTTTGAAATTCAACAAGAATATAATTTTAAGAGTTACACTATACACTGTACGTATTATCATTTGTAAAACGTTAGACCGTACTTTCTGCTATGCACGAGCGGCATGGACTTCAACACTACTTTGATGTCTTCAAGATTGAGTTTGGCCTGATCGTTTTTCTGGTAGGCATGTGCCTTTGATGGCACTCTCATTTTTGTTTTGCTCCTTCCCTCACCCGGCTTTTGATGATTCCATTGAAAGTTAACGAAAAAGAGGGATGGGAGAAGTTAAGGTAGAAAACATTGGATATAATGCGGCAAAATAGCCGCGAAATTGCAAACCACCCAACTTATTCATAGCTCAATATGGGTATAAAGTTCTACTTTCTGCGATTTGAAAAGAAAAAGTAAGTTTCTTGTTGTTTATTTGTAATAATATAGATCTAAAAATACTTACAAAAAAATATTATTTAATTAAAACATAAATCTAGATCTTAATCAATTTTATACCATTATGATTAATGGCAAACTTATGCTTAGTATGAAGTCATTAATAATGAAAATTATTACAATAATTAAAATAATTTATATAGCGCTGTCACATCCGATATTTAATGAAAGAAGATTTAGAATCATTTATATTTTAAATAATATATTCATATACAAATCGCTTTTTTGAGAATGTACTAGGACGAAGCAAGAGCTTTTCACATTTAGAAGTACCTCTCTAACCGTTCTGCTTTCTCTTATCTTTTAAAGGAATATATATATATATATATATATATATATATATATATATATATATATATATATATATATATATATAGTTCGTCCATCGTAGTTCGATTATGACCACTTTGTCATCCAGGGAGTTGAGGGCTTTGCACTGGGGTTTTGTCTCCTCGTGTGGCTGGTGACACCTATGTTAGCTCAAAATGTTCGGCCGCACACTAGGCAGGTTATTCCAGCTGGAGCTAGTGTCATTGGCCTTACTTTTCTTCTCTGGCGTTTTTCTTCTGCCAGCATTGTTCTCTTCTCCTCAGCTATTAGTACGTCAGTTTTCACAGCTCGATGTCATGATGCTCTGTCATGTGCCTCTGTCTCCCTGGGTGTCCCTGAAGCGCTTTCTTTGACCACCTTGCGAGCGCTTTCCTTCGCTTAGTTGGCCATACAAGAGTCGTTTAGGGATGCGGTGGTCTTTCATTCTGCATACGTGTCCTGCCCATCGCAGCTGGGACTCCATCAGGATTGTGTGGATGCTTTGCAGACCCTCTCTTTGAAGGACTTGAGTACCCGGTATCTGGTATTTTGTCTTGCCATTTGACATTCAGTATTTTTCACACACATGTCATGTGGAAGTGATTCAGTTTCTTTACATGTTAACTGTACACTATCCATGTTTCTGAGGCATAGAGCAATGTAGAGAGGAAGACGGCTCGATAGTTTTGTAATTGTGGTGATACCACTTTAAAGGAATGGTTTGCCTGAGTCAGCCAGGAAAACCAATGATTTAGCATATTTTAAGTCACAGATCAACATGCAAGACTAGATTGACACGTGAAATGCGTAGGACCTAATTATTTTATTTTTTAAAGAAACGTCTGTAATCTATAAGTAATACCAAAAAGTTTGAAACTCATTAAGGCTGCTATTGTAGTGTTTATAGTTTTCAGACTACATACATGTATAAATAGAATACATTATATAAGCCTACGAAAGCATACATCCAGTTTTCGATGCGTTATCAAACTTAATATATTTTGTATAGAATTAGGCTTACACCCACTGGCGGATCCAGAACTTTGGAGTGGGGGGGGGGGGCGATTTTTTTCCAAACCCTAACCCTAGGCATAAACCTGCGTACAGCATATATATATATATATATATATATATATATATATATATATATATATATATATATATATATATATATATATATATAAATTCGATATATGAGAATAAAATAAGACTGTTTCTCAATCTTCGGCGAAAAAAAACAGTCATGTTGAGGCCGCTCTCTTGCAAGCTTGGGGGTCTGGGAGATCGCTGTAAGCTTCTTCAGTGGGGTTCGGGGCGAAGCGCCGACACCCAAAAGCGTTTTCTTGCATTTTTCACTGCAGAAACACATTCTCCTGACATCTACAGCTTATTATTCATCAGTGAGGTTCGAGGCGAAGCCTCGAGGCTAAAAGCGTTTTCTGGCATTCTTCACTGCAGTAACGCATTCTCCTGACCTACAGCTTATTATTCATTCTATTATAAAGGACCTTTTGAAAAATGTGGACAAATATTCTAATATGAATTTATAGTCCCTTAATACATTGCAAATACAACCGATTTGTTCTTTGAAAAGATAAAATACCCCACATATTTAGATTAAGGCTTTGAGTATCGCGCCGAAAAAAACAAATATTCGATTAATAATATTCAATAAAATTCTAGCATAAATTGTGAGTTATAGTCCTAAATTTATTTAACTAGAAAAATATGAGATAGAGTAAAGGTTGGAAAAAGTCAACTAGGAAAAGATTATCTGGCTTTTGAACTCATCTCAACCGTGACTGTTATATTGAAAAATTTCGTTTAAATTATAACTTTTCCAAAGCAAAGTCTTTCTTAAAATAGTTATGATAAATTCATGTGAAATTACACAAACTCTGTCTGGAAAGTGGAAGGGCGGTAAAATGAAAACGATTTATCCTCGCTCCTTTTTATAATTTCTGCTAATGATTGCATTTTGCATTAAAGAATAGAGGTTGGGCGACTCGATATAAGAATTAACTTTATAGCATATATAAATTATATTAGTGACAGATTTTTTAAATTTTGTAATTTTTAATAATGGGGGGAAGGTGATTGCATGTATCGCACTTCCACCTGTTTATATTATATAGATATTCGACTAATTTTGTTCACATACTATGATTTCTCCATAAAAAGTAGGACGGCCCCCCCCCCCACTCAAAGGTTTAGATGGGAAGGGCATCAGGTGAAAGACATAATATAAAGACCGGTTAAAATACCAATAACAAGTTTTAATCATATAGATAGTTAATTGATTCTGTTAGCAAGCTGTGATTTCTTCAAATAAATATATATATAGAGAGAGAGAGAGAAATTGCAGAGGGGGTTTAAAATCCTCCCCCCACACCGAAAAAATATGACATGCCATTTGTGGGCCGGTTTATATTATGGTAATGCCCGGGCCGATTTTGATACCCAGTTCGCCCCTGGGTGTGGGAGAAATAATGTGTACAAACAGACAGAATTGATATAGCAATGTGAAAACGGTGTATTTTTATGAAAGAAAAAAAAACGTCTTAGTTTTAAAAACAAAACTGTTCACATTTAGAAGGTAAAAAGTAATCAATGCACCAGAACTTTGCAAGCTGTAAAATATCACGGAATTAGATTTTCAATCTCTTTCTGAGTCTTTTGAAATCTAGTCTAAACATTAACGACGGACGGACAGACAGGCAGTGTTTGTGTTGGGGAGATCGATAGCCTATAGGCGGGCTTTCCTAATTCATAGGGACATACTATAATTTATTGGCCAAAATTATCTTAGGGGAGAGTTAGAATGGTGGGGGGGGGGGGGGGGTGTCAAAACTCCCCATCATAATAGAGCTTTTAAAATATTTCGAAGGAGAGCTGAAAAGCCGAAAAAGCTGAGATTTTATGTATGACTATATATAGCTCCTCCTTCAAAGTTAAAGCTGAGGACATTTCTAATCTACTTTCAAAGACGGTTAAGAAGCTTTTTTAAGCAAAGTACAAATAATTTTCCATTTCTTACTTTGCCAAGGCATTCTACAGAATTACCAGGCATTGTATAGAATTACCAGGCATTCTATAGCATGACTAGTTCTGGTTCTGCGTCAGGCAAAGTAAAAAAATATCTTATTGTAACATTAGATAATACAAGATATTTACAAATTAAATATAAATTAGTGAAAAACAAACGCACAAATAAACAACAGAATTTCTTAAATCAAAAATACCATTGTTGGCCAATGTTGGCCCATGTCTATATACCCTACTATATGCTAAGTGCATTTTAATTTTTAAATAATCAAATAATTTTTTAAATCAACTTAGCGTAATTTAAAATAGCATTAATAAATATTAGTTAATATAAAGTTGTTTAGTTTTTTCTAACTAAACCTGAATTACAAATTAAAAGATGTCGAAACATTGAGTGTGTAAAACTATCTACTTACAACAGCAAAATAGGATCAACGTTATTCATAAAACTTTTAACAGCTGCACTTTATTTTAAAAACATTTTATTAGGTTTTTCCGATATACAAATCTAAAATCTCTACAATGATGTTTTAATCAGTTGTTTTAACTTATATAATGAAAGTGTAATAAACAAAAATCTGCCGCTAAAACAAAAGAGAGATTTGTCTACCACATGTTCTGTTTGGACTCGTTTTTTTTTTTTGCATTTCCTAACTTTTTATTGCCCTTTTCTACTTATACATTATCTTATGTACACAACGTAGTGATGCTTACCAGCCTTACAAAGTAGCAGTGGCATAGCTAAGGTAGGAGTCTAAATTAGAAAGTTCCGCACGGACATCTTCTTGAGAAAGGGGGGGGGGGGGGTGGAGGCAAAAGGGTGTCAGAATATTTTTTGCATTAAATATTACGCCACTGCCATGTTATCTTGCTATTCACATTGTTATATAATTTATTGACCCTGTTGCATATATTCCACACAGACATATAGGACTATTAAGTATTTCATGTCGAATGTCAAAATGCAGATGCCCTTAAAGAAGCCAAACCTCGGCTTTTCATTGGGTATAAATCTTATTGTATTTTTTTTTAGTCTGAATGCAACTTTTAAATCAGTTAGATCACCCTGATAGCAAGAATCTAAATGAGTGTATACCTTATTTTTAAACATTAATTTTGGGGTAAAAATAGTTAAATGAGTTGAGTAGGCTATTAGGATCGATCCTACTCAACCTATCATAAGTTTATAATAATCGAGTAGCCTTTATAAGCACTTTTTTCTATGGCGAAATATGTGTCAACATCTCTGAATTGCACTGAAGCCCTGCTTAAAATCAGTGGCGTCACTAAGGGATGCGGTCTGCACCGAGTGACACCCGTTAGGGGGGTGACACCCTGTCACACCCAAGTGAAAAAAAAATGCACTTTTGGTATAACTGACAATTTAAAAAAAATGGCAGTGGTTATATTTTGGAACATGTTATTTACAATTGATAAATAGATCTATATATATAAATATTTTTAAAGTATTTCGGCTAAGCATGTTTCATTTTTTTTATGAAATTTTGCAAATAGTCCAAAACGTTAGATCATACTTTATATCAAAAGCAGTTGTGAAACCTTACTTTCAACTGTATATTTGCATGTATATAAACACTGCTTTGATTTTGAAAGAATATTTTTATCGAATCTATTGAGATAGTAGCTAGCGCCGTAATATCAGGATGCCAACCAATAGTCACTGTTCAACAAATGACGACATTCTTCAGGCATAAAATATTATAGAAATATCACATGTAATTAATGAAAATTTTGTAGAATTGGAAAGTACAAAAGTGGTAATTGAGATTTTTTGAAGAGGATGCTGTAATTTCAGAAGTTGAATTTAATAGAAACTCTAGCCAAGATGAAGGAAATGTTACAATGAATCAGTTGAATGATATAGACTTTTAGGGGACAGTTTTTTCTTGTCGTGTGATAATTTCACATGAATTGCGCAGAAAATTATCCCAAGGAAAAGTAAAAGTACGTTCGCCAGTTGTTAAAAGAAGGGTTCTGATGCTTCCTATTAGGGATGATTTAGTCACTTGATGTAAAAAAAAAATGAGTTTTTTTGTTATCAACTATTTTCAATTCTATAGAAATGAAATAAAAATTAGTAATTTAATTTAATAGGTTCGAAATTGGAATGTCAAAAGATGTATGAAGAATATTGAAGAATAGTTATAACGTTTGGAAAATTGAAAAACAAGGGCGTCCGGCTATAAATACAATTGACAAGAAGGTCGTTGCTATGATTGATGTAAAGAAGAAAAACAATGGAAGGATATAGGCCTATAGTGCATTGACTGTTTCTATAAAATCAGAATATTTGACATTTTGTGACCATATTACCATTAATGAATATAGAATTTCCATAGGATGATGGAAATGTAGTGTGGATAAGACCCATAACTAAAAGTGTATCTATAATGTTGAAAAAATTTATAAATATCTTATAAAACCACGTAACAATTCAAAATATTTCAGGCATCTCGTAACCAGGGCAGAGTACCAAGTGAATGGAAAGAAGCTTACGTCACCTCCCCCCTATTTAAAAAAACTCAAATCAAGAAAAATTAAGAAACTGGAACAGACACAAAATAGAGCAGTAAGATTAATAACAAACGAATATTCACATTTGACTAGAGTAGGCCTAATAACACCTTTAGTAAAATCACTAAATTTAGAAAGCCTTCAGGAGAGAAGACTCAAAAGTAAAGTTGCAATTATACACAAAACACGTTACTGAACCATAAACTTCAGATACAAACAAAAATCTAATAAAATACTCAGACACAAAGATAAACATTCCTCGTTCCATACGCTAGGACAAATTTGTACAAATGCTTCTTCTTCCCTAGTGCTATTGGAGCATGGCCAATACGTTGCCTGAGCCAGCCAGGAAAACCAACGACATGGCAGAATTTAAGTCATTATCTTATCTTCTTATCTTATATAATACAGACGTTACTTCAAAAAAGAAGATGATTACGTCCTACGCGTCATGCATTTAGTCATGCATATTAACCAATGACTTAAATTCTGCCAAGTCACTGGTTTTTCTGGCTAGCTCAATCAACCCATTCCATGCTCTAATAGCACTAGGGAAGAAGGAGTATTTGTACAAATTTGTCCTAGCATATGGGACGAGGAATGTGCCTTTATTTTTGTGTCTTTCAAAGTATTTTATTAAATTTTGTTTTTGTATTTGAAGATTATGGTTCAGTGTTTTATGTATAATTGCTACTTTACTTTTGAGTCTTCTGTCCTGAAGGCTTTCTAAATTTAGTGATTTTACTAATGGTGTTACCCTAGTCAAATGTGAATATTCGTTTGTTATGAATCTCACTACTCTATTTTGTGTTTGTTCCAGTTTCTTAATGTTTTCTTGAGTTGAGGGGTCCCACACGGTGGATGCATATTCTATTATTGGCCTAGCCAAGGTTAAATAACATTTTAGTTTTATGTTCTTATTTGATTGATAGAAATTTCTTTTAATAAATCCTAATGCTTTGTTTGATTTTTTTTATAGTTTCATCAATATGTGGATTCCATGACAGTTTTTCATTTATTATAACACCTAGGTATTTTGTGTTTTTAGTCTGTGTTACTGGTTTGCCATGAATAAGATAAGTGGAATTAATTTGTTTTAGTTTTTTTGTTACTCTTAACAACTGACATTTTTCTGGGTGGAAAGACATGCTCCAATTTGATTCCCATTTCTGTAATTCATCTAATTCTCTTTGTAAAGTATCTGTGTCTTGTTTTGTTTTTATTGTTCTATATATTATGCAATCGTCTGCAAATAATCTGACTTTTGTTCCTGAACTAATGCTATTTGGTAAATCATTTATGTAAATTAAAAATAGTAGTGGACCCAAGACTGTTCCTTGAGGTACACCTGAGTTTACTGTTATTGGTGTTGATTTAGAGCCATTTATTATTACAGTTTATTCTCTCCTTATCAGAAAATCTTTAATCCACTGATGCAGTGGACCATTAATGCCGAAATATTTTAATTTTTTAAGCAAACTATGGTGGTGAACTTTGTCAAAAGCCTTGGAAAAATCTAGTAAGATAGCATCTATTTGTTCACTATTATCTAAACCTTTTGAAAAATTATCAATTAGTCCTATTAGTTGTGTTTCACATGATCTATATTTCCTAAAGCCATGTTGGTATGGGGTGAGGACATTATGTTTGTCTAAGTGGTTTATGATGTTGCTACATATTATGTGTTCTAGTATTTTACATGTGATGCTGGTAAGTGATACTGGTCTGTAGTTTTCTGGATCAGATTTTTCTCCTTTTTTAAATAGAGGGGTGACATTAGCTTCTTTCCAGTCCTTTGGTACTCTGCCCTGGTTAAGCGATGCCTGAAAGAGTATTTTGAACACTGGGGCTAGCTCATTGCTTAGTTCTTTGAGTAATCTAGCTGGAATACCATCAGGTCCAGACGCTTTATTTGGTTTGGTGTTGGCTAATAGTTTTTGAATTCCATTTTCTTGTACTACTAAATCTTCTATGTTGTCTACTTGGTTCAAATTAAGAAATATGTCTTTGTCTCCTGGGGCTGAGAATGCTGATGCAAAGTATTTGTTTAGGATGTTTGCTTTAGTTTCATTATCATTATGTATTATGTTATGTTCATCTTTTAATGGCGCTATGCCTGTTGTTTCCATTTTCTTAGACTTAATGTATGACCATAGGTTTTTGTTGTTATCTTGGTTAATATGCATGACTAAAAGCATGACGCGTAGGACGTAATCATCTTCTTTTTTGAAGTAAAGTCTGTATTATATAAGATAAGAAGAAAATAAGATAAGATGGCAATCATCGTTTCATTAAATAATTTAAATTTGTTTCGTCAATTAATGAAAGTATTTTAATGCGTGTAGCTTTTTCTTACTGCGCATGCGTTAAAGTCTTAGTTACCGTAATGAGCGCCGAGTTTTCCTCCTTTGTAAACAAAAGTTTTTTGCTTAGTTAAAAGTTATCATAAGGAATTCAAAAAGATGGCCGAGGCTACTGAAGAGAAGAAAGCAGATTCAGATTCAAAACGAGTACACACATATCCACTAATCAGAGTAAGTATGGCATTCCTGACATAATAAAATAAACTAACCAAACTTTTACAGAAGCTGGGAATGAAATTCAGATGAAATGATTTTATTTTTAAACTTAATAGATTTCTAGATCTAGTTTTTAGATCTACTTATTATAACTTAATTATATTATAGTAGTAGTACTAGACTTAGTAGACACTCAATTACATCTACTCAATATTTGAGATCTAGATCTATCTGACTATTTGTCACTATAATCTTGATTTTTTTTTCTTATTATAATATTAATGCCCAGTATCTAAAGTTAGTAAAGTCATGAGTAGATCTATATTACTATATTTAACTTTATTAACTATATTCTAGATCTAGCTAGACTATGTATGTGATGTCAGAATGATTAGATCTATGTCTTGTTATCTTATAGGGCATAAGCAGGGAGCTCAGAATGATATTTTAACATTTAAATTTGTTCTAATTACTCTTAGATCTAGATTTTAATTCTCTTGAATCTTAGATGTAGAATCTAAATATATCGTACTAACTACAGTATACTACTCTGAGTACCGGTATACTCATATTTTTATACTGATACTTAATAATACTCTAGTCTAGTTCTATACTTAACTTATTTAGTATTCTATACTATTATTAATACTAATCTAGATTCTTTATTTACTAGAGAAAGTTATATCTTGAGTAATCTAGACATATAAATGTATTCATATAATTACTAGATTTAGATTATTACTGGTATTTTAAAAATATACAAATGTCAGGTTCTTTTTTTTACTTGGCTTAAGGGGTACTTAGGAAAACTTGGATTACTTTAGACTTTAGTTGTAGCTACCATAATGTCCATCCTTTTGCTTGCTTGTAATAATACAGTGGGTTATTCTTTTACAGGTGGGTGGAGTGGAGCTTGAACTGCGATTAACTTACATCTATAATAAGTCGTTACAGAACTCACACAAAAAAAGTCTGGTATAAACAGACATGCGATTTAATGAGCATATAGAATAGAGTCTTAATAATAATACTAATATTAAGCCATATGCCTCTGGCCATTCAAATAGTTATCACTGAATATATCCATGTATGAAAATAATCACTAAGACACTTTGAGTCTCAAAATACAATATCTCATATAGTCTTCTCTCTGTCTATTAATCTCCAAAAGTACCTGCCAGAATCACTGAGTTAATATAGAGAAAAACATTAACACAAACAAAAACATCATTATCTAATTATTGTTCACATTCATACCTGGGAATAAAAACAAAGGGATATCTCTTCCATAGCAAAATATTAACAAAGAAATAATATATTCACTCTCGCCATACCTGCCCCTGACAAAAATCATATTTGTCAATAGCTCATAGACAATGACTAGATAATAGTAGATCTAGATTCTAGATCTATGTTTCGCTAATAAAATTTTTTTAGATTTCAGATCTCTGGTCTAGAGTCTAAAGCTAGTTCTAGATTAGACTGTTTAACTTTGCAACTTTAGAATACCGGTAACTTATTTTGAATTATTATGCCTAAGTACTAAAGAGCTGGTCTTAAATTTTTTATTTTAAATCTACACTAGAAATCTAGATTATCAAGTTCATATAGTGTAGACCACTATAGTAGATCTTAGGACATCTAAAGCTAGATTCGCATTAGTTTTTAAGACCAAGTCTAACTCTTAAGATACGAGTTTTGAGATAGATTTACAACTCTATATGAGTAAAATTCTTATTATCTCTAATATCATCAAGTCAGGCTAGATCTAGACCTGCAGCATCAATTCTAATAGATTAAAACAGTATTGAACCTTTAAGTTAAGGCTATACTATAGTGACACTATAGTCTATGTCTAAAATGTAAGTGTAATACAAAAAAAAAAATACCACAGTTGGAGGGTGACCATTGAAACAATCAGCTAGTACACTTAACAGATTTTTCATTTTAGAATTCTAATGTTTGCTCCCAATAGTTTACTAATTTAATAAATGTATTATACTAGCTTGACATTGCCTGCGGATCTAAGTTTGTGTTTACTAATCTAGTAGATTTGATTTAGATGTATGTTAAACTAAGATAATGATCCTTTCATGTTTTTTCTCTTTCGCTACGAAAATAACATTAGTTTTGCGAAAATGGGCTTACCAGAAGCCGATACATTCATATCTATTAAAAGAGAAATAGCTTTGTTAAATGAATGGGATTATAAAATGAACAATTAAACTAAATAATTTTTAGTACGCGATTCATGAATGAATATAGATCTAGGCCTATCTCAACTTGGCTTCGCAGCTTTCATAAACGAATGTAGTTTCTTAAAAATGCTTTAAAAAACCAAATTTGAATGTTTATTTGATCAAAATACGAAATGAATGGACTATAATTAGTATGTTCATGTGTTAAAGTATAAAACTATCTGTGCAAAGAGAAGTTTTATCATCTTAGAGTTGAATTAGAGTTTTAGATCTAGGGATGGGAGTATAAAGTAAACAATTAAACGAATTAATTTTTAGTAAGCGATTCATTACGGTATTATCTAATGAAAGAATGTTCGTCAGGAAATCTGTAGTCACAGATATAATGAACTAATTAATGCAAAAAATGCTTTTGAAACACAAAATTGAAGGTTAATTTTATTATACAATGAAATCAATGGATCTTCTTTTGTATTTTCATGTGTCAAAGTAAAAAACTATCTGCACAAAGTGTATTTCTTAAAATTATATCTAGGTCTAAATCCTTTCGATCTTTTCTCATGTCAACATTGTAGAAATGGCCTAGATCCATAAAATACTATAGCTGTAATAGAGTCGGACAACTTATTTTTTTTTAGGGTCTTAAGTTTATTTTAGGGCTACAATACATACACTAAGGTCTAAGTTGGTACCCAAGAAACATTCCTGTCAAGTTTTATCAAGATTGGTCAAGCGGTTTTGATGTCTATAAGTCACATACATACACCTCACATTCTACTTTATAGTATAGATATTCTTGTTAAACAAATAAATGAGGTTGCATACATTATTGTTTGGATAGAAATCACCATACCGGTATTAATGAAGATTTTGAATTAAAAAATAAAAATTCAGGATAATGCTTTTAAGAATGAAAGATGGTTTTAACATTATAAGAATAGATATTTATATAATTTTCTTTCCTTATTGGCGTAGTTTAACTTAAACTTGTTCCATTACATAAAAGATCCTAGCAACAGCTGTTAGTCACTTTAGGTGAAGATTCATACACATTCATTAAAAAAAAAGCACTGTTCTCTGCATTTGATGCAACCTCTTAGCTGAAGATCTGTATGTAATTGTTCAGTTCTGACTAATAGTTACAGAGTGAGTTAGGAAAGAAACATGGAATGAGTTTTTTTAAATATTTTATCTTTATGCAGCATTCAGATATGAATGATGAAATGAAAACAGAAGCAATGGAATTGTGTGTGACTGCATGTGAAAAATTTGCATCCAATAATGAGGTAAAAGTCTTGGCATTTATTTATAATTAAGCTCATTCTCTTTTAAAGTCATTTGACTAGAATAATTATCAGTATTTGAATCAATACAAAATATATTCATTGAGAGACAAAAATTTGTAAGTTTTTGTCTTAAGGGTGTAGTGCAGCACAATGTATATCATCACTATGTAATCACTTTTAAAGATGCTGCAGTAAAGTTCCCCTTTCAGACCTTGTGGTCTATAGGGCAGATGATGTAAAGGTCATCTGGTTCTGTGGCCTACGGTTAACAAGGGTGTCATGTGGCCAGCACAACGACCAACCGCCTTTACTTTTCCCCAATTAATGTCAGGTACCCATTAGAGCTGGGTGGACTCAGAGGCGCCCGAAGATCCTGAAATTAAAAAATCCCAGTCTTCACCAGAATTTGAACCCTGGACCCCGGTTTGGAAGTAAATTGCTTTACCGCTCAGCCACCTTGCCTCCTTAAAGATACTGTAATAATTATAAAATGCTATGCATTACAGGCCATATTGCTTTGAGCTTTCACCTGCACCATAATTGCTAATCTTATACTTTTAAAGAATAGGGGCATATATTAGTAATTTTGAAACGTAAAAATTCTTTTATTACCGGTACGGTACCATACATTTTTCTAAATTCAACTTAAAAATTTGATTCCCAGAATGCTGCTAAGATGATCAAAGACACAATGGATAAGAAGTTTGGAGCATCCTGGCATGCAGTTGTTGGAGAAGGTTATGGCTTTGAAATTACACATGAAGTCAAAAATCTCTTGTATATGTTTTTTGGTGGTAATATAGCAATCATACTTTGGAAATGTTCATGAGTTGTTTTAATTACCACTATTCAACATATTTATTTTTTTAACATCTAAAAGCATAGACTTCAATGATATTGTTATTAAAATGTGTAAATAGAGCAGAGTTGGATATATTGTTTTGTATGCTCTTGCAGTATATTTTGGGAAAATATAAACTACTGAAAATACAATCATCTAGTTTTATGTACAATTCAAATGAAAATAATGTGTTTCAAGTTTGTTTTGTAGGAATAGGCTGAATTCAATACCGGTACTTAAATTTTTTATTTTTTTTTATCTTGAAAAATCTTTGAAGCATGTCTTTTCAGTATGATACTTGGGTGAAATTCTAAATGAAATTATACATAAATATGTCATACTTTTTCTTCCAGGGAATTAAAAATTTTATTTCTTTTTACTGCACATTTCATAAGAGGAAAGATGGAAGAGAGTTTTAACATTTTTTTTTTCAGAAAATGTTTTATGTAAAGCACATCAGAGCTTCATTCTCCATGTTCTAGAAAAAGCTTTTTTCTGCTTTGCCTTTTAAATCTTAAGAGAAAAATTCTTTGTAAATTATATTTTTCCCAAACAAATTTATTTACTGGCTTAATAGCCACAACCATGTACATTCCGTCCAACATTTGTTAACTATGCTGTTGATGTTGATTCCTTGTCTAGATTATGCACAACTGATAAACATCAAATTATAAATTTCATTTGTGTGTTTGTGCGTGGGTGTCTGAAAATTTGTGGTAACCTCCAATAAATAAAAATGTTAAGATTTGTATTGTGATTTTGTTGTTTTTTTTCATATAGAACTAGAATTGGTATACATTATTATCATAAAATGAATCAAATTCTAAATTTATTCAAGAAATTGATAGAAGATACACTGAGGCCCAAGCCTAATTGAAGATGATAAGTTGGGCAGTTTGGATAGAAAAGCACTATGACTTGTACTCCCCCAAAAAGTCTTGATGTAAAAGGCAGTGCCACTTATGACTGTTGTGGACAAGTCCCCATCAACATCACTTTACCATGATCATTACAGCCTTTGTAAAATAATTTAAACCTGTTTTGTGACTAGTGGTTTACTGAGAATTGTATTATGCATTCTTAAGCTAATGTAAGCTTTGTAAGAGCACAATGAACTTAGTCCTGTAAAAAAATTAGTCATTTCCAGGTCTGGAGATACAAATTTCTATCTTCAGTTGAATGCTTAAACACTTTGACCTCACATCTATAAACCTTTGTTGTTGTTGTTTTTTTAATAAAAAAAACATGTATAGCTTATACCTGTACATCTAGACATTTATTCTGCTGCTAATAATTTTAGTCTCTTAAAACTTTAATTATATGTAAATAGTTGAATGCAACAATACTAATGTTTACAAGTGATTAGCATTATGGTACATAAGGTTATGCTTTATTTTCCTTGTATTTGAATAGAAACAACAGTTTATGATCTCTTTTGTATTTCCATTCCCTATAAGTATTTTCAACACCTCAAGACAGAATTCTGTGTTTTAATTGGCAAAGTCAAACACAGTTTATGACTGTTAACTTTTGTTCATGACTATCTAGGTCAATCTAGGATACATTGTCACATCTCTGAAGTGTGCAAAGCTGTACATGTCATGATACTCAAGGAGACACAATGAAGTCATGTCGTGTATATGTAGCACTATAATTGGATAGCGACTACTTCAGATTTATGAGTGTTATTTTTATCTTAATAAGCAAGATTATAACTTTAAGATATGGTTCCATGTTTTTTTATGTATTATCTGTTTGCTTAAGATTAATAGTAAATAGACTGCAACAGTTGGCCTGGATTAAAATAAAGTAGACCAAAGTCAACAGCCTCTTGTATTTTGTTGATTACCGGTATATAAAGTAATTTTGATCAGGTTTTAATTTAAAGATTCACTAAAGGTTAATTTTTCTGTCCAGGTAATCTATAAATTATGTTGAGAGCAAATTTTTTTAAATTTTTAACTAAACAACAATTACAATTTTAATTACTGGTACTGTACGTTGGATTAAAAAAAAAAAAAAAAAGAAAAAGATTTATGAGTTGCAAGTTTTATTTAGTCTAAAAATGGCTTCTAAAAGAAAATCTTTTTTTATTGCTTGTTCTTATTACAAGTAAAGCCAGTTTGTCATTGTGCTAGATGAAAGCACATTTGTTCCACAGCAAAAGAATCTGTTTCTATATTCCTTGCTTTGAGAGAGAAGTAATATTCATCCATTCCTTTAGATTTTTTTTATTTGCAAGGTAAATATGGTAGCTAATGAAAACTATAATATGTACCCTTGTTACTTTTTTTTTTTTCTTAAATTAACCAGTATCTTAGACAAATAGTCAAACTTGAACAAACTAATTATCCTTAAGGTAAAAAAAACAAAAAAAAACCTAGGCTATGCTCATGGAATTTTGGTGTTTCTATACCAAATTTTCAGCCCCCTGAATGGAATTGGGTCACTGTAGTTCTTCCTTTTTTTTTTTTTTTTTTTAACTTATTTATTAGAGGAGTCATTTTAACTAATAACCACCCTTTGCTGGGGGAAAGCAAGGTTTAGCATAAAACCCTATAAAACTAAACATACCTAAAATATCCATATAGGTAGTTTTTTTGTATTGTTTTTGGGGGAAAAAAAAGGATGGTGGGAGTTAACTTCAAAACCCTTTTTGGTTAGAATCATGAGATTTGGTGACTAGAAAAAAAAAAATACTATCCCAAAACTTGTCTTCATACCCACCTGGCACGCATATCTCATCTCCTATGACTACGCCTATGAGATTGTTGCTGATATCCATATTTGCATATATGGACATTTTTTTACGGTCTAGATTAAATATAAAAATGATCGTCTATACACAGTTTCGTACCACAGATCTATCGATCTAGAATATATAGAATTTAGATTCCAGATTATGATTTTCATATAAAAATATGAACATATATTACGGTCGTTAGGTCCGTGAAGCATTTATTTTTTTAATGAATTTCCAAGTCACAAGTGCATCTCTAGGTTTTAGCGTTTACTAAGACTAATCTTGATATCTTGTTATAATTTATATCTTTAAATATATTTATAGATCTAGATTATATATCCAATTTAGATTAGCTTCTAGACTTAGAGTTGGCAGTTTTTAACAGTCTAAAAATCTGTCAATATTCTGGTAGCTAGATCTACACCTAGATCTAATCTAGATTAGAATCATTAGATCTAGAATCTAAAATAAATCGTCTAGAGTAGAGTAGGGTCTCTATCTAGATCTAGTAGTCTAAGTAGAGATATCTGTTTCAGTGTTTGATCTAGTCAATCTAGTCTAGTCCTTATTTTATGTTATATAGATCTATCATCTAATTTCTAGTCCAGATCTTGTTATCAACATTAGTGACATTACGAGTTTAAGTTAGAATTTACACACTGAACACACTCTTTCAGTAACTGTAAACTGTTTATTTTAGACCAGTGATGCCCAACCTTTTTTATACGGTCTGCGGGCCGTTTTAATTTCCGACACTCGTGTCGCAGGCCACATCAATGAAAAGATGAAACAAAATTAAATAGAGAATAAACTATTTTAAATAGTTTATTACAAACTCGTGGGCCTAGTCGGCAACGCTCAAAATTTCTCAAGCAGGGGCGTCAGGCTTTGTAAGTAGTCAGTTGCAGTTCAGTCGGGGCACTCCTCAGAGTAAGTTTAAAAAAAACATTTCGAAATCTGCTTCTCTGTCGGAACATGCGTTGTATCATTCAGTTTTGGAGATTTGAACCCTCCATATCTTCTACTCGCCTTGCAATTGTATTGCGAGAAAGTCTGACGGCTTCATTTGCATTTTTCTTAGCACTAATTTCTTACATCACTGCTAGAAAGCACTTTTTTTACGCTTCATTTCTTAACTCTAATGCGAGCCATTCTGTAGTTTGCCCTTACCGCCAACTCATTTTCTTGTCTCTTTTTGGTAAATATTTTCGTCAATGGTTCAACTCACTCAATTATGCGTGAATTGCCAATCTTTTTCTTTGCGGCTCAAACCAATAATGTCAGCATATTTTAAAAATGTTTTTATTATATCTTTGTTATGTTATGTTCTTTTAAAGCACCAAGAAAATTAAAAGCAGCCACAAATCTGTTTAAATCAAACATGTTGGATTATTATCATGTTCCACAAAAAAAAAGCAAAGATCTGTCCACTTTTTTGTTCAATTTTCTACATTCAGAGTTTACTTGCACTGATTATAAAAGAACACGAACCAAAAGAATGCAGTAATGATGCCCTGTGTTACACACCCAAGATGTCAAGGACACGGCCAGCTCTTGAAAGCAGTAGCATAGTCGAAGAATAAAAATATGTTAACTTTTTTCGCCAAAAATACATGTTATGTAAAAAAATTAGTAATATGAATATTATACATTAGATTAACGTAGGGAAAATAAATTTTTCAACCTTTTTTTTTCCAATTTGTTCTGATGTTCAGTGGGCCGGATGAAACCACGTTGCAAGCTGGATATGGCCCGCGGGCCATAGTTTGGGCATCACTGCTTTAGACTTTAGTAAACTTTTAATTTGACAATATTCATTTTATATTCTAGATGTACATAAAGTTTATCATGATAAAGTAAATATAAAGCCTAATCATTAATTTCATCTGTTTCTGGCCCACGGTTAAACAAGGCACCATAAAGTTCCCAAAATTTGAAATCACAGTCTTCTCAGAGATTCGAACCCAAGACCCCAGTTTGGAAGCCAAGCGCTTTACAGTACTTACCACTCAGCCACCCCTGCGCCTCCAAATCCATTTCTATTTATGCTTTTAATCAATTTTAATGGCATGGCTGCCTTTTGGGAAAAAACTAAAGTAAATTATTTTGAATTAATAGAAAAAAAGCTTTTTTATTTATTTATTTTTTTTTTTTTTTTTTTTGGTGGCTTTAAGCTGCGAATCTGTCAAAACTGTAGCTTAGCAAGCACCCAAGAGGTAAAAGAAACATTTGTATGAAATTTCATGTGAATCCACAAATACTGGTTCTGCAGTTGAGATCTGTAGATACATAAATCATTCATTGGTATTTGGTTCTTATATTACAGATTTAAGATGTAGTAATTAACTAAACACAAGTCTAGAGTTAATTCAATGAAAAAAATTCACCTATGCTAAACATAATCTAAATACAAAATATTCTTTGAGTAAGCTGGTGTCTAGAACTGTATGTCAAAAGGGGGTGGAGGGTCAGGTAATAATCTTTAGTTCTGATGGAACATCTGAAACATGCAAAACAAAATCCGAATTTTAAAAACTATTATTATGAAAGATTTAACTCTTATACTACATTCACTACTTAGGCTTGACTTTCTGACGTTCCTTCAGAAATAAAAATGATCATGTCCAAATCCAATGGCAGAAGATAACAATGTTCAAGCCCTGTACTATTAAGACGACAGTCCAGAGTGCATACCACCAAAGCAGGCGACTTTGCTGACATAAAGTGCTAAAAAAAATTAATTAAACTATTATATTTTTCCCTAAATTTTAAGAACAGGATTTGCCTATATTATTTTTTAGTTTTTTTTAGAATAATTATTAAATTATATGATAGATAAAGCACTCAGTGAGTCCTAATGAAATTTTAAAATCTTCTACTTGTTATGTTGTTTCAACTTTTTTCTTGGTCTTTTAGAAACGTCTTTACGGTATCAGATTTTATTGTATGGCTGAATAATTGACATGCATTTTTTAAGTCACTAAAACCAATTTTATATTTATTTGGTTATTATAAACCTGTTAAGTTGCATACCTTCAACTAGCCCAATGGTGTCTGGGTGTTGCTAATTAATTGTTATTATATTTTAGTTCAAATAACAAGTTAAATGTCAACATGACCCAAATCAAGAACATAATGAAGATTGCGACAACTTTGCTCATTCTGTGCTCTACAGTTCTGAAACTAAGTTTTGCATTTCCTTTAAGCTCATCAAATAATCGACCGATTATTGGTATGATTTTATTATCACTTTTAGTATATATATATAAGTAGTTTTAATTCAGTGATTTCTATACAGATTTTTCTGGAATCATTGATTGGATCAGTCACAAACTGAAATCTGGATTTTTTTTTTCAAGTTGAAAAATTTACATACTTTAGAATGTGAAGTTTTTTTTAGCTAAGCTTTAAACTAGGCCTACTGTTCTGAAAGCAAAGAATATAGACCTATTTACAATCCCACCCATTGAGAAGAAAATATAGCTTTTATTGGATTTGCATTTTTCTGATTGTTTTTACACTGTTAGAGTAATTGTCCGCCAACAATAGAATTTTAGGTACTGGTAGTTCATAAGGCTGATGGTTGTTCAGTTTTCAAATGTCAGCCCTTATTCTATACTTTTGAAGGGTTGTTTAATATTTTAATATGGTAACATCATCTAAGCATTTTATCTGACCTAATCAAGTTAAAATCTCTTATATGAAAAGCTCATCACTTATCAATTGTTTAGCAATCAAAGTGCAGGTAGTTTTGATTTTATTAAGTGAAGTGTACTGAAATTGTATAAAAAGAATTAAAATGATTGATCTAAGTGTATATTCATGTCCACCACAGGTGTTCTTACAGAGCCAACTGAGAGGTCACAACAATTAGGACAAGAATATATTCACACAACCTATGTACATTATCTGGAGATGGCAGGAGCTCGTGTAGTGCCTGTAAGGTTAGAGTTTATATATTTAACATTAACTCACTCTAAAATTCATGCAAATGCTGCTTGTATTATTAACACTATGTTGATTAAAATACATAATATTTTATTGTTATATTATAAGTACTGGTATGTTAATTAAAATACACTGCTGTCAGGACTGAGTTCTGGTCAGCCTGGGTCTCCTGTTTACTGTAGAGGAGAAGGGGGGCAATTCAGGTTGTTGACTTCAAAACTGTTATTGTTTTGGGTTGTTTTTACTTGGTGAGATGTTTTTGTTGAAAATAATGTAACTCTTAATAAGGCAGTGTGGTTTTGTTCCTAGTCCAGGACAGTTGGACTTTAGGATATAGATATAGTCGAAGTGTAGACTCTAATTATTTCTCTGTGTTGTCACTATTCAGTCTATGGAGTATTAAGCTGATATATTTTTTAATTGATACTGGATATTTCAAATGTCTGAACTCATTCTGTAATATAGTACAGATAATGTAATAAACATGTTATATGTCTGTGAGTTGGCATTCTGAATATTTGTTCTATTGTTGTATGTGTCGTTGTGGTATTGCCCAGGACTTGGGTACATTTAGTAATACACATACGTATATTAGAGAAGAAATGAGTCTTGACATTTTGGGGGCCTGACCAAAACAGCACGGAATGTACGGTTAAGGAAAATAGTGATCTACAACTCTCGGGAACTGCATCACATGTCTTGTATGGGGGTCAAGGGGAAGAATTATTACATGCGTGCATAGCGTCCCTTGTAACCGACCAGGAAGATGATAACCAAGAGGATGAAGTTACTGAGTTACCTACTCTTGAGAGTACTAATTCCAGGGAACATATTAATATCAATACTGAATTAACCGAATCCCAAAGAGAACAGATTCAGACGCTAGTTGATAAGTATAAAGATATAATTACTGATATACCGGGTAAAGCGAAGGTTAAAGCATTCAACATTGAGCTCACAACAGAAAAGCCTATTACACTGAGGCCATACGCAGTTCCTATTCATATGAGAGATGTCTTAGACAAGGAGATAGAGAACATGATTCAAATGGACATTATTGAAGAGTCTCAATCGCCCTATGCATTTCCTGTTGTTTTAGTTAAGAAAAAAGATTCAACGGTACGTACTTGCATAGATTTTCGGAAATTAAACGCGGTTACCAAATTTGACGCGGAGGCTATTCCAGACCAAGAAGATCTTTTCTTACCACTTAATAGTGCCAAATTTTTTACAAAGATAGATCTAACAAAAGGCTTCTGGCAAATACCAATAGAAGAGAATAGTAGGAAGTACACTGCATTCAGGGTACCAAGTGGTCACTTTCAATTTAAATATCTACCGTTTGGTTTAATTCTCCTAGTTTTTTTAATCGCACTGTTAGGACCATTCTTAAAGGACTGGAAAATGTTGTGTTTTATTTTGATGACATTTGTGTATTCGGGCATGATTGGTCATCACACTTAATAGCACTAGAGAAAGTGTTGTCCAGGCTAAAAGAATATGGGTTTACTATCAAGCCAAGCAAACTTGAAATCGCGTATCCTAAAATAACTTTCTTGGGTAATATTGTAGGTGAATGTAACATATACCCAGAACCCAATAACAGAGACAAGGTATTGAATATAAAAGCACCAAAAATGAAAAAAGAGGTTCGATGTTTGCTAGGTATTGCTAATTTTTATAGCAGATTTATTCCAGCATTCGCGGAAATAGTATTTCCAATTACTGGATTGTTAAAAAAAGGGACACCGATGAGGGTCAATTGGACTCCAGAATGTGACCGGACATTAAAAAAAATTCAAATGTGCATGACACGGGATCCTATACTGAAATTACCAGACGTTAATAGACCATTTATTGTGCAAACAGACGCGTCGGACATAGCCATATCATGTTGTCTTTTGCAGGAAGTAGAAGGAATATTCCATCCTGTAAAGTTCTTAAGCAGAAAACTGTTGCCCAGAGAACAACGGTATTCAGTGATTGAGAGAGAATGCCTTGCCATTGTTTGGGGGGTGCAACGCTTGTCCAGATATTTATATGGCGCTAAATTCACAATTCAGTGTGACCATAGACCACTGGCCTTTTTGAAGAGCGCAACATATGGGAATAATAGAATTTGTTGTTGGGCTCTATTATTACAATCATTTAACTTTGATGTAGAACATCTAAAGGGCAAACTAAATGTAATTGCTGACTTTCTATCTAGACTAACAGAATAGACCAACATGACATTGATTACAGATAACTGAAATTTAATATTTATTCATTTCAAAGTTATTTGTTTGCTAGGATTGGGGATATGTAATTAAACGCCTTTTACAAAAGGTAGAATATATGTTTGTACACTAATTTTTGTTTACATGTTGATATATATATATATATATATATATAAATATAATTATAATTGCTTAGTATGTTGTATATAACATTTACATTTTGAAAAATATGCTTGTTCACTGACTTTTTTTTTTGTTTGCATGCTGATATATATATATACATATAATCATTATTGCCTAGCAGGTTGTGTATAGTATTGACATTTCATGTGGATACATCGGGGTTTTTTTTTGTGGGTTTTTTTTTTTTACAAACTGTAGGCTATGTTTTAGTACCAAGATTACTTTTGTTTGCATGTTGATATATGTACGTTTTGGAAATCTCTTTATTAGAAGTTTGTCTGTTTTAAATGAACCCAGAAACAGACAAAAATTAGAGGAGGGAGAAATGTCAGGACTGAGTTCTGGTCAGCCTGGGTCTCCTGTTTACTGTAGAGGAGAAGGGGGGCAATTCAGGTTTTTGACTTCAAAACTGTTTTGGGTTGTTTTTACTTGGTGAGATGTTTTTGTTGAAAATAATGTAACTCTTAATAAGGCAGTGTGGTTTTGTTCCTAGTCTAGGACAGTTGGACTTTAGGATATAGATATTGTTACGATTCTCCCTCCTTATCTGACCTTCTGTAACCACGGCTAAACACAACACCATACATCAACACATCAAGAACTTGACAACAAGGCTCCAAATAATCTGGTACTTTAATAATGAGTGAATAAGTAGATAACAGCCAATACTAGACAATTGGCGTCAAACACATCAACAACTAAAATGTCACTCTGTACATCACCAACTTAAAGAACTCTACTGTCTCTCTTTCTGGACTTGTACATCAACACATCAGGACTCAACCAGGACCGATTTCATGGCGACTAACTGTGCTGGTCTCGACGCTCTCCGGTCTTGAACTCCCCCTTTTCTATCCACTGTGTCACTCGTACACGCAGGCTTTCGATCACATGACCATAACATTGGTCATATTTGCGTGTAATCATGTAATCGTAGTACTGTCCCTTGTCCATGGCCCCCGCTGACCTGAGTGATTCTCGTGTGTGTCAACTGAGCCTATAGTTAACCCTTTTGCGCCGCCAATAGGGTCATAACACTGCTCTCTTCTTAGATCTGTTCGTCCCGAACAGATTCTATTTCACCACGGTACTGATGGAGTCGATCAACGTGGACAACCTTCAGTTTGGACCGTGGACTTTTCTGTATCCGGTAGACCACGTCGTTTATTCTTTTTACGACACGGTATGGACCTTCCCAGTCTCTTTGGAGTTTCGGGGATCTGCCTTTTCGTCTCTGTGTGTTATAGAGCCACACTAGATCATTCTCATGGAACCCCGACGTATTGGCCCGTCTGTCATACCTTGTTTTCATCAGGACACTGTTGGTCTTGGTGTTTCTGCGGGCCAATACATGAGCATTCTCCAATCGTCTTCGGAGATTGGTGACATATTCAGTTGAAAACACTGGCGTATCTCTCGGAATCCCAAATAACAGGTCACATGGTAGACGAAGCTCACAACCAAATAACATCTTCGCTGGGGCATATCCTGTGGTGCTATGAACGGATCCTCTGTATGACATGAGGAACATGGGGATATGGGTGTCCCAGTCGTCTTGTCGGTCATCAGTAACCTTAGACAGATGTTGTTCTAGGGTTCTGTTGAATCGCTCTACCATCCCATCCGATTGCGGATGGAGAGCTGTCGTGTGAGTCTTTTCGATGCCAAGTGTCTTGCACATCTCCTGGAAAACTTTGGACTCGAAGTTCCTTCCCTGGTCAGAGTGCAACTCGTTAGGTACACCAAAGCGACTGATCCAGTTATCCACGAGTGTTTCGGCCACTGTGATAGCTTCTTGATTTGGTATGGCATAAGCTTCTGGCCATTTGCTGAAATAGTCAATGACTACCAAGATGTATTTGTTTCCTTTCTTGGTTTCAGGAAATGGGCCTGCTACATCTATTGCGATCCTCTCGAATGGAACACCAACATTATACTGTTGCAAAAGACCCCTAGTTTTGCGTCGAGGGCCTTTTGCTGCCGCACATATGTCGCACCTTCGACACCATTTCTCTACATCCTCTCTATATCTGAACCAGTAGAACCGCTGACGAACCTTTTCCAGAGTCTTATTGACACCAAGATGAGATCCGCTAGCGCCATTATGCATCTCTTTCAGTACTTCAGCAACTCTCACCTTCGGTAACATCAGCTGAAGGCGTTTGGATGTTCCATCAGCAGATTCCCAAACCCTTTTGATGACACCATTGACCAACGTCAGCGAGTCCCACTGAGCCCAGTACGCCTTGGTGGCTACCCCCTTCTCAGAGATGTCTTTCCAATCTGGCCGTTGTCCATCTTCTTTCCATAGAAGAATGGGAGCCAGATCTTCATCTTGCATTTGATCCTCTCGAATCCTTTTATCACACCAGGGTCCGGAAACATCTATTCCGAGCCGATGACAATTGATAGCTACCTCCTGTTCTTCAGCCTTCTTGCAGTGCTTACATTCTGATTTGCAGGGTCGTCGAGACAGTGTATCAGCATTTTGGTGAATTTGCCCTTTTCGGTGCTTAGTTTCAAATTCCTTCCCTAACACAGCGACTGGAATTATAGTTGCAGGGGCTGTCATGTTCTTGGTCGCCGATTTTTGCCCCATAAAACCGGCGAAAGTTAGTTTCCCTGGTAGACATGAGCACCTGACCCTGCATCTGTCTCCGGTCTGTGCTGATACTCTGTTTGTCGGGGAAATCTTTTCGTGCAGTTCCTTTGTAGATGTCCAGGTTCTCCACAATTCCAACAACGTACACTGGTTCTATTCCGTCCTTCTTGCTTCTTATTTGGTCTGCGTTCTTCTAGCACTTCAGTTACCCTTCTGAGGAGTTGTGTAAGATCTTCTTCTTGGACTTCCAGCATACGCCCATGATGGATATTCTTAGAGGCGTCTTTGGCGGCTTCATAGGAAAGGGCGTAGACCAGGGCTTCGCTGGATTTGCGCTTACCACTGATTCTTATTGCCTTCTTCAGTTCTGGATCTCGAATAGCATCAATGAATGCATCAGTGATAACGACGTCCAGAAAGTCTTGTGCTGCTGTTGGATATGCCAAATGAGCAAGACGTTCTATGTCCGCCTCTAGCTCTTGCAAGGTTTCACCGGGGCGTTGTTGTCGGGTTTTCAACTGAACTCTATAAACTTCTTGTAAATGTTCGTCTCCGTAACGGAGCTCCATAGCCTTAACAATGGCAGCGTAATCTTGTTGATTTGTCATTGACTGGAGCAGTTCTGCTGCCTTCCCTCTTAAAGCCAACACCAGAGCAGTCGCTTTCTCTTCTTCAGTGTTCCAGTTATTAACCTTGGCCGCTGCCTCAAACTGTCTTTTGTAAACAGTCCATGAGATGGATCCATCAAACACAGGCGGCTTTATCTTCACAGAGATTTCGGGCACTAATGTTTTTGTTCTAGTACCCCGTTCCTTGCTCAGTTGTTCTTGGACATGAGTCCTTATCTCTTGCATTTCTTTTTCCACAGTGTTGACTCTGGTCAATCTTCTCGTTCATAGAGCTCATCTGTTCATTTACTTTTTCATTCATGGCGTTTATTTTCTTGAGGCTCTCCTTCATTAAGTCCATCTGGCCCTGCATGTTACTCAGGATCTCTGTCATATCTGGGTTTAATTCAAATATGTATTCATCTGGATCTTGATCTTCCTCAATAAGGGCCTGTCTTAGGCGTTCTGTTAGTGTTTCTTTGTTACCGTTGAGCTGCAGACCTCTCTCGCGAAGTTCTTGCCTTAATTCTTTGACCAACAACTGGTTAAGTAGTTTCTTCGAAGACATTTCAGCCAGAAAGGATCCCACTTCTGACGCCAATGTTACGATTCTCCCTCCTTATCTGACCTTCTGTAACCACGGCTAAACACAACACCATACATCAACACATCAAGAACTTGACAACAAGGCTCCAAATAATCTGGTACTTTAATAATGAGTGAATAAGTAGATAACAGCCAATACTAGACAATTGGCGTCAAACACATCAACAACTAAAATGTCACTCTGTACATCACCAACTTAAAGAACTCTACTGTCTCTCTTTCTGGACTTGTACATCAACACATCAGGACTCAACCAGGACCGATTTCATGGCGACTAACTGTGCTGGTCTCGACGCTCTCCGGTCTTGAACTCCCCCTTTTCTATCCACTGTGTCACTCGTACACGCAGGCTTTCGATCACATGACCATAACATTGGTCATATTTGCGTGTAATCATGTAATCGTAGTACTGTCCCTTGTCCATGGCCCCCGCTGACCTGAGTGATTCTCGTGTGTGTCAACTGAGCCTATAGTTAACCCTTTTGCGCCGCCAATAGGGTCATAACACTGCTCTCTTCTTAGATCTGTTCGTCCCGAACAGATTCTATTTCACCACGGTACTGATGGAGTCGATCAACGTGGACAACCTTCAGTTTGGACCGTGGACTTTTCTGTATCCGGTAGACCACGTCGTTTATTCTTTTTACGACACGGTATGGACCTTCCCAGTCTCTTTGGAGTTTCGGGGATCTGCCTTTTCGTCTCTGTGTGTTATAGAGCCACACTAGATCATTCTCATGGAACCCCGACGTATTGGCCCGTCTGTCATACCTTGTTTTCATCAGGACACTGTTGGTCTTGGTGTTTCTGCGGGCCAATACATGAGCATTCTCCAATCGTCTTCGGAGATTGGTGACATATTCAGTTGAAAACACTGGCGTATCTCTCGGAATCCCAAATAACAGGTCACATGGTAGACGAAGCTCACAACCAAATAACATCTTCGCTGGGGCATATCCTGTGGTGCTATGAACGGATCCTCTGTATGACATGAGGAACATGGGGATATGGGTGTCCCAGTCGTCTTGTCGGTCATCAGTAACCTTAGACAGATGTTGTTCTAGGGTTCTGTTGAATCGCTCTACCATCCCATCCGATTGCGGATGGAGAGCTGTCGTGTGAGTCTTTTCGATGCCAAGTGTCTTGCACATCTCCTGGAAAACTTTGGACTCGAAGTTCCTTCCCTGGTCAGAGTGCAACTCGTTAGGTACACCAAAGCGACTGATCCAGTTATCCACGAGTGTTTCGGCCACTGTGATAGCTTCTTGATTTGGTATGGCATAAGCTTCTGGCCATTTGCTGAAATAGTCAATGACTACCAAGATGTATTTGTTTCCTTTCTTGGTTTCAGGAAATGGGCCTGCTACATCTATTGCGATCCTCTCGAATGGAACACCAACATTATACTGTTGCAAAAGACCCCTAGTTTTGCGTCGAGGGCCTTTTGCTGCCGCACATATGTCGCACCTTCGACACCATTTCTCTACATCCTCTCTATATCTGAACCAGTAGAACCGCTGACGAACCTTTTCCAGAGTCTTATTGACACCAAGATGAGATCCGCTAGCGCCATTATGCATCTCTTTCAGTACTTCAGCAACTCTCACCTTCGGTAACATCAGCTGAAGGCGTTTGGATGTTCCATCAGCAGATTCCCAAACCCTTTTGATGACACCATTGACCAACGTCAGCGAGTCCCACTGAGCCCAGTACGCCTTGGTGGCTACCCCCTTCTCAGAGATGTCTTTCCAATCTGGCCGTTGTCCATCTTCTTTCCATAGAAGAATGGGAGCCAGATCTTCATCTTGCATTTGATCCTCTCGAATCCTTTTATCACACCAGGGTCCGGAAACATCTATTCCGAGCCGATGACAATTGATAGCTACCTCCTGTTCTTCAGCCTTCTTGCAGTGCTTACATTCTGATTTGCAGGGTCGTCGAGACAGTGTATCAGCATTTTGGTGAATTTGCCCTTTTCGGTGCTTAGTTTCAAATTCCTTCCCTAACACAGCGACTGGAATTATAGTTGCAGGGGCTGTCATGTTCTTGGTCGCCGATTTTTGCCCCATAAAACCGGCGAAAGTTAGTTTCCCTGGTAGACATGAGCACCTGACCCTGCATCTGTCTCCGGTCTGTGCTGATACTCTGTTTGTCGGGGAAATCTTTTCGTGCAGTTCCTTTGTAGATGTCCAGGTTCTCCACAATTCCAACAACGTACACTGGTTCTATTCCGTCCTTCTTGCTTCTTATTTGGTCTGCGTTCTTCTAGCACTTCAGTTACCCTTCTGAGGAGTTGTGTAAGATCTTCTTCTTGGACTTCCAGCATACGCCCATGATGGATATTCTTAGAGGCGTCTTTGGCGGCTTCATAGGAAAGGGCGTAGACCAGGGCTTCGCTGGATTTGCGCTTACCACTGATTCTTATTGCCTTCTTCAGTTCTGGATCTCGAATAGCATCAATGAATGCATCAGTGATAACGACGTCCAGAAAGTCTTGTGCTGCTGTTGGATATGCCAAATGAGCAAGACGTTCTATGTCCGCCTCTAGCTCTTGCAAGGTTTCACCGGGGCGTTGTTGTCGGGTTTTCAACTGAACTCTATAAACTTCTTGTAAATGTTCGTCTCCGTAACGGAGCTCCATAGCCTTAACAATGGCAGCGTAATCTTGTTGATTTGTCATTGACTGGAGCAGTTCTGCTGCCTTCCCTCTTAAAGCCAACACCAGAGCAGTCGCTTTCTCTTCTTCAGTGTTCCAGTTATTAACCTTGGCCGCTGCCTCAAACTGTCTTTTGTAAACAGTCCATGAGATGGATCCATCAAACACAGGCGGCTTTATCTTCACAGAGATTTCGGGCACTAATGTTTTTGTTCTAGTACCCCGTTCCTTGCTCAGTTGTTCTTGGACATGAGTCCTTATCTCTTGCATTTCTTTTTCCACAGTGTTGACTCTGGTCAATCTTCTCGTTCATAGAGCTCATCTGTTCATTTACTTTTTCATTCATGGCGTTTATTTTCTTGAGGCTCTCCTTCATTAAGTCCATCTGGCCCTGCATGTTACTCAGGATCTCTGTCATATCTGGGTTTAATTCAAATATGTATTCATCTGGATCTTGATCTTCCTCAATAAGGGCCTGTCTTAGGCGTTCTGTTAGTGTTTCTTTGTTACCGTTGAGCTGCAGACCTCTCTCGCGAAGTTCTTGCCTTAATTCTTTGACCAACAACTGGTTAAGTAGTTTCTTCGAAGACATTTCAGCCAGAAAGGATCCCACTTCTGACGCCAATGTTACGATTCTCCCTCCTTATCTGACCTTCTGTAAACACGGCTAAACACAACACCATACATCAACACATCAAGAACTTGACAACAAGGCTCCAAATAATCTGGTACTCTAATAATGAGTGAATAAGTAGATAACAGCCAATACTAGACAATTGGCGTCAAACACATCAACAACTAAAATGTCACTCTGTACATCACCAACTTAAAGAACTCTACTGTCTCTCTTTCTGGACTTGTACATCAACACATCAGGACTCAACCAGGACCGATTTCATGGCGACTAACTGTGCTGGTCTCGACGCTCTCCGGTCTTGAACTCCCCCTTTTCTATCCACTGTGTCACTCGTACACGCAGGCTTTCGATCACATGACCATAACATTGGTCATATTTGCGTGTAATCATGTAATCGTAGTACTGTCCCTTGTCCATGGCCCCCGCTGACCTGAGTGATTCTCGTGTGTGTCAACTGAGCCTATAGTTAACCCTTTTGCGCCGCCAATAGGGTCATAACAATATAGTCGAAGTGTAGACTCTAATTATTTCTCTGTGTTGTCACTATTCAGTCTATGGAGTATTAAGCTGATATATTTTTTAATTGATACTGGATATTTCAAATGTCTGAACTGATTCTGTATTATAGTACAGATAATGTAATAAACATGTTATATGTCTGTGAGTTGGCATTCTGAATATTTGTTCTATTGTTGTATGTGTCGTTGTGGTATTGCCCAGGACTTGGGTACATTTAGTAATACACATACGTATATTAGAGAAGAAATGAGTCTTGACAACTGCATTGTCATTAAGTTCTAAAACATTAGATGTATGCAACATTGGGTACAATAAAACAAGATATCTTTTAGAAATTTCAATTTAAAATGTATTATGGTAAAAATATTTTAAAATTCTGTTTAATGTCATCAATTTTGTTGAGAAGGCTACTTAATTCTATTTATCAAATTTCTGTATCAGTCAGTACTTGCTAAATTGTGCAGATGTGCCAAAAACTCAAACTTGCTAAACACTGTCATAGGATTTTGCTTGAATTACTTTTTAATCATAATTATAATTATGAAGTAATTTTTTTTTTTAATTACATACCTGGAATTGTTTATTGTTATGAAATTAATAATACAGGCTCTTTATGTTTCAGAGGCAAACAGCCAAAAGAATATTATAAAGCACTCTTCAATAATATAAATGGGTAAGATAAGTACATTTAGTTTTTGTAGTTGAGTGTTTCTCCAGTACTGGTGCCAAAAAGTGTCACATTATGCTAAAAATTAAAGTTGAAGTTTTTGGTTTCAATTCAACTGTATTCACTTCTTCAACCAGTTCACTTTAAGAATTTATCAATAGAAAATGAATTGCAAGATGTAGATTTTGACAGCAGTGTCTATTCATGGGGTACCCCTTTTGTGTCACAGGTGCATCACCGGGACACCACTTGATAATTTAACAATACCAATTAATAAATTCAATGTATTTTAGCATAATATCACTGTCTTTATTGTTATTAGTCTTTAGATACTGAAATTTATGCTTTTGCATAGAAAAAGTGGATTTGAACTCAATTCATTAATTGGGACACAGTAGCACCTGTGACACTACAAGTTAAAGTTTTTTTAAAAGATATTCTGTGAGAATATAGAAATTATTTTATTTTTGCACTAAAGTGATCCATTAGACTTATTATTAAGTTCACTATTCTAGTCATAAAGTACCCATTTGTAAAAATGCTGCTTTAATTTCACAAAATGTCGCAGGTGCTTCATGGGACACCATTTTTTTAAATAATGTTTATACGTGTACATTTTTGTCTTATCTGTGCACAAGTGAATGATCATTATTATTTTAAATTATTGACAAATATATATTTTATATCTTTTGTTAGTTTTAACAACAGAAAAAGGTTTGAAAAAAAAAAAAGAAAGAAAAGAAAACTCATAAAACTGTGACACAAATTTTATTAGACAAATTCAGAAATCAAAACATTCCACTCTCAAACTATTGCCATTAGGTATCAACATCACTTTAGTAACAGTCATGTCTGCATACACTAACTGCATGTCCTGCACTTCTGGATATACAAATATATTTTTTATTTCTGTGCCTTTTTAAAAAATTATTTCTGCGCTGATCATCCAGGACTTCTATCACAACTCTTGTTAGAATAAATTACCAGCAATGTTGAAAAGTTAATACTTCAATCTAAAACATACTTTGAACTTGTTTATTGAAATTAAAAGGTACACAGTGCAAAAAATTATACCTGGATAGAATATTTCTCCATACTTAACAATCACACAGCTATTTACAATGTACTTTTGATTAGTGAAGGAAATTGTTTGGGCCTGAAAAAACAACAACATGGGGTTGAAATACTTAATTTCTAAAATGAGTCTAAAATTATTTAGCAGGGTATATTATTAAAAAATAACTTATACAATACAGGTAACATAAGATTCAATGAAAATTTTAAAAATGTTTATATGTAAAAGCCCTTTACCTTTGAATTTGAGCATATGGGACTGACATCCAAAGAGTCTTCAAGATTTGACTGAGATTGCACTACTGAAGAAAAAGAAACAATTTCATTTAGAAATCAATTAGGTAATTTTAAAATGAATAATTTTTTTTCTCAGATAATTGTAAAGTGCTATTTAAAAATAAATAAATAAGACTAAGACTAAGACTGCTTTATTGATCCTTACGGAAATTTGTTGTGATTACAAGGACTCTTTACTCATATAAAGACAACACAACAGAAAAATACACACAAATACAACAGACAACATAAAGAGTTCATTCAGTGACTACACACAGGTATCTTGGTGCATTTCATGTTCCCTGATCAATGAGTGGCAGTGATAGAGTCTGACCGAGTGAGGTACGAACAAGTTTTTGTACCGCTCTGTTCTTGTTTTGATTGACAGCAGTCGCCCACTTTGCGACGACCTGTCGTAGTTCTGTAAGAGTGGGTGGCCGTTGTCTTCCAAGATTTTTTCGATTTTTCTTAGGCACTTTTGTTCAAAAAGCTCCTTTAAATGTGGCAATGTTGTAAGTGTAATTTTAGATGCTTTTTTAATGATTTTTTCTAGACGTTGCAACAGTTTAGATGAGGCGTTGCCTTGCCAACAAGTTATTCCGTATGTTAGCAGACTCTGCATAGTCGCGCGGTAAAATGTCTCAAGGATCTTCTTGCTTAGTTTAAAGCTATTGAGTTTGTATAGAAAAAAGAGTCGCTGGGCTGCCTTCTTTGTCAGAGTTCCAAGGTGGTCTTCCCATGAAAGCTTGTTGTTGATGATAACACCTAGATATTTATATGCCTTTACTTGTTCTATAGATGTAGTGTTTATTTGCAGTTCACGTATAGTATGTTTTTTCTTTCTAAAATCTATTATAAGTTCTTTAGTTTTTGTTACATTCAGTTCTAGAAAGTTGTCGGTGCACCAGTTTGTAAACTCTTCTATCGAGCTTCGATACTGAGTTTCGTCTCCTGAAATAAGACCGACTATGGCAGTATCATCAGCGAATTTAATGAGTTTAACTGAGTCATAGATGCTTCTTATGTCATAAGTGTAAAGAGTGTATAGTACAGGAGAAAGTACACAACCTTGTGGAGCACCCGTACATAGTACTCGAGTTGACGATTTGGTGTTGTTGACTTTAACATACTGGGGCCGTTGGGTTAAAAAGTTTAGAACCCATGCTTGTAAGTAAGGGCTTACATTTAAGTTACTCAGTTTGTTTATCATTAGATGTGGCTGTATGGTATTGAAAGCTGAGGAGAAATCTACGAAGAGGACTCGTGCGTATGTTTAGGGTATATCGAGATGCTTATAAAGCTGGTCCAAAAGCAATAGAATGGCATCCTCAGTTCCTCTAGCTGCTTTGTACGCAAATTGGTGAGGGTCTAGGCTGTTGTTGACTTTTGCTACAAGTTGTTTTAGCATATATTTTTCAAAACATTTCATAACAATAGGTGTTAGTGCTACTGGGCGGAAATCATTTAAGCAATCTATTTTTACCATTTTGTTTCTGAAGTTTGAACACCTTCCAAGATCCACATATTTCATCATGCAGGCACTGACTGCCATATGAATTTCTGCATGGAAAGCAGAAACAGCTTCTATTTCTGTAAGCAATAGTGTTAGGTGTAATTAGGTCATTGAAAGATCCTTCTTTATTTACTGGTTGCCACTTTGTTACCTTTCGCAGTGTACCATCACTCTTAACATACTCATCCGTCATCTTTGACCATATACTATACTCCACTCTGCTAATTCATCCGTGCAATTTTTTAAAGGCTTAATACTTGTTAATTAAATCCACACCACAGTTGCTACATGATTTTTCAATGCACTGCAGCTTATGAAAACAATTGGCATTAGTTCTTGGGCATAGAGTTAAGTCGAGTGATGAAGCTGGATTTTTAATGTCAGCTCTCTGAGTCCTTTTTTGATCAGAAATTTATTAATGCCTCTATATAAAGAAAAATCTTCAAACAGAACTCACATAAGCAAGACTGCATCTTATGTTAAGTAGCTTTTGCATGAAACATTTTCCTGTTTGAGCACTAACAGATGATTGAGAGGGATCAGTTCTTGAGACATCCTCTCTACTGTAAAAAATGAATATTGTTTCCAAGGCATTTTGTGCAATGCAATCACTTCGTTTTTTTTCTTGCAATTTGTTCTGATTTGCACTTGGACGTAAAACTTCTTGGAAGACCAAAATGTTAGAAATGAGTAGCACAACCTCTGAGTTTGTTGTACTTTCTAAGGATACTGCAGAGTACTTGTCTATGAGCACTAGACATCTGACTTGTTTTTTTTGCTGGTGGAGTATAGTTAGGTTTTGATACTTTCTTTAACGTTGTTTAGAAAGATGAGCTTTTTTCTCTCAGGTAGGCGCAGAAAGCGTATGTCATGGACAGCTTTACTTTTTCTTGGGGAGCATATTTGTGTGAGACCATCAAAAACTGCAGCTTATTTCTTGGGTGACCTAGGCAATTTCATCAAAGCCCTTGAAACAGCCATTCTTTTTGCCACTGGAGTCTGGAATCCAGTACCTAGTGATTCACCAACCTCTGCTGAGATGACATTAAGTGGACTATTAGCTTGCTGTTTTCTTTCTTTGCGGTTTCTGTTTATCCAAGCTTTTTCATGTGGGTTTAACTAGGCCCTGTATGCAGCTTTTCTCAACCTTTCCTTTTCTCTCCGCTCTAAAACAGCAACACGTGTTAGAGACTCAGGCTTTGATGCTTGTAAATTTAGAGTCTTTCTTGGCTTGTAGACGCCTTGAAACTCTAACAGATACTCCATTACTGAAATCTGTAATTTATACAAATGTATAAGTTAAGTATCTAAATAAATAGATCTATTATATATACTAATAACTTTCATAAACATATATTATATATTGGTGCATTATTTGAATCTAGTCTAGTAATGCCCATAATTGCTTGATAGGGATAGACTCAATCAATAGTATAGGACTCGTACTGTTAATTATATTAAGTTATAATCATTCAGTGTAGACTGAAAGAACTGAATACAATATAATTGAATATACTGTATAAACAATACAATGGAAATTAAGTGCAGGTTAAACCAAACTTTGTTTTAGATACAATATACACTTTAATATAGAATAGGTCTATAATATAGATCTAGATAATTTTCTAGATACTTGTCAATTTAAAGAAAAATATATTATTAAATCTAGAATTAGATTCTAAATCTAGTCATTAATGACCTAGTCTAGAGTCACTAGTCTAGATTCATAAAAGATCTAATGATTTCTTATCTAATAATCTAGTTTAGATCTAAATCTAGATATTGAATTAGATCTAGACTCTTGTACTCTACTCTAGGTCTAGATCAAGAGTAAATTTAGCTATAATATAATGAATTACATAATTAGTCATAATTAGATCTAGGTCTAGATCTAGAGTAAATCTAGATTTAGGTCTAGAGGTCTAGTCAGTCTAGATTTCTAGATCTAGAGTTTAGCTCTTTAAAGTTTTAAAGGCAAGTGTCTGAGATGCGCCTCAAACGAAAAATCAAATAGATCTAAATCTTATTTACAGTAATAAGTAAATTTTTATTATTTAATATTTCTTAAACAGTACCGCTTTATTTCTTTTAGATGTAGCTAATATTATCTGACACTGTAAAATCTTTAACAAAATATCACTAAAATCTATTTGGACTTAACAGACGCAAACTAGGACACCATTTGTAAACAAACAGAGTAGTGTCCACTGAAACGCCCCAAACGATGTAAAGTAAAATTACAAAAATATAAAATGAAAGATGTCAAAAAAAAATGTTCATTTAAAATGATTATGAAAATAGTTTATTACATATATTAAAATCATTTAATCTTAATTGAAACTTTCCATGTATACAGAAAACTTAACAAATCCTGAACTCGTATTAGATGCTACATGTGACGCCATAATTTATGCATGAAAAACACCAACACGGGGTCCCATGGAGCGCCTCAACGCCTAATCCAATTTACTTGTAAAAATAAAAACAAATTAATTATTTTAAATCCCTACACACGTCTACTATTACATCAACATAATTGTTTTAGAAATATAAACTTTTTGTTTAGTAACAGGCTTTAAAATTGATTAACTTTACGATTTAAGACTAAATTGTTTTCAAGACTTTCACGTGACGTCATGATTGAATGGTTAAATTTAGTAACCTCGTAATAAAAAAGCACTTCGATTAGGATATTGCAATCAAACTTATTTGTAATAAGCTTAAATTTCAGTAGAATAATGAAATATCTACGTACCTGATGGGTTGTTGATTCACAAAAGATCACAAAAAACAGATTAAATGAGATTTTTGTGCAAGATTGCCGGCAATTGATCGTGTTGACGCTTGAGGCGCATCAATGGTTAATTGTGGGACACGCTATTGTTTACGTACTCCTGTTAATTACTACGCTAGTATTTCCAGTGGAAACGGCACTTCTTTTGTTCTACACAATACCTGTGATGCTCAAAAGAACTCTCATTCATAAAAAGTAGTGTCGTGGGAAAAATAATCCCATTCTTAACACACGCAAGCACAGGCGCTTCATTTGGGACACCTCGACCTATTTTAAGCTCGTTATGCATGTTTAGAAAGCTTTTAAGAAAAAAAAATACTTCAAAAGAAATCTTTACTGCTTGTTGTAACAGAAATGCAATGTTGAGCATATTATTTATTTCTTGTTTACAATTCATAGAGGGTTGTAATTCCGTATAAAGTGGGACACATCGCGATGCGCCTCAAACGCATTTTTGTGGCAGTGTTTAATCAATATTTTGATAACCTTGAGAAAAACTTAATAATGACATTGAAATATGAGGATCTTGTTAACATATCCCAACAAAGATGGAAGTTTTATGCCCCTTGGTTTTAGTACGATATTAATTCAATCATACCATGGTGTTCCATGTTACATCAAAAGCGGCTATTTTGGGTAGTAATTTCACACATTTTTTACAATTTCAATATTTCCCTAGCACCTTATGAGCTCAAAATGTCAAAATTTATAGATTAACCATTTCTTAATGCAATGTAATGTAAATTGTCACATTTGAATAACAATCTTATGAAATACGGACTTTTTAGTGAACCAACACCTAGTTGTAACCAGTACTGGAGAAACACTCAGTGTAATTTCATTGTAGATGAAGCTAATTGTCATAAAAAAAATAGTTATTCCTAATAGTTAATAATGTTTACATGGATGAAAATTCGAACTAAATGAACACAGACTTACATTATTAATTAAACAATTATTTTTCACCAGAGTTTTCTTTCCTGGAGGAGCTGCAGATTTAATGAGTGGACCTTATGCTCAGTCTGGAAGATATCTTTATGATTTGGCTATCCAGGTAAAGAGGTTATTAGTGATAACCTTCAATGAAGTCTAGTAGTCACTTTGTTCCTGGACCTCGCTCACTACAAATGGCCATTGGCCAAAAAATTTCTTCATGCTGGTTTTCCTATTCTGTAACTACCACAAACTTGTGCAAGGACCATTACTCCAGCCAAAATATACTGATGATGGTCGCCTTTTTGGAACGGTGTGGTTGACTTGCTGGGCTGGGTTTTCAGGTCTCTGTTCCATCTTCACCCCAGAGGAGATAAAAAAAAAAGCTCAACCATTAGGGGATTGTATTCACTTAACTGTTGTTGGCCTATCACTACCAGAAGTTTCCACACAGGCAACAAATTGAGGCTACAGGAGCTGAATCCAGATATAGTTATTTTAATTCATTAAATATTGTTCTGGTTTTGTGAATTCATTTTTCATTTCCTTAAAATTTATGTTCTAATGCTGTTAAATTAAAACTGTTCGAAATTGTAAAAAAAAATATATTTATGGTATTATTTTAAATTCATTACTAATTTAATCATTACTAATTTAATCAGCTCACTCCAATTATTTAATAGTATTTTGTATCGTTTACCTTTGAAAAAACAAAGTTAATACTGGTAATTTGGTTTGGTCTGTATAATGTACTAATAAGAACATAAAACTAAATTTTTATTTAACTTTGATTAAGCCAATAATAGAATATGCATCCTCAATTTTGGACCCCTCAACTCTAGAAAACATTAAGAAACTGGAACAGACACGAAATAGAGCAGTGTGATTTATTACAAACGAGTATTTACATTTGAATAGAGTAACACCTTTAGTAAAATCACTAAATTTAGAAAGCCCCAGGATAGACCTTAAAGTAAAGTACCAATTAAACATAAAACTCTGAACCATAATCCTCAAATATAAAAAACAAAACCAACTAAAATACTCAGAAATACACAAAGATAAAGGCACATTCCTAGTTCCATATGCTAGGACAAATGTTCCATGGGTTGTCTGAGCCAGCCAGGAAAACCAATGACTTGGCAGAATTTAAGTCATTGGTTAACATGCATGACGTGTAGAATGTAATCATCTTCTTTTTTGAAGTAACGTCTGTATTTTATAAGATATAAGGAATTGGATTACTATAGGCTAAACACAATTTGTAGGCTAGACTTGAGTAAGGTAAAGAATAAATGTCTAATTTGTCAGGCATTAAATATTTAGTTTCACAGCTGCCAGTTAACCTAAATACTTAATTATAATTAAATTGTTTTGTGTACAGGCTAATGATAGAGGTGACTACTTTCCTATTTGGGGGACTTGCTTAGGACTTGAACTTCTAACAGTGCTTACAGCAAAGAAAAACTATCTAAAAAACACAGATACAGATAATATGACTCTACCACTCAGGCTTGAGAAAGGTATTTGGAAATTATAGGATTTTAGACAGTTGTGAATAAGCTGTAGTCGTAATATACATACATTAACAAATATCATTCTCATATTTTTTGTTTCTTTTTTAGTTAATGTTCAGAGTGCCTTAATGTTACTGACACTGTTAAAAAGGTGAATCTTAGTATTGTTTGTACACATGTACGTATCCCCTCTCTAAGCACATCTGCACAGCACAAAATAAAATGCACATTTCACCCACAGGAAATCTGTCTATCTAGACATCACTGTTGCACTAGTGATTGCAAGTATAGATATAAGATAGTTTTATAGTAAAAAAAAAAAGATGTATGTTTGTAAAAATGGTGTTACTAAATAGGCAAGGTAGATAGTAAGATATATATAATTTTAATGAATGCTAATTCCAAAGCTAAATGTATTGTAGGTTGAAAGGTGCATAAAAGATCTTAAAAACTTCAAAAATTGTAAATAGAAAAACCATAAATATTATAAGCATGATTTTTTGTAGGGTATAGCCAGTTTATATGCCACTTAAGCACTTTTTATTAAAAACTTTGGCTTTTAGAATAGACATATTAAAATAACAATGTTTTAAGCAGTTTAATTAAAAGTATTTTTTTTTGTTACATTGAAACAAAAATACTACTGTTAGGGTTTGTTTGAATGAGATAATACTAGTTAAATTAAAAATAATGATTATTTTGAGATTAACCTAAAGTTATTTTAATCAATCCTCAAAAAAAAAAAGCAAATTACATACAAAATATAATTGAGTAATCATGTCAAATACTGAAAAAAATTAATATTGATTTGTTTCTGGTTAGAGAGGTTGATTTTACATTATATGTGGAAAAACATAATGTGTATCCATATATCTTTTGTGCTGACCACATTGTTATCACCTACTAAAGCATGATTCCCTTTATTACAGTCATTTGGAGGAGTGCACTATCAGCTCTTTAGTCTTTTAGTTTAAACTTTTTCATTTTAGAATCTTATCTGGTATTTGATCTCTTTATCTGTTGTTGTTTTTTCTTAATGCAGATGAAAATAGCTAATACCCCTTTTATAAGTATATGGTATAAGTAGGCCTACATGATTCAATATTTTAGTTTCATAAAAAAATCTAGAAATGAAAAAAACAACATTGTTATAGATGTTTATTGCTTAAGAGGTAAGAAACTGGCCAAAAAGATGAATAGAGGCTCTGTATTCTAGAAACTGAATCATCTTTACTGCAAGTATTTGTGTGTTAAATTTACTTAGCATTTTGTCCTGAGTGGTTTCTTACTATTTTTAATTCTTATTTAGTACTGCACAGTTGACATTCTTCTAGGCATTATGAACATGTCCCTAAAATTTAAATGATCAGTTTCTAGACAGAGTTTTAACAGAGCTCTGAAAAAGAAATTCTTGCAGATAGTTGAAAAGAAAAAGCAAATGTATTTTGGTTTAATATAATTATCTAATTATTATCTTATCTTCTAATTATCTTCACTTAGGTTTTGACCAAAGCAGACTTTTCAAAGATATGCCAGTGGAATTAATTAAAATTATAAGTACTGAACCTGTCACACAGAACAACCATATCTGGAGTTTATTAACTGAAGTAATAATAGACAATCATATTTTTATAATGATTTTTTTTTTACAACTTGTACTATTTTCCTATTCTATTTTTTCCAATAGTAATTGCCGTTGTATTTTTTTTCTCATTTTGATAGTAACAAAAATAAAAATCTACTTATGAGGGTCAGAACTGGCAAGTGCTAAGAGAGCTTCACTGACAAACTGAAGGTTTCAAGATTGAGTCTCGACTTTTTATTTTCTAAAATTTTTTACAAAGTTTAAATCTTCTCACACAAGTCTTTCAAATGCAATTAATGAATCGTTGTCTGAGCGTTTGATAGTGCTCTGGACTGTTGTCTGATGGTTCTAAGTTAAACTGCCTCCTGCCATTGTGCAGGAGGTTGGGGCTAGGATGCAATATCATAGTTTCTTAAGGAACATCCGAAACGTGTAAAGCAAACAATTCAAACAATTGTATGCCAATGAACTATCAGCCTCTCTTGTGCATTTGTACCTGCTAAACAAGAATGCCAAGAAAAAAACTATCAGACCATGCAGTACTTTTATATGTACATTTGTTTAAAACACATTATTGATTTACGTTGCAAAAACTATTGATGCTGAGAATACAACTAACTAGGCTAAATGTACAAAGCAGTGCATTGTAATGAGAACAGTTAGCATAAATAGTAAAATAAACAAACAAATTTGTAAACTTAAATATTTTGATTCAAGTAATCCTGTGAAGTTTGATATAATGGTACCAATAACAGAGATTGAATATTTAAAATTAAAACTCAAATTGTTATGAAACATTTTTGCTGTCATAATTAATTTGGCATTAAGTTTCTGTTTAGTTGCTTAGTAAAAAAAACTTACATTACATGCTTTTAGCAAAAATTTAACTTGTGTTTTTATTTTCTCAGGATTATAAGAACATTCCAGTATTAAATACCTTCTATCAAGTGTTATCTACAAATGTGGGCAGAGATAACAAAGAATTTGTGTCCACATTTGAAGGTGAAAAAAACATTTTAAAATGTTTGAAATACATTCATGTTTTAATTATTATTATTAATTAACTTTTGTTACTGGTTGAGTTTGAGTTTTTTTTGGTATCAAACAAGGGAAAGAAATTGTACTGACTAATGTTGTGGCATAACTTAAATAAGTCCCTTTTTTTTACTTTGTAGAAAGAAATAGATGGCTGTTTTAAAAGTTTCTCTCTCCCCCACCCCTTTCCCAACTGGTATGGACAAGTGATTGGATCATAAATGTATTGAGAAAGCTAAAAGCATGAAATTGTGTAAAACAAAAATTGGTAAAAATATTTCTAATTACTCCTTTGTACTTGTGACTTTTTATTTTAGCATTCTCTGTTGATGCCTCCACATTTAATTGTTCATTTGTAAAATCTTGCTTTTCATCATTCTTTATATCACTTAACTGTGTGAAGATGATGAAAAGGTGTGTGTGTGGGGAGGGGGGGGTGTATCAGGATCTTTACAATAAACAAGTGTAAGAGTAACCAACTGCTCTCTCTGTGAAAAGAATTGTGTTTTAAGTCTATGCTTGCTCTCTCTCTCTCTGTATGTATATTATCCCCCAATTACTTTTGTTTTCAGGTTTTAAATACCCATTTTATGGAGTCCAGTGGCACCCAGAGAAAAATGTATTTTTTTGGCCAGACAATCAAGTGATAAACCATGACTCTAATGCCATAAAAGTGTCTCAGTACTTTGCTAATTTCTTTGTGGATGAAGGTCAATCCTTTTTTTTTTTTCATATTTAAATTAGAGAATAATTAAGTAAAACTTGTAAAACATGCTCTTAACCGCCAATGTAGTTGAACTGTGGCAATAGAGTCCATAAATGGATGTTGGATAGTCCAACAAGGAGCGCCTATTTTGGGTAGAGTAAGGTAGCTGATAATTTGGGTTTTTGGCACAATTTACGCCACATCATACCCAGTAACCCTCAAGGGTTATTTCCCCTTTGTAGCTAAAGAGCTAAATGTTATACAGCTAAGTTATAAAAAATAAGGTGAAAATGTAAAACTTTTTTAACAATCATCCTTCACTGAATAGTAGACAGTTTGTAAAATGTAAATACATGTGTAAAGCTGAGTGCTGAAACAATGAATGAAGAAAACTATGTTGCTGCTTGGCGTTTATCATATCGGAGGGTCACTGGTTCATGCCCTGGTCGGTGCAGTTCCTTATTTAAATATATTTTTCAGTTTTCTCATTTAAAAATTGTGTCCCTAGTGCTGTCTCTATATACATCATATGTATTCATATTTTGTAAACTGTAAAAACTGTAATAGATCTGCAGTGTTTTTGTTGAGCATCAACTATCTTGATTGTCTTTAAATTATTTTGGAATTTTAAAAAAATTGCTTTGATAGATTAATGATTTTTTTTTTTTTAATTTCTAATTGATATTACAATATTTGCAGCTACCATATTAATGATTAAATATTGTTAAAATTTTTCAGCCAGGAAGAGCTCCCACCATTTTAACTCAAGTGATACTGAAGCTCGTGCAGTTATTGAAAATGCTCTGCGTGTTTTTGTTCCTAATTTTAATGTTTATGAAGATTATTTGTTTAATTATACAAATAATTATTTTACAAATAAATTTAGTGTTATATCACATGGTTAATCACATATAATATTTATCAGGGTCTACTTAAAACAATTTTTGTAACAAATTTTTCAAAAAGTATCAAAAAGTATATTACTTTTTTAATAGTATTTAAAATGGATATTTTTTTTTTTAGTTCTTTCAATACATACAATGTAACTATGTTAAAAATAGTATATTGTCATATGATAAAGTCATTTTTTAAAGGAAGTTTTTATGTATGGTAATACTATTCTAAGATTTGATAAAATACCTGCGAAATAAATATTACAGATAACATCATCTTGTAAATATTACTGAGCCATTTCGACATGCTTGAATATTTTGAGACAAGAGATGGGACCTCTGTGGCAAAGTTTGTTGTGAAACTCTATTCTATTTAACATACTAAGGAAAGCATCTGTTTACTTTTGCTAGACCTTGGGGTATCAGCATAAATAATATTTGGTACCAGTTTAAATAATCTCTGGTCATTAAGTGTGCCTTAGGCAGCATTCAGTTCCACTGTACCAGTATTTACTTTTATCTAAGCCAATTTTATATATTTTGTTTTTGTTTTCTTAGAAAAATTAATATATGTACTATTTAATTGCTTTTTTTTTTTTTTTTTTGTTTATTTACTTCAGAACAGTAAATCAGTTTATGCTCCACCTAGTGATATTATGTCATTGAACATTTAATTAAAAGAATGTTGTCTATAATTCTTGTTTTCATGTGTATTTTTGGGGGGATTGAATTTATTTAACCTAATGGCAAGAAGCTTCTGCAGTCTAAGTCTATTTACATAGTTAATGTGCCCAGGCAGGGGGGAATGGTGTGGAGAGAGCATTTTATAAGTGTTGTTTTTATGCTATTTTGGGAAATGACAGGCATCTCATATTCATTGAGTTATGTTCCTGTTTTATGGAATGTGTCTCAACAAGGCAGGAGACATATTATCTTAAAATGCTTACAAGGGGGTAGAGGACCAACTGGAACTGAAAAGAGGAAGAGGGACTTTCCATCTTAATTAACAAAATGTAGGCTTCTCTTGTGGTTTTATATTTAAAAAATGCCACTCAATCATTTAACATCAGTTTGTGAAGGGAAAGAAGTTAAGATGGAGTGTTATTTGCTTTGGGTTGCAACTAGCTTCTGTAATTATCATACTAACATAACAACTGCTTTACAAAAACAAAAATGCATGACTTTTATGTACATATTTATTATGTTTAATTTTATTTATGTTGAAACAAGTTACATGCATTTTGTAATTCATTCTAAAAGCTAATCAAACTACTATTCAATTTTAATTCTATTTTTCAATTATAATTGGCACTTATCCAAAAGTAAAACAATTTCTTTAAAAATAACATAAATTAAATCTACATGTAATATATATATAATGGTATATATTTATATATTATATATGTTATCATATCTTACAAGATCAACACCTAAACTCTATACTAAATTATTAAGTTAGCAAATTATGACAAAAATAAACATGGAAAAATAACAAAATAATTGTTTACAAAGGAGCATAGGTTAAATCCTAGAATTAATAAGACTACAGAATTTTTCAAATGTGGTCATAAGAAAGCAAATTACCAACTCAGAAACATCTTTCCAAATCTATAGATTCATTTTCTAGATCTTTATTTTTACAAAATATTTGTAAAAAGAATTTTAAAAAATACCCTGTAACTTTTGTTGACACCAATGAGTGTGAAAAGGAACAAATGAAATCTTTTTACATTGCAATATCAGTAGGTTCTTCTGCCTTTTTATAAAAAATTTGGGGGAGGGCATTCTTGGAGAGGTATTTGTGTTCCTGATAAGCAATTTAACAAATTCAACTCAGCTCTAGTTGAAATGTATTTCTAGCTTCATCTGGATTCAAATTAGAGTCCCTCAGTTGGTCAGTGATTAAAGCCACTTACTTACCCCACAATATTTATAGGCTTGTGACGATAACTTCACAAATACTGTTTTGCAGTTAACTAGGATGACAGAACAGTCCGGAAGTTTTTTTCTCAACTTGGTCCCTTATAAGTCCATAAATCTTAAGTGACCAGATTTTAATAAAATTTTAATAAACCATTACAGACAGTAGGCCTGCATCTAACGGAGTAACATAAAGTAACAAAGGTGAAATAAAGAGCACTTGCAGAACTCTTGCAAACATTCTGTGAATAAAATAATACTAGATTTATGTTTACAATCTCTCACACACACACATAATTACAATGATATCCAACCCATACAAACTTAAAAAAAAGATAGAAAAAAAATAATAAAAAGGAATTCAATTATGCACAAGAAATCCAAACACACAGACATAAAAAAAAATATTTTCATCTCAATTTAAAAAAACTAATGAAGCTCTAATAGTTTCATCTTTCTCCATAAGTCAATCTCAACTTAAATTATCGCTGCAACCTTCAGTTTCTTTCATAATCCAATCAAGTTTTACTTGTCCTGACACATTAAAAATGTGAATCAGTCTAGGCACTAATTTTAGAGAACATCCAGATGATTTTCTGTCTGATTGTGTAGGTGGCTAGTAGACAAACTAATGTGTATAGATACATATTTTGTAGACCATCAAGATTGTAGCCTTTGTTTAGGTAGTCAGTAGACAAACTGATATTTTACAGAACATCAGGATGGCTTTGTCTGATATTGTGGCCTTTGTGAAGGTGGCCAGTATGATGAGTCCACACATTTCACAAAATGTCAGCATAACTTTGTCTGATATTGTGGCCATTGTGAAAGTGGCCAGTATGATGAGTCTACAGACATTTCACAAAACATCAGGATGACCTTCTGTCTGATATTGTGGCCTTTGTGAAGCTGGCCAATATGATGAGTCTACAGACATTTCACAAAACATGACTTTGTCTGATATTGTGGCCTTTGCGAAGGTGGCCAGTAGGATGAATCTACAGACATTTTACAAAACATCAGGATGACTTTGATATTGTAGCCTATGTGAAGGTGGTCAGTAGACAAATGAGTCTTCACACATTTCACATAACATCGGGATCACCTTCTGTCTGATATTGTGGCCTTTGTGAAGGTGGCCAGTAGGATGAGTCTACAGATATTTTACAAAACATCAGGATGACTTTGATATTGTGGCCTTTGTGAAGGTGGCCAGTATGATGAGTCTACAGACATTTTACAAAACATCAGGATGACTTTGATATTGTAGCCTTTGTGAAGGTGGTCAGTAGACAAATGAGTCTTCACACACTTCACAGAACATCGGGATCACCTTCTGTCTGATATTGTACCCTTTGTGAAGGTGGTCAGTAGACAACTGATGAGTCTACACACATTTCCCAGAACATCAGGATGACCTTCTGATACTGAAGAGCAGGAGGTAACGCCAGTCCGGTCTTTATTGTTATACTGGTTGGGCTAAATAGCTATCTATGTATCTTTATCCTAGATTTACAATATCTGTACTAGGCAAATAGTGACTTGCATTCAAAGATCTAACAGTCTGTATCTTTATCCTAGATTTACAATATCTGCACTAAAGACAAATATCCTAGATTTACAATATCTGTACTAGGCAAATAGTGACTTGCAATCAAAGACCTAACAGTGTGAAACCTAAGACAAGTGAATACTTTTTCTATAGCTCAATATTTGATAGCTGTAGAAACCTACAAATGGCAGCTACCTAATCTAATATTGACAACGGTATCAAGAACAAGACAGACAACTGAGAATTAGATTCACAAGGGAAGTAATAGGCACAATGACATAATTTTGTTATTTTTGTTCAGTTTAGAGCTGTCAGTCGCATATGTGGTGAGACTGAATGTATGTTTGCTTTTGTTATTGATAGTTTAGTTTAGTTGTGCTGTCTGGTTGCTTAGGCGACTATAGCCCCTTGGTCGCAGACCGAGGTGCACAGATTGGGCCCGCCTACTAGACCCACCATCTGCTTACTGTTATTAAATTGTTGACAAGATAAAGGTCCAGCAGCGCCTCCTGACCTGCTCACATTTACAAGCAGAATAAAACAAAAAAAATAATTGGATCAAACCTTGGAGTAATCTCAAATAAATGAAACTATAGCATTTAAATAATAATAAACTAATGAATGATATTTCACAACTGTACACACACTAGCTTCTGTGACATTTTCACAAGAAAAAAAGACCAGTAGTAAAGAATTGTTTGGAAAAAGCATACTGCTCACTTATGGGCCCCATGTTAATAAAGACAAGAACCTAATGTTATTGCAAGAGATGTAAGACGGGCTAAAAATGCCCCCAAGCCAACAGAATCATCGGTTGAGACGCCTCGAGGTACCAGAGGACCCAACACTGCACCTGAGTCATTGGCCCACGCAAGCCAACCTTCTGTGGCACAGATGACTTCTATCAGGTCAGAAGTGCCTATAACTGACGATGAGCAATATACAGGTAGTCACATTGCAAAGCTACCCTCTACAACGATCCCAGAGTCCAGTTCCTTTTGTGCCCACATATTTGTGAGAGCATGGTGTGACAGTCAAACAGGCCCAAGGGAGAAAGTGGACTGTAGGTAGTATAAAGAAGGTTGAACGTCGCATAAAAGGCCAAGGCAGAATGGTTGGACAGAATGAGCGCACCCCTTTCATCATTACAGAAAGGCCTAGATATACCAATGGTTGGTTCACCGTCGAAGCTGAAGAAGGTAGCTACTATCGCAGGGTCTTGGAGAAAGAGATGTTGATTTCCTCTGAACATTATTTACTTGTATTTTTATGAAGTGTAATGTTTTATGTACTTATTTGTCAGTCATTTAATGTTAGCATTATTATTATTATTTATAGATATTTTGTCATTTAGCTGCGGAAGTCGAATGTATGTAATGTATTTCCAGTAATTTTTTATTTTGTTTTGCCGGGACGCAAAAGTTTTGAGCGGGGGTGAATGTGAGCATGTGCCCCCTGGGCTATTTTTATATGTATTTTTATATTTAGTTATATTTAGTTTGAGTTTGAGCTATGTTTATATATACTTTTATTTTTATAGGCTAGTACCAGAATTAGCATTGGTACTTCCGCCTATGGTTGTATGGGTTATTGGCGGGTAGTATCCCATGCTTTTTCTTAAACGGTCGAAGTGTACAGTCAGTACAGTATCTGTGTCTGTGTGACAGGTGATGATCTTTGTGATCTGGCTATTGTTACTGCTGCAACTGCTGCTATGTTTTGTTATTGCTGCCTTTGCCTGTTTATATAGACCTAGAGTAGTAAAGCGTGTTTTAGTATTTTGGTATTACAGTTGAGAAACCTGGATTTATTGAACTTTTAAAAGTACTGGAGAAAAGATACACTGTGCCTAGTCGCAAATATTTTACAGAACGCTTAATTCCAGATATCTACAATATTTCTTCAATGCTTCGTGAAATGCTATCTGATGCTAAAAGCATCGCTTTCTCAACGGACACTTGGACAGCTGATAGTACCACCGAATCATATTTTGGTTAAACTGCCCATTGGTTGAATGAGTCATTTGACCGAAGCAGCTATGTTTTGCATTGTACAAAATTTGATGGCCAGCATACGGCTGCAAATTTGCTGTCAGCATTCGAAACATCACTTGAAAATTGGAACATACATCGAGAAAACTGTCATTTGGTTCTACGTGACAATGCAGTAAACATCACCAAATGCTTTCGTGATGGTAAATTTGCAAGTGTTGGTTGCTTTGCACATACAATACAACTTTGTGTACACGACGGTGTTTTGAGTCAGCAATGTGTAGTGGATATGATTCATGCAGCAAAAAAAAAAAGTATGCCTTCCTTATGTTAAAGAGGCTGTTGGAGCAACGTAGAGCCATAACACTGTACTGTGCAGAAAATGAAAAATTAAGCAATTTATCTCCAAGCCAGTGGTCTGTTGGTGAGAAAGTGTCTGCTCTTCTACAACCTTTTGAGGAAGTTACCCGTGAAGTAAGTGCAGCGGCAGCTTCTATTTCCATTGTGATTCCATTAGTACGTGTTCTGAAGATATTCCTGCAGCGTGAGGGTAATGATAAAGGAATTAAAAATATGAAAAGTACATTACTGGAATGCTTGAACAGCAGGTTTGAAAAATTAGACAACAACCATCTGTACAGCATAGCAACACTGCTTGACCCTCGTTTTAAATCTCTTGTAATAAATGAGAATGCATGCACTGAAGCAAAGGCAGGAGTCCTAATTTATGCAACACGTCACCAAAATCAAAGTGGTGATCACAAACCTGGTCAAGCAGTGCCTTTAATTTGTTTTTAATTTCCCAACAAATCAGAGGACACATACAGAAGAGGGTTTAATCGATTTAAAATGTTTCTTCCTGGATGGGAGCCTCAAAGAATTACGATGGACTTCGAGGAGCGGCCATTAACGCCGTGCAAGAAGAATGGCCCAACGCTGTGATCACGTGTTGTTTTTTCCATCTAAATTAAAATATTTGGAAAAAGATTACAGAAACTGGGTTGTCAACTTTTTATGGCCAGAGTGGTGAAAATGCAACCCGATTAAAGATGACAGCTGCAATGGCTTTCGCCCTACCCGAAGAAGTAATTAACAGTTGAGAAGAGCTTCCGGTTATCCTCCATCCCTGGAAACTGCTGCAGCAACAGAACATACAGCAGAAGCTTGACAATTTATTAACCTACTTTGAAATAAATTACATTGGGAACAACATTGCAGGTGTCAGGCGCGCGCCTAGAGTTGCAGCCATTGAAATGTGGAATGTGCGATCACACTCATTAGAGCACTTTGGGAGGACAGACAATGAAGTCGAGGGGTTTTACTTAAAAGTGGCCCACACGTTTGGGGCTCAGTATCCGAATTTATGAAAATTTCTCAAAGGACTACAATGTTACAAGTGGAAACAGAAAAATTAATAAGGAAATGAAAGCAGGAGTCGTTGGACGAAAACAACGTCCATCTTTTTTCGACTTGCAACAAGGATTGCCAACATCACTGCTACATGGCCAGTTAGAATTAACTTGGAGAGTTTTTTGAAAGGAATTGGTCATAACTTCTATTACGGTGGCCATTAAAAAGTTTTCCTTTGTAGCAGTGCTAGCTTTCTCTATGAATTTTGCTTAACTATTTATGTATATTTGATATGTGCTTTTGCTTTTTATTATTATAATTTGATTGTTATGATTGTTAAAATATAATTATTTACATAATCTTATTTTCATTTTTCTTTGAAACAAATACTTGAGTAAGAAAATAAACTAGAATTATTTGGCTAAATCATGATTGAAAGTGTATGTGCATTTTTTATATAATGTACAATATATGGTTTCACTGTTCACCTCTGAAGCTCACATACTAGATACAGATCTAAGGTACTTACATGTCAATATTAAGACATCTAAGAAAACAAAAAAAACTAATTACATATACAGCAGAAGAAAATATTTTGGTTCCCTATCAAAAAATGATAAATTTATCGCAAAAAACAACAAAATTGTTTCAATAATCTTGTTTGAAGTCCAAGCAATCAAATAACCCTACCTATGGGCATCACATATAAAAACCAGTTAATTAAAATACAAATAAAATAGAACAATAGTTAATTTAGTACTATTGTTAAATAAACCCCTTTTAATATTGATGGAAAGTACTATACTATTGTCTAGTAGATAGTAGATTTAACATGTGTATAGGCAATGTCCAATAAAGTTTTATTACTTCCTGAGGAGCACAGTCTAGCACTCAACTAGGTGTTAACTATGGTATACAGCTGAATAGGTAAATTCCAGGTAGATAGAAAAAAAAAGAAGGGTGGCGGTGTATAGGTATATTAGCTGATGGGAAAACTTCAGCCATTGAACACTTTGCTGATAAATTTCCTTCAATCGTGCCAAAAAATGCAACAGTAGCTGACATCCAACTGGAGTATGCAAACCTACTTAACAACTGATATCACATGCTGTGTAAAAGATAGAAAAGATTCAACATGGCCAGCTATAGCAGAAAATAATGAGAAAATATTTAAAATTCTGCAACAAATGATGATGTGATTTCTGACTATTCTTCATTCATCTGCTCACTGAACGTATTTTCAATTATGAGATTAAAATAAGACTGATGCCAGAAGTAGCCTCAGTAACGACACTTTGGAAGCATTGCTTATAGCCACATGAAGACCAGAAAAGCATTGGTCAGAAAGTATACTGATGTTGAGTTGAGAGATTTGAAAACAGTGTATATGAAATCTTTCCAAAAAGATAATTAGAGACTATTCAAATATAATTGTAAATAATACTTTATTTAGAACTGGATGTGAAAATTATATAAATAAGGTAAGCATTTTTTATATTAATTTTAATATCATTTCGGTTTATACTGTTAAAAATAAAGACGTTCGCGCATGTGTTACACATTGACGTCCCAAAATACACATTTTGACCCTCAGTGCTACACATTTGGACTTTTTTTAAAGTAGGGAGGTCTTTTATTTCAGCCAAGAACTCCATTGATGTTGGCAATGATCAAACTGGTCATTTAAAAAAAAAAACTTTTAGCTTAAAAATGTTTTGTACATATCTGATGATTAATATTTCTCGTGTTTGTACAATTTATTTTAGTGGTCTAGATTTACTTTTTGATTTAGATATTTTCATTTTCTGTCTGCAGAACGTATTCTATAAAGACTTAAAAACAAATAGATAAACTTTTTTCATAACAGAAACTGTCAGACAGAATTTGTCTTCAGGCCCAACGTCAAATGCAAGAAAGAGGCACAAATAAATTCGAACAAACTTAAATATGCTTCAGTTTCCTCTAACAAATAGTAAATCACTTCTAGAGATAGCAGTTAAGCAGCTTAGTGAAGACGATTTTAGAAAATTTTCGGTAAGGCGCGATTCAAAACTTAAAAAAAAATTATTTACGCCAGGTCAGCATTTGTAAATAGGGATGGGCTTACAAACCGTTTAATCATTCAAAGCCTTAAAAAAAATACCACATAAAGAGCTTTGGTCTCGTTGATTGTGCCTCAGGATAGGTGTATAATATCCTAACTTATTATGGGGCCAACACATCCTATGATCCATCAATGGACAAAGACAGTGGCATGGCAATAAAAAACTTTGCAACACAGTTAAAACATATAGGCCAGGGACATCGCATCTTTGCTGACAGATGATATACCACTAAAGCATTACTGGATGACCCGAAGAAGAAAAAGTTTGATTTTACTGGAACCCTTCCAACAAACAGGGTTGGATTTCCAGCAGAAAGAAAGATATTAAAGATGTCGCATATGGAGTCAAAGTTCTGGCTAGACAGTTTAATGTGGGAGGCCTTCAAGGATATAAAAAAAACTAAAAAGCCGGTTGTTGCTGTGAAACAACAAAAGCCAAAAGTCATTCATCAGTATAACCAGTACATGAATGGTTGTGACCGAGCTGACTAACTGCTTGGTTATAATGGCCACCATAACCGAAAATCAAAGACATGGTGGAAATTTTGTTTTTTTAAGCATTGAAATTAGCACAATTAATGCAGTTCTTAGCCAACAACAGCCTGAAGGCCGGAAAGTTGATAGCCTACGCAAGTCGTTCCTGCGGCCCAATGAGCACAACATGAAAAACTATAGTGCGGCCAAATTAGAACCATTAGGATTGAAGTGAGCGGTGACCGACAAGTTCCAGGGATACTTACTAGGAAGTAAGTTCATTGTATTTACGGATAATAAACCGCTGAGCTATATTACGACTGCCAAAATTGTGATAGTAAATGTTATTGTTTTGTCAGGCCCGTCCTGTTATTGTAACCCAGTAACCCACATTGCTGGCATGTCGAAAGAATGTGCTAATTAACAGATGGGGGAGGGGATAATGGAATTCCTTTTAGGCCTATATATATGGACGATCTAACATGAATAAAAGAGCATTTAAACAGACAAGAAGAAAGTGTTTGTTAGTCTCTACTAGCCTACTATTACATGGTGTCAGATGAACCGACTCCACCCGCCACACTCACTCATTTAATGGAAATGTTGCAGAAAACTGGAGAAGTTTTAAGCAGTCGTTTCAAATTTACACAATAGCAAGTGGACTTGATACCAAAAGTAAAGAAGTACAGTCCATGACATTCCTACATGTTATTGGCCACGAAGCAGTTCAAGTCTACAATACATTCCAGTGGACGGACGATGAGTGTGAAGACTGCGATATCAGCAAGTCCTTTCATACACTGAATTGCATTTGAAACAAGTTTGAACACAAATACTGCCTTCCGAGAAAAATTGTAACGATTGAAAGGCATAATTTTTTCAAGAGAAGTCAAAATGAAGGAGAAACCTTTGACAGCTTTTTGACCGATCTCAAACTCAAGGCAAGGTCTTGTGAATTTGAGTCACTAAAAGATTCACTAATTAAAGACTAAATAGTAGGAGGCATAAGAAATGAGAGCACAAGAGCAAGACTTTTAAGAGAACCTGATCTGAACATTACCAAAACTGAACACATTTGCCGAGCAGCGGAAGCAACTGATTGGCAACTCAAAGTCATGAAAGAAGAATGTGACGTTCAAGCGGTGTCATCAGCTACAAAGAACTTTAGTAGAACGAAATCAAAATTGAACTGCGGCAATTGTGGCAGACAACATTTACCAAAGCAGTGTCCAGCTTACGGTAAAATATGTTACAAATGCGACAAAATGAACCATTTTTCTAGTGTATGCAGATCAAATAACATCCAATTCATCAATTACAAGACTGAAGCTACAGATGATACCAAGTCTGAAACTTCTTTAATAGACAGTATAGGTTCACAAAACCAATGTAATGAGTGGAATGCAGTTATCACTCTAGAATACAAACATATAACATTTATATTGGATACAGGAGCACAAGTCAACATTCTTCCTTATAGGATTTTCAATCAACTTAGAAGAAATAAACTACAGAGGTCATCATCAAGACTTACTACATACAGTGGTGAACATTTAAAGGTTGATGGCAAAACACACATTAAATGTTCAGTAAAAGAAAAAACTGCATGGATAGAGTTTCACGTAGTAGATACACACTCCAAACCAATTTTGGGTCTACCAGGTTGCCAGCAGATGAACCTTATTCAGAGAGTAGATTTTTAGAAGATGTAACATTAAACAACCATGCTGATGTTTTTACTGGCCTTGGATGCTTGAAAGATATCAAAGTTGATCCAAACATAAGACCAGTGGTACATGCAGCAAGAAAGGTTCCAGCGGCACTTCGAGAAGAATTGAAAAAAGAAGCTAAAACATCTGGTCAAGACCCATATTTAGCCATGCTACAGTTCAGAAATGCCCCAAGTCCAGATGGACCTTCACCAGCAAGGCTGCTCATGGGCAGACGTTTGAGAACTAATCTTCCGACAACAAATACTTATCTCAAACCACCAGTTCCAGACCAAAAAGAAATGGCAGATGTATGGGGGAAAAAATGATCAAAGACAATATTATGACAGAACGGCTAGACACACTGAAAGACAACAGTTTCATCCTGGAAAAAAGGTCTTTATGCAAAAGTATCCTGGAAGTCAATGGAAGCCAGCCACTGTCATCTCAGAAGCTTCAACGCCAAGATCATATTTTGTATAGACACCTGAAGGGGCCACATACAGAAGAAATAGAAAAATGTTAAGAAAGACATTTTCTAGACCAAACGAAACTCCAGATGTATTTGAATGGGACAATTCTGATACATCCTACGAATCGCAAGTTACAGAACCCGAGACTGCGATTGCTAGTACAGCACCTGTTGTAACACAATACGGCCCAGCCCCAGTGGTTACACTCTATGGCAGACCAGTAAGACCAAACGTTTTCCTGATGTAGATATTTAGACATTTACTATTTAGACATTCATTATTTGAAATGCAGCCTACTGTGTAAAAGGCTTTATGATGTTTTTTTACATTATATTATATAAATATTTAAACACAACTGTAAAGCATTACTTTAAACTTGTAAACATAATAGCAATGTTCGAATTTTATAATGTAAATGTTTTAACCTTTGAATAGTTACATTGAAATGTCTATTGATTATCTATGTTGGATGTAAATATTTTATACTATGATGGAGAAATAGTTTTATAGATGTTTTATCATTGAATGTTTGTAAGAAGGGAGATGTGATAGTAAATGTTTTTGTTTTGTCAGGCCTGTCCTGTTATTGTTACCCAGTAACCCACATTTCTGGCATGTCGAAAGAATGTGCAAATTAACAGATAGGGGGGATAATTGAATTCCTTTTAGGCCTACATATATGGATGATCTAACATGAATAAAAGAGCATTTAAACAGACAAGAAAGTGTGTGTTAGTCTCTACTAGCATACTATTACAAAAATCATCTCAACTAAACAAAGGTGGGTAGCTGAACTAGATGTGTAGAAATGGAATACAGAGCTGGCAAGTGTAACACTTAATGGTGATGCCCTCTCTCGCTTTACTGTCGCAAAACTGCCTGAGAGTGATGAAGAAGAACATTTCATCAGTCTATACACCATGAAACTAACTACCGATGTAACTCCAGAGGTTTCCTCTGGCCAGAATCTCAACCAAGTTTGTTTTTTTAAGAGAGAAAGTAGTGAATTAAAATGCTACGAAAATAAGGGAATGCGCCGACAGAGGCTCGAACCCTGGTGCTGCTATTCATTTATGTGTATGTATCATCATTTGTTTCAGCACCTAGCTTCAGCTCTATGTTTACGTTCACAGCTTAATTGCTCAAACCCACTGAATCTTCCATATGTAATGTGCTTATGTTATCCACTTGTCATTATGAGAGATATACAATTAGATAGAGCCATCGTTTGTCTAATACATGCCTAACGGCTGTCTGTGTCGGCTCTATTGAAGTTGTTGAACGGATGCTGCGAGGTGGGGGAGGGGCTAGCTAGGGCTTGTGACCTTTGATTTTGATTTTGGGCACATCGGCACAATTTAGGCCATGTCGTGCCTGCAGTCCCTCAAGGGCCACTCTCCTTCCACACAACAAAGGCCAAATTCCATACAGTCAAATCATTAAAATCAAGGTCTATTCACAGTTAAAATAGTAGAGGTAGTAAAAATTTAATAATTTGGTAAAAATCTAATGTAAATAGTACATGTTTACAAATTCATAAATCAGATTTTCGTAGACAACCCCACTTCCAGGAGCAAGCTAGGGCTTGTGACCTTTGAACACTGGGGTGGTAATTTGCATACGGGCGAAATGAGTCTGGATCAGAAGAATGTTTTTTTTTTTTGGACATTCCAATGGTCTAGAGGTTAAGTTCGCTTAATTCGTTATCGCTAGGCGGTGGTGTCGAATCCAGAGTCACAGGTTCGAGCCTCGGTCGGCGCATTTCCTTACTTTCATAGCATTTTAATTTACTACTTTCTCTCTTAAAAAGTTGGTCCCTGGTGCTGCTATTCATTTATGTCTAATATATATGTATGTATAGAAATGTGAAAGCAAGCACAATGGAATACCTCGGGAGAACGGACAACGAAGTTGAATGATGACGCCTAAAAGTAACCCACATATTTGGGGCTCAATATTTTACAACATATGCATATATATGATAATAATTTTGACTCTTTCTTAGTACCATTATAAGTAAAAGTGATTGTTGATTTAATGATCTTTTTTTATTTGCAGCATAATGCATGATAAATTGCGTAATTTCCAGACTCTCCTGAATTAGTATGTTTGGGATGGTCAAACACCTTTGAAAAATGGACACGTTATATATTTTTTCCATTCAAAGAAGTTTCAGAAACTTTATGTAACAAATTTACTAGTTTCTTTTTTAAATCAAGGCGTTAGCAGATGAAGAGTGAAATTTTTGTGTGTGTTATATCAGCATGATATTAAGGCATATACACCAGAAAGTTCAAACTTTGAAGAAGAAATTTCTTGTTAATTGCAACACTTTAAGAGATTTGTTTAAAAAAGACTGCCAATAATATTTAAAAAAAACTGTCATTGTAAATCAATAAAGGGCTCCCAGTCCTAACATTAACAGCACTTCTTAAAAAAAATCCAAATTACATAATAATAAAGAACATGCAATAATATCAGAATTAAATGCGCAGCTGAAAGAAGCTAGAGAACAAAATTTAAAACTAAGGCTAAAGTCTGATATTATTAACAAATTAAAAAATGAAAAACAGATTTGGAAAATAAAGTACACAAATTTACTCAAAGAAAATAAAAAATTAGCCAAATACAGTCTATGCGCAATAAAATAATGGAATTAGAATCTTGTCAGCGTGCTAATGAAAGGAAATATATAGAAGATCTTAAAGAGCTAAACAAAGAGCACATTGAAAAAAACATTCGAACTCCAAAAGGCTAAGGACGGAGTAAAACATTTGAATTTGCTTTTAGCTGAGGCTAATGCCAATATCCTTAAAGGTAAAGAAGCTACTGATAAATGCTCTTTGAACATTCCATCAAGCGAAACTTGAGATATCAGAGAACTAGTCAATGTCCACGGGTCCCAGAGTATCCTACTGAACTAATTAGAGATGGCCCATGGGCTATGACTTTGGGGCCTGAGCTAAAACAGTTTTTGATTTTCCATAATGGGCCAGATATAAATAATCGGATTTATGTTTTTGGTTCTGACGAGTCGCTCAGATGACTTATATCAAGTGATACTTGGCTGATGGATGGCAACTATAAAATGGCTCCAAATGGCTTCCTACAGCTTTATGTCATATGTGTTCCACTAGGCAATACAGCGGCGGTCTCGACTGTCTACAATCCAAAACAGAAGAAACGTACGAAACTGTTTCCAGCAATTGTTGCCATGAACTAGATTTAAATCCAGACCCATCGACAGTTGTCGTAGATTTTGAAAAGTCTGTTATTAACTCCATTCAAAGTGTATTTGGGCATCATATACACATACAGGGGTGTTTTTATCACCTTGCCCAAAATACGTGGCGGAAAACTCAAGAACTTGGTCTCGTTACCAAGTATAAGGAAAGTGAAGAATTCAGACAATTCTGTGGCCAGATCGATTCCTTAGCATTTCTACCAGTAAATGACGTTCCAGCAGGAATGGCTTTGCTTCAGAGCCTTTGTCCAGAAGAAGCACTTCCACTTTTGAACTATTTTGATGAGACATATGTTTCTGGTTCAATAGTGCGAAGAAACCCACGCACACAAACAAATATTCTGTCTCTTCGTTTTCGACGTGTCCCTCCCATCTTCCCTCCGCAAGTGTGGAGCGTCCATTCGGCTACATTAAACAGTTCACCCAGAACTAACAACATTTGTGAAGGATGGAACAACATTTTTTTCTAACACCCTTCAATTTGGAAATTAATTAAAACTTTACAAAAAAGAAGAGGCAGCAGTTAGTGCATTAATAGGAAAGGACGCTATTGGAAATCCGCCATTAAAGAAATACAAAAAGGTTTTTATTGACCAACAAAAAAAGACAACAAAATGTGTGTACACAATATACGGAAAAAAACAACAACATTAGAACAATTATTAAAGGGAATTGGCCACAACATAAGATTTCACTACTCTTATAAGACTTAAATCAACTTTGTTTTGTAAATTATAGTCAGCTCACCTTGACGAAAACATTTTTTTAGATTTATTTTTTTTTTTTGCTTTGTAAGTTTTGTAAATAAATTTACTTAAAAATTAAAATTTTCATATCAATTTAATGTTTTTATTTGTCAGGCGAGGACTTTTTACAATAACATAAAAACATTACAACGGTGTAAAACGCTAACGCCAGGTGTTCTTAATACAATAACGCAATACATAGAACAAAGATTAGTAGAAAACAAAAAAAAATTTAAACACAAAACCTAATAAAATACTCTAAAAGACCAAAAAAAAGAGAAAAAAAGAGACAAAGAAACAAAAATAGAGACATTTTTTGTTCCATTAGTTCAATGCTAATTCATTAATGTGTTCCTTCTATTTCCTAGTGCCGTTAGAGCAGGAAGATAGGTTGCCTGAATTAACCGATCTTCCAAAAAAACAAGGAATTATTTATGTAAAGAAAAAAGACTCAATAAGTTCCATATAAAAATAAATTATTTTGTTACTTTATTACAATATTTAAACCGAGACAATACGTTATAGCTAAGATAAATATTAGCCCCTAAGATAAATAAAATCGCCCTCTCCCCATCAAACTTAATTTGCTTCTTTTTAAAGGATGTCGCACTTTTCGAAAAGGAAGGGATGGGGCGGTGAAAATGTTGATGTTCAATTCAACCTCGCGCCTTCTCTAACATAAAATAAAATATATTTATTATGATTTTCGCGAAGGTATGATTCCCCCATTCCTTTTGTTTTCAGTACCAATTGCTTGCTCTTCACAATAAATAAAAAGTTCGAATACAAAAAAGGGAAAATAGTCTCATGCATGCATTATTTAACACACACATAATTAAAACAAAAAAACAACACTGGTTTGCCTAACTTTCAACACTGTTCATTAAAATAAAACTATCTGCATTTCTATTGTATTATAATTTTTATTACTGTATTAATATTATGATGATTTTAACAGAAATGTGTCTCCCAAAGTTTTTGGAAGGCCTATAAAATATAACCCTCAGACTTCCATTTAAACACCTTTGTACTAAGCCGATCTTCTTTCTATACCCTTGACCCCCCGTGTGTTGGCTTAAGATTCGCTACGTAACTTTTACGACCAACTTTACATCTACCTGCGAGAAATCCTCTCCTTAAAGTGGGAGTGGGTGCCCCCCCCCCATCCCATTTTAAAAGTACGACCCCTCCCTTTCGCACAAGCAGAGGGCGATTGCGATTATATTTATCGCCAAAACTCCCCGACATAATAAAAATATTTTATAATACTTTTTAATCTAAAGTATTTACATTAGTAACAATATTTACACAAATTGCATAATAATCAATTTTAAAAACTCACCAGTCAATCTTAGGGGTAGATGATGGAGTGAAGCGATGAACGGAGAATACTCTCTACCTCCCCTTCCCTGAATGCTGTGATGTCTATATTATATAATGACTCAGGAGTCATTTTTTCCACACATTGTCATGATTGTCTTTTTTTTTTTTCATTTATCAGCTTTTCTTTAGTTAAAATCGTTATAGGGGCTATTTATTATAACGTCACTGATAGCCCATAGCCTAAGTATAAAATATACGTTAACATTTTAAAATGATTTTCAAAATTAAGGTCGTTAATTCAAGAGTGCCTGATTTTCCGCCTTGTCGAAGAGTGCCTAAATATCTAGATACCATATAGTTTACACAACGTTTGTTTAAAAATAAAAAAATGACATTTATTTGTGTACTCAATATACGGAAAAAAACAAAACATTAGAACAATTCTTAAAGTATCTCAAGTACTTGAAAAACATTTGAAATCATCAGCGTCATACGCCACATACATTAGCAAAACCATTCAAAATGAACTAATATCACTTATGGGAGAAAGCATAACAAACACCATCGTGCAAAGATTGAAAGAAAACAATTTTGTTTCTATGTTGCTGGATGAAACCACGGATGCTTATGGCATTGAGCAATCAACCTTCTAACGGTGGGAAGCAGAGTTCTTGTTGAACGTAGATAAAAAGGCCAGAGGAGAATGTTTATGCAGTATGAGCCCGCATGTTATATAATTACTGCGGTACCCAGGTATGCTTCTAGATGGTACATGGTCGAGTCAGAAGATGACAGTACATGCAGATGTGCGCTAGGAGGAGATGAAGTTTGTCTACTCACCTTATCGATTCTTGTATTATTTTTTTTGATGTTATATTTTACTATATTTCAACATGTTATGATGCAATTTTATTTAGCATTTAAAAGCTTTTTAAAGGCTTTTTAGTTGAGCATGTACAGAATTAAGAGCATTTTTTTAAAGATGATGAAATGTATTAGAAGTGGCTTAATCTATTCCAGATGAATTATATATTTTTTAAAAAGTGTATGTTAATTCTTTTTTTTTTTGCTTTTGTCTTTTGGAGACCATGTAATTAATGTACCTTTGGTTAATGGAGCTATATATATATATTTATATATTTTTTTTAAATGTAGATTTTAGTGTTAATCAATTGATGAAGATGTCATTAGTAAATTGTTTTTATTTTGTTTTGCGGGGACGCAAAAATTTTAAGGGGGAGGGGGTGAATGTGAGCTTGCGCTCACAGAGCTATTTTTATATTTTCCATTTTTATAGGTTAGAGCTAGTTTTAGATATTCTTTTATTTTTGTATAGGCTAGTGTATATATTGTATGTGTACTTACGCTTAGGGTAGTATGGGTTATTGGTTATTGGCGGGTAGTATCCCATGCAGTTTTTTAAACAGTTGAAGTGTACAGTCAGTACAGTATTTCTGTCTATGTGACAGTTGATGATTTTGGTGATATGGCGTGCAATTATTTTGAAATAATTCTGTTGAGCGAAGAGGAGGTCTCTCGTGCCATAGCATGAACACCACCTGGCAACAGAAAACTGGTGTGTGCATATTTCTTAAAAAGGTCGAAAATGCTTGCGAATTGATACCCAACAGTTATCTGACGATAACAACGGCCAGCTTACATTCGACTAGCAGCAAGGTTTGCTAATGTCACAGCTACTTGGCCAATGAAGTTGCTTAGCATTGTAGTGCGTAGTAACGAGGCCTTTTCTTTCGTTTGTGGAGATTAGTGTGAGCTGGCGCTCCTATATCTAATTTTTGACCTAATTTTATTATTTATATAGGCCAGGGCTATGATGTTTGTAATTCAGTGTCCTTTTTAATTTTTATAGTTCAGTGCTGTGTATTTTATAGTTTCCGCTATTTATTACTTTCTGCTAGTTTTAGTCTTTTCTGTTATTTGTGTTTTACTCGTAGAGGAAAAGTAGTTTTTAAAATAGTTAACTAGCCTTAGAGCTGTGGATGTTATTTCCTATTTTTTTGCCCCTGGTTAGTTCTGCTTATTTTTGTCTTTGGCATTAGTGATGGATTAGTTGTTATTTTTTAATATCAGTTTATGAGCAGGTCTGTAAACGGAATAGAGCCCCCATATGAGTTTAGAATAGAAATAACTTTTTATCTTCCTTTTTTGTATTTTTGTAGGATTTAAATTTTAAGATTCTCTTTTTAATGCTGTTTAATTTGGTATGTGGTGTTGTGTAGTCCGTGTCTTTAGTAATTTGCTAGATTTTATTGTTGTGTACGGCTAGGTACAAATTAGGGAAATGGGTAGTCCAGTTTAGTTTTAGATAATTAGCGTGACGTCATGCTCTCCGGTATGTTCGCGCTGACCAGTTATAGCTAGCTCCGGAATCACGTTGAGCTCTCTTTTGTCTTGACCAGTGGTCAGTGCTGACAGTGGTGCCTGTATAAATTTATTTTTGTGTAGTGTAATTTCAGCTGGGACCGCCTGTAAGTTGGAAAATGTTTTTATTTTTGCTATCTTTCGTTTGTATTTGTATTGATTGTTTCTGCATCTATTGCTATAGTCTAGATGCAGACTGATTAGTGTAGTGGCATCACTGGCTAGTTAATTAGCCATGATTACCTCTGATGGAACCGGAAGTTCTGTAGACCTGGGTAGCGTCACCCGATTGCGCCAGCCTTAATGCTTTTTGCTTTCCTATACTATGTCTATGTGTAAATATTTTATTATTTTATGTTTCCTATGTATTTTTATGAATATTTTATCGTTAGGATAACCACTCTATTTAAGTTGGCATTTTGTCCTACTTTTTAATGTAAAAGTAGGCTGCGGCCTAAGCATCGCTGTCATGGCGGTTTGTTTAGTCTTATCTACTATTATCTAGATCTAGCTTATGTTTATTGCAGTCTAGCCTGACCTGTGTTGGTTGTGGCTGGGACTTAAATAACTCAGGTATTGCTTTTATTAGCTACATGTAGGTAGTTGAAATTACCTCATGCTTGTATTATGTGTATGCATTAACTAGGTCTAGACCAGTCCAGTCTAATATATGTGTTATAGTCCATTATTATTTTATTTTTTGAATATTGTCTTATGTTTGTTTATTTTGTAATTGCAGGCTATAATTCCTGCCTTACGGCCTAACTGTCTGCCGCAGTTATTACTGCCTAACTGCCATTATTTCGGTTGTCTAGCTGTCTGCTATATTTCTGCTTTACTGCTGCTAGTAGTTTACTGTTGGGGTAATTTAGGTTATTTGATGGTCGGTTTAGTTAGTAATAATTAGTTTGTTAGTGCTTGTAGTTGTAGATTTAAAAACATAGATCCAGAGGCGGCAGAGGGTTTTGGTTAGTGGAGTTGTTAAGTCCAGTTAAGTAGGGTTGATTAATTATTTAGTAATGCGTATATATAGTTTTTTTTTTATTTCTAAGTTTATTTTCATTTTCGTATCTACCTATATTTTTATTGCTTTGTAAGTTGGTGATAAATAAAGTGTATATAAGTTTGTTTTATAATTGTAGTTGGTTATTTTATTTTTAGTTAGCAAGTTTAGTTTAGTTTGATTGTGCTGTCTGGTTGCTTAGGCGACTCTAGCCCCTTGGTCGCAGATCGAGGTGCACAGATTGGGCCCACCCAGTAGAGCCACCACCTGCCTACTGTTATAAACAAACAAATGTTGAGCAGCAGCAAGTAACAAAAAGGGCCTCACTCAGTAGCGCCACCCTGACCTGCTCACATTAGGAACGGCAGACATAAGTCTGACAACTGCAAGTACGACAATGTTGATTTAAAAAATAGAAAAGTATACACTGCTATGAAAGAGACAGTAGAGAATACAGACATTGTGGTGCTTATCTCAAAAACGCCTCCAATGAACTTGCTAGAAATTTAACAGTGATGTGTATCGCTCGGAAAAGAACTATTAGCTCGTTGGGCACAAGGGGAAAACTCTAGTTTTCATAGAAATAAGTATCCATTAATTCTTTTGAGTTTTTGTATCATTCTCCATTGTTTTGTTGCGTGCCCGCTCCCGATATATCTCAGATGGCCCAGTGTGTAGCAAATTCAAAATAATAATCCTCTAGAAACCACACGAGCCACACCAGGGCCGTCACAAGCACAACAAAAAAACAAAGTAAAATCATGGAATGCAATATTTGGAAAAGGTCACCGAGCTTCTGACAACAGCTATTTTGTCATTCGGGAGACTCGTAACCACTGCTTCTGCTAGAAATGTCTTGAATAGTGGCAAGGGAACGGTGCTTTGGTTTATAACCAGGTATTTTTTAAGATTAGGAAGTTATATTATTGTTAGAGTTAGGTTCGGTATTTGACAGTTTAGTAATAGAGGATTTGTTTGAAAAGTGAGCATTTTAGTGCCTAGTAACGAGGCTTTTTCTTTAGTTTGTGGAGATTACAACCTGCAGACATAGGGCTGACAACTACACAAACTTGTTGTGCACGTACGACAATGTTAATTTTTAAAAAATAAAGTATACACTGCTATGAAAGAGGTAGTAGAGAATGCAGACATTGGAGCGATGCAGGTCTGGATTCGACACTAAAGACGGTGACACAATTCAGGAACTGGCCGACAAAAAGTGCCTGCTCAAATTCGTTAGCGAATTTTGTGACTGTCTTGAAATGTGGCTACAGAACAAGGCTATGACGAATAATTAGTTGGTCTATTTTTATATAAATATTTCTATATCTTTCACGTTTTTTTTTTTGTGTAATGCTGAAACCAAAAAAAAAAATGCGTTATCACTGCAGCGTACATGATTCGGAATCTCCACGTCAAGAAACAATCTCTACAATAGTAATGAAGGGACGTGTAACAGTGTTAGCGGGCAAGTTTCTTTTTCATTAAATCAAAATGTATGGATGATCACAGAAATCAATGTTTTAACTTTAAGATCAAAGTGTAGAAAATGATAAGAGCTACTGAAGAAATCATAAATCCCTTTACTTTAAAGTAAATCCGCATAATGAAACGGGCGAATGTTCGAAGGAATGTCCATACATGAGTGGCAGCAAGTCAGCCCCTTCGCCACCTTGAGACTTAGTGTGAATATTGAAATTCCCTTATTTGCACCCAGTATCCTGAGTTACCCTGTAAAAGGGGCCTTGACCAGCCCACCGCCTTTCACCAAGATGGTCAGCATAAAAGTGACTTGGCATGTGGGTGGTGAAGATAACGACTGGGACATGCCATACGCGTTAGTCGATTATTACGCACATAGTGACCTGGCGTGGACACCTTTCCCCTATTGTTATGTAAACAAACCCAACCCCTGCCGGTTTATCTTATTCGAACTGCCCTCTACATCTCCCACGCTTTCGCCAAGATGGTTAGCCCCCAACACCACCATCAATACCGGTTAATCTTACCCTAAAGGCATAGCCTTGATGACCTTGACCGCTTACACCTCCCACCCTCACGCCAAGATGGTCGGTACTAACCCAGTCTGGCGAGACCTGAAAAGGCTTATTTTTATCAGCGTGGAAAATTGTCCGGAGAAAGCTGGGTTGCTACTCAAGAAAGGAATTATTGCAAACATCTGACTGGTTATTGTTATCCTTAATATTGATTTACTTTAACACAACCCTAATAGTGGCGGTATGAAACACAATCAAATGATTAAGCATCTAAGCTCTAGGTCTATACAAGAACAATGTTATAAGTCACCAGGAAGGCTCACTACTGTGTGATCAAGTTAACAAAACAAGCATGCTCAATAACAAAGAAATGTTACTTGCTTTGAGGGCATCAAACATGATACAACTAGCAAGACTTTCTAATACTGAAATTGTAGTCCATCAATAAAATGAGACACAATGTTTAATGCTTAAGAAATAATGACATAGAACTTGATTATTTTAAAAAAATCTCTGCAAAGACTTTAAAAGAATTCCTTATAGTAACTGGGTCTCGATGAAAAAGAAAATTGCAGAATTGAGATAAATCAGAACTGTGTTCTTTAACGGCTGTGCTAGGTAGAGCGAAATTGCCAGAGTAAGCAATTGTTTAAAAAATAATCACTGTGAAAGGGTGACAAGTTGAAAACAGCTAATGTAGCAGCTCTGAGCAAGACTTCTTGACAGAAGGCAAACTGGTGACAATAAACGTAGGTCTAGACAGTCATGCAGACATGCCAAAGAATAAAACAATGGGAAAAGAATGCATGGTTTACTTTTAACCTTTTGGGCAATTAAATCATATTGGACTTAAATTCGTACAACGCTGTGCTCTGTAATATTCTAGCGTGGCTAATCTTAATAAAATATTATAGGACTAGAGCTCCTCGATGTGAGGATTATATGGTGCAATGTGTATGGTTAGTTAGTGGACACCCGTGTTGTGTGTATTTATGGTTTACTGAAGGCATATGCTCTAGACTCTTGTTAGTCCAGTAAACAGACACTGAAGACATGGTCTACTATTGAAGACTAGAGACCTGCTCTACTAGGCTACTGAAAACCAGAGACATGGTCTCTACCGAAGACAGAAACAGTGAGAAACATTAAAAAGAATCCATTTTAAAAGTAAATCTACGCTAAAATCTAATCACAAGTCAAATGTATATATATAAGATTCCGTACCAAGGTGATTCCAAATTTAAAATAGTTCAAATATAGAAATAGATCTTACTGATAACTATAGTTATATAGTATAATTATAAGCATTAACACAGTCTAAACTACTCTAAACTAATTGTTAGCCCAACCAGATTTGCATATATTTTAGTAACATCTGTAAAAAAAAAAATAATAATAATATATAAGCAAATCTACATTAAGTTTAATTTTTTATCACATAAAAGCAAGCATAAATGTAACAGATTTAAATATAATTTAATAAACAGGAATATAGGCTAAGTACTACATTCTAGACTGTATATTTAAGCAATTTTGATAACTATAATTAATTATTAATTAATATATTCGCACAGGCGATTCTTCTTTAATCGAAATAGATCATCGTCTTACCGACACTGACAACGTGGACATTCAGAATAATTCAGATCTATGACTGGTAGAACATTAATGATAAGACGATATCTGAGTGTATTATTTCAATTACTAGACTATCAGTATCAATTAGATCTAGATTTTAAAATTGCTTAAATTAAATGAAAAAAAAATAGTTTCATTCTTTTGAATTGATATATATTATAGCTTCTAGATCTAGATTAATTGTAAAATATACATTTATTTAGCTTATGACTAGGCCTATGTGTCTTGAAAAAAAAAAGTGACATGATATATTTATAGATCTAGATCTATATAATATCTAAATCCTTTTTTAAGTTTTAAAGTATGAAACATCTAGAATCTAGATCTAGATCGCTTTTTTACTAAACACGCGGTTCTAAACTGTTGATGGAATGTTATATTTGTATGAAGAGTTGTGCCCATGAACAGGGGAAACTACTCTAGTAATCAAGATGGCTGATTAAACTTGTTTGTGTTTACCTGAGATTGTTCTTATGTTAAGTGTATTTATATTTGAGTGTCCATCGTAACATGGTGGCAGCGGTTTACACATCTAATAAAGGTAAACGATAACCTAGAATATCTTGAGGAAAATATAAGAAATCAGTTGCTAAAATGGCAACTGATAACAGATATTTCCCAGTACCGCAACCGCTATTGCAAACAGGCAATATGGCGGCCAATTGGAAACGATTCAGAAGAGACTGGGATAACTATGAAAAGGCCACGAAACTCACAACAGAGACAGAAGATATACGTGTAGCAACACTAATGACCATAATTGGAAGTGAGGCTGCAGACGTGTTTGATTCATTTGGAAAAGGGCAGGAGACAAAAATAAATGAGATTTTAAAGAGTTTTGAAGAGTTCTATGTTGGGAGAACCAACGAAACATATGAGAGATATGTCTTCAATACGAGAAGACAAGAAGAGGACGAGAACATTGACTCATACATAACTGCCCTGAAGAAACTGGCAAGCAGCTGCAATTTTGATAAACTAGAAGAGAGTCTGATTAGGGACCGAATTATCTTAGGGGTTAGAAGTGAACACTTAAAGATGAAGCTGTTGCAAGATGATAAACTAACCCTACAGAAATGCATAGATGTGTGTAGGATATATGAAAGTTCACAAAGGCAAATGAAGGATATCAGAGAAGGAAGAAATGAACCTTTGGACAAACCAACGATTGAAAGAATCTCAACATCTAAGTCAGGTCTGAAATACAGAAAGGAATATCAACAGAGTGACAAAGGGCCAAGACAAAGTAAAACTTGTAAATTTTGCAAGGGCAACCATGAATACATAAAGGAAAAATGTCCGGCCTGGGGAAAATCATGTCACATTTGTGGAGGCAGGAATCATTTTGCCTCAGTCTGCAAAAAGAAAATATATAGCATTACTCAAGCAAAGGCACAGAGCAACATAGACTCAGACACAGAAGAAGAAGAAGAAGTTACACTCCAAACTGAATGGGTAATGGCAATGAATGGCCCCAAAAAGCATAGGATGACGGCCGTCATGATGATCAACAACCAAAGAGTCAGATTTCAAGTGGACAGTGCCGCCGACGTCAATACCATAAACGAAAAGTATGTGTGCCCAGACCAGATAGTACCGACGTCTCAGAGATTAACAATGTGGAATAAGACGGTAATGGAGCCAAAAGGAAAAGCTACGTTGGTAACCACCAATCTAAAGACCAATGAGAAATTCAATGTAGAGTATGTGGTAGTACCAAATGATCTAACATGCCTGCTAGGATTATCAACACTGAGGAAGATGGAACTCATTCACATTAATGAAGACCGATTTATTGCCAAAGTGGAAGCCACAGGAAACAAACACCAAAACATTGACGCACTTGGTGATTTGGGCGTGGCTACATTGAAAATAGACAAGACAGTGAAGCCCAAAGTCCTACCTTGTAGAAGAATTCCTATAGCATTAAAAGAGAAAGTCAGAGCCGAACTAAACTCATTAGTTCAACGAGGAATTCTGGAAAAAATAACTGAGCCCACAGAGTGGGTTAGTCAAATGGCATTGGTAGAGAAATCAGATGGCAGTATCAGAATCTGTATTGATCCTCAACCCTTGAACAAGGCACTTCTGAGGGAGCACTACAACCTAACAACACTAGAAGACATTTTGGCTGAAATGGGTAACGCCAAGATATTTAGCAAAGTCGACATCCAGGAAGCTTTTTGGCATATCAAACTAGACCCGGACTCATCAGGTCTCACTGCAATGGCGACCCCATTCGGTAGATACAAATGGAATAGACTTCCTTTTGGTCTCAAAGTAAGCTCGGAAGTTTTTCAAAGACATTTGAATGATGCGTTGGAGGGACTAACAGGATGTTTTAACGTGGTGGATGATATAATGGTAATTGGAAAGGGGGACACAGTAGAAGAGGCTCGCAAAAATCATGACGAAAACCTATCAAAATTACTCAATAGGCTAAAGGAAAAGAACATCAGACTAAATGAAAAGAAGTCAGCATTCCGAAAGTCAGAAATCGTGTTTTTGGGACACATTATTTCCCAGTCAGGAATAAAACCAGACCCAAACAAGGTGAGAGCCATAACAAATCTAAAAACCCCTGAAGACATTACATCGGTTCGTAGATTTTGTGGAATGATACAATATCTATCAAGATTCATCCCAGGTCTTTCAGCAGACCTACAACCAATAACAGAACTGACAAAGAAACACAAGCTATTCGTGTGGTCGAATGACTGCGAGAAAGCATTTAATAGTGTCAAACAGAAGATATCCAATCATGGAACCCTAAGTTATTTCGACCCGGAGAAGAAAGTAACTATTCAGGCGGACAGCAGTCAAAATGGCCTAGGAGCTGTACTACTAGAAGATGACAAACCCATAGCATACACATCAAGATCACTCACAGAGCCTCAGAAAAAGAGGGCTCAAATCGAAAAAGAACTCTTGGCTGTAGTAGTAGCTCTAGAAAAATTTGACCAGTACACGTACGGCAGAACAATAATAATGCAGAATGATCATAAACCTTTGGAAAATATACTCAATAAACCCCTCAGTTGTGCACCTAAAAGGCTTCAAAGCTTAATGATGCGCTTGTACCGATACGATGTTCAGTACCAGTATACCAAAGGAAACAGATTACAGATTGCTGACACGCTAAGCAGAGACCCTTTGCCAGAACAGGAAGATTTTCCTGACACGTCTATCAACACTGTAGGACTGGCTCTCCCAGATATAATGTTAGATAAAGTTAAAGATGCAGTCAAAATAGACAATGAGATGCAGATGTTGAAACAGTACATACTGAACGGTTGGCCAGACAAGCATCATATTGTACCAGAACTCAAACAGTATTGGTCACTTGCAGATGTACTGACCTATGAAGATGGCCTTCTAATGAAAGGGGAGAGAATAATTATCCCAAGAGCATTAAGAAAAGAAGTTGAAACCAAACTACATGCAGCACATTTAGGGTATGATGTCATGATGAGAAGAGCAAGGGACGCAGTTTTCTGGCCGGGAATAGCGGCAAGAATAAAAGAAATAGCTAATGCATGTCAACCTTGTCAGCAAAGTAAACCTGCAAACCAGAAAGAAAGCTTAATACAGCATAATGAGAGTTCAAATCCCTGGGATAAAGTTGGAATAGATTTGTTCCAAATATTTGACCAACAATACCTTGCCATAGTTGACTACTATTCAAATTTTATTGAAGTAGAACATTTGCACACGACAACAAGTCAAGTTGTTATAAGAAAACTAAAAAATTTGTTTGCCAGATATGGTGTCCCCAAAGTTTGTATCAGTGATTTTGGACCTCAGTTTTCATCTGCTGAATTCACCGCATTTATGACAGCATGGGGTGTCCACCATTTAAAATCTTCACCAGGACATCATCAGTCAAACGGCAAGGCAGAGGCGGCAGTGAAAATATTAAAGAATCTGATGAAAAAATCCAAAGAAAGTAAATCAGATGCCTATGAAGCCCTATTAGAGTTCAGAAATACACCCAGGCAAGATACCAATTTAAGTCCGGCTCAGATGCTCTTTGGAAGGGCAACAAGAACGTTATTGCCAAGAAGAGAACATCCTGCAAGAATGTCACAACAAGAAGCCACGGCCAAACGGGAGAAGCGACAGCAAAGTGTCAGAAAACACTACAACAAAACAGCTCGTGACATGAAGCTTATAAACGTCGGACAGAAAGTCTTCTATCAATCGCCAAACGATACTACCTGGAGACAAGGCAGAGTATGTCGGAAAGTGAACGAACGTGCCTACATTATAGAAGGGGACAATGGTTTCATGTACCAAAGAAATAGAAGACACCTACGACCTGACACCACTAACAACATAGACTTTTCTCCAGATAGAGAAAGTAATAGTACGGACATTTTCCCAGACGCAGAGAACGAGTGTATTAACAATCCGCCCAACGCCGAAAACACTCACCAGTACTCTCTGAGACCTAGGGCCACTCTCCAGAAACCGTCAAGATATGGGGACTATGTCTAAGAACTGTACATATGAACTGTTGTAAATAGTTTTGTTAATCTGACTATAGTTATTTCATATGAAACATAGTGACGGCTGTAAATAGTTTTGTTAATCTGACTATAGTTATTTCATATGAAACATAGTGACGGCTGTAAACAGTGTTGTCAAGTTGATGGGAGAATTATTTTTTTTCGTTCTATTGTTTTTCAACTTTTCTTTTTTTTTTATTATTTTTTTTTGGGGAGGAGAGGGGATGATGATGGAATGTTATATTTGTATGAAGAGTTGTGCCCATGAACAGGGGAAACTACTCTAGTAATCAAGATGGCTGATTAAACTTGTTTGTGTTTACCTCAGATTGTTCTTATGTTAAGTGTATTTATATTTGAGTGTCCATCGTAACATAAACCAATTTAGAACCAGCATCTTTTAACTTACTTTTATATTAGTAATTAGTTATAGATATCTAGATCTATAACAAATACTAGAATCTAGAACAGACTATTAAAGTTTAAAGTTAATAGTAATAATAGATCTATATTGTCTATATTTAGTTAAATTTAGTATAAAGTAATAAATATTTTTTTTATTAAGGCCTACTACTACTAGTACTAGGCTTAACTAGATTAGGATCATGGCAAAAGAAAGTATAGTTTTGAAATCCGGATTTGCAGCATAAAAATAAAAATGAAAATACCGTTAAAATAATAGAACTTACATTTGACTGCTCTGTTGTAGATAGAGAATATAGATCCAAGTCCGAAAGCGTGGCGTAGGACAGGCGCTATAGATAGGCGCCATTATGGCTTGAGCGAGAGGCAAGCCACGGTGTGACTGGGAGAAAGGTAGTTTATATATATAGAGAGAGAGAGACAGAGTACCAAACAGTCACGTGATCTGAGCATCGCCGCCATCTTAATTACTATGTCAACAGTACTTTCCTTACGCATATAGACGAAGTAGTAACCATGTCGCGAGGGGCTATGATTTATTGCAGCCCACGTGGCTCATTGAAAAACAATCGTTTCATATTTGCATGACACTTGATCTTACTATTTTAGTGAAGTACATCACTAGATTCACTACCCTCCTGAAAGCTTCAATATAATTTAAATCTAAAAGCAAGTTATAATTGTGAAAAAAAAGCATTTGTGCATTTGGTTTAATTTCCATATTTTCTAACATTTTCTAGAAATGTTATCTTTATTAAATGTGGAGATACTTTTTTTAATGAGGCCTTAGGCGACCTCAAAACAGTGATTAAATGAACACCAAATATAGGCTTATTTACATTATAAAATTATTGGTCCTGAGCATTCACTTACAATGTTGTTACAACGTTTTTTACATATATGTTAGACGATGCTATTTCTTTTTTAAAGTGAAGCGTCTATGCGGATATAAGAATGATAATAATTGATAATGATAATAATAGTTAATAATGATCATTAATTCTTCCACATGTCGTGGACATTAAAATACGCAAATGTATCCTAATCTTTCTTAACTTTAGCCTAGGACAATTAAGCCATTTTCAAGATCGAAACCGCAGCGGTTAAATTTACTAAAATACAAACCAAAAATTCCTTTCGCTTAAGCACGTATTAACACTTTAATTCGTTCCATCTAAGACTAAGATTGCTTTATTGGTCTTTATGAAAATGTGTTGTGTTTACAAAGCACTCTTTCCGCATGTAAAAACAACACACAAAAACATTTACATTTTGTCATTATGTATTTTTCTTCCTTTTTTTTTTTTTTGTGTGCCTTTATCTTCGTGTCTGAGTATTTTATTATATTTTTTAAAATACACATATATAATATATAGGCAAGCATTTTATATCACTTTTTTTTTTACAAAAATGATCTAGTCGTAGACTTATCTATACATACTATATCTAGACTGGGCATTGAGATTTTTTAGCACTATAAAAAATGAGCTATATCTGTCTTTTTTTTTTTTATTTTAAACTAATAATCCCTATTAGCTTTATTGGTTCAACATGAACATTGGGTGGACACGGATCTTGACTATTGCTCTAATGATTTTTTTTCTAGAAATTTTATAATTTAAACGTTTTGGAAAATAAATTGCTAGATAATTGTCAACAAATGGAAAACACTTTTTTTTTTTTCAAAATATAGTCATCTGAATCATATAGATTAGTGTCTTTTTGTATGTTTCTATATCCATATCACAAAACTAGAATTATCTATCACATATTTCTAACAAGATCCAATATTCTAGTATACACTTCGGGTTTTCGGAGGAGGGGATAAATAGGGGTGTGGTAAATAATGTTCCTTTTATAAAATCTAATATTCATCAGTTATTAAAAGCAAAATAAAAACTCTTACAAAAAAATAATTAGCTTTATAAAAGAAGAATGACCTTTTTTTTCTTTTATGTTATTTTTTCATAACCCTTCGGACAAAATCATAATCCGCTCATTATATAACTTAATGCTATGGTATTATAATTATAGCAATATCCTATTAGCGCCACAATCAAAGTGTCACAGAATGTAAGTACAGGTTAAACACGATATTCTACTAATTTTGAGTGTAATTAAACCATAAACCATTAAACTCTGCATGAAGTGATATTTTAGGCCTACAATCTTTCTGAAATAGGTAGACATTGTAATGGTAACGTCTATTGATGACAGGAAGTTCGTGTCGTGGTCAAGTGTTTATTGTTTGGCCACATTGTTTACTTTGTGCTTCCAACTTTCCTCTTTACTTTTTCTTACGTTTTTCTTTGGCTTCCAATTTATCGCCATCACATTTATCTCATATCGCTTTCTCTTCTTTTTTTTTTTTTATCTTTGACTAAATTTTACTGGAAGTTTTTTAAGAACTTACAAGGGATTTTTTAAAAATCAAAGTGGGAAAAAATAAAGCAGATAACAGTGATTAAGTTTTAGTGTGAAAACCCCCAAAAGGCGTCGAAAACATCGTGACAGAAATTTTTTTTTTTTTGTTGTCATAGACTCGTTGGTGCGTCACCATGCGAGTCTCTAGATCCTATTATTCTTATTACGACGTCTTTGTTTTTATTTGTTGTATTTTTCAAGTCATCGTTCTTTGTCTGATCTCGTTGACTTTAGTTTCTCTTCTCAGTCATCTTAATTCTCTGTGTTCCACGGAACCCTAGTGTTCCGCTAGGCCTTTATATGTGGGCCGATAGTAAGTAATGCCAGGGACGATTTTGGCACCGTAGGCGCCATTATCCCGTTGATGGTTAAAAAGGCTTTTATCCAACCAACAGGCCTGGACATGGGGCTCTTCACCCCTGTCCAGTCTGAGGGCACCCAACGGTAGGCGGCTATATCGGTTGACTGGGCAAAACCGGGCCGTGCCGTGTACACAGCGCACCGTCCCCGGTCCTGGATCCACTCGCTATAAGTGGCCGAGAACAGTGCTGTCTGCGGGGAGCTTTTCTCATATTCCTATACTGTAACCGCCACTATCCCGTGCAGGCACCGCCACTCCAGCTAACGGGACACTGATGACGGCCCCCATGTGGAACGGCGTGGCGGACTTTTTGGACTGGGTTCCGGGCGTTCTTTCCATCCCAACCCCGAGTGAGAGAAAAAAAAAAAAAAAAGCTCACCCAGGGAAGCCCGGCCGGGCCTTGTTCGCTACTCGTACTTAGCCTATCTAGTCTCCACCCACTAGACGTTTCCACCGGAGGGCCACGCTGAGGCGACGGGTAGCTGGAATTCCTCCGGGATTTTGGCACCAGTCCGCCCCTGCGTGAGATAGGATTCGATAACATAGGCCAAATCATGCCCCTACCCCTCCGAATGAACTAGAATTACTAGAAGGTAAACAAATGGAGTCCTTTTGTATGTAGGCCTATCAGTTCAGTACATTTGCCCAAAGACATGTCGATCTATGTACCATCCTTTACAAGCAACAGTGTTATGACACCTAAAGCTTATATGCCTAAGAATATATTTCACTGGCCCATGTGGATCTCTATTAAACATAGTACAGGGAACAATAAACACCTTCGAGCCATATGGCTTCTACGCGACACTTATAATGGGAGGCAAACCACAGAGCCAAAAGCAATGAAGTGATTGGGTGACATAATCATTGTATACAGAAGGTTTGGCGCTCCACCAGACAGCACACATTGATACACGCAGTCGCAATGACAGTGTAAAACTAAACACGGTACTGTTCACAAAGGTGAGATACTTACTAGTCTCTTCCCCCCCCCCCCCTTTTTCATCTTTCTGTCTTTCTCTCTATCTTTCAGTAAAGATAAACATTATCATGTATTGCAATAGCCTACATGCTATTGAAAAAAGGTAGTTGTGACCAGTGGCGTAGCATCCATGGCGCGAAGGGCACGACCGTTAGGGGCCCATTTGAAATTGCCATGTAGAGTTGTGCATCGTACTTGAAACCCTAAGCAAAAGCGAACAAGAGCTCCCTCTTACCGGCCTGGATGAACGGCGCACACCTTGCATATGCCGTTCTGTCTGGCGGCCGGGGGGGGGGGGCTTGGGATTAAATTCAAGTCAACTTAACTTAAGGGGCCCATAGCATGTGGCGTAGCATCCAAGATGCAAAGGGACTCATTGCGATTGGGCCCATAAGTAACAACCAAATGGGGCCAACATGAGCTCTAAGGTAAGACACCAAAGAATGAACAAAAAATAAACTTTTGTAAAAGACTACTTAAAAAAAAGCTTCCTCCAATATCCTAAATGTTATACCAAACTTTATATTAACTTCAAAACGTCAACCCGTGTTTTCAGCTAGAGTTTGTATACCAGTGTCTTGGAGCTGCTCTCATCAGTTTTTTTTTAATGGTGGCTAGCCCTAATCACAATGTGCGTTAACAAAAATATAAACTTGGTATTGAAATGATTCAGTCTGCTGTGTTCAAGAAGTTGCAGCTTTCTATAGCTTGATAACAAAAAGTGTGTTCGTTTCATGCTCCCAGCATAGCAGTGGCGTATCTAAGGTATATGATGCCCTGTGCGGCCCGCACCACCTGCATATGACTAGCTACGCTTCTGTACCATAGCAAGATGGGCGCTTTCTAAATTTAATATGGAAAACAAAGTTTCTACGGCACTCAGAATTTTTTTTCTACAATGTTGTTATCAAGAAATGATGCACTAACTGCTCTGAAATCGTTATTTTAATGCTATAGGAAAAAGAAGGTCGTGAAGCCACAGCTCTTAGACTAAAATTAGAAACATTCGATACTTTAATTTGCTTATTGTCGAGAAAAACAATTGTAAGATTAATCAGCTTTGTTAAAAAAAATATGTTGGAAAATGAGCAGCAAGATCTAGGCGTCAACTGGAGAAGATCTATAACAAAGTAATTCATTTGAGAAATGACAGAGATTGTACAAATGAGGCTTCTGGAGTAGCTCGATCTAGGATTGTTGATCCAGTTTTCACTTCAATCGAATTCTAATAATTGAAAGACAATTTGTTGATCCTACCTCTAACTAAAAGGGAAGGTATAATTATTATTCAACATGCAGAGAAGACTTTTGAAATCAACATTTTACCGAAACATCGATGTCATTGTTTCTCAATTGTCAACATGTTACATTTGTTAATGCTCAGTTTCATTTCAAGTGAAAAATACAAAGAGTTAAATGATGCCACCACATTTTTACTCCTAAGTAGATATTATTGCCATAGAATATTGTTCAGAGATGCACTCCGTCAAAGAAGCCTACCAAAAAACATAAAAACTGTGTTCAATACGAGTTTTTTTTTTAAACCATACGAAACGTTTTCTAAAATTGTTATAAAGTGCATGCTATTTCTCACTTTGCCTTATCTTATCTTATATAATACAGACGTTACTTCAAAAAAGAAGATGATTACGTCCTACGCGTCATAACTGTGACTGTTTCGTCATTGAAGATTCGATGGATAACAATAATATTGAAGAAGTTCTAAGGCACAATATGACTTCACTTGATGTTCTTTCCAGTGAGCGAGAAACAGTAAAAAATTAGAAATAGACGCAGGGATTTTGTGCTTTGCTTATCAGAAGGCGGGGGTAGCGGTGGCTTAGTGGTTAAGCGCTCGGCTACTGAACCTGGAGTCCTGGCTTCGAATTTCGGTGAAGACTGGGATTTTGAATTTCGGGATTTTTATAGGGCACCCCTAAATCCAACTAAAATGAGTACCTGACTTTAGTTGGGGCAAGTAAAGGCGTTTGGTCGTTGTGCTGGCCACATGACGCCCTGCTCGTTTACCGTTGGCCACAGAAACAGATGACCTTAGCATTATCAGCCTTATAGATCGCAAGGTCTAAAAGGGGAACATTTACTTTTTATCAGAAGGGAAGAAAAATGAAATTTTAGTAAATTACTGTTAGATCTTTTTACTGTTAACAGAGTTACATAGAACTAGAATATAGCTTTTATCAATATTTAATAGTTTGACTAATAGAAGTATTTTCTGGATGTCAATATTTATAATGGGAAAAAAAGAACTAATAAACATTTGTTTGTTAATTTGAAACATTTTTGTATCATTAGAACTTGTGCAAACATTGACATTATTTCTGAACGGAGTCATAGCTGAATGAAACGTAATGCCTTTATGCCTTGAAAATGTACCGATGAATACAGACTAGATCTTGAGATAGAACTAATATATATTTTATGCCAGGCACTAAATTTGTCGAATTGGAAATAGGAGGGCCCAATAAGATATTCTCGAACCCGGGCCCACGGGTACCTTGCTACGCCACTGATTGTGACATACTAAATCCGTATTACAAACATATTATTAACAATTTGTATGCACGTGTTACTCCACCTAGCAATACAATGTTCAATAATAATTTGAATAAAAAGTAGCTGTTTTACATGCAAAGTGAAAGAACATACATGACCAATAAGCCAGAACAGATCTGCTAACGAATGGTAGGACTGTTATAAAGTGAACTGATAAATAAGCAAAATTTTGATAAAACTTATCTGATGAAAAGAGCCGCAACATCACTGCCATATATCTAAATCACAAAGGTGCAGGAAAACGCTCCAAGGGAGGCCAATACAAGCGCTACAAAGACACTCTCAAGAGCTCCATCATGGAATGCGATATCGACATTAACGGCTGGGAAGCAAGAGTGGCCAGGGCGAAAGAGCCCGAACCAACAAAAAGTTAGAGAAGAAGCAGACCTTTCTGCAACTGACATAACCCACCCATGCCACGTATACGGCCGGCTTTTTAAAGTGAGGATTGGACTTTACAGCCATCTTCGAGTCCATAGGAAATGAGAAATGTGCTAATCTTCGACCACGAATAAAATCAAATCTCAAGAATATAGAATATGTTTTTCCTGGAGTTAGTGGGAAAATTGTAGACTCCCGGCCTTGACAGCAAGGGAGTCTAGGGGAGCGCTGCGAGCTCCCCCAACGCGAGACGAAGCCCCGCCGCCAAGCACCTCTTCCGGTATTGAAAGCCAACAACATGCATATTCTGAGGTATCTACAGTGCATTATCCTACTATTAAAATGTTTTATTTTAAAAACCTAATTTACTATTCTTACTTACTTAGATCCTCCCGCGTCGTTCGGCGCATTGGGCACAAGCTGCTTCCACAAAAACCTTTGGCAATGTCTGAAGCCTCGTCTCACCTGCTTTGAGGACCGCCATGAAAGTGTACGCCAAGTTGTGCTAGGATGTCCCTGTTTGCGCTTTCCTCGTAATGGCCTCCATGTCATTTTGTCGGAGACATGTGCCACAAACCTCAAGCGAGGCCCTGTCACAACCTTACTAACGGGTCGACTCCGACTCCCAGTTCGGCCTAGGATTTTCTTGATTGAGACCCGATCTCGATAACTGACTCCTAAAAGTTTAAAAGAACAGACACAGGTAAGACTCCTAAAATCCTAAAGTCTTTTTCAATTTTGGAAGATGACTATTCACTGCACTTAATTAATGGGAGCCCAGCCACTAGTAGAAATGTATAATCTCTCTTGGCCACGCTCTTGGAATTGGTGACTGTAGTTTACTTTACATTTTATGTCGAAAAGGGAAGTTTCTATATAATCTGTTGGGGAAATTTAAACTAAAAAATCAAAATCCAAAAAAAAAAAAAAAAAAAAAAAACCCCATGAGCTACGCTCATACGAATTATAGCTAGTGACTGTAGATTTAGAATAATATTAAAGAGAGAGGTTTTCAACCTCAAAACTCTCTGTAATGGTGATTTTAAACTTAACCATCTGGATAGGTTTTAAACTTAAAAATAAAAAAAAGTCTCTGGAGGAAAAGGGATTAAACTTAAAACCCCCATTGGCTTGGCTACGCTCATAGAATTTTTATTATGTAATTTGCTTTTTTTATATTGAGGTATTTTTTTAGCATCAAACCCCAATGAAGGGGTGGGGTTTAAGTCAAAACCCCTTTTGGCAACACTGATAGTATTTTCAGTGTGTAATTTCCTTTTTTTTTAAATATTGAAGAGGTGTTTTTTTTGTATTTTTTTAGTCTTATAGCCTCGCTGAAGAGAGGTTTAAACTCATAATCTCTTTGGCTACGCTCAAACTCATAGCATTTAGCATTTTAAGTGCGTAATTTACTTTTTGGTTATTAGTTTACGTGACTAGAAACGCTAAATCAGGTTTCTCTTATATTTAAAAATATGCAGAAAAAAATGCAGATTACAAATATGTAATTTGATTTCCTCGGAGATAAATAGTTTTAAAAAAAAATATTTTTTAAGTTTTATTTCTTATTACCATACATTGTCATTGGAAATACGCCATTTTGGTTTTAAGGCTTAATACTAGACTATCTCCCTTGAATTACTTGCCAACATTTTTCTGTTGCTGTTTTGTCTTTCTTTCTAGCAGCTATTAGTAAAGTATTAGATCTAATATTAAAATTCATTTACAATGATAACATAAGAACAAAAAACTCTCTTAAATAAAGTTATTGAAAAAAAGAAGATATAACTTTATCAATTTATTATTAACATTTTTTTAGACCTTCAGTTCAGTAAATACTCTTAAAAATTCATAAGTTAACAGCAAAAGAATGTGAGCAGGTCAGGCAGGCGCGAGTGGGAGAGACCTATTCTCTGCTCAACATTAAATTTTATTACAGTAGGCAGATGTTTGCACTACTGGGTGGGCTCAATCTGTGCACCTCGGTATGGTGACCAAGGGGCTAGAGTCGCCTAAGTAACCAGACATACTAACTATACTAACCTAAACTAAATGAAAACAAGATAACAAACTTTAGTTTAGGATAAATAAACAAAACAGAACTTTATTAACATACAAAAATATAAATCAATTATAAAATATATACACTACAATGGAAACAACTAATACTAACTAAAACCCACCGAATCTACGCCACTAAAAACTAACCAAACCAACTATCTAACACAAACTGATCAAAACAACTATCTAACTAAAGAGAACTAAATCACTTCCAGACAACTACTATACTAGACCTAGATCTACACAAACATACTACAATAAACTAGTCTAGATCTACAATATTCTACTACTACAACCAACTCATAACTAAAACTAAAACAAGAACACCTTAGTCTTAGTACCTTAATTTTAGCATTCACTAGAAACTGACTATAACTAACTAAGTTTACTAAGCCTTGACTAAGGCAATACTAAACTAGATCTAGTACAGAAACAAAATAAATCTAGATCTACAGCAGAGTGATAGCAGTTATGTTCAGCAGAATCATATTCAGCAGTTAAAACAGCACAGTAATACTCAATAGCAGCAGCTAAAAGCAGCAATAATAGCTTACAGGCCGTCCCAGGTACAGAATAATAAAATAATTAGACCACAAAGATCTTTAGCTGTCACACAGACAGATATGGTACTGACCACTGGTCAAATGTACACTCAACTGTTTTAAGACAGCATGTAGTACATCGCTTTTATACTATCCCGCACTAACCTATATAAATATGCGGAAGTACAACTATAAAATCTGACACTAACCTATAAAAATAAAATATATAAAAATAGATCTAAGCTATACAACAAAAATACATATAAAACTAGCTCAGGGAGCGCAAGCTCACAAAAATAAAAATCTCTTTAAAAAAAGATAAATATGCTTAAAAACAACATGGTGATCAGTAAAGCATCTGGGCATCTAAACTATTACCTACTGAAAACCCCTTTGGCTACGCTCATAGCATTTTGAGTGAGTAATTCGCTTTTTTTTTATATTGAAGAAGTATTTTCTAGCTTCAAACCGCCACTGTTGGCTCGTATTTCTCACGGCTATGGCCAAATTTCGATTCACGGTGTAAAAACAAAACCCCTCTTCTCTACGCTTATAGAATATGGTGACTGATGAATGAATAGTCATATATTGAAGAGGGGGTTTTATCGTTACTTTCGGAAAATGAAAATCTTCCCTAGCTGTGCTCTTGGAATTTGAGGATCGTCGTTTGCGTTTTTTTTTATTGTTTCATAGAAGAGGGGGTTTTAACAGCGAAAACCCCTGGTAGGGGGTTTATAATCATCTTAATCCACACCTTCCCTGCTCATAGACTGTGTCCGATTGATTTTAAGAACCTGGTCAGATTGACCTACACATGTAGGCCTAGTGTATTGTACTTGTGTAGTCGATGATACTATTACTATAAGACTGTCAGGGTGGGATTTTAGATTCGCTAGGGTATGGTATTATGGTCCCGTATCCCCAGCCTAAACAGAGTAACACAAGAACCTAAAGGTAATAGCATGTAAAATACAAACATTGAATAACAGTTATCCAACGGAACATTTAGTGAATAACAACAGTTGTCAACAGGAACAATATTTAATTATACTTAATTGTAATTTTCAAACATATTTACATATACATCAATATCATTGAAGTTAGCATTTGATTAATAATTAGTCTAGTATCACACCAACAAGTTTCCGTAACACACCTTCACGCTCACACTCCATCTCGGCGCCCAACAGAACCTTAACTCCCTACACCTCAACACCGATAGTTACTACACAACTCCAAGGGCGGAAAGACGACACACTTTCCCATAGAACAAAGCCTAACACCCTGAAACGAAAAGAAAACTTAGATCTAGCGATGCCGCTACAAGAAATAACTTTTCAATAGCTACACCAGTACCGAAAGATCAGCTTACTTAATAAAACTATGTACTTACGTACCCTTACAAGGGGGAACCAAACAACCAGCTACCTAGCTCACAAAAGAAGCTCTCTCTCTCTCTCTTGCGGGAACTAAGGATGACGTAAACACACACACATACACACAATATTCTAGACAACAAAACGCACTTAAAAGAAACTACTTCCTATACGCTAAAACACCAATATTAAATGCAAAGAAAACTTCACGCGCGCACGACAAAACCAACTGCGTTTTTTTCATTGCGCGTTAGGCAATAAGTGTTTGTTCAATGTTGAGTGGTCAGACAAGAAAATAACACACTGGCATGGTTAGTCAAGCATGTACGTAGATATATCTTTAAGATAAGATAAGATAATTTTATTGATCCAATCAAATCGAAATTCAGTTTGACTACAATTGACAACATCAGCGTACCTACTGTACAATAACAGTATAGATGAACAATTCGAACAACAACACTAAAATAGTTACAAGCCCACCCTGCCCAAAAAGTAAATAGACTGTGTGTCCGGCTGCTTTTCATTATTTAACTTAACAACCTGGTCAGATAAACCTCCACGTGTAGTCCTAGTCTAGTATACCGTAGTGTGCACTCCATATATAGCCTAATGACAATCTCAAGTGATTCTTATGTAGATATGGATACTACACAAATTACTAACCAATATAAATAATTACAGAACAAAAATAAAAAAGTTATCATTATTGAAACACCCCCATAGACATAAATTTGGAAACTTCTTAATAAACGCCCAAGTTAACCAATCCCATCATATTTGGTATCAAAAGAATCGCCATTTTCTCCCCGACAAAATGATACTCTAATGCAGGGGTTCTGAGCCTGTGGATCCCGACCCCATTGGGGGTGGATTGACGATTGGCCCTGGGTCGCCTAAGACCATCGAAAATATGGAGTGTTATTGTCTATTCTTCTTTTGCTGTATGTGTGTGTGTGGGGAGAGGCGTGGATGAGTGGGGGATTATAAAAAGGGGTCGCAGATTATAAAATGTTGAGAACCGCTGCTCTAATGTAAAAGATAGGTGCAAAAATAATGACGTTTTACGCACTTTTCCGACGGTAACCGGGGGCGCGACCGAAACCACGAGGACCAGCTTTTATCACACATCCGGTAGCACAAACGTAGCCATAGGCTTATATTATATCTAAACTGGAAACAGGAAATAAATTCTAATCCGCGACTGATCGATTCACAGACCTATCTATATTTAGATTTTTATGTACGTAAACTCTTTTTTCAGGCTCTAGGGGGAGTCGCCCAAATCAATACATTCTGTCCATAGACATAAATAAATATAGACTGGCCGAAGGAAGTAACTTCATGTAACTTGAAAACATGTATATCTCTTGTATTCGGATTTCCGAATTATGAAAAATTGCATGATCTTCATTCTTGGATAGGTTGCAGTGGCTTAAGACTGGCCCTGGTCTTAAATATATTAGATTGCCTAGTCCTAGAGTAGAGTAATTTATTATTATTAAGAACAATAAGAGTTAGATGTTAATGCTAGCTCCGATCAGACAATCAGTATTTAACATATAATATATATATGTATAACCACTAGTTCTATATATATGTATACATAATTAATTATAAATGTTAATTAATAAATTTTTAAAAATCTATTTTACAGAAAACATATGACATGTGGCATACAGACAAGTTTACTAGATGGATCTTTCATCATTTTGGAAATACAAGAAGAGTTAATATTCCCTGTTTCAATTGTGAAACAAATCACAGAAGCATTCTACAATTTTATTTTATATAATAAATACCAATAAATGTAAATACAAAATCACATTTTAATAGAGTTCTTTATTATACACACAACATTATTTTAGCTATGTTCCTTTTTCACTTGCTAGGTTTAGACAAAGTTTCGAATCAGGATTTAATATTATTATGTCATAGCCCAAAACTCCAGCATGATGTTAGTTAATGGCAGTGATTAATGTTTGAACCTAAGAACACATAGAAGACAGTTCGGAGCGCAAACCACACAACTTTCTGCGTTTTGAAACTTATTCAAATTTTGATCATTTCTATGTTATTGCAGATTTGAATGTCCATTGCAATGATGACTTAATCTGTAAAGGGGTTACATTTTTAAAAAATAAGAATTGGATCTCATTTTTCGAATGTTGCTATTTATTAGAAATTGCAACGTGGAATACATATTAGAGGCCAAAAGAAAATCCACTGCCGAGGGAAGACGTAGACGTCGTAAAGAACATTAAAATTGACCACCAGCTGAAAATGGTTATGTCTTCGCTGGTCGCGGCAAAATATCTAGTTTGCAGCTAAGGCTGTGTAGCCATGGAAAATACTGCATTCCTCATTAATCTTTCGACTCGACTGCCAGCTTTATTTATTAAACACTTTAAATTATAAATAGCTCTGCATTTTTAATAACAATAATATATATATATATATATATATATATATATATATTCAGTGATTAACTACATCATCAGTAGCCTATATGCATTACTTAATATTATATTGATACTACAGTTTATTTTCCACTTCCCTGACTTCCCAGAGAAAAGAAAAAAAAAACAACTCCTTTTCCAGTAGGATAATCTCTTTCATTTATAGTCTAAACACAATTTAAAACTTTTTTACAGTTACAGATTAACTTGCTAACTTATCTATCTAATGATTCTATTCCAATCATCAAATGAATCAGTGTGGGATAAATTAAAATTCTTCAATTTTTACATATAGATTTATAGAACTATTTAACTTAAGTCGTATATTAATAATATTAAAGAATTGTTAGATCTAGGTCTAATTTTTGCTTTATAGATTAGTTTTTAGAAATTTAGATCTATATCAGACTACTTTTAAGTCTAGGTTAAGGTTAAAGCTATTTGCTAGTGTTGTACGGGATTGTGACTAGATTCAAACTAAATATAATCGTGTACTACAATAACTACATTGAATGAGCTCAACATTGTAATTAATGTTTTTTTTTTTCCCATATTGGGCCTATTTAGGGACGACTATAGGTTAATAATCACTATTAAGTGTATAGATAGAGCATATAATTTTAAACTTTGTTTTTCTAGATCTAGGCCCAGCACCTCGATCGGATCAGTCTAGATAGATCTATATAGATAGGTCTAATCTCTAAATATCCAATACTACTATTACTAGATCTAGACTTCATCTAATTGAATTTAGGTCTACTTCATACATCATTAATGATCTGAGAAAAGAAGATCTAGCTCTTGATCAAAAGCAGTAGATGTAGAACTAGAATAAGCCTGAAGCAATAACATAAGCCATAAATTGCGTAACTTGACTAAAACGAAACATGTGAACTAAGGCACGCGGTACTGCGTGGGCTGAAACGCTGTTTGCTTGACTAGATCAAGAACAAGCCGACAAACATTAGATCTAACATGCAAAGCCATAAATTGCGTCATTTGACCTAATTTCCCCAACTCTAACATCCACTTTTTATAAATTGGTGTGTTTTAGTCGCCTTTGTTTTCAGAAACTGACATTCCTGTAAAAAGGAATAGGGAAATACGTTAAGCCATATACTGAAAAATTTGACCTAATTTCCCCTAAACTACGTCATCGATCTTGGTTGTCTGGGGAATACTGATCTCGAATGGCTTCGAGATTGTGAAATTTAATAGTCCCTAAAACGCACATCAAATTGTTTATATCTAAATAACTACAAAGAATATATGTCTAATATTTCGTATGTATGTTTTTTTAAGCATTATGAAACTAAAAAAAGTATTACACCGGTTTCCGCGTCTGACCCCAAAACCTCTTCAGTTGGTCGTTAAACAAAACACTAGTGAAAATATTGTAATACTTATATAGGTTATGGATGAAGTAGATATGAATACTTAACTTTTATACTGCTCATAAATGCTGTATAATAAAGTACACAAAATTGCAAGTCACAAGTCATAAAACTCTTTAATCGGCCAGACTATATTTATTTTATGTCTATGATTCTGTCTTAGAAAAGTAATGAACTTTAGTTTTCAAAGTTTAGAAATAATGCAAAATCATTTCTCGGATATTCAGCCATTTCCTGTTCGTTTCCATTGAGATAATGTTTTAAAAATCCTAGATCCAAATAATTTATGTTGATTTAAAAATCATCTTATGTACATTTAAATAGATTGATTACCTAGAATAGATCCTTCTAGATTATGATCTAAAAATTGCAAAATAATAATTATGAGACGAGAGTACTCTTATTTTTGATGTTCAATACTAGATCTAGATCAAAAAATTAAATTATATGTAACATATTAGTTATTACATAGGTTCATAGGTTAGGGTTGAATCAGGTGGAAAGAAAACAACTACTTTACAAAACACCTTGAATGGCTTGATCCAACTTTCTAGATCTAAAATATTTTCACATTTTTTGTAGTGTTAAAAAGTTTCCATGTCCAGTCTAGATTGTATGGTTATCATTATGGTTAAAACATTTCTATTAATATTATATATATCAACTTTGTCACTGCCTGGCCCTGGGACCGCCTGAGTCACTGTGTGTGGTGAAATTGGTCAGTTTGGATCAGTCATCATCAGTTTAGTTATGACTAGTGACACTACTGTCACTAGTGTTAGTTAGGTAAAACTAAAACTATGCTATATAGATGTTAACTAAATTTAGAAAGCCTTCAGGACAGAAGATTCAAAAGTAAAGTAGCAATTATACATAAAACACTGAACCATAATCTTCAAATACAAAAACAAAACTTAATAAAATACTCTGAAAGACACAAAAATAAAGGCACATTCCTTGTCCCCTATGCTAGGACAAATTTGTACAAATACTCCTTCTTCCCTAGTGCTATTAGAGTATGGAATGGGTTGCCTGAGCTAGCCAGAAAAACCAGTGACTTGGCAGAATTTAAGTCATTGGTTAATATGCATGACTAAATGCATGACGCGTAGGACGTAATCATCTTCTTTTTTGAAGTAACGTCTGTATTACATAAGATAAGATAAGTTAACTAAACTAGATTTACTAGAAAGTAGATTGTAACTAGATCTAGATCTACTCTAGAATTAGATCTAGATTATCTCTAGTGACTCTAGATAGCTAGATCTACTGGCTACTGTCTAGATCCAGAGATTCTATGTATTAATTATGGATTAGATCTAGAGTATAGATCTAATACTACTAAACTCTAGTAATAGATAAATATATCTCTAGGCCTAGGGCTCTAGTCTCTGGCTCTAGTGAGTCTAGTCATAATCTTAGACATGAAGTGATGGTCTAAAAATATCTATATTTTATATCTATAACTATAATAGATCTTGAGATATATTTAAATATAATAATTAATATACTTTTAATATAGAGATCTAGATCTAATAACTAATTATTCTAATATATTATTTGTATCAAGTTTATTTCAATAGATCTAGAATTTTTTTTTTTTTTTTTATAGCACTTCAGGCTAAAATTAAGACTGCCTTATTGATCCTTATGGAAATTTGTTGTGATTACAAGGACTCTTTTATCATATATAAAGTATAAAGACAACACAACAGAACAGATGTATATATATATGCTACATTAAGAGTGTACCACTGTTAAAAATGTGTGTTGATAGTTAAAATGTGGCTCTTTTTTTTTTTTTATTAAAAAAAGGAAAAGAGAGGGGTAATCCAGTCAATATAAAGCCTAGGAACAATTCTTGCCATAATAAGCAATGAAACGCCTAAGAACAAAACAATGGATTTAGCTGGTGCCTACAGCTAGTAATATAATTTTAAAAAATTAAAGTTCCCCTTTTAGATCTTGTGATCTCTTAAGGAGATGATGTAAAGGTCACCCGTTCTGTGGCCCATGACAACCAAAGGTGTCAAGTGGCCAGCACAATGACCAACCGCCTTTACTTTTCCCCAGCTTAAGTCAGGTACCCATTACAGCGGGGTGGACTCAGGGGCGCCCTAAAGATCCTGAAAGAATTAAAAATCCCAGGATTCGAACCTGGGATCCTCAGTTTGGAAGCCAAGCACTTTACCACTCAGCCACCACAACTCCTAGTAATATTATAGTAATATTACAAATGATCTAAATTTGTGCAAGTAGAAATATTTTTACTAAATTATTTTTTGTTTAGTTCTATAGTGCTTTAGCGTTTTAGATGTGCAATAATTCTATCACTTGTCTGGACTATTTGGGAAAAGAGGTGGGAAAAAGAAGTAGGTTTCTGGGTGAATGTAACCTAGATCACTTTTTAAATGCATTTTATATATGTGCTCAAGCCAATAACTAACCACTGAGCTAGCGATGGGCTTATAAAAATAGAATGTATTGTAGTTATCTATCGTTAGTTTCAAACCTTCAAACCTTTTTGCAATGACCTAATTTTCTACACAAAGTCTGAAAGTGAATTAACCAGACCCTCTTTTGGTTTCATCATTCTATCCTACTAAAAACAAATTCAGCATTTCTGTTACATTAAAAACACACATTTCTTAGCTGTCTGCAAAGTAATATTCACTTAATATTTTCCATTAATTACACATAAATTCACTACGCCATCTCTTCAGAAGACCAGTTAGTCCAACCTCTAGGTTTTAGCACAAAATTCAAAACTCTTGTAAATATTGGCAAGTAGTTACAGTTTCATCTTAGGTTTTTCTTGTTTGTTTGTTTTTTGTTGTTGTTGTTGCAACAACTTGGCAGAGTTTACCTTTCTATACCAATACTGATAAAAATTTTCATTCATAGAAGTTTACTATTTCCTTGTTTGTTTGTTTTTATGTTGCAGGGATAGCCATTGTTGTAATTGTATAGCCACACAATTATAATGATGCTATGACAAAATTGTATTTATAAGCTGACAAACGTCATTCAAAAATTGTTAAAAAGTTTAAGCATTTATTGCTTTTAGAAACTCTTATCATGGATGACATGAAGCATGACTTTACTAATGAACTTAAAACTATCCTAAAAAGTGAGAAGATAGATTGGTCGTTAGAATCAGAAATGACTGACGATACTTCTATGTATGAAACTTCTAAATTAAGTTTAGAGGAACAGACACAGGTAAAACACATTTTAATTATTGCCTAAGAAATTAAAAATTGTATTCTCTAAGCTTTATTTGAAATAATTTGGTGATGCATTTTTTTTCCATTTAAAGATAAAACAATTTTGACCATGCTTAGATATGTTGGCCCTTTTTAATTTGTGTTGTGAAGTATATAAACATAGGTGAAGAACCAAGATCATTTATCTTATAGAAGTAATTATAAATCTTATTAAAAAGGGATACCAGAAAAAAAATAGTCCCTTCACAGCTATATTGAAAATGAGATTTTAATTTATAACTTTAATTCTGTTGAGAAAGAAATCTGAAGAACAAATTAATTCAATGCCAATGATAGATGAGTTGAAACAAGACTTTACCAATGATCTATGCAATGTTATGAAAAATGAGAAGACAGAATTGTCTTTACTTCCAGAGACATCTGGATGCAGCTTCATTGGTCAAACCTGGGAATCAATTTTATCAGAGGTAGGACAATTTTTTTTATAATAAATTCTTTAAAAACTGCAGACTATTTAAAACATGACTTGTAACATATAAAAATAGCATGACTAAAGTACCAATGTTATTATGAGGAGAGGGTGAAGAAAATATAGTAAAACATAGGTAGGCCCTGATGAGGATTTAAACCAGTGGTTCCAAAACTTTTTTGTCTCGTAGACCCCTTGCCATGTTTTCTGGTTTTAGGTAGACCCCCTGCTTAACATGCAAATTTTTTCAAAGTCATCAACATTTTAAAAAATAATTTCTAACCGTAGTGAGTTGAAAATGGAACAAATAATTTAAAGCAACATACAAAGTTATAGAGATCTATCTTTTTTATTGATACAATTCGAATTAAAAACCAATGAAAATAACATTGAATATCTACTGCTGGAATCACCAAACACACTAGAAATGTTTTTCGTGTATTTCTTGATCTTTTCCATGGGGCACAAATATGGAGTCAGCGGAACTGTTTTCATAACTGAATGGGGCGAAGACGAGTAACTGTCGCCTAAACCAGTAACTTTGAGCAGGAGCGGCTCATTAGCCTTGGCTTGCAGCTCACCTAGCAGAAGGAAAACTTAATTCAAACCTCTTTTGCCTTGCAACTATACCCAAACAAGGAAAAACTTTCATGGGTCAATGCTGAGGAAAAATATGGTGGCGGCGACCCTTAAGTAGTTTGCAGCACACTGCACTACACCCTATCAGAACCTTTGATACCGCTGATCCCAAACTGTATATATTACTATATATATGTCGTTTGCAGGAATTACATAAGAAGCTTTTAGTTTTACAGCTATGCCATCCTTGTGCCCTTTAATTGTTTTGTTGCTTAAAGAAATTATTTTATTAATATCAGATGTAGGTTTCTATAATAATAATAATAATAATCTTTATTGTCCGTATGGACATTTGTCTTGCAATTTGTGCATTACACCAAACAAAAAACATTATAACTATAAGAAACCAAAGTGTACATTCACACCAGACGCACTCATAATTTACATGTGACAAAGTTTATATCAGATTGTTCTTTTTTAATGATTTGATTGCCAGGGGAACAAAAGAGTGTTTGTGTCTGTTTGTCTTTGCTATCGGTGTCTTGTATCTCTTTTGTGATGGTAAAATCACAAAATCCTGACACAAAGGGTGATTCTTTATTTATTTCAAGGATCTTGTTAGCTTTTTTTTATAGATGTTTGTCTCAAACAACTGCCCAAATAAGGTTTGTTTTTTGCCAATGATTTTACCAGCAGCATTTAGGATTCTAGGAGATGCGGTGGCTGAGCGGTAAAGCTCTTGGCTTATGAACCGGGGACCAGGGTTCGAATCCTGGTGAAGACTGGGATTTTTAATTTCGGGATCTTCGGGCGCCTCTGAGTCCACCCAGCTCTAATAGGTACCTGACATTAGTTACGGAAAAGTAAAGGCGGTTGGTCGTTGTGCTGGCTACATGACACCCTTGTTAACCGTAGGCCACAGAAACAGATGACCTTTACATCATCTGCCCTATAGACCACAAGGTCTGAAAGGGGAACTTTACTTTTTTTTTTTATTTAGGATTCTATAAAGTTTATTTCTATTTTTAATGCTCAGATTGCCATACCAGGCAGTGATATTGAAACTTAAAATATTGCAGATGTGAGCGTGATAAAACATAGCCAAGGCCTCTTCGCTAACATTAAACGAGGACAGTTTTCTTAGTAATCGTAATCTTTGCTGCCCTTTTTTGCTGATATAATCAGTATTTGCAGTAAAATTTAGTTTATTGTCTAGGATAGTACCAAGGTATTTAAAGGTTTGCACTATTTCAATAGTCTTTCCAGCTACAGAAACAATTTCATTTTCCTTCTTTTCCCTACAAAAATCGATTACCATTTCTTTGGGTTTTGTCAATGTATTCTATTTCTCTGAAATACTCATTTACGTCTGAGCTCTCTGGTTTGTATAAAAAAGTTTTTAAAACTACAACGATTGGTAAAATCGATGTTTTATCTATAGTGTTTTCCGTATTTGGCTATACGTAAAGAGATACTGTAAGACGCTTAAAAACCATCATCTTCTCTGTATCATGTCGAAGAGAAATTGTGAGGGAACGAATCCCTATTTGAAATAATCAACGCTCTACAATCTACATTTCTTTGTTAAACATTAGTTACATTTAGACAAAAATAAGTTATTTAAATCATTATTTAAATAAAATACAATTTTTCGTTTGAATAGCAGGATAAATATTTAAAGGTTTAACTAAAGTAAAAAGTAAAGTTCCCCTTTCAGACCTATATTAGTATATGAAAGAATTACATTAATGGGATATACACATTAAAGTCATGACCTGCTGAAATGAAATCCATTATCGTAGACCCCCGTGGACATCTCTTAGACCCCCAATTTTTTTTTTCCCTTTTGTAGACCACTTTGAAGTCTTCGTAGACCTCTGGGGGTCTATATAGACCACTTTGGGAATCACTGATTTAAACATTCAACTTGACCCAGTGCCATCGCCTAGCATCAACCAGGTTCAAAGTACATCCACTTTTGCTATCTCACTCTCTAAATAAAAGAGCATGAAGAATTTTTTAATAATAGTTAAGTCTTATTTGTTTCACTCTACAGCAAAAAATATATCCAAATCATGAGATGGCTTCAAACCAAGATAAACCTAGAAACTCTCCTAACAAAGATGTGCATGCTGGAAACTTTAAAGATGAAGAACAATATAGTTCAAATGAAAATAGAACTCTCCAGCTGGTTTCTTCTGAAAAACAATGCTCTACTTCATCAATCTCTAACAACCATAAATTAATTCATTGCTTTAGAAAAACATTTAAGTGTGACTTATGTCAAAAACAAATGTTTCATAAATCTAGTTTAAAAGTTCACCTGGCAGTTCATTGTAGAATCAAAAAATTCAAATGTCAAATTTGTCAAAAAGAATTCAATCACTACACAAATATAAAAAAACATGAGATGATCCATAGTGGTAAAAAGCCATTTAAATGTCAAATTTGTCTAAAACAATTCTCTGCATCCTCAAGTTTAAGAATGCATGAGATGATTCATTCTGGTAAAAAGCCATTTAAATGTCAAATTTGTAAAAAAGAATTTACCAGATCCTCAAATTTAAAGGAGCATGAAAATATTCATTCTGGTAAAAAGCCATTTAAATGTCAAATTTGTAAAAAAGAATTCTCTGCCTCCTCAAGTTTAAGAATGCATGAGATGATCCATAGTGGTAAAAAGCCATTTAAATGTCAAATATGTCTAAAACAATTCTCTGCCTCCTGGAGTTTAAGAACGCATGAGATGATTCATACTGGTAAAAAGCCATTTAAATGTCAAATTTGTAAAAAAGAATTTACCAGATCCTGTAAATTAAAGGAGCATGAAAATATTCATTCTAGTAAAAAGCCATTTAAATGTCAAATTTGTAAAAAAGAATTCACCCATTCCATTAGTTTAAAGCAGCATGAAAATATTCATTCTGACACAATGCCATTTAAATGTCAAATTTGTAAAAAAGAATTCTCTTCCTCCTCTAATTTAAAAAGACATGAGATGATTCATGGTGGTAAAAAGCCATTTAAATGTCAACTTTGTAAAAAAGAATTTATCCAATCCAATAGTTTAAAGCAGCATGAATATATTCATTCTGGTAAAAAGCCATTTAAATGTCAAATTTGTAAAAAAGAATTTACCAGATCCTCAAATTTAAAGGAGCATGAAAATATTCATTCTGGTAAAAAGCCATTTAAATGTCAAATTTGTAAAAAAGAATTCTCTGCCTCCTCAAGTTTAAGAATGCATGAGATGATCCATAGTGGTAAAAAGCCATTTAAATGTCAAATATGTCTAAAACAATTCTCTGCTTCCTGGAGTTTAAGAACGCATGAGATGATTCATACTGGTAAAAAGCCATTTAAATGTCAAATTTGTAAAAAAGAATTTACCAGATCCTGTAAATTAAAGGAGCATGAAAATATTCATTCTAGTAAAAAGCTATTTAAATGTCAAATTTGTAAAAAAGAATTCACCCATTCCATTAGTTTAAAGCAGCATGAAAATATTCATTCTGACACAATGCCATTTAAATGTCAAATATGTCTAAAAGAATTCTCTTCCTCCTCTAATTTAAAAAGACATGAGATAATTCATTCAGGTAAAAAGCCATTTAAATGTCAAATTTGTCTAAAAGAATTCTCTGCCTCCTCTACTTTAAAAAGTCATGAGATGATTCATTCTGACACAATGCCATTTAAATGTCAAATATGTCTAAAAGAATTCTCTTCCTCCTCTAATTTAAAAAGACATGAGATAATTCATTCAGGTAAAAAGCCATTTAAATGTCAAATTTGTCTAAAAGAATTCTCTGCCTCCTCTACTTTAAAAAGTCATGAGATGATTCATGGTGCTGAAAAGCCATTTAAATGTTAAAGTTGTAAAAAAGAATTTACCCAGTCCTCGTATTTAAAGCAGCATAAAAATAGTCATTCTGGTAAAAAGCAATTCAAATGTCAAAGTTGTTTAAAAGAATTCTCTACCTCCTCAAATTTAAAAAAGCATGAAATGATTCATAAGTTGTAAAAAGCCATTTTAATTGTCAAATTTGTAAGAAAAAATAAAAAATTTAGTTAATCCTCTAATTTAAAGGAGCATTAAATTATTCATTCTGATAAAAAGCCATTTTAATGTCAAATTTGTCAAAGCTAATTCACTACATCATCAGCTTTAAAACATCATATAATGATTGCTACTTGTAAAAATCTATTTCAATGTCTAATTTTGAAAAGTAAAAGCAGTTGGTATTTGTGCCTGCCACATGACACCCTCATTACCTGTGAGCCACAGAAACAGATTCCCCTAACATCATCTGCCCCATAGATCATAAATTCTGACAGGGGAACTAATAAGCTATTTCAATGCTTAATTAGTCTAAAATAATTCAGTCATTCCTCAAAATTAAAACAGCACAAGATAATTCATTCATTCTGATGAAAAGCCATTTTAAAGTAAAATGTAAAAACAAAATCAATTTTTAAACAGCACCAGATGATTCATTATGCTAAAATATCATTGTTGAATTTGTAAAAAAAAAAAAAAAATCATGTAGTTCTCTAATTTAACGAAAACATGAGGCTTCATTTTGGTAAAAAGCCAGTTACATGAAATTTTTCTCAAAAGAAACTCACTCATTCCTTATTTTTTAAACGGCATGAGATGATTTACATATTTATACACATAAAATGGCGATTCTTTAGCAGATAAGCCATTTTGTGTACTTGACTTTGCAAAAACAATTTTCATTGTCACAGGGCAGAAAGTTTTTCTGTGTGGGCATGTTAAAGAGAAAGTTTTTATTGTCAGTAAATATTAATAGTATGAAAGATTGAGCAACAGCTGCTAACAACACATAGGAGGGGACATCCTGAAGCTCTTTTGGGAGGAATTTTCAAATCAGCTTGATGCTGTCCTGGTAGTGGTGGTCACATTGAGCAGCTTGGACTAAAAACTTGTTATTTAAGAAATTTGAAATCAGGCATCATTTTTTTTATTTTTGAATATAGCATAATGGTTTTGGCATATTATTTTTGAAGCATTATTGTGCAGCTTAACTGATATTTATTCAGATTCATCCAGAATGGATTATTCCAAATGTCACTTATATTATTTTTTTATATTTTTTTTTTTGGATAGAACTAGTGATTCTAAGACTGAGGATACCAAACTTATGCTCATATTCAGAAAGTTTCACATTTGTTCAAATTTTTTTTACACTTTTTCCTTTTTTTGCCTTCATAATCCAATGTTTTTGATGGCCATTTCAAGAATAACTATTAGACTCCCAAAGATGAAAGATAGCATGCTCTACTTGTTGTTTAGACTAAGACTTAGGTCCTCCTAGGCCTTTTGGCGCATTGGGCAGTTAGCTTTCTCCACATAGATCTGTCACTGGCAACTTGATGTTTAAGTTGTCATAAAATGTTTTCATTTTATTTACTTGCTCTGAATGGTGCATTTGATCATTTTTAGCATATTTAAAAAAAACAACACCCTAAAAGCTGCTACACCTATGTAATGTTTGTCTAAATGTGGGGTATTATATATCTACAAGAATAAGTTATGATAAATAATACTTTATTTCAATATTTTGAACATTAAATAACATGCCATGGTTTACTGTAACACAAAAATAATTAGGCTTGTCTTCAGCTCCGAAGATTAATGAGAATGCAGTATTTCCTGTGGCTATGCAGTCCCAGCCTCGACCTACATATTTTGCCATTAACCATTTAGAATAATGAAACAAATATGTGTCAATAATTGTACATTTTATACCAGTATCATGTTTAAGAGAACTTTCTGCTCTTCCAATAGAATATGAAGGACATATTATTTGTTCACAATAACATGTATTACTAACTAATGTTAGTGAAAAAGATATTCAATTCATAGTTTTACTTAGATAATTTTAGGCATAATGACCTGCTAAGCCAGTTAGCTCAATACTGTTCTATGATTTAAACTAGGCTTCTGTTTAATAGTTTTTACCATGAAATCGATTCTTTTCAAATAAACATGTAAACACTTGATGAGTTTTTGTTTGTTTCATGCCTGAAATGAAGATATTATGATAATAAAATATATGATAAATATGTTTTGAATGTCATTTAATATTGATTACACTAGACTTTCTCTGAAACACTTTGAAATGGAGTATAATGGTGATAATAGTCCAAGAATATAGATGACATAAATGAATATTGATAATATATACAAAAATTTTTTAATATAGAATGGAATGCATATGTCAGTTGTTTTAAATTTTACTTATTTTTATTTAATGATTAAATGATGGTGTTGTAATAGATCTACAACACATATTATTTTTCATAAGATTGTTTTAACGGCATATTTTTGAATGACAATATCTTGTAATTCTATCAAAGTCAAATGACAGACAAGAATGGAAAAAGAAGGTTGACAGATCTTGTGTGGTGCCCCAACGGTCCAGTAAACTAAGGGACAGGTGAAAGTGAAGTTAGATGTGATCCTGGCCTAACTGATGTTATATGATGATTATCTGATTGATTTGTAAAGGGACAATCTCTTATTCAAAGCCTCAAGAATAAAAATTTCCGTAAAAAAAAAATTCCTTTAGTTTTGTATTCCATAGTGCTATGCTGCAGTTCACGCGATAATAAAAAAAAGACAACTTATAAATAGTTGTTTTAAATTATGATACACTTAAATGCATATACTAAATTATTTTTTCTCTTTAAAACATTTTTTTAAACGTAGTAGTTAGTATGACAGAACTTACTTAAGTTAGCAATAATTGTAAATAAATGTGTTTAAAAAAATAGTCATCTCCCTTAGGAAATAGCTTCACGTGTTTGTTACTATAGTGAATAGTTGTAAAAAAAAAAACAACACCTGCTTGATAGATTACTTTAATAATTAAATTTTTCGCTTTCAGGAAAGAAAAAAAAAACCTGTTGCATCAGAACTTTGAATGATTTAAAATATCCTGATGTCTGATTTTCAATATCTTTAAAAGTTTACAGGACGGACGGACACCACACAAAACTAATAGAGTTTATTCCCCTTTTTGGTGGCCGGTAAAAAGTAAAGTTCCCCTTTCACAATTTGTACTATTTGGGATAGATAATCTAAATGTCATCTGTTTTTTGTGGCCCACGGTTAACTTCAAAATAATGAAGATTTTGAGATTTACCTTAAGTTATTTTAATCAATCCTAAAAAAAAAAAAAGCAAATTGGATAGAAGATTGAGTAATCTGATGTCAAATACTGAAGAAAATTAGTATTGATTTGTTTCTGGTTAGAGAGGTTGATTTTACATTATATGTGGAAAAACATAATGTGCATCCATATATCTTTTGTGCTGACCACCTTATTATCACCTACTAAAGCATGATTCCCTTTATTACAGTCATTTGGAGGAGTGCACTATCAGCTCTTTAGTTTTTAGTTTAAACTTTTTCATTTTAGAATCTTGTTATCTGGTATTTGATCTCTTTATCTGTTGTTGTTTTTTCTTAATGCAGATGAAAAAAGTTAATACCCCTTTTATAAGTATATGGTATAAGTAGGCCTACATGATTCAATATTTTAGTTTTAAGAAAATCTAGCAAAGAAAAAAACAACATTGTTATAGATTTTTGTTGCTTAAAGGTAAGAAACCGGCCAAAACAATAAATTTATTTCTGTATTTTAAAAACTGTATCATCTTTACTGCAAGTATTTGTGTGTTAAATTTACTTAGCATTTTGTCCTGTGTAGTTTCTTACTATTTTTTTCTTTTTCACAAGTTCTTATTTTATACTGCACAGGCATTATGAACATGTTATTAAAATTCAAATGGTCAGTTTCTGGACAGTTTTAACAGAGCTGTGAAAAAGAAATTTTTGCAGATAGTTGAAAATGAAAAGCAAATGTATTTTGGTTTAATCTAATTATCTTCACTTAGGTTTTGACCAAAGCAGACTTTTCAAAGATATGCCAGTGGAATTAATTAAAATTATTAGTACTAAACCTGTCACACAGAACAACCATATCTGGAGTTTATTAACTAAAGTAAGATTTGACTTTTACTCACACAAGTTTTTCAAATGCAATTAATGAATCGCTGCCTGAGCGTTATGTATTTCTCTGGACTATTGTCTTGATGGTTCTAAGTTCAAAATTGCCTCCCGCCATTGTGTAGGAGGTTGGGGCTAGGATGCAATATCATAGCTTCTTAAGGAACATCCGAAACGTGTAAAGCAAACAATACTTTCAGCTTTGTATGCCAATGAACTATCAGCCTCTCGTGCATTTCTACCCGCTAAGCCCTTTCCCAACTGCCCTGGACAAGTGATTGAATCATAAGTGTATTGAGGAAACTAAAAGCATGAAATTGAGCTAAACAAAAACAATTGGTACTTGTGACTTTTTTTTAGCATTCACTGTTGTAGCCTACATTATGCTTCACATTTAATTGTTCATTTGTAAAAATCTTGCTTTTCGTCATTCTTTATATCACTGTGTGAAGATGATGAAAAGGTGGGTGTGTGTGTGTGGGGGGGGGGTATCAGGATCTTGACAATAAACAAGTGTAAGAGTAACCAACTGCTCTCTCTACGTGAAAAGAAGTGTGTCTTGATTTAAGTCAAGGCTTGCTCTCTCTCTCTCTGTCTCGTGTATATTATCCCCCAATTACTTTTGTTTTCAGGTTTTAAATACCGGTACCCATTATATGGAGTCTAGTGGCACCCAGAGAAAAATGTATGTTTTGGGCGGATAACCAAGTGATAAACCATGACTCTAATGCCACTAAAGTGTCTCAGTACTTTACTAATTTCTTTGTGGATGAAGGTCAATTTTTTTTTTTTCGTATTTAAATTAGAGAGAATTTAAGTAAAACTTGTTATTACATGCTCTTAACCACCAATGGATTTGAGTTTTTGGCACATTAGCACAATTTCCATAAATGGATATGTTGGATAGTCCAACAAGGAGTGCCTATTTTGGGTAGAGTAAGGTAGCTGATAATTTGGTTTTTTGGCACAATTTACGCCATGTCATACCCAGTAACACTCAATGGTTATTTCCCCTTTGTAGCTGAAGCGCTTAATGTTAAAATACAGCTAAGTTATTAAAAGTAAGGTCCATTCATAGCGTAAGGAACATTCAGATTGAAAATGTAAAACTTTTCTAACAATCATCCTTCACTGAATAGTAGACAGTTTGTAAAATGTAAATACATGCGTGAAGCTAAGTGTTGAAACAATGAATAAAGAAAACACATATAGAGGCAGCACTACGTTGCTGCTTGGCAGAGTTAGTCATATCGGAGGGTCACTGGTTAGTGCCCTGGTCGTTGCAGTTACTTATTTCGATATATTTTTCAGTTTTCTCTCATTAAAATTTTTTGTCCCTAGTGCTATATATATCATATGTATTCTTTTTTTGTAAACAGTAAAAACTGTAATAGATCTGCAGTGTTTTGCTTGAGCATTAACTATCTTGATTGTCTTTAAATTATATTTGAAAATTTTTAAAAATTGCTTTGATAGATTAATGAGTACTGGTTATAGGTGTAAATGAAGCACAATAATTTAGCTTTTTTTTTAAATTTCTAATTGATATTACAATATTTACAGCTACTATATTACCGGTAATGATGAGCTCCCACCGCTATAACTCTATTGATACTGAAGCTCGTTCAGTTATTGAAAATGCTCTGCATGTTTTTGTTCTTAATTTTAATGTCTTTGAAGATTATTTGTTTAATAATACAAATAATTATTTTAAAAATAAATTTAATGTTGTATCACATGGTTAATCACATATATTTATTATACCATATCAAGTCTCAACAAGGCAGGAGATTTGATTTTTTGATTTTTGGCACATCGGCACAATTTAGGCCATGTCGTGCCTGCAGTCCCTCAAGGGCCACTCTCCCTCCACACAAGGGCCATATTCCATACAGTCAAATCATTAAAATCAAGGTCTATTCACAGTTAAAATAGTAGAGGTAGTAAAAATTTAATAATTTGGTAAAAATCTAATGTAAATAGTACATGTTTACAAATTCATAAATCAGATCTTCGTAGACAACCCCACTTCCCGGATAAAGCCCAGTACCTTCCCAGGGTCGACATTATTGAGTAGTGTTTTTAAATTAGTGGCTCTAAAATATTTCTCCCTGACATCCTGGTATCTGGGGCAGTCGATGAGGATATGTTCCACGGTGAGGCGAGAGTCACAATATTCACAAAGTGGGGGCTTTTCTTTCTTCAGCACAAAAGAGTGCGTGATGTAGGTGTGGCCAATCCTAAGTCTGGACATGGTCGTGCTACCACGCCTTGTCAGACCCTTAGATGTGGACCGCCACCTGACATCCGCCACAATCTGCCTGAGTTTATTGTGAGTCTCAGCCTCCCATCGGTCCTGCCACTCTTGGTAGGTGGCAGAGGCAATACTTTGTCTCAGGTCCGAGCAGGGAATTTGGGTTCCTGACACCGCATGATTTAGGGCTCTCTTTGCTTCTCTGTCTGCGGCTTCGTTTCCCTCAATGCCCACATGGGAGGGGACCCAGATGAAGGTGATATCCCTATGGTCGGCTGTTATTTGGTCCAACAGCTTCAGGCTCTTATGTACCAATGGAATGTCAGTCTTCATCCGCCCCAAAGCTTGCAATGCAGATTTGGAGTCGGAGCAGATTATAAATTTCCTCCTTTCTGATGCTTTGACGGCCATAAGTGCAAGCGATATTGCATGCAATTCGGCCGTAAAGATGGAGCAGCCATCGGGGAGTCTACGGGAGATTGTTTTGTTCCGAAAGGAGCAGGCACACGCGACCTTTCCATCCATTTTGGATCCGTCTGTGTAGATGGTGCCACAATCTCCGTGGCTCTCTTGCAGTTCCCTAAAGTGGACTTGTAGTATGCTTGGGTCTGTATTTTCTTTTTGGAAATTAAGGAGGGATAAATTTAATTTGGGTTTATTCATAAGCCAAGGATATTCTGAGGGGTTTCTATTTTAGAGATTTGGTCAATGGGTGGAGTTAAATTTTGGATGGGTTCTCTCATTCGAAGGCCCAACGGCTGTATGACGTTAGGCCTTCGATTGTATAATTCTACCTCTGTGGGGTTAAATATGGAGTCGAAAGCAGGGTTCGTGGAGTTGGATTTTAGCTTGACTATATACTGCATTGCAAGCTTTTTCATTCTTATATCCATGGGGAGTTCTCCAGCCTCCACATGGAGGCTTGGGATAGGTGATGTACGAAACGCGCCGAGACAGAGACGCAGGGCAGCATTTTGTATTGGTTCCAGTATTTTTAGGTACGACTTCCTTGCTGCTCCATATATTATGGATCCGTAGTATAGCTTGGATCGAATTAGATTCCGATATAGCAGCAGCAAGGTATCTCTGTCAGCTCCCCAGTCCGTATGGCTGAGCACTCTAAGTATGTTTAATGACTTTTGGCATTTCCTCTTAAGTTCCTTAATGTGGAGGAGAAAATTAAATTTGGAATCTAGAATGAGGCCTAAAAACTTTGTAGTTTTCACGACAGGGATCTTCTTTTTGTGTATAAATAGTTCAGGGTCTGGGTGGAGTCCCCTTAAATTACAAAAATGCATACTAACTGTTTTGGAGTCCGAAAATTTAAAACCATTATCGTTTGCCCAATTTTGAATTTTGTTTAAACATAACTGTAATTTTCTTTCTAAGGTGTTCATGTTTTTCCCATAAGTAAAAATGACAAAGTCATCAACATACAAAGAGCACTCTATGCCAGGGGACAGAGCATTTATGATGCTATTTATTTTTATGTTGAACAGGGTGACTGACAGAATGCTGCCCTGGGGTTCACCCATTTCCTGGTCATGAGTGTCAGAAGCGGAGTTGCCCACTCAAACCTGAAATTTTCGGTCTTTCAGGAATTCCCCCACAAAACGGGGAAGGTGTCCCTTAAGCCCAATAAGCTCCAGGTCACGTAGAATGCCATGTTTCCAGGTTGTGTCATAGGCCTTTTCTATATCGAAGAATACAGCTACTAGATGTTCTCTTCTAAGTAATGCATTTCTAATATAAGCTTCCAGCCTTACCAGGTGGTCAGTTGTTGTCCGCCCTTGCCGGAATCCGCACTGGTAGTTTGAGATCACTTTATTCCTCTCCAGGTACCAGACCAGCCTACTGTTAATCATTCTTTCCATGGTTTTGCAGATGCAGCTTGTTAGTGCTATTGGTCGATAGTTAGCTGGGTCAGAGCCGTCTCTTCCCGGTTTAGGTATCGGTATAACTGTGGCTTTCCTCCAGCTGTTTGGGAAAGCGCCTGTTTGCCACACACAGTTATAGACCCCTAGCAGGACTGCCAATGAGGGTTCGGGAAGGTGCTTGAGGAACTGGTAATGGATTTCATCTCCTCCAGGTGCTGTGTCATGTGACTTGTCTAGCGATTCCCTCAGTTCCTCTAGCGAGAACGGTTTGTTGTAGTCTTCATTGTTCTCTGACCTGAAATCAATGGAGTGTCTTTCCTCCCTGGTTTTGACTTTTTGGAACTCTGGCGTGTAATGTGCGGTGGATGACTTTTCTGCTATTGAGGATGCAAGGCAGTCAGCTATTTCTCTGGGTGACGTGACAGTTCGTCCTTGGTTTTTTAAATGCCCTATTGCATTTGATTCTTTCCCTTTGATTCGCCTTTCTGCCATCCAGACCGCTTTAGCAGAATTTTTGGCATCTAGACTGCCGACTAAACTTCTCCAGGAATTCCTTTGGGCTGACCGTATGGTTTGTCTAGCCTTTGCTCTAGCTATTCTGAATAGCTTTAGGTTTTCCTGGGATGGATTTTTTATAAATGCAGCCAGTCGTTTTTTCCTATCGCCAATAGCACTTTTGCAGGCTGTATCAAACCATGGTTTGCTAGGCCGTTTTGGATTTGCGGAGGTTAGGGGGACAACTTTCCTGGCTATACTAAGTAGCTTGCTAGCAAAGGTGTCAGCTGGGTTCTGTTCATCTAGGATATTTTCTGTGATATCCTCTGAGCATCTTTTTTGGAATTGTTCCCAATCGGCCTTATTCAGTTTCCACCGCTGAGGTCGGCCCAATGAGGGGAGATTGTTAGCAATGATGATTGCGAAGTGATCACTTCCCCGTAGATCATTGCTAACTGACCATTTAAAGTCGTCCAGAAGTCCAGGGACGCATACGGTGAGGTCAATGCATATGAGAGATCCAGTTCCTGGGTGCAAGTAGGTCGGTGATGCATCATTAAGTATGCATAAATCATGTTGGAGGAAGATATCCTCCAGCATAAGGCCTCTTTTGTCGGTATTGTTGGATCCCCACATGGTGTTATGGGCATTGAAATCCCCAAGGATTATGTAAGGCCGGGGGAGTTGTTTCAATAGGTCCTCCATATCTGTTTGGTTTAATGGAGCGCCTGGTGGTAGATACAGGCTGCAGCAAGTGATAACCTTGTGAAGGGTTATCCTAGCTACTACGGCCTGTAGGGTGGTCTGTAGTTCTACCCTCTCATGGGAGGTGCTATCCTTCACAAGGATACAGACTCCACCTGATGCTCTCTCTGCATCCTCAACATTCTTGCTGTAAGCACTGTAGCTTCGGAAGCTGATGCTATCTTTCAGAAATGTTTCCTGTAGGCAGACAGCTACAGGAGTCTCGGAGTCCATCAGTAGCTGCATTTCCTCATAATTGGCCTTGAGGCCTCTGCAATTCCACTGTACAATTCTGGAATCCATGGCTTATTCTAGATGACCTACTTGGAGCTATTTGGCCTTGGGAGGCCCCCGGAGGGGTTTCCCTTAATTCCAGTGACCTTGGTATTTTTATTCTTGGGTTTGGATGGAGAGGAGGACAACACCCTTTTGGGGGAAGTCTTTCTCTCTGGAGAGGGGAGATCCTTCTGGTTAGAGCGGAGGTTATTTCCTCCTCGCTCACCTCGGGCATCCTCTCCGCTTTGATTTCTCCCCTTAGGGAGTTGGTCAACCTCTAATTCGGTAGAGGTTGGGGTGTCTGACTGGTTTCTCTGAGGAGAACCTGTGTCAGACATGATATCTCCGGGTTCTCCCGGAGTATTGGTTTTGACTAGCTGCTCAGTCTCCATGCTCTCATCAGCGAGCACAGAGAACCTGTTCTTTAGCATGACAACAGGGCTTTCTTGTTTCTTCAGAGGTGTGTTCTTTGGCGGTGTTTTCTTCTGAGTTGGAGGAGGAGGAGGGGGTGGTGGGGTCAATGTGTCCGTCTGTGTGGCTATGGATCTTCCTATCTTAGCAACAGCCTGGGCATAGGTCTTTGGCAAGCCGAATTGGCACTTAGGTAGGGCCAATACAGCCGATTTCGCCTGGCTGAAGGTACATCCATTTCTTGCCTTGTACTCCTGCACGGCAACCTCCTGTTTCCACACAGGGCAGTCCTTGGAGTAGGCTGAGTGGCCAGCGTGACAGTTTGGGCATTTGAACTGGGCTGTGCAGCCCTTGTCCTCATGACCTTCTCCAGCACATCTGGCACACAGTGTTCCTCTTGCAGACTGACGCGCCCTGGCACTTAAACCACCTCATGGGGTTAGGTATGTAGGGCCTCACTGGAACTCGTAGGTATCCTGCCTTCACATACTCTGGCGGTGTCCTAGTTCCAAATGTGAGGATAATAGTGGCGGTTTTGACCTCCTCACCATCCCTGCGCCTGGTAATGCGCCGGGCATGGGTGACTCCTTCAATGCCCTCCACTATTTCCTTCTCGGAACATTCCAGTAGGTCCCTAGAGCTGATTACACCTCTGCTGGTGTTCAGACTCTTGTGTGGCATGACTTCCACTTGGAGATCACAGAGTCTTCTGCATCTTAAAAGCCCATCCGAGTGTATCTTGCTATCAACTTCTACTAGAAGTTCGAAAGACTTGTGTAGCTTAGACACACTCTTGGGCTCTCCCACTACTGACTTAAGTCCCTTCTAGATGACAAAAGGGCTCATCTTTGTCAGACTTTTCCCCTCCTCTGTGCACCTAACCACCAGAAATGATGGCCAGGTAGCACAGCTTTTTGTGGCCTCCTCCTTTCTATCCTCCATACGGCGTCTCTTTTGTTTTTTTGAAGTTTTTTTTTCCATAGGTGTTCGTATTAGTTCGGCACATGTGCTCCCCACCCGCCATCGAGTCCAACAAGGGGACGGGCCATTCGGAAGTCCAGAATGAGCCCGCCAGGGCTACACATGTGCTATACTCAGTCAGCTACTGCATCGGACATGTGCCCGATACAGCAGCTCCCTGATTGACCCTCCAGCCACCGCCCTCCAGCATAGATCTTCGACCAAGACAGGAGACAAAATATCTTTAAATGCTTACAATGGGTAGAAAACCAACTGGAAGAGGGACTTTCTATTTTAATTAACAAATAATAATTTGAGTGACATTTCTGTTTTAAGTTAGTTTGTGAAGGAGTTAAAGAGTTTTATCTGCTTTGGGTTGCAACTAGCTTCTGTAATTATCATAATACTAACATAACATCTGCTTTACACAAACAACAACAAAAATGCATGACTATACTTTTGTGTACCGGTATACATTTATTATGTTTAATTTTATTTATGTTGAAACAAGTTACATGCATATTGTAATTCATTCTAAAAGCTAATCAAACTACTATTCTATTTTATTTCTATTTTTTCTATTATAATTGGCCCTAAATATAAAATAATTTCTTTGAAAATAAAAAAAATTAAATCTACATGAAAAAAAAAAAATATATATATATATATATTAGATCAACCACTAAACCCTATACTAAACTATTAATTATGTTAGCAAATTAGGGAAAAAAAATAAACATGAAAAAATAACATCCACAAAAAAAATACAAAAGAGCATAGTTTAAATCCTAGTATAAATAAGAAGACTACATAATCTTTAAAATGTGGTCATAAGAAAGCAAATTACCAACTCAGAAACGTCTTTCCAAATCTATAGATTTAATGAAATTTCTAGATCTTTAGTCTTACTAAATATTTGTAAAAAATTTAAAAAATATACTGTAACTTTTGTTGACACCAAGGAGTGTGAAAAGGAACAAATGAAATCTTTTTACAATTAAATATTTTTACATTGCAATCTTAGTAGGTTCTTCGGCCTTCATATAAGCAATCTTGGAGAGGTATTAGTGTTACTGATAAGCAATTTGACAAATTCAACTCAGCCCTAGTTGAAATGTATTTCTAGCTTCATCTCCCTCTGTCTGATTAATGCCACTTACACACCCCAGAACATTTATAGGCCTGTGACGATAACTTCACAAATAATGTTTTTCAAGTTAACTAGGATGACAGAACAGTCTGGAAGTTTTTTTCTCAACTCGCTCCCTTATAAGTCTATAAATGTCACCAGATCTTAACAAAATTAAATTTAAAAATAACCATTACAGATAGTAGATAACAGAGTAACATAAAGTAACATAGGTGAAATAAAGAGCAATCTCACACACACACAATTACAATGATATCCAACCCACACAAACTTAAAAAAAAACATTTAAAAAAGATAGACAAAATATATAATTATTATGCAAATAAATCCAAACATACAGACATAAAAAATAACATAACAATATTTTAATCTTAATTTATAAAAACTAATGTAGCTAAAATGAAACTTGAATAGTTTCATCTTTCTCCATAAGCCAATCTCAAGCTAAATTATCACTGCAACCTTCAGTTTCCTTCATAATCTAATCAAGTTATATATAGTTATAAGTTTCAGTGACTTTACTTGTCCTGACACATTAAAAGTGTGAATCAGTCTAGGCACTAATTTTAGAGAATATCTGGATGATTTTCTGTCTGATAGTGTAGTCTAGGTGGCTAGTAGACAAACTAATGTATAGATACATATTTTGTAGACCAAGATGACTGATATTGTAACCTTTGTTTAGGTAGCCAGTATACAAACTCATGTTTTACAGAACACCAGGATGACTTTGTCTGATTATTGTGGCTTTTGTGAAGGTGGTCAGTAGACAAATGAGTCTTCACAAATTTCACAGAACATCGGGATGACCTTCTGTCTGATATTGTAGCCTTTGTAAAGGTGGTCAGTGGACAACTGATGGGTCTACACACATTTTACAAAACATCTGGATGACTTTGATATTGTGGCCTTTGTGAAGGTGGTCAGTAGACAACTGATGAGTCTACGCACATTTCCCAGAACATCAGGATGACCTTCTGATACTGAAGAGCGTTGCTACACTGGTTGGGCTAAATAGCTATCTATCCTAGATTTACAATATCTGTATTAAAGACAAATAGTGACTTGCAATCAAAGACCTAAAACCTAAGAAAAGTGAATACTTTTACTACAGCTCGATATTTGATAGAAACCTACAAATGGCAGCTACCTAATCTAATATTGACAACGGTATCAAGAATAACAGAGACAACTGAGAATTAGATTCAAATGGAAGTAAAAGGCACAATGACATAATTTTGTTATTTTTTCTTCAGTTTAGAGCTGTCAGTCACATGTGAGACTGAATGTATTGTATCTTTTGTTATTGATGTCCGAATGAGTGTGTTAATGTATTTCCAGGGTATGAATGATGAACGTTAGATATTTGATATTTTGGGGTTTTGGCACATCGGCACAAATTATGCCATCTGTTACCCGTAATCCCTCAAGGTTTATTCCCCCTTTATAGTTCAAGAGCTAAATTTATTAGTAAGGACTCTTAAGTAGTAGGAAAGCTAGGACTAGTGTAGCACGGGAGGGAAAGTTCCAAACAGGAAAGACGAATAGTGGCAGCTAGAGAGAAAGGATGTCGACATGTCACGGAGAAGACGAGACAGTGGAACACATCCGCTACGAAAGCACAGTGCTAAGAAACACAATCGAAGTAGCGACTAGTCTTGAAACAGAACTGGTGCATGCGGGGGTCTCGCCTTGTACGAGAACCCTACAGATCACAGACCCAGATATCTGGACCTGTAAGGGATTTATCCCAGTACGGAGCCGTAGTGCATGTAGGCTTTCAAAGGGTGGACTGAATGTTTGCTGCATGATAAAGGAAATTGTGAACAAGTTTGTATATTGGAGTAAAAGACATTTAAAATGTTTTCATAGCTGTAGTTTTTTGAATCAATAGAATGGTATCGTGACTTCTTATATGCACACTTGGAAGAGGCGGTGAAATTTTAATTGAGGTATCATCCCCAGTGTTTAGGGACAGTCCAGAAGAGATTGTCAATACTCTCCGGTCAGAGTACGGAGAAAGAAGAAGCCTAATGGAGGAATGTATAGGAGTAAGACAGTCCCCCGAAGAGAGGTTGCGCCCATATTCAGGTCGTTTAATGGTAGCATAGGATGCACTTGTAGGCAAGCGCTAATTCAGCATGACATAACCTTTGGAGAGCACTATAGTGACTGTAGCCCCTGAAAGCCAAGTGTAATCTCTCGAAGGTTTACATACATTTTCTGGTTCCGATTAGGAGTGCAACCCTGGTGGACTGTGTAGACATAGAAGAAAGCCCCATTTTAAAACAACCGTCCCAAATCCCATCTGTTAATACGAAATATGTCCCAATCCACTTGCACCAAGGGCATCGCTAAAAACGAATCCGGATCTGGAACAGCTACATGTTTTAGAGACAAAATTGAAAATATGAATTTGTTAAGCTTTGGTGTGGAAAATATTGAGAGCTTAGCTCAAACATTTATACAACATTGTGTGGATTCAAAGGTCCTTAGATTCTTCCTACAGTTTTTTAAGAGAATAGTTTGTGCAATGAGTATCCCCTGAACCAAGTTGTCTGAATTTTTTTCTTTATGTGAGTAGTGGGGTGGATACTTGTTCAGGCCACACCGCCAACTCGATATCCACATTTTTCACATAGGTGACGTCTTGTGTCCACGCGTATAAAGGCAAAACAAAGTGGGCACTGCCCATTTTACCGGCATCTCTTGTAATTGTAGTGTCTGTACGTTACTGGGCCTACTTCGTCTCCACTCCCTTTTTGTGCCTTGTTCTACACCATGTGTTTAGGTAAGGCTGCAGGTCTTTAGTGTACAAAAAACAGATCTATATTGGCCTACGAGTTGCCTACGTCATATATTTATTTTTCTGTGCCAAACCCACCACAGAAACTTGGTAGCACGAGTGCGGTCAGGAGACGTCTCCGAATCTGCTTCCTGACAAAAGGAATAAAGGAAGTGACTAACAGACGTAGATGTCCACAAGTAACAGTTAAAATGTTTTCCAATCTCTGTTGTATTTTCAAAATTTTCTATAGATGTTTTCTTATTATCTTTTGCAGGGTAGTTAGATTTAGTTTAGTATATTTTAAGATGATTTGCTTATATTCTCTTTATTTTGATTTTATTGAGATTGAAAATGTTTTATTGAGTTAGAACTACTTGTTATTAGGTTACTATTATTGTGTTCTTAAGACCTGCAGCCAGATGGAGAAAAACATGGTAGAACCTTATCCAGTGAATAGGAGAGAAGTGGGTCCAGTGGAGGAGAACCGGACGTGTCACTAAGGAGATGTTCATTCGTAGACAAGCTCAACTGGAAGTGCATTGAAACTGGCCTGCCAGCGCCCTCATTTTATCATAGAACCTTCTATGAAAAATAGAACAGTTCAGTGGAGATGGCAGGGATGGCAAATTTTCAACAGTAGATTTCGCTCGAGAGAACTCAGGCCTTACCTCTCACATCAAGAAAAGATACCAACCATCCTTGCAAACATAAGTGGTCCGGCTAGAGTAGAGGCAGATATTCAGCCATATCAAATCAAAAGTGACCCAGAAGCTCATATTGCCGCGTTTGAAGTAATCGTACCGGTCCGTGAGGCAGAGATTACATTTCTGAGGTCACAGCAGAGAAGGACAGAGTCATTGCTTGAATTTTCTCATCGACTATTCAATAAGTTCTCGAGAAGGCATAGAATGTTTCAAGGGAGATTGAGAGATCAATTTGCACATGGAGTCAGTGATCCAGAACTTCGTAAAGAACTGTTTAAGTTTATAGCACAAAACCCTTAAACAAAAGTCAGGACCAAAGCAACTCTCAACCACTAAACCAGTGGTGCGAACTTGTAAGCTCTCAGTTAAACAAGTTTGGGGAACAATTGGAGGCGTTGAAGAGCACCCAGCAAACAATGGGGCAAACCTACCCTCACCCTGGTCAACCTCGCAACCGAACACTGATGACTCACCAGAGACAGTGGTCAGTTTAAGTTTGAGTCACAAACATGTGAGCTTGCGCTCTCTGAGCTAGTTTTATATGTATTTTTGTTGCATAGGTTAGATCTATTTTTATATATTTTATTATTATAGGTTAGTGTCAGATTTTATAGTTGTACTTCCGCATATTTATATAGGTTAGTGCGGGATAGTATAAAAGTGATGTACTACATGCTGTCTTAAAACAGTTGAGTGTACATTTGACAAGTGGTCAGTACCATATCTGTCTGTGTGACAGCTGAAGATCTTTGTGATCTGTCGTCTAATTATTTTATTATTCTGTACCTGGGACGGCCTGTAAGTTTGCTATTATTGCTGCTTTTAGCTGCTGCAATTACACTGCTGATTATAACTGCTATTACTCTTGCTGTAGATCTAGAATCTAGTGTTATTTTGTTTTGTAGTGTAGCCTTAGTGGCTTAGATAAGTAAACTTAGCTATAAGGTATAGTCTGTTTCTGTTCTTAGGGAATGCTAATAAAAGGGTACTAAGGCTAAGGTATTCTTGTTTTAGTTGTAATTATGGGTTGGTTATAGTATAAGTAGTAGAATATTGTAGATCTATACTAGTTTATTGTAGTGTGTTTGTGAAGATCTAGGTGTAGTATAGTAGTTGTCTGGAAGTGATTTAGTTCTTTTTAGTCAGATAGTTGTTTTGATCAGTTTGTGTTAGATAGTTCTTTAGACAGGAACGTCTGCAAGATTTTTTTTAAGCAGTCAAACAGTTTTTATGTAACTTCTGTAGTATCTCACAAATAAGCTGCCACTTCAACAGGGGCTGAAATTGTAGATGCATCTTTACAAGAAGTAGCTGATGGGAAAACTTCAACCATTGATTACTTTGCTGATAAATTTCCTTCAATACTTCAAAAAATGCAACTGTTGCTGACATCAAACTGGAGTATGCAACCTACTTAACAATTGATATCACATTCATCTGCTCACTGAACGTATTTTCAATTGTGAGATAAAAATAAGACTGATACCAGAAGTAGCATCAGTAATGACACTTTGGAAGCATTGCTTATAGCAAAATCAAGACCAGAAAAGCACTGGACAGAAAGTATACTGATGTTGAGTTGAGAGATTTGAAAACAGTGTATAAGTGTATATGAAATCTCTCCAAAAAGATAATTAGAGACTATACAAATATAATTGTGTGAGCTTGCGCTCCCAGAGCTATTTTTATATGTAATTTTAGCTATTTTTATATGTAATTTTATTTTTCTTCTTTTATAGGTCAGAGCTATTTTATGTATTCTATTTTTATAGACTAGTGCCCAGAATTAATATTTGTATTTCCGCTTTTTGTTATATGGGTTAGGGCGGATAGTATAAATAGTTAAATCCATGCTACATCCTGTACAGTTGACCAGCGGGTAGTAAAGTATATCGCTGTCTGTGTGACAGTTGATGATCTTAGTGATCTGTCGTATAATTATTTAATCATTTCTATATTTCTGTAACTGGGACGACCTGCTATTTTTACTGCTATTACTCTGACGTAACCACTGCTATTGTTACTGCTGCCCTGCTATAATGCTGCTGTAGATCTAGTGTTTGTAGATTTAGTAGCATAGACTAGTGGTTGGACTAGTGTTGGCTGTTTGGGTTTTAGTGTACATATTATATAGTATTATTGATTTTTTATGTAAATAAAGATTCATTTTTAGTATTTAATTTCAAGTAACGTTTGTTTCTTGCTTAGTTAGTTTAGTTGTCTGGCAGATTAATTTTAATAACCTTTCGGACTATACTGTCAAGGCAGACAGTTGCAGGAAAAGAAGCCTAAGGGTCGCCCCCACTATCGAGATCTCAAGTGTAGCAATTGTGGAAGCCAGGACCACTTCACACGGGCTTGTCCAAATGGTAGCGTAGCGTGGAAGTGAGAAATATTCAGGTTGCCTCAACAAGACCACAGGCAAACCGTGAACAACTGCTACGGGCTCTCAAGCCAACAGAATTGTTAAAATGTTACATTCCTTGACTACGTCATGCTGACCAGACGTCTGTCTAGCTGTGGTAACCACAAGTTAAATACGATGGACGTAGGTTTAATGTCAGCGTATAGACACTCTCTAGTGGTCACACCTTTCGAGGGAACTGACTTTGTTTACTTAGTAGTTAATCTTTATTTGGGGGGGGGGGCTAGACTACAAGAGCCACACCTCTAAGGTAACCAGTTATATTTCTAGATGTTTGTTTTACATGATTCGGATGTTCCTTCGGAGTTGAAGATAGTTTACTTCCTAGTCCAAACCTCCCGCAGGACGACGGGGGATGGGAGCGGGCAGGGTTTGAACCCGGGACCATCGATAAATCCGAACGACAGTCCAGCGTGCAAACCGCACGACCAGGCAACTCCCTCCCCCTTTTATTTGTTTAGCCCATCACATTGAGTTCATTGATTGACAGGTGACCCCAAATCAGATACGATGGACGTAAGCACTCTCTAGAGGTCACACGAGGGAACTAGGTTTGTTATGGGGGGGGGGGGGACTAGACTTTACATTATAAATTCGTATTACATACGTAGCAGCGATGTCTGGCACACTGGCTTGTCTTGACCTTTGAGTGGTCTAGTAAGCATGTCATATTCCTTAACTACGTCAGGCTGATAATCTGTCTAGATGTGCGGGTATATCTCCAGAGGTAGAGATGAGCTACCCCCACCTCCTTTTGTTTGTTTAGTCCATAACATTGAGTTCACAGATAGGCAGCTGACCACATTAAGCTAGATGTCAACGTGTTGACACTGTCTAGAGGTCACATCTTATGAGGGAACTGAGTTTGTTTACTTGGAGTAGAATTTTTATTAGGGGCGGGACTACAAGCCAAATCTCTATAAGGTTAATTTGGTATGAGTTTGTTTATTATGAGATAGGTTGTCAATCAAGGGTCTGGACCACAAACCACACCTTTTATACTATTGGACGGGTAATAAGTTTGTTTACTTTGAGTTAAGTCTCAATTATGAGTCAGGACTACAAGCCAAACAGACACTGACCAAGGGTATCTAAAGGGGAGGGCTCAATAGACTCAACACCCCCAACTTCTTATTTGTTTAATCCATGACAATGTATTGATAGAGAATATAGACATTGACCATTCTTAAGCCAGAATGGATTAACGCAAATTGTTAAGACATATTGACACTGTCTAAAGGTCACTAGATGATGACACTAAGTTTGTTTACTTGGAGAGAAATGTCAATTAGAGCGCTGAACTACCGGACACACCCCTACAAGTATTTTGTTACACAAGCCACGGGTATAAAAGTGGCTTGCAAGGGCATTTAGTAAATTGAAAAGTAATAATAATGGCTGATAAAAAGTCATCACTTATATGGCGTTACTTTAATGTCAAAACAATGGACAACTCTAAAGCAGTTTGCAATGCTTGTAAAATAGTTCTGTCACGTGGTAAACTAGGCAAACCTAAAGACTTCTCAACCAGCAATATGATTAGTCATCTACGCTCGAAACACCCAGACTTATTCAACGAAATGACTGCATTGAAATCAGCATCAAGTAATATCACTGCCTGTGCCAGTACGTCTACGAGCTCCAGTGATTCGTTAAGCCTCACACACAAGCAGCAACCAGGGATTAAGGAGGTCTTAGACAAAGCTAAATTGTGGGATATTAATAGTGATAATGCTAAACGCATTCACTTGGCCTTACCAAGTAGTTGAGAAACCTGGATTTATTGGACTTTTAAAAGTACTGCAGAAAAGATACACTGTGCCTAGTCGCAAATATTTTACAGATATCTACGACAATATTTCCTCAAAGCTTCGTGAAATGCTGTCTGAAGCTAAAAGCATCGCTTTCTCAACGGACACTTGGACAGCTGATAATACCACCGAATCATATTTTGGTTTAACTGCCCATTGGTTGAATGAGTCATTTGACCGAAGCAGCTATGTTTTGCATTGTACAAAATTTAATGGCCAGCATACGGCTGCAAATTTGCTGTCAGCATTTGAAACATCACTTGAAAATTGGAACATACATCGAGAAAACTGTCATTTGGTTCTACGTGACAATGCAGCAAACATCACCAAATGCTTTCGTGATGGTAAATTTGCAAGTGTTGGTTGCTTTGCACATACAATACAACTTTGTGTACACGACGGCGTTTTGAGTCAGGATGTGTAGTGGATATGATTATTGCAGCACGAAAGATAGTATGCCATTTTAAACATTCGTCCTCGGCATCTGACCGTTTACATAACCTACAGAGCGAACTCGACCTTCCAACACACCATTTGATTCAAGACGTCACTACCCGCTGGAACTCGACCTTCCTTATGTTAAAGATGCTGTTGGAGCAACGTCGAGCCATAACACTGTACTGTGCAGAAAATGAAAAATTAAGCAATTTATCTCCAAGCCAGTGGTCTGTTGGTGAGAAAGTGGCTGCTCTTCTACAACCTTTTGAGGAAGTTACCCGTGAAGTAAGTGCAGCGGCAGCTTCTATTTCCATTGTGATTCCATTAGTACGTGTTCTGAAGATATTCCTGCAGAGTGAGGGTAATGATAAAGGAATTAAAAATAAGAAAAGTACATTACTGGAATGCTTGAACAGCAGGTTTGAAAACTTAGACAACAACCATCTGTACAGCATAGCAACATTGCTTGACCCTCGTTTTAAATCTCTGTACTAAATGAGAATGCATGCACTGAAGCAAAGGCAGGAGTCCTAATTTATGCAAAACGTCACCAAAATCCTGTCACAAAAAGTGTAACACAAGCACACGTCTTCTCTGAAGCAGTTGAACCGCCAACAAAAAAAGGCCAGGTTAGCTGAATCCAGTTTGTGGGACTGTTTTGATGAATTGGTGGCACAAGAAGAAGCTAGTGTACCAACGGACGTCAAAGTACAAAGCCAGCAAGATATAATTAATGAAGAGCTGTCCAAATACCTGAGTGAGCCACTGATTCATCAAAAAGATGATCCAGTGTTATGGTGGAAGGTTAATGCCAATAGATTTCCTGGATTAGCAAAGGTTGCTCAAATCTATCTAGCACCACCTCCAACCAGTGTGCCATCGGAGAGACTGTTCAGCGTTGCTGGACGAATTATCAATGACTATCGTACAAAACTTATACCAGACAATGCTGAAAAACTTATTTTTCTGAAATATAACTTATCTTTAATGTAACAAACAACTAATGAATTCAATTGAAACCTAGTTCTTGTCATATCGATTCATTATCTTTTTGCTGTGCTTTAATGCTTTAACTTTTAAAGGATGTGTATATTATTATTATATCATTATATTAAATTAGCATTATGTATTCTTTTGTAAATAAATAAATAAATAAATATCACTGTTGAATTACTTTTTCTAACGTGTTAACTTTAAATCTTACTCTTGTGTAATGTGTGTCTTGATTGAATCGCAATATTCTTAATAAAATTTAAGAGTGTCAAGTAACTCCTCATTATTACTGGAATTACTTAAGATATTTACTAAGCCACTATCTGTATAAGGTACAAACCAGAAGCGGTTTGTGGCCTTTAAAACACGAGCCTAATGACTAGTTGATGGTGTAAAATACATGAACACAAACATCTACCCACTATACAACTTAGATTGTACTTAAAGAGAGTTTTACGCTATAAAACCAAGATTGAACTTTACCTTTGAAAGATTTACATTAGTTACATATAAGTTTATATATTCTGCATGAGTTATCCGGCATTCTACACCACAATTAGCGGCCTTATACATACGCACACACCATCTCATGTTACAAAGATTAGTTTATGATAAGCATATCTGTAAAAATGCTGTTGATTTTAATTTATCAATCAGTGATAGAGTTTAAAGTAAGAAAGTAATAACAAAATAATATGAATATAGGTATGTTATATAGAAGATTTGCAAAAATTTCAGTAAAACAAGCTGTTTGAGTCATGTAGGTATTCGGCTCCGGCCGAATATCTAATTTTACTCGCCGGTTATATCCGGGTCCGGCCGGATATCAAAAAGTACTATCCGGTGCACCCCTAATTGAGATGCCTCAGAATCCTAGGAGATCCAACACTGCACCTGAGTCGTTGTTCCACACACGCCAATCCGCAGTGGCAGAAATGGTGTCAATTCAAACAGAAGTAGCCTCACCAGACACTACCCGAAATCATGCAGAAGCAACGAATACCTTCCTACAGTTAAGTCCAGTTCAGCCCAGAATCTACATTGCTTTCCCAGGATGTTTAATGACCTTCTTACCGTTGGAAGCAGAGTTCTAGTTGAACGTAGAGTGAAAGGCCAAGGCAGAATGTTTATGCAATATGAGCCCGCATGTCATATAATTACTACCGTGCCTAGATATGCTTTCGGATGGTATATGGTCGAGTCGGAAGATGGTAGTACATACAGATATGAACGTGAGGAGGAAATAAAGTTTCCTCGCCTTATTAGCATGATCCTTGATTTGTATTTTTTAATGTAAATGTAGCTACCAGAGCTACGGTCAGTATTGTATCTCTTTCTGTGTGACAGGTGACGATCTTTATGATCTGACGTGTAATTATTTTATACATTCCTGTACATGAGACAGCCGGTAAGTTGTAGAAATTTTTTATATTTAGATGTAGTTATTTATTTTTTTATTGGGAATAAATGTCATAATAAATAGTTGGCAGTTTGTTTTTCAACGTTGTATTTAAGATGATGGCGCCCAGCTCAGCACTGCTATGAATATGATGAGTGTTTATGTTCTAGATCAAGTAGAATCTAAGATTTTATTTTTTGTATTTATAGTTTTATTATATTTATATGTTGCAGGCTATTGTTACTGCTTTAACTGCTGATATAACTGCTATAGCTGCCATAACTGCTGCAACTCTCTTTAACTGCTGCTGTAGTTTTTTTGTTACTGCTGCCTTAGTTCTTAGTGAATAGTAATGCGGGTTTTAGATTTAGTGTTACTGGCTCGTTGTGGTTGTAGAATATTGTAGATGTAGACGTTATGGTTGGTATGTTAGTAAAGATCTAGGTTTAGTGTAGCAAGTTGGAGTAATTTAGATAGATGGTTGGGTGGGTTTGTTAGTGTCGATTATAGTAGTAGCCAGATAGATCTAGAGGGTTTTTGATAAGTTGTTTGAGTTTAGTCCAGTACTTATATTTTGTTATTACTTTATTTTTATTTTCATGTAAATAAAGTTTAGTTTTTTGTATTTATTCTAAATTAAAGTTTGTTTTTCTTTAGTTAGCTAGATTAGTTTAGTTGTTCTGTCTGGTTGCAAGCCCCTTGGGCACAGGCTGAGCTGTCACAGATGAAACCTACCCAGTGGCTACTGTTATAAATTCTGTTTAGCAGAGAAAGGCCCAGTGCTATCCCTGATGACCTGCCAACAGTATTCTATAAAGACATGAAAAAAAGAGGCATAAATAAATTCGAACAAAATTAAATATGCCTCACTGTTTCCTATAACAAATAGTAAATCATTTCTAGAAGTTAAGCTTAAAGAAGAGGATTTTCGGTAAGGCGCACTTCAAAACTTAAAAGCATTTACGCCATGTCAGCATTTGTAAATAGACGAGATGATAGTTGGATTTAACGGAAGATGGGCCTAAAACAGTTTAATCATTCAAAGCCTTTAAAAATACCACATAAAGAGCTTTGGTCTCGTTGATTGTGCCTAAGGATATGTGTATAATATCCTAACTTATGGGGCCAACACTTTCTATGATCCATCAATGGACAAAGACAGTGGCATGGCAGTAAAAAAATTTGATACACTGTTAAAAGATATAGGCCAGGGACATCACATCTATGCTGACAGATGATATACCACCGAAGATTACCTGAAGAAAGCAAATTTAACTTTACTGGAAACATACCAACAAACAGGGTTGGATGTCCAGCATAAATAAAGAACTTAAAGATGTCGTATATGGAGTCGAAGTACTGGCTAGACAGTTTAATGTGTGTGGCATTTAAGAATTAAAAAAAGCCAAAATGTTTACAAGCAATACAACTGCAGAAAAATGCTGTGAAACAACATCAAAAGTCATTCATCAGTATAACCAGTAAATGAATGGTTGTGACCGAGCTTTTTGGCACATCGGCACAATTTAGGCCATGTCGTGCCCGTAATCCTTCAAGGATTACTCTCCCTTTATATCACAAGAGCCTAATTCCAAACAGTTGAATTATTAAAAGCAAGATCTATTCACAGTTAAAATAGGTTATTATGGCCACAATAACCGAAAATGGTGGGAAAAGCTTTATCTTTATTTTTTTTGCATTGAAATTTGCCAAATGCCTTTATTTTGCACCATCTTACGAAACCTCAAGTATGCAAGAATGTACAAGAAAAAAATAGGCTAAGAAATTTTAAACAGCAACTTATAACGAGTCTCGTACGACATGCTGGAACAATTATGCCAGAAGATGTGCTGTCAGGTAAAGGCAACCCCATAAAAGAACGTCCTTGCAACCTGGAAAGACTTGTTGGAGCAAAGCATCTAATTATCAATTCAAAGAACAAACACTGTAGATCAGGGTGAACAGTCTATGTTTGCTCTGGATGTCATTCGCTGCCGCACATCCATATGGATTGTTTTAAAGCATACCACAGTTAAAACATAGAAGTTTATTTTTTGTTCAGGCAAACATTATGTTAATAGAAATGAATCACTTTTATTTGAGATATATCGTGTACATTGTAGTTATTTTCTTACTGGAACTTAATGTTGCAAGTTGTTGTTTTTTTCTTTTAATTTTTTATTGTAGTTACCTTGAATAATGTGCTCCATTTTTTTTTTGTTTTGTTTAAGTGGTTCTATTTCATGAAAATATGAACAAGGATTGAAAAAAAAAAAAGCATTTAACTCAAGTGTGATTACATTTTTGTCGTCCATTAGTGAGTTTTCATATTTTCATTTTAACTTTTCATAGAGCATTTTCCTTTAATTCAATATCAAAATCATTATTCTATGAAATAAAAAAAAGTTATACCTTATTATATTATAAAATGTAAGTGCACTACGATCAAATGAAATTAATTAATAATTCCGTCACTACGTAAAAAATAAATACGGAGAGAAAGAGGAATAAAGGTTAATCCTGAAAAATGTACTTTCGGAGTTTTTGGCACATCTGCACAACCCTTACTTTTAGCCCCTATTTCATCCCCGAACCCCACCTTTTCCCCATTCTCGCCGGCATCGAGCCTGGACTAACCATTTCTTCTCACTTCTAGAATAATACCTGGTGCCTCCCCCAGGTGTCTGCCTATTTACTTGGATCTACTATCCAGTGTCATCTGACTTGACACTACTCAATTGCCTATTTGGCTCTACTACTTGGCACTATCGGCTCTACTTGCCTGCCTATTTGTCAGTCCACTTATCAACCTATTAGACACGACGTACGACGTGTCTGTACGAGACGTCATAGCTTCACCAAATCTCCGCAACTCACTGGACTCATCCTGCTATCGACGCTACCCCCGCAGATCAGCTCTGCCCGCAGCACCCTTGTGCCCACGGTAGCCGGCCATGCGCCTACTGTGCCCGCTACAGAATTAGAACTTTGGATTGAGACACCACAAGAACTGAATCACCGGTGTCCCTCTACCCGCTAGAGCGCCACCTCCAGCTGCAAGGCCTCCAGCCAGGAACACTGCCAACTGTTACACCAGCAGGACAACCAGCTAAGTGAAAAGGACAAAGTGATACATACTCTTAGTTTTGAGTTTAGGTACATCGGCACAATTTAGGCCATGTCGTGCCCGTAATCCTTAAGGATACATACTCTCTCATTAAGTGCTTAGTATGATGATACAATATAACTAAAGAGATAGATGCAAATCCCTCCCACATATTATTCTACCTTGTACATTTATGTAAATAAATATTCTTTAATCTTACATTATTTGTATCTTTCTCCATTGTTTGTCTCGTTGCGTGTCTGCTCCCGATTTATCTCTGATGGACCAGTGTGTGGCAACTCAAAAATAATCATCCCCTAGACACCCAACAAGCAACTCATCCACGTCATACACGAGGACCGTCACAGATTTTATGAGCCCGTCCGGGATCGAACCCTTTTTACAGCAGGCACGCACAGGCAATAATAACTAAGTTCCCCATCGATATATTTTTGTCTAAAATATCTACAAGTATCATCACTTCATATTACTGAGAGTGTCACTTCTGTCATATTTTTCATTGTATTATTGCAATTGTATTTCATTTGTAATACTTCCTTGTAGGAACTTTCTGATTAACGTAGGCAGACACCACATTCTCTTTTTACTCTTTCCTTCATTCGGCGACTCACTTTCCTCAATTCTAGCTCTAATACTATTATCCACTCTATCTGCCCTTCCACCATCCCAGTGCCCCTTACACCCTACCATGGCACTCGCTTCAAGACTGAATCTGACCGCAAGCAGCGGATAGCAGAGATCATAGATTTAGTGATCTAGAGCAGAAAGAATACATTAAGGAACGACTTGCTGCTCTGGATAGAGATGAAAAGGAAAGGTCAGCAAAGGAGCACAAAAAAGCTATGGAAAGGGAGAGAAGGGAAACAGAAACAGCTTTGAAGGAAAAGGAGATAGAAGCGAGAAAGGAAGCAGAAATAGCCATAGCTAAAGAAAGGGAAAGAAAGGAAGCTTAAATAGAAATAGCAAAAGAAAAGGAAATAACTCAGAGGGAGATAGAAAGGGAGAAACAAATAACAGAGAGAAATGATAGCCGCGGACAAAGAGAACGAGGCCGCCCGTCAGACTTCTTCCGAGTCTCGCCAGCTAGCCCTGCCTCCAGTCAAGGGCTGCCGAACGGCCTACCACACAGGCCAATGGAGCACTTCGACGACAAGACTGAGAATATCGAAGTCTACCTTGTCCGCTTTGAGGAAGTAGCTCGCTTTTACGGTCTGCCAGAGGAGAAGTGCTTCCGGCTATCCCAATGCCTCCGCAGCAAAGCCTACGAAGTCTACTCTTAATTCCCCTCCGGCCAGCGAGAAGACTACGCAGCCCTCAAACAGGCGCTACTCGTCCAGTTCGAGCTGACCGCCGAGGCCTACCACAAAATATTCAGAGGGTCCCGCCTCGAACGCAGAAAGACCTACGTCAACCTCTGCGACAGGCTGGACAAGTACCTCTGCAGGTGGCACGCTTTCAGCCAAGTGCCAGAGACATTCGACGGCCTAGCGAGCCTCATACTATCGGAGCAATTGTTGGAATGCATGTCCCCAGAGGTTACAGTCTACGTTAAGGAACAACAAGCCTACAGACCCGCCGACATAGCATTAGCTGCCAACAGGTACTTGAATGCCCGCAAAGACTTGAACGGCAAAGCAACAGCGACGGACCAGCAAACAGCCTTCTCCTGCCCAGTCAGGGTTCGTACGCGGTCTGGAAAGTCTGGAAAAAGTCTGGAATTTTAAAAAATGAATTTCAGTCTGAAAAAAGTCTGGAAAATCAGTACTTTTATATTCACTCCGACTGATGTGTACAAATTTACTTTTTAAAAATTTAGCTTTTATTTATTTATTTTTTTTCCTCGTTTCAGAAAATCAACATCCTCGCATGCATCTACTGAACCATCTTCTTTAGCCAACTCACCCACAACTTCATCTTCTAAAAAACCACTCCTTGCTACTGGAGATAGTGTTTTGACTGCTGAAGTGCTTCACGGTCTGAACTTGGTGGAAAAGCACCATTCTTTTAATAGTAGCAACAGTAGTTCGGATCTGTACAAAAAAATGTTTCCTGTCTCAGCAATTGCTTCTGGTTTTTCCTGCTCAGAAAGGAAGGCAGCATATAAGTCAACGTTTGGCATATTCCCATACTTGGCTGAATTACAACGAAAGGCTGTCCTCTCTGAAAAAGATTATGTGCTTTTGTTTGATGAGACACTAAATGGCCAACTACAATCAAAGCAGCTAGATGTTCATGTGCGTTATTGGAATGCAGTAGTATAACAAGATACCACATGTCATATTTTCTAGGCCATTCAAGGGCTGATGACCTCCTAGATAAATTAAGAGAATCTAGCAGATTCTTTAATAGAGGTGGACTGCTACAGCTTTCCATGGATGTTCCAAACGTCAACTGGAAAGTTTTTGACATCTTTCAGACAGAGCTTATGCAAGAGTCTTCTGTAAAACTTTTGAATGTGGGATCTTGTGGACTCCACATTGTCCACAACTCATTTAAAGCAGACCATTCTGCCACATCCTGGGATATTGGATCCTGACTGTCAGCATTACACTGGTTGTTTGAAGACAGTCCAGCTAGACGGGAAGATTTTATTAATCTTACAGGGACAAGTACATTTGCTTTGAGATTTTGTGGACACAGATGGCTTGAAAATGTTCTTACTATTCAGAGAGCTCTACAAATATGGCCAGCAGTGAAAGTGTACTTAAACAAAATAAAGGGTGATAAATCTAAAAAAAAACACATGTAAGTCATACAAAAATCTTGTGGACTTTGCTGCTGATGCTCTGCTAGAAGCCAAGGCTCAAATTTTTTTGTCCAATGCACAAGAACTCCAGCCTTTTCTGACTAAATATCAGACGGATTCACCTATGATGCCATTCATTGCTGAAGATTTGTTCACCACAATTAAATCTTTGCTAAGAAGGATACTTCAGGCTGAAACACTGAGCAAATTAAAAAGTCTACGTGATCTTATTGCTCTTGATCTTAAGAGTAAGGACATCTTTTTGGCCTATTCAAAAATTGAGATAGGAATTGCTTTGTCTAAGGTGTTGCAGAAGATTAAGGCAACAGATCTGCAAATAATGACTCTAAAAAATGAGTGCAGGCAATTTATTTCAAGTCTAGTGGCTAAATTACTAGACAAATCACCAGTTATGATTCGTTTGGTACAGAAACTGACCTGTCTGAATCCATCATTGATGGCATCATCTCCCCAACTAGCAGCTTCCCGATTCAGGGATTTGTTGACAAATCTGGCAGATTCTGGAAGGACTTCTTTAAATGACTGTGACCAGATTTACAACAAATTTATCAAATGCCTGGAAGCTTTGGAAGAAAACAATGTGAATTGTTTCATCCAGCAACAGAGCGTTTAGATAATTTTTTATACAACAATTTTAAGCCACTTGATGCAGCTCTCTGGGATGTTTTGAGACCCTTACTTTTGCTATCTCATGGCCAGGCGACTGTTGAAAGAGGGTTTTCATATAACAAAGAAGTCATGATTGAAAATATGCATGAGGAAACTTTAGTTGCACAGAGAAGGATATGTGACTTTTTGAAAGTAAATGGTGGTGTTTTAGATGTAGCCATTACCAAACATTTACTGACAGCTGCTGCCTCTGGACGTCAGAGCTATCATCAATATTTGGAAAAAGAAAAGACTAAAAAAGCTGAGATGGCCAAAAATTTGAAAAGAAAAAGACATGATGAGCTGTCAGACTTGAAAGCAAAACGGAAAAAGCTCATGGAAGAAGAAAAAATTTTAAGGTCATCGGCTGACAAATATGCAGATGAGGCAGAAGCAAAACAAAATCTCAAGCTTTTGTCAAAGTCTAATGACATGCGCCACGAGGCTAAAGTCAAGTCAGCTGAACTGGTTGTTCTAGATAGAACAATACAGTCTAAGCTCCAGGAGCATTTAGACTGTTGAGTTTCTCATCATCTGTATATATGTATATATATTAATCTCTTTATGTAAGTAAAGAAAATGTTTTTTATTTAATAATATATTATTTGTCTTTTTAAAAATTGGTACCATATGATGAATTTTTTTGAGTCTGGAAATTGTCTGGAATTTAATTTTACTTAAGCTGTATGAACCATGCCAGTGTGTTTCCAACTTAATATAATCATCCCCTAGACACATAACAAGCCACTCACATACGAAATACACCAGGGCCGTCACAGGAAGATCACATAAATCGTATTCTAGAAAGACTTGAAAAAAAGATAAAACTTTTTTTCATAATGGAAACTGGACAGGATTTGTCTGGGATACACACCCAACTTCAAATGCAAGACATGAAAGAGGCATACAATAAATTCGAACAAACCTAAATAGCTTCACTGTTTCCAGTAACAGATAGCAAATCACTGATGATTTAAGAAATAACAAAGTATACACTGCTATGAAAGAGACAGTAGAGAAGGCAGGTCTGGATTTCCAGTGGTGTCAACATATTCGATATTAAAGACGGTTAGTCTATTCAGGAACTGGCCGACAAAAAGGGACTGCTCAAATTCGTTAACGTATTTTGTGACTGTCTTGAATTGTGATAAGAGAACAAGGCTATGACGAAAAATAATGAATTAGAAAGTTTATTTCAAGAAAATTTTCCAGAAAGCTAAGGTCATTGCTTGAATTAGATTTCTGGAAAGCTACAGAATTTAGGTTATTTTTACTTTATATTGGAGTTTTGGCTCTAAAAGGTTATGTAGTTCAAAAAGTGTAATAACATTTTTTTTTTGCTATCTGTAGCAATCTATTGCTTGGCAAGTCCTGAATTTTGTGTCACGCCTGCAGACTGGGCACACGAACGATGAAAGCTGTTAATATTAAAAGCTAAAAAAGTATTTGGTAAAGATTTTAATGTATGCATGGGCCCATTGACATATTTTCTGCATTTCCTTTTGAGAATTTTCTAGGTCAACTAAAACGTTTTATCCGTAAACCAAATGACCCCTTTCTCAGGCTAATTAGAAGGTTGTCAGAAAAAAAAAAGATTTAACATAAGACTGAAATGAGAAAAAAAAAACACGTTATTGCTAATGCATTCATGCGGTCCAGTTCCACCTGATGCTACAGATACTTTACAGTTGAAGCAAGTTTACTTTAACAATTTGTCTCTCTGAAGGTGACAACTGTATAGGAGTGCACAACGGCCATGCACTTATCCGAGAACATACTTTCAAATAAGGAAACGACTGGCATCAAAGTTGTTATTCAAAAACTTACGTATGTGAAAAATTAACATTTACTTTCTAAACAGTTTTAGTATCTTAAAATAAACGTTTTATATGTTCTGTGCTTGCTTTTCTTAAATCTTGTAAGTAGATCCATCAACATTTTATAGTTGACTGAGTTGTAGATTTTATTCTAGAACTAGCATGACTAGTCTCTCTGGCGACTCTGCTGGATTGCCTGGATTTCATTTATCATATTATTCTAGTCTAGATTTATCTAGATTCTATATATAAAATAGATCTAGATCTATATTGATAATATTCAAGAGCTTAGACTTCTACGATTGTGACTGTCTTTAAGTTCATTCTTATTTGAGCTTGACTAGATCTAAGTCTTATTCATAATTATCATACATTAATTACATCTAACTCTAAACATTCTAGATCTAGTGCTAGCCATGGGAAGATTAAAAAAAAAGAAGTAAACAACGTCTAGAGGCTCGCAAGATTGCTAAGATGAAGAACACTGTAGGCCTATGTCGAAAAGATCATGAACTGGATCTAGACATAGTAACATCAGCTCCTTCAGCTCCAACTCGTCAGTGTTGTTGTCTATGCAAACAAGTTCTAAAAAAAAACTGCTGATATTCCTGCTATGGGCATTGGAAGCTTTAACTCTCTATTTAATGACCAGTCAGCTAAACAAGCATATAGAACAATCATTGACATTAGTCAAATTGAAAAATTGCTTTCACCTCTTCTGTGTCCTTATTGTAATGCTGATGGTCTAACTTTGCATTCAGATGACAACACTCGTTTCGGACTTGTATTAAAACTGAAACTTTACTGCGATAATTGTAGCACTGTGGTGAATGATGTTTGTACATCTGAACGCTCACTCAATGATAAAAAAAAATTTCCATCAACACATCTGCAGTTGTTGCCTCCTCGTTGTTGGGACTAGAACCATTAACTTTCAACAATTTTTGTGAACATTTAGACCTACCGGGTCTATCAGCCAAAAATTTATACAAAAGGACAAAGTCCATTTATAAGGATGCTGAAGATGTTCGTCAGGCTTTGCATAGTAAAACTATTCATCTTGTAAGGACCAAAGTCTTTTTAGCCCCTGAAAGGCTGTATGGATAATGTTCTACTAATTGCCCAAATTGAAAGCTTCATATCCATTGCAAAGGTTTTGCAACCTTTTAACAGATGCGCCACTGTTGCCTTTATGGCCCAAGACCTCTTCAACATGCTTCGGTCAATGTTGCAAAGATTTGTGACACAAGCTGTTTTTAAAGAATGCACTTCAGTTACAGCACTGATTAGTACAGATTTGTCAGATATAAAAAATCTACTGCCTCCTGGAGAAGTTGACATAGGTTTTAAAGCCAAATCTGCTGTCAAAGAAATTAAGAGTAAAGCCAGTGCAAGGGATATTTCAAACTTCCAGATGGAGAGCATTAAGTTTCTGGCAACAACAGCCATGAAATTAATGACAAAATCTCCACTGAAAAATCAGCTCGTCCAGTATTTGAAATGGCTACAGTTAAAAACATTGTAGAAGATTTTGATGGTTCTTTAAGAGACTTAGATGCCACTTTGAGCTACTTAGTTCAGCTTGGCAGTGTCAGCGCAGATGACTGTGATGGTATCAAGTCGGAATTAACCAGTGGCACAGTTCCATTGTCACCACAAATTCTTTAGTATTCCAGTCCTTTAGTATCCATTGTGATAGACTGGATACTTTTTTTAACCAACATATTAACAGTGAATTCAGTAAACTATGGGCACTAATGAGAGGAATTTTGATTCTGTCTCATGGGCAAGCCAAGGTCGAAAGAGGTTTTAGTACCAATAAAGAGACAATGTGCGTCAACATAATGGAGATAACTCTTATAGCCAAGAGAATGATTTATAACACCATTGAAGCAATGGGAGGAATTAAAAATCTATCAATTTCTTCAAGCATGCGAATGGCTGCTGCTTCAGCCAGATCAAAGTATAGAATTTATCTGGAAGAAAGGGCTGAGGAGGAAAAAAGAAAGAACCTTAAAAGGAAAAGGAACGATCAATTTGAAGAACTTGAGGCTATGAAAGCCAAAAAAGCTAGGTTCGAAAGGGACATTACAAGCCTCACTGACTCTGCGGACAAGCTTGCAGAAAACACTTAACAGTCACACATTTTTAATAGAATCCAATGCTTTACGTAGCTCTGCCAAGCTTAAAAAAGAGCACATTGAAAAACTTACTTTGGAAATCGAAACCAAAGTGAGGGAGATCAGTGGACTCTAAAAAACATTAAAAACCCTTGTATATATGTAAATATATTGTAAAGAATGGATGTTCAAGATGCATTTTATGGTAGGCCTTATACTCATACTAGTTTATAATGTATTTTTGCATGTTTTGAATATCTTGAGTATATTATTTTTATTTAGTAATCAAATCTAAATTATTCCAACCTATATATATATATATATATATATATATGGGCTATAATTTTTTTTTTTGGCGTGAATTTCATGTCCTGGAATTTTTTAATTTCTACTTGAAAACTCCATGAATTTCATTTAGACTTTGGTGCAGAAACCCTGAGGATTGTAAATCTTTTTTTTTTTTCAGCAATGTTTCATCTTGTGGAATTTACTTAAGAAAAATCTGCAGACCCTGGCTCAAGCCACAATAACTGATAACTGGGTGATAGGTGGAGATGGTGCTAAATGCTCTTAACCACCAAAGGGTGTAACCTACAAAATGGTTTTAAACAGAATTGAACCAAAACAAGATTGGTACCAATGTGAAATTAGGATTCTGTTTACAAGTGGTAAGTAGCTCTGCAATAATAATTTTAAATTGGAACTTTGTTTGTTAGAAGTTATGTTGTGTATATACACACACACTATTTCGTTTTTATGTTATATATTAGAAAATTATGAAGTACTTAAGGCCAAGGAAAATGCCCTCTTTTACACATCTCTAACACTTTTCCCACTTGGGTGGTCTATCCAGTGAGGACAGCGTTAAGAAGAATGCTTAAATATATACTGACGGATACTCTGGCCATGGAGTATAATCTGACTGGAAACGGCTCGAAAAACAAAAAAATGTTTTTTGAATTGTAGAACAATTATGGAATCTATGCTAGGTATGAGTCTTTGATTTCCATATTTTAACTATCGATTTTTTTTTTTTTCAATTTTACGCTCGCTGTTCCTTTTCTTTGACTCATTTCTTAATCAAATTCTGGTATCAACCTAATTTGTGTATTTGTATTATTAATTTAATGCAATGCATTACAAATTTTTTTATATTTCTTTTTGAGTAGATTATATTTCTTGTATACATTATTGCATCACAGGTCTATACAATACCTCATACAATGCTAACCCATCATTGCTTAAAAAAAAAAATCTTACATTGGTAAATGTTGAAATATGTTAGTCTAGATTAAAGAAGGCATAGTTAAACAATTCATTGCTTGTTTGTTTGTTGTTGTTTATTTTCATGCTCTTCTTAGACTCTATCCGAGTTGCCCAAGTCTGTCCAAAAAAGAAGTGGAGAAGGTAATTTGAAATTGTCTGTTAAATGCCCGTGACCGCAATGGAGGTAGTGAAAAAAGAAGGATGACAAGTATCCCAATGAGTTCAACAATGCCAGACAAAATATAACAGACACTTTTTACTTTAGGAACAATGTTAATAGACTAGAGCAGCGGTTCTCAACCTGTGGTCCGCGGACATTTGCCTGGTGGTCCGCGAGCAAAACCCGAATTGCATGCTTTTAAAAAAATAAAAAATATGAAAAATAATAACATTAAAGACATGAAAAAAGAATATATGAAGTCAGTTTTAAAATTATTGATTTTAAATCGCTAGATGGCGATAGCGCAAAAGTGCGTTTCGATTTTATGTTTACTCTAAGTTTTAGTTACACAGGAAATCAGATGGGCCCTGGCGTCTTCCCGTTTATATTGACATTCAAAAATACGCTTTTTTATTTGAAAACTAATCAAAATAATTAAATTGATTGAACACATGGATAAATTTTTAATAAAGAAAGCAACCGAACATAAGGACAACGATGATGATTTCTCTGACTCATCTTCACAACCTGAGTGTGAATCAAATGCAGTTCCGGAGAAAAAAAGACAGAACTCCCATACGACGGTATGATGAAAAGTATTTGCGCTTTGGGTTTATATGCGTCTTAGTAAATAATCAACCCAGACCACAGTGTGTAATATTCTTGCAAATGAAGCGATGAAACCTGCGAATCATACTGACTGCTCGGAGAAACCATTGGAATGTTTTATGCGCAAGAAACATTCACTTGGTATTCAGAAGTCTTGCATACTCCAAGCAACTAAAGTCAATGAGAAGGCTTTAAGAGCATCATTTTTAGTGGCTATTCGAGTTGCACAGGCCAAAAAGCCTCACACAATTGCAGAAACTCTGATAATGCCTGCTGCTATAGATATGTGTCGAGAGATGTTTGGTGATGCCTTGGCAAGTAAACTGAAAACAATTCCACTTTCAAACGACACAATTCAACGACGTATGGCTTTGGCGGCAGCTGACATTGAAGAACAGTTGATTTCAAGGCTGCAAGATTCTAAACAATTTGCTATTCAATTGGACGAATCAACGGATGTTTCCGGCCAGGCACAATTAATGGCTTATGTCAGATATATCTGGATGGATGAAGTTAAAGATTTTTGTTTTGTAAAGCTTGTCCAGGTCACACAACAAGTGCAGAACTTTTTGCTATCCTTGATAATTTTATGGCAGCCAATGGCATCGAATGGTCATGGTGTATCGGAGTGTGCACGGATGGTGCTGCAGCAATGACTGGAAAACGAACAGGCTTGTGGGAACGTGTGCGTTCTAATGTGCCAACTGACACATTTACGCACTGTATGATTCATCGGGAAAGTTTTGCGAGTAAAAGAATGAACGCGGACTTGAAATCTATTTTTGATCAGGCCATAAAAATTGTTAATTTCATCAAGGCTCATCCATTGAATTCTCGTCTCTTTGCTTCATTATGTTCGAATATGGATTTTGATCATGAGCAGTTACTGAAGTTCGCTGGTTATCAAGGGGAAAAGTGTTTAACAGACTGTTTGAATTACGTGATGCTGTGCGAGAGTTTCTTGCTGGTAAAAATTCACAGCTTGTTGTTCATTTGAATGTAAATTCATGGGTTGCTGTTCTGGCTTACTTGGCCGACATTTTTGAACAGCTGAATAAACTCAATTCATCTCTGCAAGGGAAGCACACAAACTAAATTACCCTCAATGATAAAGTGTCTGCTTTTACGAAAAAACTTGCTCTGTGGAAGACTATTTCAGGGTAACTTTGAAATGTTTGATCAATTGCATGAATTCACCGAGAAACCAGAAAATGCTGAAATCAACAAGCCCGAGTTGGTGAAATTGATTTCTGACCATGTTCAATCATTGCTGGATCAATTTAACTTCTAACTTAGGGATTTGAACGTTGAGAGTTTTTCGTGGGTTTCCAGTCCGTTTCTTGCACACATTGATTCATTAAATTTACCACCATCGGAATTAAACCAATTCATTGAACTGACCAGTGATACTACGTTGAAGATGATGCATCCGAGAGTGAGCTTGATGAAGCTTTGGACACAAGCTTCGCATGAGTATCCAGAACTGTCTCAGAAAGCTTTCAAAATAATTTTACCCTTTGCAACATCATATCTTTGTGAATGTGGATTTTCTGCACTGGTTACAATTAAAACAAAATATCGTTCACGGCATGAAGTCGAAGATGAACTCCGACTGAGTCTTTCAAGCATTACACCTCGTTTGGACAAGCTGTGCTCAAATTTGCAAGCTCAAGGCTCGCACTAAAATTAAATGTAGCATTGTTTCTAATACGAACTAATGGTCCGTGGCTGAGACACACATTTTTAAGTGGTCTTTGAATCTCAAAAGGTTGAGAACCGCTGGACTAGAGCAGCTATTTACTGAGCACGACATCGGAAAAAAGTAAATATTCACTGAGACCTATTATGTGTCAAAGCGAGACTTCATAACCTCGCCTACTCATCGCATCTTACTGGACCTATCTTGTTAACAACGCTGCCCGCAGCACACTTCGTGCCCACAGATAGTCGGACACCCGCCCTAATGTGCCCACAACAGACCACAGGATTGAGACTCCACAAAAACTGAGTCACCGGCGACCCTCTGCCCGCAAGAGCGCCACCTCCACTCAGGAGCACAGCCAGCTACTACATCGGTAGGGCCTTCAGATAAGTTCAGGGGCAAAGTGACATATACTCTCTCATAAAGTGCGTAGAATGATGATATATTACTATTAAGAGATAAATACAACCCACACACACACACAATTCTATTCTGCCATTTTATGTAAATAAATATCCATTCATTCTTTAAAGTTGTGTATCTTTTTCCATTGTTTTGTTGCGTGCCCGCTCCCGATATATCTATGATGGCCCAGTGAGTAGCAAATTCAAAATAATCATCCTCTAAACACAAAAAGAGCCACACATACAAGCGATACACAGGGGCCATCACAAGCACACACACAAAAAAACAGCAAAGTAAAAGCATGGAATGAAATATTTGAATGGAAAAGGTAAGCGAGCTTCTGATAACAGCTATTTTCTCATTCGGGAGACTCCTAACCACTGTTTCAGCTAGAAGTGTCTTGAATAGTGGCAAGAGAACGGTGCTTTGGTTAATAACCAGATATATTTTTTTTTTAAGTAGGAAGTTATGTTATTGGTAGGGTTAGGTTCGGTATTGGATGGCTGCCTGGTCGTGCGGTTTGCACGCTGGACTGTCGTTCAGATTTATCGATGGTCCCGGGTTCAAACCCTGCCCGCTCCCATCCCGCGTCGTCCTGCGGGAGGTTTGGACTAGGAAGTAATTATCTTCAACTCTGAAGGAACATCCGAAAACATGTAAAACATTGGATAGTCTAGTAATAGGGGTTTTGTTTGAATAGTGAGCATTTTAGTGGTAGTAACGAGGCTTTTTCTTTAGTTTGTGGAGATTACAAGCGGCAGACAAGTCTGACAACTGCCCAAACGTATCTGTTGTGCAAGTACGACAACGTTGATAAAAAAACAACAACAACATAGTCTACACACTGCTATGAGAGAGGCTCTTCCCAACTCTACTATAGTCATTAAGACAAGTTTTCGCGGGCAATTTTTCTTTCATCTAAACCAGAATGAATGGAAGATCACAGAAATCGTGTTCTAGAAAGACTTGAAAAACTTTTTTTTCATAAGAGAAACCAAACAAAATTTGTCTGCAATACAGGCCCAACTTCAAATGCAAGACACGAAAGAGGCACAAATTCGAAAAAAACTTAAGGCTTTACTGTTTCCTGTAACAGATAGTAAATCACTTCTAGAGATAGGAGTTAAGCTTAAAGAAGAGAAGTTAAGAAAAGTTTCGGTAAGGCGCACTCAATTTAGATAGTTGGAGTTAGGTTTTAAAAAAAAAACAACGTATGTAGGCAAGGCGCACGCCTAAAGTTGCAGCTATTGAAATGTGGAATGTGAGATCAAGCACATTGGAATATTTCGAGAGAATGGACAACGAAGTCAAATGATGACGCCTAAAGTAGCCCACACATTTGGGGCTCAATATTTTAAAAAAAACATGCATATTTCTTAAAGGTCTAAATGCTTGCAAGTTGATATCGAACAGCTTTCTGACGATAACAACGGCCAGCTTACATTCGACTAGCAGCAAGGATTGCTAATGTCACACCTACTTGGCCAATGAAGTTGCTTAGCATTTTAGTGCGTAGTAACGTGGCCTTTGGTTTGTGGAGATTACAACCTGCAGACATAAGTCTGACAACTGCACAAACTAATCTGTTGTGCAAGTACGACAAAAGTATACACTGCTATGAAAGAGACAGCAGAGAAGGCAGACATTGGTGCGATGCAGGTCTGGATTCGACACTAAAGACGGTGAGACTATAGCTAGGGTTCTATGTTGCATTGATGAGCATAGATCGTGCATCATCATGCTACAAACATGACATGAGTTAAAATGTGTTCACAAATAATAATATTTTAAATTTAGAAACAGAGCCAAACTAAATCTTTGTTTTTTTTAACGTAATGTTATCATAAAGCGTAGGGACTATTTGCAGACGCGTAGGAATTTATTTATTTGCAACCCCTTGTTTTGAAGCAGTAAACAGAAAAAATTCCTTTTTTTATACCAAAATTAACTAAATAATTTGTCCTATTTGATTATTTTATTGGTTAGCGAGTACGCATACTTTTAAAATTAAAATAAAGCCTTCAGTGCGAGAGTACTGTGCGGCACAAACTGAATCGCAAGACAGCCCAACGCGAACACAAACAGTCAAAAGTGTCTTAGTAAACTCAGAAAAGGCAAAGATTCATTGATTTGGGTAAGTAGCTTTTAATTTGATGCAAAAGTGCTTTCATTCATTTTTCTTAGATAATGATAAAATATAATATAGGATGCAGATAATTTATAATATTGGATCAGTAATCACATTTTAAAAAATTCAACAAACTGGTTGTTTGGAACCTCTCCAAACTTCATCAGCAGTGCCAACAGTCACTGACATGACCATCCTTGATGGAGCGGCTGTTGTCAATATGTTGAGGCCAGGATCTGCAAAAACATTTGCTGACTACGCAAACCAGGTGTTTATACCCTATGTTATGCAGACCCTGCAAAATGTCTCCCATCGTCTAGATGTAGTGTGGGACTGTTATCGAAGTGACAGCTTAAAAGCTTTCACAAGAGAGCGACGAGGACTAGAGAAGAGAAAGCGTGTGACGCCAGAAACCGTATTACCATCGCAGTGGGGAAGTTTCTTGCGGGTGGATGCGAACAAGACCCAGTTGTTTGCATTCCTAGCACGATATCTTCTTACAGTACAATCAGAGAAACTTATTGTTACCACTCAAGGTCCAGATGTGATTTCCAATAAACCCATTGACCACACGAATCTTTCACCATGTAATCACGAGGAAGCAGACACACGGATGATGCTTCACCTGGCCCATGCAGCTGAACATTGCCGCAGGATTCTGATTCGCACTGTCGACACAGATGTGGTGGTTCTTTCTGTGGCTGCCATGACTCGCCACTCTCACCTGCAATTATGGATTGCATAAACCCTAAAGACTTCCGATACATTGCAGCTCATGACATAAGCAAAGTTTTAGGTGTTGCCAAAGCCCAGTGTCTGCCTTTGTTTCACAGTTTTACAGGTTGTGACACCGTCAGCTGTTTTAATGGTATCGGCAAGAAGACAGCTTGGGAGGTCTGGAGCAAATGCGACCATGTTACAGCCACATTTCAAAAACTGTGTTGTGCTCCATTTGAACTAACAGCTAATGACATGTCAGTTCTGTAGCGTTTTGTGACGCTTTTGTATGACAGAGGTAGCAACTGCCATGATGTCAATAGTGCCAGGAAATACATGTTTACAAAGACTGGCCGCCAAATTGAAAACATTCCTCCAACGAGTGAGGCCTTGTTTCAGCATTGCAAACAGGCAATTTACCAAGGAGGCCATATTTGGAGCCAGGCACATGAACGACAACCAGTGCTTCCAGATCCAAGTGACTGGGGTTGGCAGTTTATGGACAGACAATGGCAGCCTTTTTGGACTGTTTTGCCACAAGCATCTTTGATTTGTCGTGAAATGTTGAAATGTGCTTGTAAAAAAAAATGCAGATCCAAGCGTTGTAAGTGCAACAAGGCCGGATTAAAATGCACTGCTTTATGCAGCTGTGTCTGTGGAGCCGACTTTCCAGTACAACATCCAGTTCAAGCATTTAACACTAATTGAACCAGATTCAAAAATGTAGGGTCAATTTATCATCATACTCAAAATTTACCTTTGTGACCTTTTTATGTTACTAAAAATAAAAACTTAACAAACTTGTGCATTTTCTGTATCACATTTGTTTTGCATTATAAATTGAACATGTGTGCAAGGTGTGGTGTTTGCAGCTTAAAAATTATCAGTTTGTCACTTTACATGAATTTCTTTAAGCGGCCATTTTTAATGTTACTATAAGTAGAAACTGATTAAAATTTTGCTGTGGCCCTGTATCACATTTTATTCAGCATAAAAAACTGAACATCTGTGCCAAGGTTTGGTGTTTGTAGCACAAAAATGCATGATTTGTCAACATAGAACCCCAGCTATATTCAGGAACTGGCCGACAAAAAGGGACTGCTCAAATTCGTTTACCTATTTTGTTACTGTCTTGAATTGTGGCAAGAGGGTTTTGACGAATAATTAGTTGGTCTATGTTTATATAAATATTTATATATCTTTCACACCTTTCAGTTTTTTTTGTTGTTTTTTGTGTAATGCTAAGAACAAAAAAAAATGTGTTATCACCGCGGCGTACATGGTTCGAAAGCTAAACGTCAAGAAACAATCTCTACAATAGCTAATAAGGAACATGTTTTAGCGGGCAAGTTTTTATTTTTTCCATTAAATCAGAATGTATGGAAGATCACAGAAATCAAGTGTAGAAAATGAGCTCCTGGAGAAATCAAAAATCACTTTACTTTAAAGTAAATCTGCATAATGAAACGGGCGAATGTTCGAAGGAATGTCCATACATGCGTGGCAGCAAGTGTATAGTATAGTATTCAAAGACTTAACCCTTTGGATCCTGCAAAGCATTATGATTTCTTTAACATTTAAGTGATTTTGTGAAACCAAACACTATACTACTAAAAATGATTTTAAGAGCATCAACTCTTACTAGACCTACATAGCTTAATACATTTTAATTTAAATATTGTACTGACAGTTATTTGTTATACCACCAGAAAATAATAAATATATTTTAAAATATCAGGTACATTCATATATACATGTATTAGGGGCAATTTCACGAAACGATTTGTTACTACAATGACTTTATAGTCAGGAGCCTTATCTAGGCTTCCTTGGTATGTGGATAGTGAGGATCATAACGCGGACACTCAATTACATTCACTACTCTTGATAACGTACTGTGTTAGTCCTAAAACATTTGCCTATGTCTGTCCCAACCCCTTCGCCATCTTGAAACCTTGTGTGAATATTGAAATTTCCTTATTTGCACCCAGTATCCTGTCTTACCCTGTCAAAAGGACCTTGACCCCGCCACCGCCTTTCACAAAGATGGTCAGCATAAAAGTACGACATGGCCTAAATTGTGCCGCTATGCCTAAACTCAAAACTCAAACACCGGTTAATCCTAACCTACAGGCAAATCCTTGATGACCTTGACCTGTTACACCCCCACCCTCACGCCAAGATGGGCGGTGCCAGGGGCGGACTGGGTATCAAAATCGGCCCGGGCATTACTATATAAACCGGCCCACAAATGACATGTCATATTTTCGGTGTGGGGGGTGATTTTTACCCCACTCCGCAATTTATATATATATATATTAGTGTGTGTGTGTATATGTAATTAATCTTCATTACATTCTGATCTTTCATTCTTTCAAACGTTTTTTCTACCCTAGAACGCTCTCTTTCTATAATTAGTGGAAAGACAGTACACACCGCCAAGGGACAGGCAGGGAGTCCGGGGGAGCGCTGCGAGCTCCCCCAGTGGGGAGCGGGGCGAAGCCCCGAACCAAGCATAATTTCCGTTATTTTAAAAAGCTTTAAAAAATGCATATTCTGAGGTATATACAGTGCAATAAGCCTGCTACTCTTCCGCTAAAAAAAATAATTCAAAAACTAAATTTGCCATTCACTGGAGTTCAGCGACTGGTAGAAAATGGTGAAATGCTTTAGTTTTTGTATTGAAGGGAGGAGGGTAACCACAAAACCCCTTTTGGCTATGCTCATGAAATTTGGTGACTGTAGTTGGCTGCTTTGGGGCAGTTAGTAAAGTTTCCCTTTCAGACAATGAGGTCTGAGGCAAGTGATGGTTTGAACCCCTCTCCTCCCGACTACGCCCATGTGTTATAGGTGTAAGCCTAATTCTCTACAAAATATATAAAGTTTGATAACTGTGATCGAAAACTGGATGGATGCATCCGTACGATTACATATGTATTCTATTTATACATGTATGTAGTCTAGAAACTATAAACAATACAATAGCCGCCTAATGAATTTGAAGATTTTGGTATTACTTACAGATTAGATTACAGACGTTTCTTGAAAAAAATAAGATAGTTACGTCCTACGCATTCCATGTGTCAATCTAGTCATGCATATTGATCTGTGACTTAAAATATGCTAAATCATTTGTTTCCTGGCTGACTCAGGCAGCCCATTCCATTAAAAGATAAGAGAAAACAGAACGGTTAAAGAGGTACTTACTTTAAGTGAAAGGCTCTTGCTTCGTCCAAGTACATTCTCAAAAATGCGATTTGAATATATATGAATATACCATGACCCATTATTTAAAATATAAATTAAATCTCTTTCCATTAAATATCGGATGTGACAGCGCTATATAAATTATTGTAATAATTTTCATCATTAATGACTTCATACTAAGCATAAGTTTGCCATTAATTTTTTTTTTTAAATTAAATAATATTTTTTTGTAAGCCGTAAATGTAGTATTTTTAGATCTATTTTTTAAAAAATAAACAAAAAGAAACTTACTATTTCTTTTCAAATCGCAGAAAGTAGAGCTTTATACCCATATTGAGCTGTGAATAAGTTGGGCGGTTTTCAAATTTCGCGGCTGTGTGTATGTGTTCAAGTTAATTTCTATCAAGTATTGTTAAAGTATTCTTAAAGTGCTAATTGTAGCGCCTATGTTTTTTTTTCTGCTGCTTATATCAATGTTTTCTAACTTAACCCCTCTCATCCCTCTGTTTCATTAATTGACAATGGAACCATCAGAAGACGGGGGAGGGAAGGAGCAAAAAAAAATAGGAGCGCCATCAAAAGTCCATGCCGACCAGCAAAATGTCTCGAAGACATCAAAGCAGTCTATGCCGCTCGAGCATAGCAGAAAGTACAGTCTAACGTTTTGCAAATGCTGATACGTACAGTGTAAAGTGTGTTTTTCTTGATATTCTTGTTGAATTTCAAACAATATAAATTGTAATAAGAATTTAAAAAAAAAAAAAGAAAACGTGTTCGGGCCTTTGTGTCTTGCTGCTGTCACTTTTTTTTTAAGTTGTCTGCATTGAAATTTTTTTTCCTTTGGTCATGACCAGACCGGCCCATTTGGTACCGGCCCACCGGGCATTAGCCCGTTTGCCCATATAGCCATTCCGCCCCTGGTCGGTGCTAACCCTCTCTTTCGGATATTGAAAGCGACGACCTGAAAAGGTTTACTTTTATTAGCGTGGAAACCTGGTCCGGAGACTCGACAGCTTGGTTGCTACACACAAGAAAGTGATTATTGCAAACACTTGACATGATTATTGTTGTCCTCACAACCCTAATAGTTGCCGGTATGAAACACAATGAAACGATTAGGCATATACGCCTATACAAGAAGAATGTCATAAGTCACCAAGATGGCTCACTACTGCTCTAGGCCTATACAAGAAGAATGTCATAAGTCACCAAGATGGCTCACTACTGCTCTAGGCCTATACAAGAAGAATGTCATAAGTCACCAAGATGGCTCACTACTGCTCTAGGCCTATACAAGAAGAATGTCATAAGTCACCAAGATGGCTCACTACTGCTCTAGGCCTATACAAGAAGAATGTCATAAGTCACCAAGATGGCTCACTACTGCTCTAGGCCTATACAAGAAGAATGTCATAAGTCACCAAGATGGCTCACTACTGCTCTAGGCCTATACAAGAAGAATGTCATAAGTCACCAAGATGGCTCACTACTGCTCTAGGCCTATACAAGAAGAATGTCATAAGTCACCAAGATGGCTCACTACTGCTCTAGGCCTATACAAGAAGAATGTCATAAGTCACCAAGATGGCTCACTACTGCTCTAGGCCTATACAAGAAGAATGTCATAAGTCACCAAGATGGCTCACTACTGCTCTAGGCCTATACAAGAAGAATGTCATAAGTCACCAAGATGGCTCACTACTGCTCTAGGCCTATACAAGAAGAATGTCATAAGTCACCAAGATGGCTCACTACTGCTCTAGGCCTATACAAGAAGAATGTCATAAGTCACCAAGATGGCTCACTACTGCTCTAGGCCTATACAAGAAGAATGTCATAAGTCACCAAGATGGCTCACTACTGCTCTAGGCCTATACAAGAAGAATGTCATAAGTCACCAAGATGGCTCACTACTGCTCTAGGCCTATACAAGAAGAATGTCATAAGTCACCAAGATGGCTCACTACTGCTCTAGGCCTATACAAGAAGAGTGTCATAAGTCACCAAGATGGCTCACTACTGCTCTAGGCCTATACAAGAAGAATGTCATAAGTCACCAAGATGGCTCACTACTGCTCTAGGCCTATACAAGAAGAATGTCATAAGTCACCAAGATGGCTCACTACTGCTCTAGGCCTATACAAGAAGAATGTCATAAGTCACCAAGATGGCTCACTACTGCTCTAGGCCTATACAAGAAGAATGTCATAAGTCACCAAGATGGCTCACTACTGCTCTAGGCCTATACAAGAAGAATGTCATAAGTCACCAAGATGGCTCACTACTGCTCTAGGCCTATACAAGAAGAATGTCATAAGTCACCAAGATGGCTCACTACTGCTCTAGGCCTATACAAGAAGAATGTCATAAGTCACCAAGATGGCTCACTACTGCTCTAGGCCTATACAAGAAGAATGTCATAAGTCACCAAGATGGCTCACTACTGCTCTAGGCCTATACAAGAAGAATGTCATAAGTCACCAAGATGGCTCACTACTGCTCTAGGCCTATACAAGAAGAATGTCATAAGTCACCAAGATGGCTCACTACTGCTCTAGGCCTATACAAGAAGAGTGTCATAAGTCACCAAGATGGCTCACTACTGCGTGATCAGGTTTGAGTTAACAAAACAAAAAGGAAAGCGTTTAGCGATAGACAAGAAAAAATCGCTTGAGGAATCCGCAAGTGACACATGGGGATATTAATCATGTCCAATAACAAAGAAATGTTACTTGCTTTGAGGGCATCAAACATGATACAACTAGCAAGACTTTCTAATACTGAAATTATAGTCCATCAATAAAATAATGCTCAAGGCATTCTGTTTAATGCTTAATAAACAATGACAGAGAACTTGCTTATAAAAAAAACATCTCCATAGATTTTAAAAGAATTCCTTTTAGTAACTGGGTCTCGGTGAAAAAGAAAATTGCAGAATTGAGATAAATCAGAACTGTGTTCTTTAACGGCTGTGCTAGGTAGAGCGAAATTGCCAGAGTAAGCAATTATTTAAAAAAAAAATAACTGTGAAAGGGTGACAAGCTGAAAACAGCTAATGTAGCGGCTCTGAGCAAGACTTTTAGACAGAAGGCTAACTGGGGACAATAAACCTAGGTCTAGACAGTCGTGCAGACAACTCCCCATGTCAAAGAATAAAACAACGGGAAAAGAAATAACTACGAATGCATGGTTTACTTTTAACCTGTTGGGCAATTAAATCATATTGGACATCGGACAATGCTATGCGCTGCAATATTCTAGCGTGGAAAATTTAATAAAATATTATAGGATTAGGGCTCCTCGTCGTGAGGAGTGCATTGTTTAATGTGTATGTTTAGTTAGTGGACACCCGTGTTGTGTTGATGGTTTGTGTGTAAATATCTAATATGGTTTACTGAAGACATAAATATAGACTCTAGTTATTGCAGTAAAAAGTCATGCTCCACTATTGAGGAAAAGAGACATGCTCCACTACTGAAAACCAGAGACATGGTCTCTACTGAAGACAGAAACATTAAAAAGAATCCATTTTATAAGTAAATCTACACTTATAGCTAATCACAAGTCACATGTATATAGATTTCGATCCAAATTTAAAATTGTTCAAATATAGAAATAGATCTAACAGATATAATTTAATAACACAGTCCAAACTACTCTAAACTAATTGTTAGCCCAACCAGATTTAGCATATATATTAGTAGCATCTGTAAAAAAAAAAATAATAATAATATTATAAGCTAATCTGACATTAACTTGAATTTTTCACCTCATAAAATGTAACATTTAAATATATAATGAATGGGAATATAGGCTGAGTGCTATATTCTATACTGTATATTTAAGCATCAATTATGATCATTATAATAAATTATTAATTATTATATTCGCACAGGCGCTTCTTGCTTAATCCAAATAGATCATTGTCTAACCATTACGTGACAACGTGGACATACGGATTTTTCGGATCTAGACTATGACTGGTAGAACATTAATGATAATGACGAGATCTGAGTGTATAATTTCAATTACTATCAATTAGATCTAGATTTTAAAATTGCTTAAATAAAAAAATATATATATAATTTCATACTTTTGAATTGATATAGTATAGGCAGTATAGCTTCTAGATCCAGATTCTATACATTTACTATTTAGCTTATGCGTCTTGAATATAAACAAGTGACGTGATATTTTTTTTAGATCTAGAGTCTATATATATAATCTAGATCTAGTATCGCTTTTTTACTAAACATGCGGTTCTAAACCAGCATCTTAATAATTTATATAGACTAGAACTAGACGATTTATATGACTAGAGGCATACACTTCATACGGGATAACGCATAACACATCTGAATTAGCAGCATAAAACATAATGAAAATACTATTACTTAAAATAATAGAACTTACATTTGACTGGCGACTGCTATGTTGTTTATATAGAATAATATAGATCCAAATCCGAAAGCGTAGGACTGGTACTAATGGTAGGCGCCATTATCATATGGTTGAACGAAAGGCAAGCCACGGTGTGGGTGTGGCAGGTCACGGCATGGCGGGGAGAAAGGGAGTCTTTTATAGTCCCAAACAGTCACGTGATCTGAGCATCGCCGCCATCTTAATTGCTATTTCAACAGTACTATCCATACGCATACATACGCGAGGGGTTCAATGCCACTGGGGCTATGACTTATTGCGGCCCACGTGGTTCATTAAAAAACTCTAGTTTTACATTTGCATGACACTTGATGTTACCATTTCAGTAAAGTACATGGTTGTTGATTCACTAGCTTTAATATAAATGAATAAAATTAATAAATCTAAAAGCAAGTTATATTTGTGGAAAAAAGCACTACTACATTTGGTTTAATTTCCAAATGTTATATTTTTTTAATTTGGAGATTAATTAAATTAACACTAAATAAAATTATTGGTCCCAAGGCCTGACCATTCACTTACAATGTTAAATTTACTAAAGTACAAAGCAATCATGGAACTCATTCACCAATCGTAAATAAACACATTTAGCCACGTCATAATATTGATAAAACAATGAAAAATACGTATCAAGTATTTATGGATTACATAATTTATGTAGAAGATATATATAATCGCGTGGCTAAATGTTGTTTGTTTACGATTGGTGAATGAGGTCCATTCAATTCGCTTTAGCACTTATTAACACGTTTTCCGTGCATAAATTTCCAACTAAGACTGCTTTATTGATCCTTATGGAAATTTGTTGTGTTTACAAGGACTCTTTTCTCATATAAAGACAACACAACAGAAGCATTTACATTTTGTCATTATGTATTTTTCTTCACAGATCTAGATGTTTAATGTAAATGTAATTCTCCTCTAGGTGGAGATAATTGTCAGACTGTATGTAAGGGATCAATGTGATTATTAAAAGTGTTTTTACATCTATATGACAACGTATGTGGGTGTGGAGAAAATTGCTACAGTTTTGAAGTTTAATAAAGGCTGTATGATAATGTGTAGAACAATTTTAAAATTACTAGATCAAGATCTACAATTATGTTTCAATTTTAAAGTAAAAAAAAAAGACATATTAAAATGTTCACAGTAAATATAAGGGCAAATTAAAAGTGTGTGTGTGTTTTTTAAGAGTTTTTTTTTGGGGGGGGGGGGGTGATAATACGGTTTTTGAAGATCGATTATTCTAAATAAGCTGCCTTTATAGATCTAGATCTAGGACTGACAAAATAAAAATAAATGTATAAATAATGGGCGTAGTAGCGAATGGTGGTGTTTCTTCTTTTCTGTTCGCGGGAAGGGAGGTTTCATTTGAAAATATTGTTATGTGTGTGTTGGGTGAGGGGGGGGTGCGTGAAGATGGAAGGCTACAACTGACGGTCCTAAGTGTTTGTGCTTACTCAATAACAGGAGACTGCGAGCCCTTCGTTTGTAGGATGAAAGAGAGACAAAATAGTTAGGGCAAAATATAAGAGCTTGCGAAAAGTGTCGGGAGTGGGGAGCGTTGCAATGCGGGCCACTTTATTGATGGTTTTAATAGTGCTCTGGGCAATATATATATATATATTATCTTTATATCTTATGAAATACAAACATTACTTTAGAAAAGAAGATGTTTACGTCCTATGCATGTTCCTAGGTCAATCTAGTCATGCACGTCAGTCATTGAATTAATTTCTGCATTCTATTGATGAAAGGAAGTTCGTGTCGTGGTCAAGGGTTTATTGTTTGGCCACATTGTTTACTTTGTGCTTCCAACTTTCCTCTTTACGTTTTCTTTGGCTTCCATTATATCGCCATCACATTTATCTCATATCGCTTTCTCTTCTTTTCTTTTTTAAAAATCTTTTACTGAATTTTACTGGAGGTTTTTAAGAACTTAAAGGGGATTTTTTTAAAATCAAATTGTCAAAAAGTAAAGCAGATAACAGTGATTAAGTTTTAGTGTGAAAATATCCAAAAGGCGTCGAAAACATCTTGACAGAAATTTTTTTGTTGTTGTCGTGAGACTCGTTGGTGCGTTACCATGCGAGTCTCTAGGTCTTAGTGTTCTTATTATGACGTCATCGTTTTTTTTTTGTTTTTTTTTTTTCAAGTTATCGTTCCTTGTCTGATCTCGTTGACTTTAGTTTCTCTTCTCAGTCATTTCAATTCTCTGTGTTCCGCGGAACCCTACTGTTTCGCTAAGCCTGAATATGTGGGCCGATAGTAAGTAATACCAGGGGCGATTTTGGTACCAGTCCGCACCTGCGTGGGACTGGGGTTCGATAACATTTGCCAAATGTTGCCCCTACCCCTCTGAATGAACTAAAAGGTTCATTCTAACAAACAAATGGAGTCCTCCTGTATGTATCAGTACATTTACAAAAAGACATTTCGATCTATGTACCATCCTTTTACAAGCAGTATTGTTATGACACCTAAACCTTATACGTCTAAGAATATCTTTCACTGGCCAATGTGGATCTCTATCAGTCATAGTCCAGGGAACAATAAACCCCTTTGCGCCATATGGCTTCTACGCGACACTTATAATGGGAGTCAAACCACAGAGCCGAAAGCGATGAAGTGATTGGGTGACATAATCATTGTATACAGAAGCTCTCGCGCTCCACCAGACTGCACACATTGACACACGCTGAACACCAAAGTCGAAGTGGTAGTGTGAAACGAAGACACGGTACTTCACAAAAGTGCGATACTTATTTGTCCCTATCCCCCCTTTCCTCTTTCTTTCTTTTTCTCAGATAAACATAATCTTGTATTGCAATAGCCTACATGCTATTGAAAAGGGTAGTTGTGCCATTCTAAATACTAACATATTTTTAACAATTTGTATGCCCGTGCTTAACTGCTCCACCTAGTAATACAATGTTTATTAATTATCAGCATACAAAAGTCAAAGAAAGCGCTTCAGGGACACCCTCAAAGCTTCTCTGAAGGCGTTCAGCATAGACCCAGGCACCTGGGAGACAGAGGCACATGACAGAGCATCATGGCGTCGCGCTGTGAAAACTGGCGCACAGGTTGCTGAGGAAAAAAGAACAACGCTGGCAGAAGAAAAACGCCAGAAAAGAAAAGCAAGGCAAACGACACTAGCTCCAGCTGGAATAACCTGCCCAGTGTGCGGCCGAACATTCCGGGCTCACATAGGTCTCACCAGCCACATGAGGAGGCATAAAACCCCAGTGCAAAGCCCTCAGCCCCCTGGATGACAATGTGGTCATCATCGAATCACGATGGACGAACTATACAAAAGTAACTGTTTAACGCGCAAAATAAGAGAGTAGCCTATAGATGACCGATAAGCCAGTAAAGATCAGGTAACGAATGGTAAGATTGTTATAAAGTGAACTGATAAGCAAGCAAATTTTTTAAAAAGCTTATCTGAGGGGGAGAGCCGCAAAATCACTGCCATATATCTAAATACTGCAGGAATAAAATCTCCTTTCTACATAAACAAAAATCAATTAATTATTGCAAATTGGTAAACTAATTGGTTAATTTTCGTTTCGTGTATTGTCGTCAACAATGAATAATTATGCAAGATGGGAAGTGGGATAAAAAACAAGTACAAAACGTTAAAAGAGGAATAACTCCACAGCCACATCTCTCTATACGTAGAATTTACATCCCCTTTTCGATACCAAACAAAATAATTAATGAACAATAATTAGCTTATTGTAAAGTTTTATTGATTGATTCATGTTTTATTAGGTACCTGTACAACATATTATTGTGTTATCCCCGCACCTGTTAATTTGTTCACATTAAAAGTACATATAAAAAATTGATACATTTTAGCTTTAGTCTTCAATATTTACCCCCCCAAAAATGTATTGGCCTAAATCCGAGTTTCTTTTTTAATCTTCCAAAAGCATTAGAACAGTATGTGATAAAAAAAAAACAAAAAAACTACAAGCTCGTTGAACAATTGAAATGGACCCTCGCTTAATTATAAGATATCCTTTTGACTTTCACCGAGTACTTTGACATCCTTGTAGCCCTTTGTTTGCTCCAGACATATTCCTTCGTGCTTATCGTTCTTTAACCTGGTCCAGATGTGAAATAAACTTACCTATTACATCATGGTGGTATGATCAATCCTCTTTAGGGCCTTGATCGTCTACCTATCCTTCCTCTCTTTTATCATACACCCATTCAGCTGGATACTTAAGTTCGCACTTAGTTGAGCGCTAGACAGGTGGCGCCTCTGTAAGTAACACAACTTCATCCGAGATGCACTATAGTTCCAAATTGAAATGGCTTATAAAGAGATGGATTTAATATCATTTAATGTTCTACTCTCACTTTTTGATTGTTCTATTGAATTACCTATTGTTGACATTCTCACTGTATACATTTTAAGTACCTTATATTTAAAAATTTTTCTTTATATGCTTTAAGAAATAAAATAAAAAAACGCCATGTGATGTATAACCTGTACAAAGCAACTTAAAACGTTAAAATGTTACGACAGCCTCAATGAAATTATTTCTATTGCCATGTTGGCAATCATTGTACTTGAAAATGTAACTAATTAATTTGTACGCTTACTAATAAAAAAAAATATATATATTTTGTTTGAAAAAAACAACAACAATAAAGTGATGAATAGCAAAAAAAGAAAAAAGCGGCAAAGGCCTAAGGATTCCTAGGATGTAAACAGCTTGACAAAAGACGTCAAAAGCTAAAAAGCTGTGGGATCCTAAAAAAAAAAAAGAAAAGATGGATTTGAAAATAATTTATTTATTTATTTTTTATTTTTTTTTTAGCCTAGCGTCTTTGCTATTCTGTTCGGATATCTAAGGTTCTCATGGTTGGCTAATTAATTGCTTGGATTTAGTGATGGGCAAAAGTTAACTAAAAAGTTAGAAACCTTTAGTTTTACCATTAACTAAAAAAATAATAAAGGCCAAAGTATAAAAAGAAAAAAAATGTTTGTTAAATTCGTACTTTAATTAATTTTTTAAACTATCAAGGTCATTTCTTACAACTTTTCAACGTGAGATAGCGGTTGAAACACACATCCCTGTTTTCTTGTCATGTGATATCAACAGTTAATTTTTTTTTTTAATGATGCTGTTAACAACTTTTTTTTTGTCAGTATGCATTTGAAGAGAGTAAAGTAGAATCAGAAACCCCATTAGTAACGAATCATGCTGACAATTACTCCCTTAGAGCACGGAAGAGGAAGTGGACAGTGAGTTTTAAGGTCGCCTTGTCAGACCTCTTGCCGCATATGGACCAGTATTCTCTCTCTCAATTCCTTGTCCAAATTGTCCCCCATGCAGAGCTCGGCATTCATAAAGAATGTGCTCTATTGTCTCGTCGTCCTCGACGCAGTGGCGGCACCGTGTGTCGTAGTTCTTCTTCCACCGTCCAAAGTACGCGCCTATTGGACAGTGTCCGACTCGGAACTGGACTAGGACTATAAGCTGCACGTTGTTGCCGTGGCCTTCGCTAAAAAGTCAGCCCTCTGATGACTGACCAGACCACAATGGGATGTGTTGATATGGTGCGCAAAGGTGCACGCGTTCCATATAATAAAGTATCATTCTCCGCCATGACACTAATGGTTGTTGTTTGTTTATTGCTGACTGTGAACCTAGATCTTAATTAACATGGTGGCAGCGGTGTATTAATGATCAGAGGTAATCATTAATCAGTATATAAAGGTTTATTGTTTGCGATAATAAATAGGCAACAATTCAAGGCTACGCCGTGCAATGTCAGCTAGAAATTTCCTTCCTGTACCCAAGCCGCTCGAGGTAGAAGGAAACATGGCCGTTAATTGGCAAAAGTTTCACCGGAGCTGGCGAAACTATGAGTTAGCCATTATATTGTCGGAAGAATCAGAGAATGTCAAAGTGGCCACCTTTCTAAAATTATAGGAACAAAAGCGATGGACATATATGAAGGTCTTGAAATTGAGAAGTGAGAAGAAAGAAAGATGGAAGAAATAATGAACAAATTTGAAAGTTTTTGTATTGGAAAAACGAATGAAACTTATGAGCGCTATGTTTTCAATACTCGTGAACAGCAAGAACGCGAGGACATTGAAAAGTGCATAACAAATCTGAGAAGACTAGCAAAAAACGTGTAGTTTTGAACGCCTGGAAGATGGCTTGATCAGAGACAGAGTAGTTCTTGGTATTAGACATGAATGCCTCAAAATGAAATTGTTACAAGATAGTAGTCTCACATTGGAAAGGTGCAGAGATATTTGCAGAGCATACGAGACCGCCAACACACAGTTGAGACAAATACAAGCCGACCCTCCAATCATTGAGAAAGTATCAACACCCTCAAGAACAAACATTCAGAAAGGTAAATGCAGGTATTGTGGAAGGATTGACGAATACATTAAAGAAAAGTGCCCTGCATGGGGTAAAATGTGCCTAGCGTGCAAGGGGAGACATCATTTTGCTGTGATGTGCAAAAAGAAAATTCAGCAGGTGTCAGATGATATGTCTAACGATGAAAGACAGCTACAATCGGACACAAGAGATGATGTCATGATGGTAAAAAATGAATGGGTGATGTCTTTGGAGAACCACAAAACGAAAAGGATGACAGCAGTTATGACAGTAAATGGTCACCGTGTAAGGTTTCAAATGGATAGTGGAGCTGATTTAAATACATCCAGGAAAAATACGTAAAGAAGAATCAGATAGAAAAGGCAACGCAAAGATTACTAATGTGGAATAAAACTGAAATGAGACCCTTAGGGAAAGCCACTCTAACGACGAGAAATTAGAAAACTAACGAAACATTTGAGGTGGAATATATAGTTGTACCAAATAATCTAGCATGCCTTCTAGGTCATGAAACTTTAACAAGAATGAAGTTAATCAAAGTCAATAAAGATAGGTTTATAGCATCAGTAGTGAATAACCAAGAAGAAGACTGTAGTCCAAAGTTTACTGGTGATTTGGGTGACTTAGGAGAAGTGTCTTTAAAGATTGATAGCAGCATTAAGCCCAAGGTTCTGCCGTGTAGAAAGATCCCTATTACTTTACAAGAAAGAGTTAAGGAGGAGTTAAAGACCCTAGTGCAGAGAGGAATCATAGAACCAGTGAAAGAGCCTACAGAGTGGGTGAGTCAGATGGCAAACGTGGAAAAAGCTAATGGCAAAATTAGGATCTGCATAGATCCACAAGCCCTGAATAAAGTTTTACTAAGGGAATTCTATAATCTTGCTACTTTAGATGACATATTGGCAGATTTGAACGATGCCAAAATATTCAGCAAATTAGATGTGCAAGAAGCTTTCTGGCATGTCAGACTAGACACAGCGTCATCTAATTTGACAGCAATGATAACCCCTTTTGGTAGATACAAATGGAAACGATTACCATTTGGTCTGAAAGTGAGTTCAGAAATTTTTCAGAGAAGATTAAATCTAGCACTAGAAGGACTGAAAGGCTGTTTCAATTACGTTGATGATATTATAGTGGTAGAAAGAGGAAGAACGAAAGAACAGGCACTCAGAAATCATGATATTAACCTAAGAGAGCTGATGAAGAGATGTCAAGAAAAGAAGATTAAACCGAACCACGAAAAGTCTGTTTTTTAGAACAGCTGAGATTTATTTTTTGGTCATATTATTACAGAAGCAGGGATAAAACCAGACCCGAACAAAGTATCTGCGATTTTGAGTTTGAATGCTCCAAAAGATATTTCATCAGTCCAAAGATTCTGTAGCATGGTTCAATATCTTGCAAGATTTATTCCAGACTTGTCGACAGATTTACAGCCCATAACAGAGTTGATCAGAAAGAACACACCATTTGTTTGGTCTGATCAATGCACACGAGCTTTCAACAAGATAAAACAGAAAATATCGACTCATGGCACATTGATATATTTTGACCCCAACAAAGAGCTTACATTACAAGCAGATAGTAGCCAAATGGGTTGGCAGCAGCGTTATTACAAGATGGAAGACCAATAGCATGTGCTTCTAGATCATTAACTGATACTCAGAAAAGATGGGCACAGATTGAAAAAGAATTGTTAGCAGTAGTTGTTGGTTTGGAACGTTTTGACCAGTATGCGTATGGCAGGACAGTTATAGTTCAGAATGACCATAAACCACTGGAAAACATCCTTCAAAAACCACTCAGTTCTGCTCCGAGAAGGCTACAAAGTCTAATGATGCGTCTTTATCGCTACGATATCCAGTTTCCATATGTCAAAGGCGAAAATTTGTTCATAGCTGATAATTTGAGTAGAGACCCATCACAGGAAAAGAGTGATATCCCTGATGTTTGTGTCAATACAGTCGGACTGGCAATACCAGATGCAGTGCTGGAGAAAGTCAGAATCGAGACAGAGAAAGATAGAACAATGCAAACACTTATTCAGTATATCCTAAATGGATGGCCAGACAAACGTAATAGTCTACCTGAACTCAAACAATATTTTTCACTAAGAGACATGTTAACATACGAAGACGGACTCTTGTTGAAAGGAGAACAAATAATCATACCGATATCACTTCGCAAGGAAATAGAAGGAAAACTCCATGCAGCGCATCTGGGAGTAGATTCAATGAAAAGAAGAGCAAAAGAAACAGTTTTCTGGCCTGGATTATCAATTAGAATAAAGGAAATAGTCAACTCATGTTACATTTGTCAGAAAAATAAACCAGCAAATCAGAGAGAAGAATTAATACAGCACGAAATAGGTTCTAATCCGTGGGACAAGATTGGAATTGATTGATTCCAAATGTGTGACCAACAATATTTAGCTATAGTGGACTATTATTCAAATTTCATAGAGGTAGAAAACATGCAGTTGACAACAACACACGCAATTATAAACAAACTGAAAGTTTTATTTGCAAGATATGGGGTGCCCAAAGTCTGTATATCTGATAGCGGACTTCAGTTCACATCGGAATATTTTTCCAAATTTATGATGGAATGGGAGTGACTCATTTGAAATCGTCTCCAGGACACCATCAAGCCAATGGAAAGGCTGAGTCAGCAGTTAAAATTTTGAAGAACATAATGAAGAAATCTAGAGAATCAAAGTCAGATGCTTATGAAGCTCTTCTGGAATTTAGAAATACTCCAAGGCAAGACACAAATCTTAGCCCAGTTCAGATGTTTTTTGGTCGGATGACTCGAACACTGATACCAAACAAAACGAGTAACATTAAGATTTCTACATGTCAAGAGAACATTATGAGAAGGAAAGAAAAACGTCAGATGAGTGTAAAAACATCTTTTGATAAGAGGTCAAGAAATTTAAGTCAGCTGAGAACTGGACAGATGGTCTATTTCCAATCTCCTAATGACCCTACATGGAGACGTGGAAGAATCCAGTCTCAAGTCAATCAGAGAGCTTACATTATTCGAGGTGACAATGGTGCAGTGTACCAAAGAAACAAAGTGCATATCAACCCGAACAAAGAAACAGAAGAAGATATATTTCCCGATACTAATGACCATACAGGACAATAGAACTCATGATCAACACATTCGCCACTCATCAACTCATCATTCCCTGCGACCAAGGGATCAGTTGAAGAAACCTACAAGATTCAATGACTATGTGTCTTAATGAACTATTGAATGTTGATTTTTAAATGTGATATGTTTCATATTCATTGAAGCGTATATATGTATGTTATTTTTAGTTGTTTATGTTGTGTTTTTTTTTTATATGATACTCCCCGAAATGTTTTTTTTTTTTTTTAAAGAAAAGGGGATGTTGATATGGTGCGCAAAGGTGCAGAGTTCAATATAATAAAGTATCATTCTCCGCCATGACTCTAATGGTTGTTGTTTGTTTATTGCTGACTGTGAACATAGATCTTAATTGACAGGATGGAACCCACTGTATAAAGCTATTTACATTGAGCTGTAGAAGACGCTCCACCACCGCTAGGAACGCTTCCACCTTCCCGACGCCTGTTAGCTGCCCTTCAATGGCATCGAGGGCAGAGATTGAATCGGTATAAATGACGCTGGGCCGTGGATCCATTTCCGACTCTTTCCTCTACCCACTTCAATGCTATGAGCATTGCTTCCATCTCAGCTTCCGTGCTGATTTTCCCATTGTAGGGTCCACTCAGCTCCACACTTTCGGGATTACCAGAGAGTCGGACCACAGCCCCATAACCAGCTCTCACAGTGCCCTCAAGAGTCTGCACGGATCCGTCCGTGTAGATAGTGGTCACTCCACCCGGATACGAAGCGATAGTCTCTCTGGCTGCTTGTAGTAGCCGTGTAGGATCGCACCGCTTTGTCACCTCCGGGTCAAGTAGGCTCTTCTGTATGAAACGTGCCACATATGAGTCTGATGGCTTGATTCTGAACAGCGTCTAGCTTCGCTAGAGACGTTTGCGAAGCCCAGACCTGAACAGGTAGACTGTAGTCCATATGAGACCGTACTGCACCCATGTACAGCGATCTCAGCACACCCGCCTTCGCTTCCCACTTCGTTCCAGCTAGCTTCTTTACCATGTTCAGCCTCAAGGAGACTGTCTCACGTACATGCTGGATATGGTCGCACAAGGTCAATTTCTGATCAAGGATGACCCCTAGGTACTTGGGCTTTTTGTCCCATGGCAGAATCTTGCCGTCCATCTGGAGCTCAAATGGTTCCTTCACTATATCGCGCCCTAACGTGAACCACGAGTAAACTGACTTCGAGTGGTTTACTTCGAGGCACCATATCCTGGCGCAACAAGACACTGTCGTCAGTGCATGCTGAAGGGTGCCAATGAGTTGTTGGCGATCCCTCCCCGACTCCCATAACACGATATTGTCTGCAAACAGGAGCTTCTGACATTTCAAGAGGGCCGGTAAGTCGTTGATGAACACAAGAAAGAGTGAACAACTGAGAGCCGACCCTTGCGGCACGCCCTTCTCCAGTGGAAGTTTCCTCGACATGTGCTTACCAAGTCGTGTCTGTACCGTTCGCTCCTAGGTTCATGAGCTTTAACAACAGACCGGGCCGCCATAGTCATAGGCTTGTTTGAGATCTATGAAAACCGCTAAGGTCGACTGACCAGGTCGATTCATGTTGCCCCAATTTACCAATTAAATTTAATTTAAACTAAAAAAAATCTCTGGAGGTTGTTTTTTTAATCATTCAAAACCCCATGAGCTACGCTCATATGATTTAGTGACTATAATTTACTTTAGAAACCCCCATTGCCTTGGCTACGCTCATGGAATTTTTATTATGTAATTTGCTTTTTTTATATTGAAGAGGTATTTTTTAACATCAAACCCCGATGAAGGGGAGGGGTTTAACTCAAAACCCCTTTTGGCAACACTGATAGTATTTTCAGTGTGTAATTTCCTTCTTTTTTTTTTACGATTGAAAAGGTTGTTGTTTTTTTTTGCTTGTAACCTCGCTGAAAGGGGGGGGGGGGTTAAACTCAAACCAATTTGGCTACGCTCATAGCATTTTGAGTGCGTAATTTGCTTTTTTTATACTGAAGAGGTGGTTTTTAGCTGCAAACCCATCTAGAGGAGGTGTGAAAACAAAACCCCTCTTGGCTACGCTTATAGAATATGGTGACTGATGAATGGATAATCATATATTGAAGAGGGGGGGGGGTATCATTACTTTCTGAGGGGGGTTTATCATTACTTTCTGAAGGGGGTTTATCATTACTTTCTGAAGGGGGTTTAAAATGAAAATCTTCCCTAGCTGTGCCCTTGGAATTTATGGATTTTCGTTTTCATTATTTTTTATTGTTTCATAGAAGAGGGGGTTTTAACGGCGAAAAAACCTGGTAGGTGGCTCATCTTAATCCACACCTTCCCTGCTCATGGACTGTGTCCGACTAATTTTAACAATCTGGTCAGATTGACCTACACATGTAGGCCTAGTGTATTGTACTTGTGTAGTCGATGATACTATAAGACCACCTGCGTTTTTTTTTTCATTGCGAGTTTGGGCAATAGTGTTTGCTTAATGTTGAGTGGTCAGACAAGAAAATAACACACTTGCATGGTTAGTCAAGCATGTACGCAGATCTATTTTTTACACTAAAATAGTTACAAAACCTCCTTTCCTGCCCAAAAAATAAATTGTGTATCCGAATGCTTTTAACAACCTGGTCAGATAGACGTCCACGTGTAGGCCTAGTATACTAACCGTAGTGCACTGGCGGATCCAGGGGTGGTGGTACATGACGTAATGTGGCCTGAGTTAGCGGTATTCGGATGAGGTTGCAAGGTTTGAGCACACGTAATTACCATATGAAGCCTGTTTCCTCAATATGTCAATTGGTAATTGTATTACTGGTTTGTTGATGAGAAGTGTTCGTGCATCAATCACGTCATTGAAAAAGCGATTTGCCACTTTTTTCATCATACTAACAGGAAAAGTAGCAAAGTTTGTCATAAGCAGGTCTTCATCTAACAGGTGTCTTGGTACAAAGAAGAAACCCAAAGGTATCCATTTTCTTTCCAGCCTTTGAAATCTGCCCTTCATCTCCATACGAAACCTGTCCAGCACTTCTGTCGCAACATGTTTGAATTGCAGTTCTATTGACAGTCCTACATTAGAACTCAACTTCCCATCATGTCTTTTCTTTCTTTTGGTTGTTTTGATTACAGGGAATCCATAGTATTCACTACCTTCTTTTGCTTTTTAGATGGATTTGGTTTTTGTCAGTTTCTCATCATTTTGCAGAAAGCATGAAAGGGTACGTATTTCTTCAGCAGCTTCCCGTATATGCAGTCCAGACTTTTGTAGTTTCTTCTGAACTATATTAATTGGGCGCAGGAGATTTGACCAGAATTCCAGATAGGCAAAAAAATTCTTAATTTTCCACTGCATGAAGAAGATTCTGTGCTAATATTTTTAATATTACGTCATTGTTGGTTGTTTATATTTTGTGCGAAAGCAAAAGGATTCAAAGCATACAAAAGTGGGAAAGATCCATATCTCGCTCTGCTCGAGTATAGAAATACTTCGATAAGTGGACTGCCGTATTCACCATAACAACTGCTGACGAGTAGAAGACTCAGGGAATCATTCCAACTGATCCCAAACTATTGAAACCATCGGTAGCTGAAAATGCAGAGACATTACTCAACGAACGACAGATGAAAAGCAAAGTGAAATACGATGCAAAAGCAAGACTACCTAAAGATTATTCTGTCGGACAGTTCGTCTAGGTCAAACATGGCAGAAAGCAGTTGCCATAAAAAAAAACATTCAGCACCCAGATCTTACATCACAAAGACAAACGTTGAAAAAACATACAGAAGAAATCAACACTTTTTAAATAAGAGTTTCGATGAAGACGTCTCTGGGTACTGTGATACCGATGAAGACAATGAACTGCAAACTGTTGGAACAAACGAAACAGACAGTTATAGACCAACGTCTAGAGAACTTGTTGTGCCAGTCAAGACAACCAGAAGTGGACGAATAGTTAAAGTTCCTAGTAGATATCACTCTTAAGAACTTTAAAAGGAAGGATGTGATAATAACTTCAAAAGGAAGGGTGTGCTAATATTATATGATATTACGTCATTATTTGTTGTTTATGTTTTGTGCGAAAGTAAAAGGATTGGATGGAAATAAAAAGAGAGTTTCCATTGGATTGAGGAAAGATTAATAGAGGGGTAATAACTCGAGTGTGAAGTTTAATTCTGAAATTATAGACGCCAAACCCGAATAATGGACTATTCTAGCATTATTAAGAATAACTTTTGGATCTGTTATACTCGATTCTGTAAATTTTGCTTCAAGGTTAATTAGTGTAGCCATAAAATACTCGCCATTTTGATCTATTATTAGTAAAGGTAACAAGATACATGGAATTCGCTGTATATCATGCAATGTTATTCGTGGCAACAAAGTTTAAAATGTAAAACTAACTTTTAAAAAAAACTTTGATCTCTGTGGGAAAAAAATATTTTTAAAATGTCAACAAAGTCAATGTACTGATACTGTGATACTGGGAAAAATAGAAATAGGGGTTTTAGAGAGAGAAAGAAAGAGAGCAGGCTGTGAAATTTCATTGTCACTGATACACTAATTCACAGGCTAAAAATGTATGTCATGTTGATAGTTAAAATGTGGCCCATTTTTTTTTTAATTAAAAAAGGAAAAGAAAGGGGTAATTCAGCCTATGAACAATTCTTGCCATAACAAACAATGAAAGACCTAAGAACAAATCAATGGGCTTAGCTGGTGCCTACTGCTAGTAATATTATAAAAAAAAAAATTAAAGATCTTGTGATCTCTTAGGGAGATGATGTAAAGGTCACCCGTTTATGTGACCCACGGTAACCGAGGGTGTCATGTGGCCAGCACAATGATCTTCTTCTTCTTCTTCATCGTTCTCATTGTTATGTTGGAGTGTTCATATGACTAGACCAATACATGAGATGAACTGCGCAGTGGTTTCCAAATCAGAGAGCTCTCTATATATTTTCTTTCTATTGGGGTGATTTGGGGCCAATGTCTTATACGGGCCTCTTGGTAGAGAGAGCAGTTTTGGAGGACGTGGTCGGCATTTTCTGGTGATACTCCACATGGGCAGATCTATATCTGGGTGAATGTAACCTAGATCACTTTTTAAATGCATTTTATATATGAGCTTAAGTCAATAACTAACCACTGAGCTAGCGATGGGCTTATAAAAATAGAAAGTATTGTAGTTATCTATCGTAAGTTTCAAACCTTTTTGCAATGACCTAATTCTCTTCACAATGTGAATTAACCAGAACCTCTTTTAGTTTCATCAGTCTATCCTTCCAAAAACAAATTCAGCGTTTCTGTTACTTTAGAAACACACATTCCTTAGTTGTCTGCAAAGTAATATTCACTTAATATTTTCCATTAATTACACATAAATTCACAACACCATCTCTTCAGAAGACCAGTTAGTCCAGCCTCTAGGTTTTAGCACAAAATTCAAAACTCTTGTAAATTATGGCAAGTAGTTACAGTTTCATCTTAGGTTTTTCTTGTTTGTTTTTGTTTTTTGTTGTTGTTGCAACAACTTGTCAGAGTTTAACTTTCTATACCAGTACTGATAAAAATTTACATTCATAGAAGTTTACTATTTCCTTTGTGTTTTTTTTATGTTGCAGGAATAGCCATTTTTATAATAGTATAGCCTCACAATTATAATGACAAAATTGGATTTATAAACTGACAAACGTCATTCAAAAATTGTTAAAAAGTTTTAGCCTATATTGCTTTTAGAAACTCTTATCATGGATGACATGAGGCATGACTTTACTAATAAACTTAAAACTATCCTAAAAAGTGAGAAGATAGATTGGTCATTAGAATCAGAAATGACTGACGGCAGTTCCATGTATGAAACTTCTAAATTAAGTTAAGAAGAACAGACACAGGTAAGACACATTTTATTTATTGCCTACGAAATTAAAAATTTATAAGCTTTATTTGAAATAATTTGGTGATGCATTTTTGTGATTCTATAAGATCAATGATCTTGGTTCTTCACCTATGTTCTTTAAGCTTTATTTGAAATAATTTGGTGATGAATTTTTTTTGCATTTAAAGACAAAACAATTTTGACCATGCTTAGATATGTTGGTACTTTTTAAATATGTATATAAACATAGGTGAAGAACCAAGATCATTTATCTTATAGAATCAAGAAGTAATTATCTTAATAAAAAGGGACACTAGAAAAATATAGTCCCTTCGCAGCTATGTTGAAAATGAGATTTTAATTTATAACTTTTATTCTAAATTCATTCAATGCCAATGATAGATGAGTTGAAACAAGACTTTACCAATGATCTATGCAATGTTATGAAAAATGAGAAGACAGAATTGTCTTTACTTCCAGAGACATCTGGATGCAGCTTCATTGGTCAAACCTGGGAATCAATTTTATCAGAGGTAGGACAATTTTTTTTATAATAAATTCTTTAAAAACTGCAGACTATTTAAAACATGACTTGTAACATATAAAAATAGCATGACTAAAGTACCAATGTTATTATGAGGAGAGGGTGAAGAAAATATAGTGAAACGTAGGTGGGCCCAGATGAGGATTTAAACATTGACCTTGACCCAGTGCCATCGCCTAGCAACAACCAGTTTCCAAACTACATCCACTTTTGCTATCTCACTCTCTAAAAAAAAAAGAGCATTCAAACGCTATCATTATATGTTACATTTGTTTAAAACTTTCTTTGAGCAGAGTTTGCAAAAAGCTGGTATGCTCTGGATCTATTTTAAATTTAATTATATAAATGATAGAAACTAATTGATACAACAACAGGTTATATAACCTTTGTGATTTTAAAAAAAGTATTTTTTATGTTTTTCTTGTTGACTGGAGAGAATGAAATATTAAAAACTTATTTAAGTATTCTCTCAGTCTTCTGTATTTGTTGAAGAATTACTTTTTGTAATAGGAATAAAAGAATATTACTTATTATTTTAGTCAAGTCTTATTTGTTTCACTTTACAGCAAAAAATATATCCAAATCAAGATATGGTTTCAAACCAAGATAAACCTAGAAACTCTCCTAACAAAGATTTGCATGCTGGAAACTTTAAAGATAAAGAACAATATAGTTCAAATGAAAATAGAACTTTCCAGCTGGTTTCTGCTGAAAAACAATGCACTACTTCATCAGTCTCTAAGAACCATAAATTAATGCATTGCTTTAGAAAAATTTTAAAGTGTGACTTATGTCAAAAACAAATGTTTCATAAATCTAGTTTAAAAGCTCATCTGGCATTTCATTGTGGAATTTAAAAATTCAACTGTCAAATTTGTCTAAAAGAATACACTTGCTCCTCAAGTTTAAAAATGCATGAGATGATTCATTCTGGTAAAAAGCCATTTAAATGTCAAATTTGTCTAAAAGAATTCTTTGCCTCCTCTAATTTAAAAAGTCATGAGATGATTCATTCTGGTAAAAAGCCATTTAAATGTCAAATTTGTAAAAAAGAATTTACCAAATCCTCTAATTTAAAGCAGCATGAAAATATTCATTCTGGTGAAAAGCCATTTGAAAGTAAAATGTAAAAACAAAATCAATTTTTAAACAGCACCAGACGATTCATTATGCTAAAATATCATTGTTCAATTTGTGAAAAAAAAAATCATACAGTTCTCTAATTTAACGAAAACATGAGGCTTCATTTTGGTAAAAAGCCAGTTACATGAAATTTTTTTTCAAAAGAAACTCACTCATTCCTCATTTTTTAAACGGCATGAGATGATTTACATATTTATACACATAAAATGGCGATTCTTTAGCAGATAAGCCGTTTTGTGTACTTGAGTTTGCAAAAACAATTTTCATTGTCACAGGGCAGAAACTTTTTCTGTGTGGGCATGTTAAAGACAAAGTTTTTATTGTCAGTAAATATCAATAGCATGAAAGATTAAGCAACAGCTGCTAACAACACATAGGAAGGGGACATCCTGAAGCTCTTTTGGGAGGAATTTTCAAATCAGCTTGATGCTGTCCTGGTAGTGGTGGTCACATTGAGCAGTTTGGACTAAAAACTTGAAGTTATTTATGAAATTAGTGTCCTATCAGGCATCATTTTTTTTTTTTGTTAAATATAGCACAATGGTTTTGGCTTTTTTTTTTTTGAAGCATCATGTATGTATATATACAGTTCAGGTGCATTGCATTAATGTGCACCTTAACTGATATTTATTCAGATTCATCCAGAATTGAATAATCCAAAAGTCACTTACATTATTTAATTTTTATTTGGGATAAAACTAGTGATTCTTAGACTGAGGATACCAAACATATGCTTATAGCCCAAATATTCAGAAAGCTTCACATTTGTTCAAATTTTTTTCTTTTTTTTTTTTTTTTTATGGCCTTCATAATCCAATGTTTTTGATGGCCATTTCAAGAATTTCTTATAGACTCCCAAAGGTGAAAGATAGCACTCTACTTGTTGTTCTGACTAAGACTTAGGTCCTACCGGGCCTTTCGGCGCATTGGGCGGTTAGCTTTCTCCATAAAGATCTGTCACTGGCAACTTGATGTTTAAGTTGTCATAAAATGTTTTCATTTTATTTACTTGCTCTGAATGGTGCATTTGATCATTTTTAGCATTAAAAAAAAACAAACTTTCTATCTAAATGTGGGGTATGAAATATCTACAAGAATAAGTTATGATAAATAATACTTTATTTCAATATTTTGAACATTAAATAACGTGCCATGGTTTACTGTAACACAAAAATAATTAGGCTTGTCTTCAGGTCTGAAGATTAATGAGGAATGCAGTATTTCCCGTAGCTATGCAGTCCCAGCTGTGACCTACATATTTTGCCATTATTCATTTAGAATAATGAAATGAATATGTGTCAATAATTACACATTTTATACCATTATCATGTTTTAGAGAACTTTCTGCTCTTTCGATAGAATATGAAGGACATATTATTTGTTCACAATAGCATGTATTACAAACTAATGTTAGTGAAAGAGACATTCAATTCATAGTTTTACTTAGATAATTTTAGGCATAATGACCTGCAAAGCCACTTAGCTCAATACTGTTCTATGATTTAAGCCAGGCTTCTGTTTAATAGTTTTCACAATGAAATCAATTCTTTTGAAATAAACATGTAAACACTTGATGAGTTTGTTTTGTTTGTTTCATGCCTGAAATGAAGATATTATGATAATAAAAAATATGATAAATATGTTTTTCAATATTGAATGGAAAACATATGTCAGTTGTTTTAAATTTTACTTAATGAACATAAAGTCTTAATTAAATAGAATAATGTTACAGGTCTTACAAAAGGTATTCAATTAATACCTGTACGTTTTTTTTTAAAAAGAAATTAATTTATTGTTATTACGATATATTTTAATTATAGATCACAGTAACAATTTTTTTTTATATAAATTGCTTAGGACATAACATGAACTTAACATATGTTGATAAATACTAAAAAATTGTTTTATTTTCTTCAAAGTCAATGATTTGAACTTATTTTTATTGAATGATTAAATGATGGTGCTGTAATAGATCTACAACACATATTATTTTTCATAAGATTGTTTTAACGGCATATTTTTGAATGAAAACATCTTGTAAAATTACCATATGTAAAATGCAAATTATACAAGATTAAATGAGGATACCATTCATATTGAATTTTTGTTAGGTTGTGAGTCATCCTCTTGTTTAATTAAATATTTGGGGGAAAAAAAGCCGCTGTTAGTTTTGTGTGAACTGACTGTCCATCCGTCCTTCAATCCCGTTTAGATCAAAGAAACTAGAAAAGATATTGAACAGCCGACATAATGATATTTTAGTTCTTGCTACGTTCTGGTGCAATGGCTACTTTATTCTGAAAGTGAACTGTTTAATTTTTTAAAATTAAATACCGGTATTACAGTTAATACTAAAGACGTTGTTGTTGTTTTTTCAGAAAAAATACACCACATCCTTTTAATATAAAACTTCAGACGAGGTAAATGTTTATAATAAGCTATTAATCAAGGTGCACGAGTTCGAATCCCGACTTGAGCAGGAATCCTTTGAAGGACATATAGTAGAAAGTTGTTTTTTTTTTGTTACCTCCTACGCGTGAACAATGGTGGTCATATATATTTAAAGCTGTTCACTTGAAACTTGACAAGCGTTTTGCTGATCAATACCATGTTTCACAAATTACACCGTAAGCCTAGTTATTAAAGTGTGTTTTTTCGGTCCTCATTTGTAATGTTTTATCCACCTTTTTTCCCTCCTTTAGGTGTGAAGATGTCTGGTAACCTTATCTGGGGTCGACTCGCTAAGCATAGCCCAGATCTTATGGACTGTCTAGACAATTCCAGAACTTTCTTTTTTCTACACTGTCTTTTGTATTTGTAAAACTAAGATTAACACTTTGTAGCTAAAATAAATAGCGAATTTAAACAAGGTTACAAAGACCATTTGTGTGGAAACACAAACTCAAAATCGGCCCCTAAAGTGGTCTACCCAGGCAGGTAAAAATGCAGGTTTCAATATTTTCAGAAAGAATATCAGAATGAAATTCTATCAAAGGCTAATGACAGACAAGAATGAAAAAAGAAGGTTGACAGATCTTGTGTGGTGCCCCAACGGTCCAGCAAACTAAGGGATAGGTGAAAGTGAAGTTAGATGTGATCCTGGCCTAACTGATGTGATATGATGATTATCTAATTGATTTGTAAAGAGTCCATCTCTTATTCAAAGCCTCAAGAAAAAAAATTTCCGTAAAAAAAATAATTCCTTTAGTAATAAATTAGTGATTCCCAAAGTGGTCTATATAGACCACCCAGGGGTCTACGAAGACATCCAAGGGGTCTACGAAAGTGAAAAAATAAATTGGGGGTCTATAAGATGTCCATGGGGGTCTACGGTAATATATTTCATTTAAGTAGGTCATGACTTTAATTTTTACATCCCAATAACGAAATTCTTTCATACATTAATATATGAATTGTAACTTAGTTAATCCTTTAAATATTTATTCTGCTATTCAAACAAAAAGTTGTATTTAATTTCAATACTTATTTAAATAGCTTAATTTTGTCAACGTGTAACGTATGTTTAACAAATAAAATGTAGACTGTACAAGGTTGGCTATTTAGAATGGGATTCATACCTTCCTTATCAAACAAACGGTTGTCTAAATGACTTTCTATGACGATATGAAACCAATTACGTGGAGGATCTATTGAGACAATGCCACATTGACAGAATAGATAAATATTTGAAAACCTTGCGAACACTCAAAAAAAAATGTTCTGAATAGACCCACAAAATCTCTGTTCGACATCATATAGACAAAATGATTGTTTGTGAGCGTCTTACAAAATCTCTTTACTTTTAGCAAAATACGGAAAACACTATAGGTAAAACATTAATTTTACCAGCGGTTGTAGTTTTAAAAACTGTTTTATACAAACCTACATCTGATATTATTAAAATAATTTCTTTAAGCAACAATACAGTTCAATGGCACATCAGTGGAATGAGTTATCAAATTTCTTTCCAAATGTTATATATACAGTTTGGATCAGCGGTGTCACAGACTCTGATAGGCTGTGGTGCTGTGTGATGCAAACTGCTTAAGGATCGCCGGCTCCTTATTTTTTCTCAGGATTGACCCACGAAACATTTCCCATCTTTGGGTATAGTTGCAAGGCAAAAGAGTTTTGAATGTATTTTCTTCTTCTGTTAGACGGGTAGCAAGCCAAGTTTAATGATTCACTCCTGCTCGTAACTTCCTGGTTTATGTGCCAGTTACTCGGAACCACTATCTGAGCTACACAAGAAAGATCAAAAATACACCACTGCTCTTTGCGAAAACTTTTAGAATGATACTTAAGGAAAATTAATTAATAATGATTAATAATGATTGGAGGACTACTTCATAAACCACAACTCCTGTATGAAACATAATATCTGTACCAACGGATGTTAGACCTGCAAAAAAAAAAAAAAAAAAAAAAAAAAAAAATCAACTGTATTTGGTGATTCCAGTAATAAATATTAATTGTTATTTTAATTGGTTTAAATTTGAATTTTATCAATGAAAAGATTTATGTCTATAATGATGATGTAGCTTAAATTTACATTTTCACTTTTCAACTCACTACAGCTAGAAATTAGTTTTTAAAAAATGGAGTTGATAAATTAGCAAAAATGCAATACAAGTTAACAGGGGATCTACGAAAACCAGAAATCATGGCAAGGGGTCTATGAGACAAAAAAGTTTGGGAACCACGTATGCTTTAATTTGGAATTTAATGGCCACGCGTTGGAGCTCACGCGACTATAGAAAAAAAGACTACTTATAAATAGTTGTTTTAAATTATGATACACTTATATGCATACTAAATAGAATTTTTCTCTTAAAAAAAAAAACTAAACTTTTTTTTAAAACTTACCGGTAGTAGTTAGGATGACAGAACTTACTTAAGTTAGCATAATTGTAAAAAATCTAAAAGCATTTGCATAAATGTGTTAAAAGTAAAAAAAAAAAATGTCATCTACCTTACCAAATAGCCTCCCGTGTTTGTTACTATAGTGAATAGTTGTAAAAAAAACTGCTTGTTGATTTTAAAATTACATTTTTCGCTTTCATGAAAGAAGAAAAAAATACCAGTTGCATCAGAACTTTGAATGATTTAAAATATCCTGATGTCTGACTTTCAATACCTTTTCTAGTTTACGGGACGGACTGACGAACAGACAGACCACACAAAACTAATAGCGTCTATTACCCTTTTGGTGGCCGGTAAAAAGTAAAGTTCCCCTTTTACACCTTGTAATATATGGGATATATGATTGAAAGGTCATCTTTTTTTTTTCTTTTTTTTTTGTGGCTCACGGTTAACGAGTGTGTAATTTGACCAGCACAACCAAACTAATAAGCAGTAGTGTTAGTTATTGATTGAAAGGCATTGTATGCAACTGCGCATGTCTGATGGTTCCATCATTTATCAAAACTAAAACTATAGCCCAATTCTTGGAAATAGATAAAAACGCTTGACTATTGAATACCATTTTTTAAAGTGTTAACATTATGACGAATCCTACTGGTATACATCGATAGAAAAGTAAGAGAACGTTGGGGGTTGAACAGTTTCTCGTCCGTAAGTAGCTTGCAATGACATTTTAAACTGAGATCTTGATTAGACTTAACACCTTGTAGTTCAGGTTTTGTTAGAGCTGCATGTGTCCGACATAACGTAGAGTCGTGGCCATGGACAATAGAGTAAGATAAAATAAATATGCTTAAAAAGTTTTGTATAGCTCTAGTTTGCTATCAATGGTCCACTGAAGGCCTGTATAAATGCTTTAAATAGTTCGAAATAGTTCTTTACAGTAAAGACAAAAGATAAGAGAGTAGGTGTTATACTTAAACGTGTATCGTGTAGTCACACATAATATATAGATTTACTTACATCTCAGCCTGCTTTGGTTGTTGTGGACGATCAAGCCAGAGTCAAACTTAAGCTACAAGTGCCTTATGTAACTACAGTGGGTGGTGCTAATGCGAGAAACGGAATATGTAGTAACTCACATTTATCTGTACTATATCTATCTTGTATCTCTAAAATTTTGTTTTCTTGTGTCTAGTTTTAAGTAACACGATGGCAGTCTCCGATCAACTGGCCAAGGCTGTAGTCAAAGGCATTCAAGACCAAATGGACAGATGTCCTTTTCACGACATCATTATTGTTGTGGAGGGTGTAGAGTTCAAAGGTCACCGCTTTCTGCTAAGTGCCTGTTCTGACTTCTTCCGAGCCATGTTTCAGTCTGGGATGAAGGAAGACCTGGAGAGAAGAGTAGAGGTCAAGAACATTAGCCCCTGCGTCTTCAAATTGCTTATCGATTCAGTGTACTACGCCAGAAGTGTTCTAACAGCCGAAAACGTTTCCAGTGTTTGGCACGCGGCAAGTCAACTGCAAATTCACTACCTTCTAAAAGTGTGCGAGATTTTCCAGTCCAAGAGACTGTCAAGAGAAAGCTGTGTAGACATCCACATTGATGCTAAATTGCTAAGCTCCAAAAAGCTTCTGGACCTCTCCTGGGATGTCATCGTTAAGGAATTTGACCATTTGAGAAAAATGGATGACATTTTATATCTTGATTTCGAGGATATGAAAAGTCTGGTCAGCGATGATAACCTGACAGTGCCATCGGAGGATGTCGTCATTGAGTCAATACTGCGATGGGTCAGTTACAAGTCTGCCAAATACTCCGACGAATACAATAAAGATGGGAAAGATTTGGCCGTAAGTCACTCAGAACATGAAAATACAACTTTGTCAATAGAAAAAAGTACAATTTCCAAAGGCTCGCGTGGATCCAAAACAGGCAAAACCAAGGATGTTGTTGAAGAGAAAAAAGAATCAGTCTTGGGACAAAGTTCAGTACTTTTTAACCGAAAAGAAAAAACATTTTCTGCAGATAGAGATCGGAAAGACTTTCTCCCCGAGCTACTGGCTGCAAGTAAATTAATGCTTGTTAGCGGCGCGTGTTTGCAAAATCTTTTAGAGAATAAGTTGGTGCTAGATGATTCCAAAGCCTTTGCCCTTGTCAGAGAGAGTCTGCGCTATCATCTACAGCCTGGCAGACGCCATAATTATTGCCCTTTGTATGGTAAATTCAGAAATACAAGCCTTGTTCAGAACGTCGTTTACACAATTTCAGGATTATCTCCCATGAAATTTTCATGTAGAACACCTGATGGTAAATGGTACACTTTGCCAGCCCAACAAGCCATGGAGTGCAGAGCTGTGACCTATGAAAACGATATTTATTGGACAACTGCCACGGGTACAAACCAGCTTGCCAGTAAATTTGACTTAAATACTATGGCATGGAGGAATATTGCATCCATGGGCGAACCCAGACAAGACCACGCCCTAGTATGTCTAGATAACTATATCTATGCCATAGGAGGCGTCAATTGTGCATCGATTGAAAGGTTTGATGTCGCGGCTGAACAAAAGGTGCCTGGTACAGGTAAATGGGAGAGCTACGGAAATTTGGTTCAGCCAATGACGAACTTGACAGCCACCACTTGTAACAATTTGATTGTCATATTTGGCAGTGAGTCCGACAATAGCCCTACAACGGTAGTCCAAATCTTCAATCCTCAAACTTTGTCTGCTAACGTCTATATGGATAACATGTCTGGTTCAGCCAAAAATTTGGCTAGTTTTAAACACGGCGAGGACACCCTTGTCCTGCAGGAGAATGGCGCACTGTGGACAGTCAGCATCGACTGCAATAATATTCTGGACATTAGATTTTACAGCATGATCTGGGGAGACCCCTTTCATTTGATGGGGGCTGTCGTAACGAATCAGGAACTTTTAGTATTTGGTGAAAGCGTTGATCCCCAGATGCCTAGAGAATGGAACGTAGCAACCTTTCAACATTTTAAAAGAGTTAAAATCATTGAGCGTCAAGGCTACTGTTTTCTAAATACAGTTATACAGAAAAGGTTTTTAGTTACACTCGAGAGTTAACCACTAGCGGATCCAGAACACTTTGGATTGGGGGGGGGGGGCGATTTTTTCCAAACCCTAAGCATAAACGTGCGTACAGCATATATATATATATGTACAGCTCATTATTCATAAGTAGAGTTCGATAGCGTTTTCTTGCATTCTTCACTGCAGTAACGCATTTTCCTGACATCTACAGCTCACTTTCATCAGTCTTCCCCCCGACGCCAAAAGCGTTTTCTTGCATTCTTCACCGAAGAAACGCATTCTCCTGACCTAAAGCTCAATATTCATCCTATTAAAAAAAAAGACCTTTTGAATAATTTTGTACTTGAAAAATATTCTAATATGAATTTATAGGCCCTTGATGAATTGCAAATAAAACCGATTTGTTTCTTGAAAAAATAAGATACTCCACATATTTAGATTAAGGCGTTGAGGATCGCCGCTGAAAAAAAAATATCTATAAATAATATAATAATAAAATTGGAGAATTAATTGTGAGTGTGAGCTGGCGCTCCTAGATCTAATTTTTTACCTAATTTTATTTAATTTATATTATTTATATAGGCCAGGGCTATGATGTTTGTAATTTAGTGTCCTTTTTAATTTTTATAGTTCAGTGCTGTGTATTTTGTAGTTTCCGCTATTTATAACTTTCTGCTAGTTTTAGCCTTTTTCTGTTATTTGTGTTTTACTCGTAGAGGAAAAGTAGTTTTTAAAATAGTTAACTAGCCTTAGAGCTGTGGATGTTATTTTCAATTTTTTGTCCCTGGTTAGTTCTGCTTATTTTTGTCTTTGGCATTAGCGTTGGATTAGTTGTTATTTTTTTATATCAGTTTATGTGCAGGTCTGTAAACGGTATAGAGCCCCCATATGAGTTTAGAATAGAAATAACTTTTTATCTTCCTTTTTGTATTTTTGTAGATTTAAATTTTAAGATTCTCTTTTTAATGCTGTTTAATTTGGTATATAATGTTGTGTAGTCCGTGTCTTTAGTAATTTGCTAGATTTTATTGTTGTGTAAGGCTAGGTACAAATTAGGGAAATAGGTAGTCCAGTTTAGTTTTAGATAATTAGCGTGACGTCATGCTCTCCGATACGTTCGCGCTGACCAGTTATAGCTAGCTCCGGGACCACGTTGAGCTCTCTTTTGTCTTGACCAGTGGTCAGTGCTGACAGTGGTGCCTGTGTACAGTTATTTTTGTGTAGTGTAATTTCAGCTGGGAACGCCTGTTAGTTGGAAAATATTTTTATTTTTGCTTTCTTTCATTTGTATTGATTGTTTCTGCATCTATTGCTATAGTCTAGATGCAGACTGGTGATGTAGTGGCATCACTGGCTAGTTAATTAGCCATGATTGAGTCTGATGGAGCCGGAAGTTCTGTAGACTTGGGTAGTGTCACCCAATTGCGCCAGCCCTAATGCTTTTTGCTTTCCTATACTATGTCTATGTGTAAATATTTTATTATGTTTTCTATGTATTTTTATCGTTAGGATAACCACTCTATTTAAGTTGGCGTTTTGTCCTACCTTTTAATGTAAAAGATGGCTGCGGCCTAAGCATCGCTGCGATGGCGGCTTGTTTAGTCTAATACTATTATTTAGATCTAGCTTATGTTTATTGTAGTCTAGCCCGACCTGTGTTGGTTGTGGTATTGCCTTTATTAGTATTGCTTTTATTAGCTACATGTAGGTAATTGAAATTACCTCATGCTTGTATTATGTGTATGTGCTAAACTAGGTCTAGTTCATTTTATTTTTTTTATATTTATCATTATTTCTTATGTTTGTAATTGCAGGCTATAATTCCTTGTCTAACTGTCTGCCGCAGTTATTACTGCCATTATTTCGACTGTCTGTCTTACTGCATTACTGTCTTGCTGCCTTAAGGCCTAACTGCCTTATTTCGGCTGTAGTTCTGTACTGCTGCTAGTAGTTTAGTGTTGGGGTAAATTAGGTTATTTGGTGGTCGGTTTAGTTAGTAATAGTTGTAGATTTAGCAACATAGATGCAGAGGGTTTTGGTTAGTGGAGTTGTTCAGTTCAGTAGGGTTGATTAATTATTTAGTAGTGCGTACATATAGTTTTTATTGCTTTGTAAGTTGGTTGTAAATAAAGTTAATAAAGTGTATATAAGTTTGTTTTATAATTGTAGTTGGTTATTTTATCTAACATAAGTTAGCTAGTTTAGTTTAGTTTAATTGTGCTGTCTGGTTGTTTAGGCTACTATAGCCCCTTGGTCGCAGATTGGGCCCACCCAGTAGAGCCACCACCTGCCTACTGTTTTTATAAATGAACAAATGATGAGCAGCAGCAAGTAACCAAAAAGGGCCTCACTCAGTAGCGCCACCCTGACCTGCTCACATGAGTTATAATCCCAAATTTAACTAAAAAATATCAGATTGAGTAAAAGTTGGGAAAGGTGAATAGTATATAATTTTTTGGGGTTTAGAACTCATGTCAATCGTGACTTATACCGGTACTGAAAAATTTCCTTTGAATTCCAACTTTTCCAAAGCAAAGTCTTTCTTAAAATAATTATGATAAATTTATGTGAAATTACATGAACTCTGTCTGGGAATGGGAGGGGCGGTAGAGTGAAAACGAATTATCCACGCTCCTTTTTATAATTTCTGCTAATGATTGTATTTGGCATTAAAGAGTAGGGGTGGGGCGACTTGATATAAGAATTTAATTTATAGCATATATAAATTATATTAGTGACAAATTTTTTAAAATTTTGGAATTTCTTAACTATAATACAAAAAGAAAAAGTATTGGTTTGTCCGATGGGCGGAAGGTGATTGCATGTATTGCCCCTCCCACCTGGTACAACCCTTTTTCATTTTATATTTACTAATCACAAAATTTGAGATTAGATTGTGGTGCGACATAATATACCAATGGGTTCACATATCAATACGTAACTTATATTAATATTATAGATATTCAACTAATTTTGTTCACAAACTATGTTTTCTCAATAAAAATAGGACCGCCCCCCCCCCCCCCCCCCCCCATGCAGAGTGGGAAGGGCAGTACATGCAATCGCCCCACTCACTCACCCCTCAGAATCAGCCAAGATATTAGAAGGGGAGCGACATAATATAAAATTTATATAGCAATTCAACTTTGTTCACAAACTATGATTTCTCCATAAAAATAGAACCGCCCCACCCCCCCAATCAAAGTTTTTAAGTAGGGCAGTAGAGGTATTTGCCCCCCCCCCCCCCCCCCCCCCCCCCCCACCAAATCGGCCAACAGGGGAACGACATAATGGTGATCAGTCACTTCATCCCCAATTAAATATTTTATATATAAATATGATTATGTAGAATGCTTTTTGACACATTAATAATGCGTTTATAGTGTTTTCTTAATGAGAAATCTTATATTATATTGTAAATCTGGGTGTGTACTTAGCTATAGCGCTTCTATTGGATGTGGGGATGTAATAATATAATATCCTGATCAATGGCCAAGCTTTGGTGGAAGTAGTGAAAATCATTTGAGAGATAGAAGTACGATTAGAATAATTATGATCATGCTGCTGATAACTTATCATCAAAGGCCAAGGTGTGGTGAAAGTACGACCATGTTTCACTTCATTTTATTTTTCAATCGCGCTTTCTTGAAAATGGGCGCATCATTTTTAGCCTTGAAATAAGGTTTTATTTTTTTCTAATTCAGGCGGAGTTCACCCATCCTCGTGATATCATGTCGCTTGTATAAGTTTTGCTTTAATTCCTTTTAAACATTAACGTGTTACAATTTTGTCATTTAAATAAAAAATGAATACATTAAATATTGCTCATTTCATGATTTTTAAAATTACAATTTGTTAGATAAAAATGATCAGATGAAAATATCAGGGGGTGAAATGACCTGGGGATGAAGTGACCGGGAACCGACATAATATAAAGATAGGTTAAAACATCAGATACAAGTTTTAATCATATAGAATAATATACATATTTAATTGATTCCGTTAGCGAGCTGTGATTTCTACAAATAAATTGGACACAATTGATGCCATTGCCCGACACCACCAAATCGGCCAACATACTAGAGGGGGGGGGGGGGCGAAATAATCTAAAAATAGGTTGAAGTATTAATAATTAATATTAACATAAGTAATAAATTCACACACGAATTGTGTGAATTTTATACTAAAATTCGTCTGTCCCCCCCCCCCCCCCCCCCTTGGGGTGAGGGCAGGCGATCGCCCCTACCGACCCCCTTTCCCTCGGATCCGCCAGTGGAGTTAACACAATCTTGTTTAGCTTGAAAAAAAGTTGACCAGTTTAAAAAAAAAAACAACATATCTTTTAAGAATCAACTTGTTTATGAAGTTTATATGATTGTGTTCACTTTGTTTAAGAGTCATGTCTCTATAGATTCTTTTTTGTATACTGATACTATCAGACATTACATACTTTCATGGGCTTGTATATGTCTAATATTATAAAAAAAATAAATTTAAAAAATTAAACTTTACATAAGTTATTATTACCTTGTTATTACCTTAATACATCACCTTAGGAATGTTCTGAATGATTGACAGACACCAAATTTATTACAATATTGTCATAAACAGATAAACATGGCTTCAAAAATATGTGAAAATATAATGCCAATACAGTCATAATAATATGGAAAAACAAAAATGTGTATTAATAATAAATAACATAACCAAGAGTTTTTACCAGTGTATTATGTGGCACATATAACAGTAATTACCTTCAGCCAAAATAAACGACAATAATTAATTAATAAAATTATCACAATTTTCATTTTGAATATATACATTTCTGTTAGAAAACAAAAGCTGATATAATTTTTATTATATTGGTGCAAGCTATTAATAATATTGTACTTGTAACCAATATTCTAGTAACTATCAAAGGGAACCTCCAATAAATGTGATATGTTTTTGCACAATTTAAAAAAACAACTAAAACATATTTAGCATTAAATAATTATGACATTCATAGAATTAAAATAGTAGTCCCATCAATATGACAGCCTTAACTGACACATGGATATGGGTAGGATGTAATAACATTAATAAGTAATAGATTTTGTATTCTGCCTTTTGCAATATCATTTCTAAAGTTGTGTTATCTATCTTTTTTAACATGATAAATTTTTGATGAGATAGAAATTGCAAATTATTACAAAAGTATTGTTGTTTTTTTCTATCAATGAATGACTGCAACAGGCATGGAGTTTGTGTTCCAGTAGACAGTTAAATTTAATTAAATACTTCCATTGTGTACTGGCAGTAGTTAGTTGGTCTGGTCAATTAAAGCAGTTCTCGCAGTACTTTTGGGCTTCCAGCGCATGTAATTGTCTGCAAGTTCCTTTGAGCAATGCTCCTCAGGTAATCATGGCTGGCCTCCGTTTTATTTCACCAGTAGTGAGCTTCCAAATGAAGGTCCTTCTTTCAGTAAGAACTTATTCACAATGTACTTTTGGCCCACACTCACTATCAGAGCTTTTTTCAAGGGAGGGTAGGCAGGGCTATAGCCCCGGTTCTCCACATGAAAAGGACCTCCACAAAAGAGAAAAATATATCAGAATTTGGATGGTCAGATATATGTATATATTTTAAAGTATTTTTTTTCTTATCTTTAACTGCTAACACTATAAATCTTATGTTGGGTGGCATAAATGTTGAGATTAAGAAGTGTCCCCTTGTAATTGTAGCATGCTAGGATTATGTTAATACAGGTACAGCTCAGGATATTCTGCAGTGAGTCTACCAAGGCCCTCACTCTCCACAAACTCAAACATGTACCCTTTTTTTTTTAAAACTAAAATATGCATATTAAATATTTTTTTAAAAAAAGGAAAGTGAGATTAATTACAAAAATCCTTTTTTTTTTCTTATAAAATATAGGATGCTTTTATAAATATATAACTTTCAAAAGAGTGCAGGGGCCTCCACATACTTAAATCTTGCCCTGCTCACTACTATAAATTCAAAGGTTGGCCCACTCAATTTATGCACATTTTTTATCATTATCATGATGTAGCCAGGGATAAATGAGCTGCCCAGTTGCCAGGTAGTACAAACACTCTCTCCAAGTATAGGTGGGTGGTGGTGGTGAGCACATCCAGCTTGAAGTGAATGAAAACAACTTTCTGACTGAGATCTGGCAAGTCTGTCTCAAGAAAAACAAAATGATATTACATTGAAGCAAAAATAATTATTTTTTTTCAAAACACGTTAGCTAAAGCTAAGAAAAATTTTTTAAATGTGTAGATATCACTAAGGCAGTCACACACACTCCTACATCAGAGTAAAACTTGAGTAATTTTCTGAAAGCTTGGTATATTCTGGATATTTTAGCAACTGCCGCTGGTGTTTTTTCTCATTTATGATCTACAAGGCGACTACTTTGTCAGGCTCAATCATTTTTCATAAATAGCCAATGTTGTGTTTAAAGATTCCCCAACTGAACACAAGCAAGACTGATTATCCGTTTTTAAAGACATATCAATGTTATTTTAAAAAAAACAACTTTGTACAACATTTGTGGATTAGTGAACTGTCTCACCAAGGTTTTTCTACAACACTGATACAAAATATACTTTGCGGTCACAGCAGACGTACAATTTATCCACATTACAATACAGTAAAAAATTATAACCTAGTTATGGCTATAGTAAAAAGTAGAGTTCCCCTTTCAGATCTTGTGATCTATGGGGGCAGATGATGTTAAGGTCATCTGTTTCTATGGTTAACAGATAACAAGCAGGGTGTCATGTGGCTAGCACAACGATAAACCGCCTTAATTTTTCTAAACTAAAGTTAGGTACTCATTAAGAGTTGGGTGGACTCAGGGGCGCCCTGATGATCTCAAAATTCAAAATCCCAGTCTTCATGAGATTCGAACCCAGGACCCCAGGTTTGGAAGCCAAGCGCTTACCCACTCAGCCACCGTGCCCGATGTCTATAGTAAAAAGGAAAAAAACAAACATTCCTTCCACTTACTTCCATAGCCAATACTAAGGTCTTACAGCAGTCTGTTTCATTTTGTATTTCAAATCTGACAGAGCCTGCATATAGTTAGAAGAAATATGTTAATTAGACATGTTAAAGTGTAATAAGAATTATATTAATTTAAAAACATAATATTTTTATGTAAGCTTTTAATTTGATAGTCAATCAAACTGTAATAAGTGGTTTCTAGTTAAACATTTTTTTTCTTATTTAATATCACAGCATGAGTTTCATTGACTAGAAGAAAACTAATGCTGGTACAAAATATAAAACACTTCTGTTTAATCAATAGAGATTAGAGAATACATAACAATAAAGAAGTAGCTGCATACATCTTAATTAGCTCGGCTACATTGAGGGATATGGGAAAATGTTAGTATTAGTTACATTGTAAAAAAATAACTACAAAAAGTAAATAATTAAAAACTTGTCATTTCTGGTCCCTTTCTCTACTCCCTATTCTTTGATATTACTTTATCCCTGAGTGCTATGTTACTCACCAACTAGCCATTTAGGGGCCAGTACTTTGACAATCACAGTGAAGACAGGGGTTACATTAATCACATAGACTATTCTGTGCAGAAAACCTTTAGCTATAAGTACAAGTAAACGAAACTGTAAAGAAACAAAATCAATAAAGGCTTACAACAATTTCCCAAATCTAAAATCTACAACGCAATAAACTACAGGATTAAAATCTCATATTTTGTACTACATATTCTTTCTTCTAAACAAAACAACACTAAATTCAAAAATACTCACTGCAGTGAAGACAACATAATACAGAGCAGTGGTAGGCAGCAGGAACAACAGAACTGTAAATATCAAATTTCCAACAAAAAGTTGATCTGTATTGTAAAGAGCTGAATCAACCCGAGATCGTAGGACATTCCATTTCTTGCCAAGGAACAGTCTCCACAAGGAACAAATTGCATATACTTGAACACTAAATATTCTAAATACAAATAATTTAGGCCTTAGTCAAGGAAAAAAGTAAGTCAGTTACAAATAAAAAAAAATGGTGTGGCTGGAACTACTTCTTGTCCTTACTAACCTATAAATGAGTTGTAATGAATGAAGTCCTTGTGAAACAACTATAATGATTACAATTTAAACAATTTCAAATTTCCTCAGCTGCAAAGGACTGCTTTGAATGAAGGGAGATAATGAAGAACTAGAATCATAAATGTATTCAGTTCTTTTAACTACTTGCCTTCTTTCCCCATTCATAATAGATACATAGTCACACAAAAAACAATCCTACTATAAGCTTAAGAAATAAAAGAAAACACAACTCAAAATACTGATCATACACCATTCAACTGACACATTCTTTAGAAACGTTCTTCCAAAAATGTTTAAGTGCTCAGTTTCCCATAAGTTCTGAAAGCTGCATATCATTATTCAATCAGGACTGTCAAAGCCCAGTATATAGCAGGTTTAGCTGTTAGCAGAGACAGTCTCAAAAAATTCTCTTGCTAAGCTTTATCCAGTCCAATACTGATTCTGGATCTTTTAATTGAGAATAAAGTCACTGAAGTAGTATTATCCTATATTATCTATATGTATATAAGCAACAATAACAAGTATCGTTGTTTATTTTTCTAAGAAAATATGTTAAACGAAAACTAATTTTTAAAAATATTCTTAAAAAAGCTCTTTACCTTGCTGCATAAACATAGAAACAATAAATGTGAAGTGTGAGCATGGACAGTACATCTTGTATTAGACACAGCTGAGCCGACACACCCAAAACACCAACAAAACTACTATACCAAATGACAGATGACATGACTAGCTTCAGATAGGAGAGATAACCTGATCAAAAGATGATAGTAATTTAGTATAGTAGTAAGTAAAATATTTTAAAATGAAATCTAAAATAAATTAATTAAGCCTCCGAAATGTATTGTCACCTGGTAAATAAAACGTTGTGCAAAGAAGGAATAAAATGCAGATTTAAATACCTGACCAGAGGTAAATGTGGTAGATGAAAAAATGACCAAAAAATTTGGTCAGCTGTGCATTAAGTTTGAGTCCAGCAGGTGCTCCCATCAGCCACTTCACTAAAACTGTTAAATTGTGTGCTGCATTCTGCAATGTAAATAACATTTAAAATAAGTAAAGTAAAGTTTCCCTTTCAGACATTGCGATCTATAAAGCAAATGATGTTAAGGTTATCTGTATATTTGGTCAACGCTTAACGAGCAAGGTGTCATGTGGCCAGCACAATGACCAACCACCTTTACTTTCCTTAACTAATTGGGGGGGGGGGGGGGGGGGGGGGGCCTTAAAATCCTAAAATCTCAGTCTTCACAGAGATTTGGACCCAGGACCCCAGGTACAGAAGCCAATCGCATTATCACACAGCCACCACACTCCCCTGATGTATGAAATATGCCTGATCAAACAATGAAATAGACAAGAACAATTAAATTAGATGAGTAGCAAAATGTTTTCAGTTCCAAAATAGGAAAAAGATCATAATCATCATCCATTTCTTACTGACACAAAAGTTATTAGAATGTCAATTTATTTGCTATTTGATATTTTGGGGTTTTTGCACAAAGGTACAATTTAGGCTATGTCGTGCCCAGAATGTCAATTTATAACAAGGCAAAAAAATCAAAGTAAATATATTTAAATCATACTGTTAAATGTTTTACTCTTAAAAATGTCTAACTAAATGGTATAAAATACTGTAAATTACAAATTGTTTAAAATATAAACTAAGCTAATTTTTATTTTATAAATGTGTTTTTTTTTACACCATCATTCTGTAATGACATAAGCTTAAGTGCATTCAAAGTGAAATAAAATATAATCACTCAATGACATGATCAGGAAACAGTGGGACAAAAGCCAATCTTAATTATATGATATTGTCTAGGGAAAAAGTTAAGTGCAATGTAAATTATGCCAAGATTAGTTTTTAAAAAATGAAATAGTACTTTTAAGACTTTATTAATTACTTTAAAAACTAAGTATTTAATAAAACAGACTTACATCTGCCCAATTTTCAATGCAAGATGCTATATACTCAGCTTGTCCTGTCTGTGTGATTAGGTATATCATGCTGAGTCCAAGACATGTGTCAACAAATTGTTGACAGCAACAGTTATATAAACTAGAGAGAAAATGTGTACATATCCAATAAATAGACCTTACTAAATTATCATTCATAAGAAATGTATTTAATTCAATTCAAGGTCAGGTTTCAATTTTAAATTGTCTTAAATGAAACAAAAAATGAACACAATGGTGAAAAACAATATATAGACAACTTAGTAGAGTTTCAGAATAGAACAACTAAAGCCAGAAGTCACATGTCAACAATGGCCAAGGCAGTTGTGCATTCCTCTCAGGATAAAAGAGCATTCCATAATATCTATCCTTGAACTGTCTCTTTAGAACTTGACTTGAAGCCATATCTACCAGTTTCATCAATTTCTTACATTTATTAATCAACTGCCATACTAGAGCATTTAAAGCAAGAGTTAAATTTATTATTTCTTAAATGTTGTGTCCCTATTTTCTACTTTCCCCTTCATTATTTTGTTCTGATACTATAATCTGGATTAAAGGTTTTGAAAGATACTGAGTCCCCTAAGTGAATAAATAAGCTACCAGATAGCTTCTGGGTTGCAAACCATTATTTGATCATAAAATATTATTGTCAAAATAGCTTGTGCCCCTGAGAATTCTTAATCATAAAAAATTCAAAGTTTTATTTAGCAAGGTTTTTACAACACACATTATATGCATAAAAGAATTCTAATATATTGAAAAAAACAACATCAATTGTTAGAACATAATAAAAACAAACAGTCAATCTTACATGAATCTGTTAAAAGGATCCTTTTGAGATAATTTAAGAACTTTTTGATACTGAAAGGCTTTGCTTTGAAAATGATGCAAAATATTTGGTAACTGCATTATTTTAGATAACCATGGACAATTTGAATGAATAATTTTTGATCTGAAATGCATAATTAACATTGATTTTATTTATTACATGTCATATGATTCAGTAGCAAAATACTAGTAATAAAAATAAAATTTTAAATAAAAAGTACATCTTATTTAATTTTACAAAATGTTTACCAAACATCACAGAATTAAAATATATAATATTTATAGATAAATATTTCTACCACACATATTCTTGGATCAAGTTGAAACTTTGCAGAATTATTTATTGTACCTAAAACATGAATGAATTACAAAATTAATCTGAAAATAATTATCGGTAATTAATTATTTTGTTTGATAACCAAATAGGGAAATAACTTCTACATTATTGAGTCATCATTGTACGCATGGAGTTCTTTCCTTTAGATAAACTTTGTTTTGTTTTTTTAAGTATTTTATATTTTGCTTGTTTTCAAAATCTAGGAAAGTAAAACTTTAACCTACCCACAATAAATGAGCTTGCCAAAGAAACAAATGAAATACATCAAAAAGAGGGGGAGTGCTACACACAGAGCATTCAACACTGCTTCACTTTTAGCCCTCGCTGATGCCTTAATAAACAACTTATCCACCTGCTCTTGTGTTGTAGGCAGCAAGCATCCAGAACTTATATTTTTAATTAATGCAGTTATACAGTTTTCGTATGGTGCTTCCTTGATGCTTTCAAAATATCCAAGTGCATTCTTCTCAGCCTTATCACAGATTCTTTTCTTATCCGTATCTAATCTCAAGGATTTTAACAAAATATATGATATCGTCAATTCTTTTGGTTCATGAAAAATGCAGGTAACTGGATGAGCCTCCAAACTTTGATTGTAAAAAACAGCCTGAAAAGAGTCAGTAACTTTGACATTTTTAGTTTTCTTAACACAAATTAGAAGCATACTTTGAGAAGATATTCTCTTAAATTCTGCATCTTTAGTTCTTTGCCAGATGCCAATACAACTATGGTCTTTATCCTTGATATCTTTACTTTGTTTTCTCATACCATGAACACAAATGAAATAACTTGCATAATCAATGGTTCCCTTCAAATACCAGGTTGATACTGAGGAGTTGGCTGATTCAGTTACTTGTTTAACTTGTATAGGAATGAAAGCATTCCATGCAACAAGCCTCATTTTTACTATTTATCTTCTAGATATAGAATCTATAACTAGATTAGTAATAAATCAAGCAGTATATCTAGATATGATTAGGCATAGATCATACTGATTCATACTAGATCTATTAGAAACTATCTACGATTTATAATTATATTTTATTTTTGTTTCTATTGTCGCCATTGGTGCCTCAGACTTTACCCAGAGTCAGACTCACTGGACTGGTAAACTTCATTATTATTATAATTAATGAATGACTAGAATCTATAAATTAAGCCTGTCTCAGTCTGTGGTGAGCCATGTCTAGTGTTACTAGAGAAGATATAGATCTAATCTATCATCTAGATCTAGAAAAAGTAGTCGCAATATGAACAGTTTTTTTTTTAGATTCTCCTCTAGCTAGTTCTAGAATCTAGATGTTCCATGTTTTTAATAAACCTCTAGGCCTCTAGTGGTCGTATTTTTTTTTTTTAGATCAAGCCTAGATACCAGACTAACTTTGTGTAATAATTAGACTAGATCTAGATCTAATACAAATTAGATCTGTAAAAAATCATTGAATTAGATATAGACTACATCTATATTAAAGGACCAGTATTTTTTAAAAAAGAAAATATAGTCTACATGTTATTATTTATTTTCTCATCTCTTTTGAAAACTTAATGTTTTTAAGATAGTAGGAAACAGTTGAAGTCAGGGTAACGGCGTCCTCGCGTCCCATTTAAATTGTAAATAGTTTTATGAAGAAATAAAAGAATAGCTTTATTTTATAATGTTTTAGGAAGTTTAAAGTTTCTAGATAGGTATTTAATGTTTAGATCTATAAGTTTTCGTAATTTTATTTACAAAAATCAAAACCTAGCCAGACACTACTGTAGTTAGTCTAGTTTCAGTGTTACTATTAATTATTTAATACTATATTATTATACTTTATACTATATAAAATAAGTATATAATATACTAATACTAGTATACTACATGAAGTATATGACCAATGACTGGTCTATTAGTCTATATAATATATATAAACTATATTCAATATGAATATTGACTATAATCTATAGTATAGTCTATATCTCTATATAAATCTATGTGTATATTAAATTATTATTTTAAATTATATAATACTTTTTAATAGTAGGACATAGATGATCTGATTCAAATTTTATTCAACTATCTCCAGATTTATATCTAGTACTTAAAAAGTTGTAGATCTAGCATTTTCTTAGCAAATTTACTCTTTCTTGGTTACAAAAATAAATAAAAAATATAGACTCAATTTTTGCCACTAAAAAGGCTATAATTTCTGTTCTAATAAAGTTAGAACCATAAATCATTAAATGAGGTATTAATTAACTTGGTTCAAAAAGCTCTATCTAACTGTTAGTTTGATTACAATACATTGAGTATGAATTTTTTAAAATCTAAGTACCTAACTCTAGTTCAGTCAATGATGACTAGAATCTACTAAACCTGCATTACAAGCATATTTGATGGATTTAGGATTTGTTCAAACAGAACTAATCCAATTAACTAATTTAACTAGATTCAACAGTATGAAAACAAATAATCTTGCTAACACACAGCTAATCACACACACACACACTAGCAATCAATATTAGGCCTATATGAAAATACTATATTTTTAATTTATGAATACAGACAATCAATTGGTGTGGACGAAAGTATACACAGAGTGTGATAGTCACTGTTCAGAATGAGTAGGCTTTACGATACAGTGGAGCCTTCGGTCATTGATGAAGAAATGCTGCAAAAAGCTGTTGAAGAGCAAGGACCAAAAGATGAAGCAGGGAAAATAGCAAAAAAGGAAGGCATAAATTTTAGTGATGTTCTGTCTCTGAGATTGGACTTTAAAAGTAAATAGTTTTAGTTTTTTTTTAATACTAAAAAATGATCATTATCTGTCACTTGGCTTTTCTTATTGTTCTAAGCAGGATATCAAGAGAGAGGCTGGTCCAGCCAGCTTTTCTTTGGACAACCTTTTCTTTATGCCACCTCCACTCTACCTAAATGGATGAATTTCGACAGTGAGTCATGTCTTGCAATAAGATCAAACTAACTCAGCTTTTATCTCTTCACAGTATTGAGGAGTAAAGTGTTGACTTGTAAAAGTATAAACTCATTTGTCTTCTTTTCCTGGTTTCTGATACCCAGCATTTTTCTGTAGCATATACTCTCAAAGGCTTGAATTCAGTGTCCAACTTTCACAACCAAATAGAAGTACAGACTCCACTAACAAAGAATATAACTTTAATTTTACATGGAATCTTCAAGATTTTTTAGTTTTCTGAAGACAGCGGATACCAAAATTAAACTGGTTTTTGTCTCTTTTAGTGATTTTCAACCTTTTGTTATTTTTTACCCTAAGTATTTACATATTTACTGTTGAAATATATATCTACTCTTTAAAAAAATATTTTAGCCTATGATTTCTTAGAGCAAAAAACTATATAGTCTATTAATAATTATTACAAAGCTTATATCATGTTTTTTCTCCCATTTCCCATTCTAGGATCAAGTTGAAACTTTGCACAATTATTGATTGTACCTAACAAGACATAACTCAATAAAATAATTAACCAATTAGTTTTTTAATTATTGGTGATTATTTATTTTGTTTGTAATTGAAAAAAGGGGATTAAATTCTACTTAATGAGAGATTTGTATGTATATATGGATTTAATTCTGTTATTATATTTTGACTTAACAGATATACTCAAAATTGATAATCTCTGGGAATTCACCTCATTAACAAAATTACAACTTGATAACAATATCATTGAGAAAATTGAAGGCTTAGACACTCTTGTCAACTTGGAATGGCTTGGTAAGTTATTGAAAAAAAAAGTATTTTTTTAGTGTAATAAAAGTTTTAAAATTTGCTTTGGAAAAAATTGTAAACATAATTTCTTTTAAGTTTTTATGCTTTGTCTTTTAAAGATTTGTCCTTCAACAACATTGAAGTCATAGAAGGTCTGGAGAAACTCACAAAACTTCAAGACTTGACTTTGTTCAATAATCATATTAGCAAGATAGAAAATTTAGACTCACAAAAAAATTTACATGTTTTTTCCATTGGAAACAATGAGCTCAAAGATATAAAGGATGTGAGTACCTAAATCAAGTCAGTGTTCAATATATTATTAAATCAAGTCAATGTTCAATATATTATTAAATCAAGTCAATGTTCAATATATTATTAAATCAAGTAACCTAGTGAGTTAACATTAATATGACTATTACTTGTCTAACAGTTTATTCTAATACTCCACTCTTTTGCAGATTCTCTATCTTAGAAGATTTCCAAATTTGAAAACACTAAATATTGCTAACAATCCTGTTAGTTCAGAAGAAAATTTTAAACTCTATATTGCTGCATTTCTTCCCAGTATAGAGTTTCTTGATTATCGGTTGATTGACCAGCAAACAGTAAGTTTATATACACTATACATTTAAGGATTTAATATAATAATTATCTTTGAGACCTATTTAATTCTAAAAATGATCTTTGAGACCTAACTAACTCTAAAATTATTGCTTTCAATTTAAATCTCATAATGATTAGATTTAGTATTATTTGTTGGGAAATGTAATTTTGTTGTTGTTGTTGTTGTGCAGTCTACTATTTTGTTCTCTTCTTTCAAAATTGAAGCCTAGGGTTCAGATAACCATTCCTACATTTCAGTTTAACTGCACAGTGATTCCTAGATCAGGTGATTCTCTCTAGGTGCAAAGCTTATATATAACAACTCACTCTGTCTGACTTACAAATTTTGTACATGTTATTTCTCCCACTTCCCATTCCTGGAAGAAGTTGAAACTTTGCACAATTATTCATTGCATCTAACAAAACATGAATCAATCAAAAAATTAACCAATCAATTAATTAATAAGTGGTCATTATTAATGTTATATAAAGGGAAATGAATCTTACAAAATTGAAATATATGGCTGTAATTGTTTAAAGTATTTTGTTTATTTTGCTTGTTTGCCTTCTAAAATGTTTTTTTAAGGTCTGTACCTTAATCAGTAATGTCTATGAAATATTCCTGGGGATGCCTATATATTTTTTAATTACTAACTTTGATGAAGATTGTTAAAATTATATCATTTGTAATATTTCTGACCTTTGTGAGGTTTATTTCAACAAGATAAGATTTATTTTTTTTTTACTTAAAAAAAGGTCATAGTCTTTTTATGTTCTGAATTATTCATAATTATAATTCAAGTTGAATGTATTGATACTCATCACTGGTAGTTTCCATATTCTCAATATTGTTTTAAAGCAAATATGCTAAGGCTGGCAAAAAAAAGTTGGGCTTTGGACAGTGAATGCTACAGAGAATTGGTAGATACAAAGGCTAAGAGGAGAAAACAAAATGATTTTTTAAATAAAAATAATATACTATACATCTTGGCAGGTGAACAGAAGGATTTTTTCAATATTGTTAACAGACTGAGTCAGACCACAGACATGTTATACTGGCTGAGATGGTCATTTAGGGTACCATAGAAGTCACTTGCACACAGGATCATTTGAAGAAAAGCTATTTGGACAATGACCTGGGCAAGCTATCCTGCTTCACGGTGGTGATGAGGTGTAAATGATCATAGAAAAAAACGATTAGGCCAAATGGGAGTGCTGGTGCATTGGGTTGTAAAAGAGCTCCCACTCAACAAGGACAATCCAAGTGCCATTCCTCAAGGAGCCTTTTCAAAAATGGGGAATCTCACATGGTCAGCTTGGCACAGAGAAAGAAAATGGTGGGGTCCCCTGTGTGCTTGGCCTTTGGGCACATTCTAGCCTGTAAATCTGGAGTGTCCTAATCACTAGAAATGGTAGTGTGGTATATAGACACCTGGATCTCTTCTAGACAGAACAAATCAGTTCAATAAGGCATGTGAAAAGGAGCTCTTTTTTTTAGGACCTTGGGCGCAACTCTACTTGTCAGTTTTAAATGGTTGGAAGATAAATATTGTCAAATCCTAAATCATTACACAGGAGACTATATGATTCAGCATGAAGCCTAAAGTTAAGTAGATTTATCAATGGTTGAACAGTTTAAAGAAGTAGACTGGCTTGTCTCTTAATGCACTTTTGACAACATCACAGCATTTCCATGATGCAAGTCAATAGTTTTTCAAAATGATGATAACAATTGTTTTTGTGACTCTCATTTATTTAAAAAAGCACTGACTATAAGTCAATTTAAAAGTCTAATGCACTCACCAAGGAGAACATATTATATATACTCACAATCTTTTGGCCTTGTTTCCAGCTATAAAAAATATATATAGGTAATATTTATGCCATACAACCAATTCTTTGGAGGCAATGAACATTTTGTTTTGCAGAAGTCAATGCAAATCTTCCTCTTGGGATTAAATGATTTCTGCAGCAGGAGTCACATGTAGGTCATCTCATCTTGTCTGCAGTTTAGAGTAGAAGCTTCTCTTACGATTCTTCTTCTTTTGCCTTTTCATTTCTTTTCTTCTTCTGCCTTCATTATTATGTTGGAGGATTCAGATAACTAATCCAATATCTGAGATGAACTGCACAGTGGTTTCCAGATCCAGAAGTTCTCCTTATAGTTTTTCAGGCCTTTCAATGAACTAGGAAGCCTTGCAGGACATAGCATTCTCACTAGGGCAAATTTCAGCAGTCCCAATTTTATGCTTAAGGAACATGTGTTTCCTCATTCTGTTGTGTCCGATATGAGGCAAAAAATTACATGATGAATTTGTCAGAATAGTTTGTAATAAGCATTGTTTTTCATGAAGTTTGAATCAGAGTTACAAGTAACTTTCAAAGTGTAACCAGTGCAATGATAAGCCTTTTGAATACATCTAAAAGAAAGCAAGACAAATATCCTAGCCATTTGAATTTTAATCTGTTGAGTTTAATCTATTTCAATAAAATACAGCATGTTCTTGTACACATAAAACAAAACATATTTTGGAAAGTAAAACATTTACTGTTGATAGATCTAAATCTTTTAAATTATTGTCACAGAAAGCAGTTGCATATGAAAAATTTCAAAGTCAAGTTGAAGAGCAAATTGATAAAGACAACAAGGCCAGAATTTTAGAAGAAATTCAAGAACAAAAAGAACTAGAAATTCAGAACCATAGGGTTTGTACCAGCATTCTGTTTTTATATTTATTAATAATTCTTTATATTTTTTTTATAATATACAGTCAAAGTTGTTTAAAGTAGATAATATTTGGTAAAACCAGATAAAAGTAGGCTAATTAAATATCATGATATAGGCCTAGAGATTGGCTAGAAGGAAGTAAAAGAAAAATTAAACCTTCAACATGCTCGATTTAACAAGATTTGCCTTTAAACAAATAAAAAGATTTTACAAATGTTTATGCATGCTTGTTTACATGCTTATGATGTGTGTTTTTCACTTTAGGCTGTAATCTAGGTGTTTTTTTTTCTTGCACAACCTTGCTCATCTTCCTGATTCAGTGCATCAATTTACAGGTGTTTTTTTTCATAAGTTAAATCTAAACATTGTGTACACATGTATTTCTTATGTTTTTATTGTTCTGATTTTTTTTTTCAGGAAGCCTATGTTGAGTATCTGAACACAGATAAATTATTTGAAGAAATGTATGCAGATGACCCAGAAGGTAACAAACTGAATGAAATACCAGGTGTTGATGAATTGGTGAAATTATATCCTTTTTATGATTATTGTTAAAAATTTTCTCCCAAAGGAAATGTTCGAGATTTTAAGCATGGAATTCAAAATCATTGAAGAAAATGTAAAGGATTACTTATAATTAGTCATTAATAATTTGAGTAAAGAGGTCTTGAGCAGTTGAATGATTTAAAGCACAAAGGTTAAGGCATCCCGAAATCAGTGTCTATGGCAGCTTGTCCTGTATATGTGTCACAGTTACTAATCTTTTCATTGTATTCCATTTCTTGTTTTGAACAATCTGTCACTGTGAGTGACTACCATAATTAATGTCATACTTCATCACTTGTTTAATTGTGCATATTTTGTGATATATTTTTGTTTTTCAAATTAACCTTAACTTATAAATACTTTTAGAGAAAAGCTGATTGCAGTTTGTTTGGAGTTATTTAACTTTGGCCTGTCAGAGTTTGAGAAAAGAAAAGCAGAGGTGGATATGTTTTGGGAATGTGTCAATGAGGCCAAGCTGGAAAACAAACAGGAATGCATGAAAATTATAGCAGATTTCAATAGGAAAAAAAAGAAGGTAATGAGATCAGCCAAAGGAAGAACTTTTAAATTATGGCTATTCAAACTTTCTGGATATTCCTAAGTTTTTATTAAGTCCCGAAAGTAGATCTGGGCTTTTCAAGAATTATTCATATGCAAATATTAATGTTATGTGTATATTTTTTACCTGGCAAATGGTGTTAAAAAAAATATATAATTTTTTAGAATTTAGAGCTTTAGTAAGATAATTTATCTTGAAAGGGATAAAGATAAAATGATAATTTTCTGCTGCTTACTTTCATAAGGAATGTTTTCTTTACTTTTGGCTAGTTGTTTGCTGAACTGCAGCACCTGAATGATCCAAAATTGACAGAAATTAAAGTGTTGGAGTATGCGCAGATCATCAATGATTTGTGGGATAAATTAATGGGATTAGAGTTACAAATTGTGGATCAATTGGAGGCAAGTATTTTCTGTTGCTTGTTTTACAATTTCTCTATTCAGGTTTTGAATTCATGGCCAAAATCTGGGTGGAACTTGGACATGGATCTTGAAAACAATTCTAACAATATTCCTAGAAAATAGACATGTATATCTTTGAGAAAAGAACTAGTAGCTATTTGGCCACACTGGGAAAACTCTAGCTTGACTGTTATAATTTTGCAAAGTATAAAAAAAATCTTTATCTTAAACAGACTTCATTTTCAGGTAATTCCATATATAGGAAAGAGTTAAAGAGTTAAACTAATTAATAGGAACATTTTGCAAACTGTCTTCTTAGTCTGGATCTACAGGCCTATTATTAGAATTTTATAAACTCCACTAGATTTATACATTCGCTAAACCAGGATTATTTCTTGGGTGGGGAAGGACTGGGGCAGGATAATAAATTTATGTTCCTTTTTTTTAACATCTAACATTAGTTTTTAAGAGTAAAATAATTGCTCAATAAAGGAGGAATTGTCTTTTTTTTTTAAATATTTTACTTCTTTAAATAAATATATAATGATGGCTCAGAACTGAACAAAGTATGTTAATCTGTTTATAGAGAACTGAACAAAATATGCAAAAAGCTATTTATAGAGAACTGAGCCTATATAGAATGCTTCCTCATTGTGATATTAAACCTTTGGAAGTGCATACTTGACACACATATGGCAGATTAATGTGGCATTCAACTGGATGTTTAATGAGCTACTTTTTTTTTTTATTCTCGGTTTATTGTATTTCTGTGCAGATTTTTAATATAGGCATATGTTACCTCATCTAACAGACAAAACCATTATCTGCTGGTGGTAAAAATATTAATAATTAACTATAGTTCACCCAACTCTGATGGGTACCTGACATCTGTTGGGGAAAAGTAAAGGCAGTTGGTCATTGTGCTGGCTGCATGACACCCTGCTCGTTAATCATTGGTCAAAGAAACAGATGACCTTGACATCATTTTGCCCTATAGATTGCCAAGTCTGAAAGGGGTACTTTTACTTTACTTTGCTTATAGCCACATATAGTTAAGCTTTGACAGAATGAATAATGTGTTAACTGAATCATCACTTTAACTAATTTTATCCATAGCCCAATTTTTGTTTTTATTCTTTATCTTTGTTAATTATGCTACTTATTGTTGTTATCAGCAAGTAACAATAGAAGTAGGAGAAAATCTAATGCACTACCAAAAGCTAGACAATGGTTGCTTTTAAAAGTTGAGGCATTCTCTCACATTTTACTCTTTATTGTTTAGATTCTATTCTCATAAGATTTGAACTATTAGGATATTTTTTTTTTCTGTATTTTTTTAAAACTAGGAGGTGATAAAAGATTTTGATCGCAATATGCAAGACATGGTTGGCACTTTCATAGAAAATGTGCAAGCTTTTCTTACCCAGGCTAGAGAGCTGGAAAATTTGCATAACGAAAAAATGATTGAGAGTGCCACAATAGCACTGGAAAAAGCAGCTAAAAATGAACTAGAAGAAGATATTTCAGAGGACCTAAGAATGGTAATTTTTTTTCAATAAATTCATGTATATATATATATACTAGATGATAACTGTGCTAGGCTATGATGGAAATAGTTGGTATATGTGTATATTATCTGTAATGCTGTTAAACCTATTAATAAAATGGCCTGCATTACAATGCTCCCCCTTCCCAACACAATTTGCTAGCCTCAAAATCTATAAGTCCCTTTTTTTTTTGTCTCTTTCAACTGAACAGCCCAAAACCCTCTATATGCATCATACTTCTTAAACCTATCAGTTGTAGCCTTTACATCTGCCTGCATCATAATTCCCCCACACAAAATGTTTTCTAATGAAATGCCCCCCCCCCCCCCCCCCCCCCAACAATACATGTTTTGGCCCATGTATCTTTAAATTCCGAAAGCGCATAACGATACCTGTAGCGCATAACGATACCTGTGCTACGATATGGTTAAATAGTTGGTATATGTGTGATAACAGCCCAAAACCCTCGATATGCATCATACTTCTTAAACCCATCAGTTGTAGCCTTTACATCTGCCTGCATCATAATGCCGCCACACAAAAAATTTTCAAATGAAATGCCTTCCCCCCTCCAACAAACATGTTTTGGCCCTTGTATCTTTTAATTCCGAAAGTGCATAACGATACCTGTGCTACGATATGGTTAAATAGTTGGTATATGTGTGATAACAGGTTAAATTTTCATATTTTATTATTCAGTGCAAGTTGGAGAAATAGTGATTTTCAGTCATCAGGACTTTGAAATTTATATTGTAAATATATAACGGAGTGGCCAAGTTCACTACTATTTGGGTATCCCATCACTAAATAAAAATGTTGTCATAATGGAATATTCCATTTCACACTAGCTAGTGCAATAATGTTTTGAAAACAACTATGTTGTGTAAACATAAGCCTTTTAAACTAAATTTAATAAGTTGTTGTTTTTTTCATTTTTTGTTTCTACTTTTAATATTGCTTTTTTTTAGTACTGTTCCATTAATTAAAATTATTTATTTTGACCAGTTATTAGTAGACAAAGATACAGTAATAAATGCAGTGACTTCTTCCCATGATGTCCACTTGCTGAAGATTGACAACAAGGAAGATGACATTGTGACCAGAATCAACACATGGCTCAAAAACATGATCACAGCTATTCACAACGAGGAGGAAATCAAACGCAATCGTTCTCGGGTAACTGAAATCAACCACCTGATTGATCATCTTAGGGAGGAGATTGATGCTTTTGATGTCAACATTGGTAGGTAACTCAATAAGCCCAATGATCTGATTTGTTGACAAGTTTTACTTGTTAGCTAAGTTATCCAATGAACTAATCTAATGATGTTTGAGAATAGTAATGTTTCAAAAATGTAATATATATAGAGAGATCTAGCTATTTTAAGATGATATGAACAAAAGTAGTGAAATATAAAACTTTAATTCTGTTAGGCAGTAAAGTGTCAAAAAGCTGACTTGAGCTGGCAACAACTTCCAAAAAAAAAAGAATATATTTGAACTATGAAAACTATTGATCAGGACACCAGACTTATGGTCCCCTTTGCTTGCTATGCAACTGATACATGGAAAACAAAAGTGCCTTAAAAGAATTTTGGGTTTCATTAAGTTGGGGAATATGTCATACTACACTTATGTGAAGTACTGTCAATGGTTAATCTTGTTAAACAAAAATGAACTATGTTGACAAGTTATGTCTTTTGAATGTAAGTACATCTTGATAGGCACTTCACACACACACCAAAAAAAAATGCTGTCAAAAGAATATAGGGATGTCTCAAGAACTGCACTCTGCAAGAAAAACTTGCAGTTAAGAGTCAACTAGGATAATGCTATAAGGAAGACATCTAACTGAGAGCTTTGAAGAAATCTGGCAGCCCTAGGTGATAAAAAGTGCAAGACAGACTCAAGTAAACAAAAAATGTATTACTGTTCATTCTATTTCTGAATTACCCACTTTGATTACCACAATCAAATTGTATTTCAACTTTTTAAAGGAGTGACAGATCAAATGTCTGTAAGTAGAACTAGCTTCTTCAGTTTAAAGGGTTGCCATTTCAGTCATTTGATTTTGTAATTTTATTGTTCATGTTTATTTCTTTTAAAGATGCGAGATAATTTACAAATAAAAATATTATAAGATTTATTTCCTTTTTCCATATCAAACAAAATTAACTTATTGGTTAGTTGTTGTTTTTTTATTGCTTCATGTTTTGTTAGAAACAATAAATAATTGTGCAAAGTTTCAACTTGATCCAAAAGTGGGAAGTGGGAGAAATAATATGTTCAAAATTTGTACACAACAGATGAGTGAGTCGATAAAAGTTACATTGTTGGGTTGCCTGAGCTAGCCAGGAAAACCAGTGACTTGGCAGAGTTTAGGACATTAGTTAATATGCATGACTAAATGCATGACACGTAGGATGTAATCATCTTCTTATATGAAGTAACGTCTGTATCATATAAGATAATATTGTTCTAGTCAATACATTTTCTGAGCAAACAACACTTTAGTTAAATAATGCTACACAAAAATTACCTTTTTTGTTTCTCTGATACATGAGTAATATTTTCTGTTTCCAGGGAAGATATTCTTCTTAAACACTATTACAAACATCAGAAATGATTTGTTTTGTTTCTCTTTTACATGAGTTATATAATTTATTTCCAGGGAACTAAATCTAAAGTGACTTTTAAAGGAAGCTTGCATCGTGTATTAATCACTAATGGGTCTGGACCATCTTGTGATAAAACTGCCAGATTTTCCAATGCAGGATTAACATCAAGTGAATGTAGCAATAAGTGATGTTGTTCAAAGGAATTAAGAGTGTACTTAGTTTGGCAGCTTATTGCACCAACAATGTATTGTTGCATTATGTCATGTTATTCATATTTACATTACAGTGTAGAGAGTTGCAAACAAATCAATAGAGGAAATGCTGGACTCTTCAGACACAACAAAAATTACCATACAGTGGTATGACAAAAAAAGTTTACAACTTAGGGTATAACTATTATTTGAGTCATCTGCTCTAATTGTTGTTATGGAAGGCCTTATAGCTCTTATGTCTTATATTTTTGTTTTACATTGTCTGACTGAATTTCCTTTATTGATAATATGTGTATTTCTTCAAGCTGTTTTATTTTTTTCTTGCATCAGTAAGTTTCTATATTACATAGAAACTTCAGTAACACACACACACCATTTGGCATAATGAAAGTTTAGTGTGTAATACTAAAGGTTGATAAAAATAAAATTGACCCAAAATTGAGATTTTACTAAGAGGTTTGTGTTTATACAGGGATAGGGTTAAGCAATGACCTTGCTGACCAAGTTCCATTCTAATTTATAGTGCTTTGTAAATAGAATGTACAATTGTATGTGTAACAGTGTATCATATAAGTTTATATATTTTTGTACTGTAAACAATGGATTTGAAACTTTTGAAGGCACATAAACATGTTCAATAGAAAGTTTCCATTAAGTGCATTTTTAGCTTCAGTTATTACTTTTTTCTTTGTATAATCTACCTACAATTATTCAATAGCATGTTTTAATTTTTAAAATCTAAACAATGAAGCTGTAGACTTAAATACTTTTATTTTAAAACATCTTCAGTATTATTTGAAATATAAGGTTTAGAATTTCTTACATTTTGAATCAAAATGTCTTTTTGTTTGAAAATAATTGGACAAAAAAAAATGTTGAAACAAAATTATTAGCTCATTTTTACTTGTTTTTCTTTGTTGTGTTGTGTTCATGAGTTAATTATTAAATAGTATGACAACATAACTGTCTTAAATACTTCATTAAAAAAGAAGATTAAAAATTAAGAAACAATACAACAAAAATTTTAGGCAAAAAATAAAAGCAAACAAGTTTAGAAATAAAACAAAAATCAAATCACAAGAAAAACACAACTTAATTTAGTTCTTTAATATAGTTCTTTATTTATAAAGTATATCCTTATTCATTATCACTTATTTTTCTAAGACTGATTCATACAACAGCATTTAATCCAGAGTGACAAAAAGCTGACTTAGAAAGATGGTAGAGTAGCTTTTTGCTTGATTGTTGTACTCTCACAGCACCAATAAACAAACAACATGGCAGCAGACAGCCGACACCGTAGCTCGTACAATTCAATGTCATGGTACCACTCAACGCTACCCCCATTTTTTGGTCTGAAATACAATGTAACCAATTAGATAACAGTCTAGATATACACATCCCAATAATCTAACAGAAATGTAGTTTGTGTTAACATTTAAACAAAGTTCAGATCAATCCAATGAATTCTATTATCTTCTAAAGGACCTTATTAATGTAATCAACAACAAAAAAAGAGTAAGCATTTTTGTAGAAACAATTTACCTGAAATTCTTGCTCCAATCTAGCCAGTTCTACTGCAGTGTCAACATCAATTTGTTTATCAACCAGAGCCATTATTATTAACAAGGACTTGATACAATCTACAGCATAATGATAACCTGAAAAAGAATTTCAAATTCAACATATCATTAGGACTAAGCATCTAAAAAAAAATGTGCCACTGATGTAAATTTTTATTTTTTTGGAAACCTATTCCCCTTACTATTTAAAAAAAAAAATTTCTTACCAAACAAAGCCCAGTCACTGTAGGACAATAGATGACGCCTTACTATTTCTTTACTCTCTGGGCTAACAATAGGTGGAGCCATACTGTAGGTGGGAGTAATTTCTAATCCATGTCTACAAATATCAGATCAGAATAAATACAAAATAAAAGCCAAATAAAGCTTTGGTTGTCAGTAAATGAAAATAAACTTAAAAGACATACAAGATAATCATCTAGCTCTAGACTATCAAACAATACTCACAAGATACATAAGATATAAAAAAATTGACAAAAAGTCAATTTTTTAAATAAAATAGTAATATATTTATTGTCATTTTATAACAATAGCGAACCTCTTTACAAAAAAATCAGAATGCATTATCTGGTCATTGAGAAATTTAAGACTATCACCAATCATATTAAGTTGGCATTAGATTATGGAAAGGCGGCTTACCTGTTCACAGCCCACTCTATAATAGGGTCCCATTTAGTTTTCTGAAGTTTCTCTAATTCCGGTGGTTCATTAAGTCTGTAACTGGAATTGAAAAAATGTATTGGCTTTGTACAATATTGTAAATCATTTATTATACATTCTAATATAGCTGTCATAAAATAGTGTTAAAAAAGATACATTAACTTAATGAGAATATGCATATCATTATTAGTAGAAAATCTGTGTTTGAAAATTTAAAAGTAAACAGTCTCTCTCTCTCTCTCTCTATATATATATATTGTTAATTTGCCATTCATAGCTCTAACAATAAATACACTATCTAATATTGTGTTTGTGATATATGTCATGTTTAGAACTCAAAACTTTAAAAATTATTGAAAACCAAAATTTATGCTTGAAATGAGATAATAGTTAACTTTTGGTTTAGAATGTGAGCTCGTTGTTTGTTTGTTTTTTTAAATTAAGTATGTATGGCACGTGCAGACATTATAAACTATTTTTAAAGCTAAATGAAAACAGAAATTAGTGATAAGAACTTTTTTTTCTTCTTGTGAATAAATCACTTCTTTGAAAATGATATTTACTGTTGTCTTCTTCTCATACATCCTCATCATAAATGTCACCTAATTAGATGTCATCTCTGGTTTCTAAGTCTCTTATAGTATTTCATCAAGAAATCATTTTTATCTTTACCAGAACACCAGCTCACCTCCCTTATAGGGTTTAACCTAGCAGACATGATCCTTAAGTTACAACTATATTGAATTTTTGTCTTTATAACCACTAAATAATCAAGACCTAAATAAAATTAACAAATTACCATACAGTATCTGTTTCCAAAAAATGAATGATATTTGATGTTAGTTGTTCTCTTGTTTTGTGAGTGGGATTTTCAAGGGCTGTGTTGCTCAATACTGTCTGAAATAGATAGTTGGGATAACAAAAATTAAACAGGTCTAAAAATATGAAGCAATGAACATCATTATCCCGGATTTCACACAATCAATACATCTAGAGCACAATGTAATTGTAAGTTTTTCAAGTAAAGTACACCGAACTTTTAATATGAACTTTAATAGAATTATATAGAAATAATGCAACTGTTACTTCACTAACTGTGGCACATATGTATATTACCTTAACAATATTAAGCAAACATTCTATGAATATGAATAATTATTTCCTATGAAATAAAACAGGACAAGTCAAAATATAAAAAGCAAGAATGAGATCACCTGAGCTATGGATAGATACAATTTACAGTTATTTAATAGTGTAAGAAGTAGAAAAAAAAAAGGGACTAAAGAATAGGAGCAAGACAAGAGCAATAAGCATTATGAGTGCTGTGTAAAATATTTCATAAATCATACCAAATGCATGGTGTGCCTGTTGACTAGTTTCTCCTGTGAGTTCCATTCTGTAGCTATTGCTAATGCTAAAGGTTCACTTGGTACTTTAAATATGTTACCATGAGGGGTTCGTAATTTTTTTCTATCAAGATTAATTTCAAACCAACCTGCGAAAAAAAAATCAACTATATTTAACTTATGTAAGTTACCATTTACCAATACAAAGAAGTCATAATATATAAGAATTGCGTTTTAAAAAGCATTAATTTTTTAACGGTACACACACACAAGAAATATAATACCGTCAGCAGAGACGACTGTGGCATTTTTATAAAACTTCTTTAACTCTGAAAAAAAAAAAGAGACCATATAGTTGGGAGTATCACAATTTTAATGTTGAAGTTAGTATGTGCACTAATGGAGCAAAATACCATTATTTTGTCAGTATTTGGAGTCATTGTCAGTCTTTTGCTGTGATAATTGGACTGTATTTGACTTGTCTTTGATCATGATGACGTTTTGGGTGTTCTTTGGGCTAAATGTGGTTTTCAATGTTTAGTACCATTTAGCCAGTTTGGGGTTACAATTTATAGACATTGCATTACCGAGACCTTGATTAATTTTGCAGCTATCTTTTGACTGAGTACCTACTACAGGGTAACTAGTCTTTTTTTTGGATCTAGGTCTAAACAATGTTATAAAGAAGAGATCAAGATTATATTTGATTATATAGATCTCTAGCAGATCTAATATCTAAATCTAATAATATAAAATTATAGACTAGATTATCAGATAATCCTAATTTTAATATTAATATCTTTATTTAATTATTTATCTCTTACATAACTTGCAAGTTACCACTGACTGAGTTAATGATTTAAGCTTTTAGTTAAGTTAAGTATAAATGTGTCAAGTAGATGTATACATTGTCTTATTCAAGTAGTCTTTTAAATTTAAGTCTTTAAACTTAAGCCATCTACTCATCTAGAAAAAATTCTAGATCTAGAATTTAGATCTACTACTACTAGTCTAGTACTACCTGAGTAGCTTGACTCATGGAGTACTACTACTATAACTATTAGACTTAATTGTCTTAATTAGAGTTATTCTTATTTTATCTTATATAATACAGACATTACTTCAAAAAGGAAGATGATTACGTCCTACGCGTCATGCATATTAGCCAATGACTTAAATTCTGCCAGGTCACTGGTTTTTCTGGCTAGCTCAGACAACCCATTCTATGCTCTAATAGCACTGGGGAAAAAGGAGTATTTGTACAAATTTGTCCTAGCATATGGGACGAGGAACGTGCCTTTATTTTTTTATCTTTCAGAGTATTTTATTAAATTTTGTTTTTGTATTTGAAGATTATGGTTCAGTGTTTGATGTATAATTGCTACTTTACTTTTGAGTCTTCTGTCCTGAAGGCTTTCTAAATTTAGTGATTTTACTAATGGTGTTACTCTAGTCAAATGTGAATATTCGTTTGTTATGAATCTCACTGCTCTATTTTGTGTTTGTTCCAGTTATTTATTATTATATAATAAAATATTTTATATAAAATTATTTATTATTAAATTATAATATATTATTCTCAGTTATTAGACTAATAATAAAATAAATAATTTAAAAAATATTATAATATATATAATAATTACTAAATCAGTTCAATTACTAAATTAGACTGTCAGTGTGAGTGTCACTATGTATAATGTAGTATGACTAAACTAAACTTAAACTTAAAAAAAAAAACTAGGCTACCTCTGGGATTATGCAGACATCTCGTAAACGATAAACAATGGTTGGAATAAACAGAAATAGTTTTTAATTTAGTTTTTTCAGCACTTTGCAAAATAACTTTATTGCGTAAAATAAAACAAGTTTGGAAAATATTTTTGAAGGTTGATGCCATTTTTCTGATATTGAATCAATCTACAATCTAGGGTAGTCTATATTTTTTATTTATTTTTGTACATTAAAAACATAAATCCTTAAACAGAATCTAAATTTAACGATTCAATAATCATGATGTCTGATGTCTTATATTAGTATATAGGTCTAGTCTATATATTTATTATATAGATCTAGATAGAAAGCTGTTGGTTTTAATAAAATCTAGTCTAGAATCCAGAGCCAGAACGAGACCAGATCTAATCCAGAGTACAGTTCTGTATAGAAAATAGATCTAGATGTAGTTTAATTAAAGTAAAATACGCACTAGATTATGACTGTATTAGATATAAGATAAGTTAAAATATAGTCAATATAGAAAATAGATCTGCTCACAGACCTATATATATTTATAGGTCTGTGGATCTAATCTACCTGTAGGTCAACTCTTTTAATTTTGAAATTATGAATAGTATTAAAGAATCGGAAGTTAAATACCGAATTGAGATCGTACCGATATAGGCGAGTTAACTTGGATTTGTCATCTAGATCTACTTGTCTTAGATCTAGATTAGATCTTTGTAGATCTAATATAATAGTTCTAGATAGTGTATCAAGATTTGATCTATAATTAGATCTTTTTAAATTTATAAAATATCTTTCGAGTACTTTAAACTAGCATATCTAGATTTTTTTAATTTAAATATATTTTAGTAGATTCATTAGATTCAAGTCAAGTTAAATCTAGATTAGATCTCTAGCTTGTTTATTGAATTGAAGTTACTGTTATATATTCATTTTCCATTAAAATTGCTACATTTTGGAAATGGATGGTTTGTCTGTGGATGTTCATACAGTTCATATGAATGTGCAAATCCAAGACCTTCATCTAATGAATCAAATGAATGATATATCAAACTTAGAGTTAGACCCTCCCCCTCCTGCATTTTCAAGCCTAATGGGTATACCAACAACACTTTTATATAATGGATCTTGCTTTCAAGGCCATCAGAAAAGTAAAGGAAGGTGTTATGATGTAGAGGTTGTGCTACAGGTACATGTTATAATTATTATATTATAGATCTAGATCTATATAAATTGTGGACAGGATTACATTTTATTATTAATTTAAATTTTTACCATGCTTCACTGACAGTGACACTAGATCTAGAGTCTAGATTGTAGGTGTTGTGTTGGCTCACTAAAAGTCAAATTAATTATAGGCAGTATGATCAGTATCATTATACTAAAACCTACTACATTGTTATGATTGTTAAAACATTTAGATCTAGAATCTCTAGAGACTATTTTCAAGTATTAGTTCTAGATTTAATTTAGATTCTAGATAGCTTTTAAAAACAAAGAGCACACACACACAAAATAATTTTCCAGCACCAAATTTATCCTTTTATTTTCAGTAGAATAAAGATAAGATAGTCTCAACCTTTTCACTTTTTATGGACCACTAGAGGTAAAGTAAGTGAAGTTCCCCTTTCAAACCTTGTGGTCTATAGGGCAGATGATGAACAGTTAAGGTCATCAGTTTCTATGGCCTACGTTTAACAAGGGTGTCATGTGGCCAGCACAAAAACCTACAGCGTTTACTTTTCCCCAACTAATGTCAGGTACTCATTAGAGCTGGGTGGACCCAGGAACGCCAGAAGATCCTGAAATTAAAATTCCAGTCTTCACCAGGATTTGAACCCCGGATCCCTGTTTGAAAGCCAAGCTCATTACTGCTCAGTGACCTCTTTAAGGGCCACTAGACATCTGCATTCTGAACTGCATAAACTGAGAAATGTTTTCTGTTAGCATATTACAATACAAATTTATCTTAGTTAAAACAACTCCAGTCATGTAGATTGAAGTGTGAGCAATGTTTGGTATGAAATGTAGATGATCATTGTAAGATCATCTTTATATTTCATTCACTGAGGCAGGTCTGTTTCAATCTCAAGAACTATAGTTTTCTTAAAGTATATAATTATCAAAAGAATTGAATACTGTGATGTACTTGTTCAGGTTGTCCTGAGATCAACTCTAGAAGACTTGAATTTATATTAATTACTCTGCAAGCGTTCAGCTTCGAGGTCCAGTTCAAAGTTCGGCTTCGAGGTTCGGGTTCGCCACTGTGATGTACTTGTTCAGGCTGTCATGAGATCAACTCTAGATGACTTGAATTTCAATTAATTACTCTGCAAGCGTTTGAGTTTTATTGTTCGGGAGTATTCAGTGTAGTTGATCAACAATACAGAATAAACAAGACGATCAATTTAACGAGTAAAGAGATGTGGTCAACACTGATGAACAGTTCATAATATATTTATTCCAATAAAAGGCCACAATAAAAGTCTCTGTCAAAATAAACATGTCTTTACCTTAGAGGATTCTATCACTAACTGATTTTCCGGTCTCTAACACAAAATATCCCAAACGCCACTAGTCCCGTTCAATATACGTCTTCTATGGTGCGTCACTAAATAACTAATACTATAAACAAGGTGTCTAACAATATATTTGAAATGAAACCAAAAACTTTAAATTTTAGCTTCTTGTGACATGTTTTGAGCCCAGCACAATAGAAACACTCAGAGTACATGTGAATTAAAGGAACTTTATGTATTTTTAGGCCAAATTTTAGTTATCTATGATTTTTAGGAGTGCTATGAGAAGAAATGAAATCAGGATTTTTTTATTTTTTTTTTGTTCATTAAAATTAAAGATTTTTTTTGTATTTAGAATAGATTGATTCTTTCATTCTCTATTTTACTTAACATTTTTATGTTGAACAAAAAAATGTAGATAATTCTATCAGAATCTGGAAAATAATTTAGCAGATAAAAGAGTTCATTTGTCTTACTTCTCATACTGCACTAAATTTATATTTAATAGTTAGAGCCTTTTTAGACATTTCAGATCTTTCTGTCATAGGTGAATTGATAACATCTAGGGGTGAATCAACTTATTTCCAAATTCATTTAGAACAGCAGAGAATAGAATCATTAATGGTTCTTTAACAACTAACTTATTGGTTTATAGGATTAAGTCTCTTTTCAACTTTTATATAGAAAATGATTGTATTTTTTTTTTTATTTATTGTTGAATTCTCATCATTTTTTTTTAAATTATTGTTTTAATATTTTGAAAATTTCTTTTAAAGCATGTTGATACAGAGAAAGCATTTCTGTGTGGATATCTTAAAATTAAAGGTCTTACTACGGAATATCCCACACTGACAACCTATTTCGATGGGGAAATTATCAGTAGTCAACATCCATTCTTAACAAGAAAATGGGATGCAGATGAAGATGTTGACAGAAAACATTGGGTAAGGAATTGAAAATAAATGCTGACACTAGCTAATGTTGTAGGTTTTTTTTTTTTTTTCTAACTCTTAAGATGGTTTATATTATATACAATGTATTTAAGTTTACTATGTAAATTTAACTTATACCACCACATCTGTCAAGTATGATTTCTTTCCCTTGTTCAAAATACCATTCAAACAAAATAATTAATTACCAGAAGTTAGTTAAGTAAGTGGTTAATTTTTTATTGATTCTTATGTTGTCAGGCAAAAGAAATAATTGTGCAAAATTTCATCTCTATCCAAGATTGGGTGTGGATGAAATAACCTGTACAAACGTTTTGCCGTGCAGCCAGAGTAAGTTGATATAAGCTTTGTAAAAAAGAATTAAAATTTCTTAGGAGTATATAGAGTTTAAATTCATCACTACTAGCATTTTGTTTTAAATCTGTAGATCTAGTTTCCATTTTAAAAAATCTCTTTTGGAACAAAAAAGCTATACATACTATTACCTGTCTAGATCTTAATACAAAAAGCTAGAAATGGTCATTAACTTACTTCCCCCACAAAAACGCCAAAAAAAAACAACAATGCAAACAAAGGTAGGAGTCATGCTAGTATAAACCTTTGTACAGCTTGCTAAGTTAAATTTACTTTTCACTGTGTTAGGTACGATACACTGTCTATTTTTTGGGTGCAGTGACTGTTAAAAATGAGGTTTTTGATTGCCAATAGTATTGACATGACAGGGCAATTATAAATGATTATCAATGGATAAATAATGATTTTACTACAGAGCTAGATATAATGTATGTAAATGTTTTTTGATACAATGAAATTTTGTATTAATGTTTTTAAATGGATGGCTGCCTGGTCATGTTAGGAACTCAGTTACTTCGATGGTCACAGGTTCAACCCTGCCTACTACCATCCTTTGAAGTCTTTTAGGAGGTTTGGGCTAGGACATAATAATCTTGATCAAAACATGTTGTCAAGTTCCTTTTTCTTGCTTTGCTTGGCTCATTTGGGGTTACTTACAATTATTACAATTAAAAACAATTATTACTAAACACACTTCAACTCCAGATCCATGAATAACAATGATACTTTAATATCCAATTGAGCACAAATAATACACAATAAATATTAATATTTATAAACAACTACCAGTCCAGGAAGCAACCTTCCTGGACCGGGGGACAGTACCTCACTGACTAACACACTCTCTCGCACATTCAACGAAGACTAAATCATTCAGTTCATAACATGTGCAAGACCCTAACCTGGGAGTACATAAACAAGGGGGGTGTAACTATCATACCAAAATATAAAAGTAACATATTCACTCATGCCATACCTCCCCCTAACACATGTCAAACAAACTTTTACACTTTTTTCCTGAGCCAAATTGTAGCAAATATTTTACAGCCTATCTCTGATGAATCTAAACCCTCATTCTCAGAAAACCAAATTTATATATTACTTTGGGTTTGGCAACATACTGTTAGTATTATTAAAAGACCTTCTGTGAAACATTTATTCATTATTTTGAAAGTCTTGTCTTTTATTATAAAATAACATAAAATCAGTATTTAGTTTTAGTTGTGAAGATAAAAATATTTATATTTCAATAATATTTTCCAAAAGTCAGAAGAGGTTTTGAGAACATTGAAAATATTTTGTATATTTCTAATTTGACATCTACAATTCAAGAGTATAGGTGTAAAATCATGTTATTCTCTACTTTTAGGGTAAATTTACTTCTTTTATGAATTGTGTGAAGAATTTCAATGCAGATAATTTTGACTATGATGCATTGAGAGCTTCGGACTTTGTCTATATGAGGTGGAAGGTAACCTATATTTAACATATTTATTGTCTAGTAGCTCTTTTAATCAGAAAATTTCTTTTTCATTTGATGATTTTATTTCTAAAGTTAGATTGGTAAAATTGAATTAGCTATTAGTTTAAAGATCTAAACATACCAGGGGAGTGGGGGGGGGTAGCTAAATGTGATATTCCATTAAAATTCAACTTCAATTTTAAATTTTGCTAATGAGTAAGTAGCCAATTATGAAATGCATTAAAGGTTCTCACCAATGTTAAAAGAAATATTTTCCTAAATAAAATGCTACTTGTAAAATGTTTGATAAATGAATAAACTGTCTTGATATTTGAACTGCTCTAATTATGTTTATGTTTTATTCAGGAACAGTTCATTGTTCCAGACCACACTATCAAGGACATCAATGGAGCCTCTTTTGCTGGCTTTTACTACATATGCTTTCAGAAGTCTACTGCTACGATAGAAGGCTATTACTACCACAAACATTCAGAAATGTAAAATTGTATTTTTAAAATCTGTCTAGTGATATTATTATGCCATTTAAACTATACCGATTTTGACCTAAGAAATTGAATTGATACTATCCTCGAATAAAACAATGTTAATTATACAGTACAGTTTTTATTAATAAATAGAGAATCAATTTACACATTGAATGGATGCCTGGTCATATGGTATGCTATTCAGTTATGATGGTCCCTAATTTGAACCCACAGCTTTCCTATTCAAGAACTAGAAGGTAAAAATCATCTTTCCTGAATGGATATCCAAAATATATAAAACATTGAACAAGCATAATTTTATATGTAGATGTCACTTCTAGATAAGTGAAATAACCCTCTAATCATGTAACTAATTTGGACCATTATCACAACAATCCTCTTTAAACCATTGGCTTCATCTTGTGGCTGCCACCTTGCTTGAGACATGTGATAAAACATTTTTTTGTTTCAAGAAACATTTAAAACTTAATAAGCAAAGACACGACATAGCGCATCTATAGTTCTGAGTTGTCATAAAGTTATAAACGTTAGTTCCATGTTATGCTTTCTCTCTCAGCTAAATGTCTTATTATTCCTTTCACAGGTTTCAGTCCCTGACACTACAGCACATACCTGAAAGAAATACAGGTGTTTATGAGTTCAGATGATTCTTTCACATGCATATTATTAATATTGAGCAGTAAAATCAGTCTTCAGCTTTCATCCTTGGAGCAGAGTAGATTCATCAGTTCTCTAAGGAGCAGTTTAGACTATACATTCGTGGAGAGGTTCTTTCAATGGGGGGTAGCATACCATGGAGCAATACTTTGTGGCCACATACTATAGATCATTGAAGGATGTCTTTGTTATTTTTTTCCTACTATTTCTGGGTTGTGTTAACATCTTTCTCTCCAAATGCTCTAGAGAGCCCCTTCTCCGTGCTGATGACCTCCTGTGAATGTCAAGAAGCCAACGAAGCTCAGGAGTAGGAAAGACATTCTATGCAGCTGAATATACTTGCTTGAAGAGATTCTTTCATTTCATTGCCTTAATATTGCAATCCTACATGCTCACACATTATTCTATATTCAACTTATTATACTTAATAGGCATCAATAAGATAGTAACACAGGAATAAGTGTATCTAAAAATAATCAACTATTGAAATAATAACAGTAACACGAATACCAAGTTGTTGATAATAAAATTAAGCAATGTTAGACAGAGATAACTGTTTATAAAAGACGAAGTATATTACACTAAATCTTTCCTTTTTTTCTCTTCCAATACCAGTAGTTATTATTTTGATGCAATAGTCATTCGTGTGGATTAGGATGGTTTATGGATAAATAACTGTAATGATGTCATTGCACAATTCAATTCTGAGAAATTAACTTAATGAAACATTGAAATATTTAGAAAATTAATTGAAGGTTAGAAAATGCTTTCAATCATATCCCATTGCCAGAAATCATCTACACTAATAGTTCTCTACCCTTCTTTGTGAAGTTCTTTTAAAGTTATTTAGGTAGCATGTCACTTTAAAATGGGGCTCATGGCTTGAAAAGAAATAAAAACCTTTGATTTACAGTAATAACAAAAATAATAAGTAAACTTTAAAAATTTTGTATGGTGTTGCCTTAATATACAAGTACCGGTAACTGTGTATTTTTTTATGTCATTTACTTAATTAATATCACTTACCAGGTACTGGTAACTACCTTAAGAGGTTTATTGTATCAAACAACACTGATAGCTAATTAGTCATGCACTTGAAGCACATGACTTGAAATTACTATTTTCTATTTACTATTACTATTTATTACCTGATATCTCATCTAACATGAAAAAAAAGTAGTACTTCTGTGCCCAAAACACCTTTAGAATGCTAAGAGAAATTAAACTGAAAAAGCTAATGCATAAATTAATTCATTAGTATATAGTCCACCTGAGATGTTATATTTGATCATTTGTGTTTAGAACGAGACCCCCCCCCCCCCCCACCTCAATATAAAAAGACCCAATTGAGGTATTTTTAAGTTGTATATATTGTGACTAGCCAATGCATAAATATTTTGTTCAGGTTGAACAGTTAAATAGTTGATTTTTTTTTCCACAGGCTAATTAAAATAGTCTTTCAAATCATAACATTTATATTTAACTTGAGTATTAAGATTATAAGACTTGTGCACCAGCCATTTTATATAATAGTAAACTTTTTTTTTTCTGTAGAGAAGTGGATATAAATGACCCATATTTAAAAATATTTTTTTTTTATTTATATAGATACATCTAGTATATACAAATTATTTATTTACCTGCTTTTCAGTTTGTGGTGCTTTGTGTAGAATGTACTTAGTTAATTTATTCATTGACCCCTCATAAACATAATTCATTGTACACTGCATGACCTGGCCAGCTGTGCTGTACTCTGGTTGTGTGCTGGGTTGTATGGTGCATGTTGCTAGAACTGTGATTTGTAATCTTCCTTACTGTGTAACATCAGGTTCTGTTCTGTGTTGCTTGTTTTGTCTTTAAAAAAACATTATGCTGTGGAGGCTGTGATTGAAACATCCATACTTTTGAACCTAGGAGTGTGCTATTACTTACAAAGCTTCATTTTATAAATAGTATGAGATTAAAACCTGTCAATTAGGTAACTGTGGGGACAGTTCAATTTATCTTCTACTTTGAAGGAATGTCTGTAATTTTAAGGTATAAAATACTTTGTTTTATAACTTTTTTTTAAAACCCAATTTCTTTTGTTTTGTTTAAGAGCTAAATGAATGTAAAGAAATAGAATAAACCTTTTACCAATAATAAAATAAATTTAAAAAATTACATCCTTCTTGATATTAATGTGTTCCAATAAAAGAATGACGCTCTTATTGACACCCTATAAATTATTATTATCAATTGTTTCAAAATGTGTTGTTTATTTTGGTCAGTATGAATGTTGGTGGCATTCATTGTTTGACAAAGTTAATGTAAATAAATCTAATGTCAAGTCAAATTCTTTCCTGATGAATAAAACAATTTTTCATTATGATTTATTTTGTTTTAATTTTCAGGATGGTTAACATTGTGATACTTATATTTAATAGTAATTTTTAAAAATTCTCATAGATAACATTGCAAGTTAAAAGTTTTTATTACAAACAATTTGTACATATTTTACCTCACACAATCTTGCTTCTAGAGTTATTAAGTTATGGAAAAATGTTTTACATTATAACATTTAGCATCCATATATTATATCAACAGTAATAGATTAAACTGCCTGAATTGCTTACTAATGTCAATTGTAAACATTACCTACCAAAAAATCACACATACTAGCGATAAATACACTATTGCGGAATGAGATTTAAGACCTATGTTATGCAAGGATTTGTAAGTTGAAGATGAAATAGAATTGTATACAGAACATGGACTTACAACAAAGTTAACATTTTACACTGGGCAAGTGTTATACTACTTATTTTTTTTTTTTTTTTGCCCTTAATGTTGACTGCAATAATAAGTCTATCATATTTAGATCTATATCATTGATCTGTTGTTTTAAATAATAATACAATGATTTCAAACTGTCAAATTATAAATTTAATCTCATAATTTATTAAAATATATATATATATACATATATATTTATTGGAGGGGGGGAGAGAAAATCCCAAATATTTATATAGCATTGCAAAGACAAGAAGAATTCGCTGACTTGATGATGGCATGCTCATATACATGATTTCCGCAGCATATGGTATGCAAATCAATGCCGAAAAACACCATTATCTTATCTTATATAATACAGACATTACTTCAAAAAAGAAGATGATTACGTCCTACGCGTCATGCATATTAACTAATGACTTAAATTCTGCCAAGTCACTGGTTTTTCTGGCTAGCTCAGGCAACTCATTCCATGCTCTAATAGCACTAGGGAAGGAGTATTTCTACAAATTTGTCCTAGCATAGGGGACGAGGAATGTGCCTTTATTTTTGTATCTTTCAGAGTATTTTATTAAGTTTTGTATTTGAAGATTATGGTTCAGTGTTTTATGTATAATTGCTACTTTACTTTTGAGTCTTCTGTCCTGAAGGCTTTCTAAATTTAGTGATTTTACTAATGGTGTTACTCTAGTCAAATGTGAATATTCGTTTGTTATGAATCTCACTGCTCTATTTTGTGTTTGTTCCAGTTTCTTAATGTTTTCTTGAGTTAAGGGGTCCCAAATGGTGGATGCATAGTCTATTATTGGGCTAACCAAGGTTAAATAACATTTTAGTTTTATGTTCTTATTTGATTTATAGAAATTTCTTTTAATAAACCCTAATGCTTTGTTGGATTTTTTTGTAGTTTCATCAATATGTCAATATGACAGTTTTTCATTTATTATAACACCTAGGAATTTGTGTTTTTAGTCTGTGTTACTGGTTTGCCATGAATAAGATAAGTGGAATTAATTTGTTTTAGTTTTTTTGTTACTCTTAACAACTGACATTTTTCTGGGTAGAAAGACATGCTCCAATTTGATTCCCATTTCTGTAATTCATCTAATTCTCTTTGTAAAATATTTGTGTCTTGTGTTGTTTTTAGACACACACAGCAATAGAAGAATAAACAATAAAAATCCTTATTTTTGATGGTCTTAGGCGACCCCTGGGAAATCGTCAATCGACCCCCAAGGGGGTCTCGACCCACAGGTTGAGAACCCCTGTCTCAGATGAAGGAATCAAACCTGATCTTCTGGCCATAATTTCACAGTCCACAGCAGCACAAAACAAAACAACCTGGAAAGGCAAAGCCCTCGATACTAAAATTAGATTGATGGCTACTTATATGCTTGCGAATCTTGGACGCTTACTGCAGATCTCGATGGGAGGATCCTAGAAATGGAATTGAGATGCTGCAGAAAGCTCTTATTAGGTATCAAGACTTACAAAGACCGCATAACAAATGAAGAGATTAGAAACAGGATTAATACTGTAATAACTCAACGAGGCACATATATCTTTATTTACACGACATCACAAGTTCATAAAACATCATCTCTCTTAGGCACAGTCTTTTCACTTCGGCTCTCAACTTGGGCGGAAATCGTTCTCGTAATCGTAATGTTGACCTCCTTCTCGGTCTAGTTTATCACAGTGCGCACCTTCTAGCACTAGTCTGAATGGCGGTGCGCACGGCGGAGTTATAAAAATACAGTTATTTGATCCCATGATGATCCGCTAACTACTGTTTAAAAAAAAAAGGAGACTGGCCATATGATAAGGTCCTCAGGGCTTGTAAAGACCTTCCATCAGGGAACAGTACCAGGAAAAGAGGAAGAGACAGACAGAGAAAACGATGGGAAAGAAATTATTTCCTTTGCAAAAGAGAGGAATCGAGAAAGACGGTAAAAAAAAAAAAAAATCTTCTGTGGTGCTCCAACAGGTAAACAGACTAAAGGATATGGGTGAAGGTGACAATCAAGTCAATGAAACAGGAATTATTTTGAGCACCTATCAGTATGTTGGGCCCTGATAAGCCATCACTCTCTCTGTATGGCGTAATGATAGCTGCATAGAGCCGGACAAGATAGAATTTTATGAATTTAGTTTAAAATTTTTAATTAGGCCTAATAGTTATTTTTACACCTAGATTCCATGATCTAGTTTGATATTTTTAGCAGTCTATCCAAACAAAGAAAAAATAATTTAGGAATTATTATTAATTTAGGGTGTGGAGGGAACATAAGAAACATTCATCCCAAATTTCATCATGATTGGTCGAATGGTTTTTGTTTTCTATAAATACGCATAGCCTACATATAGACGGCTTACATTTTGCTTTATAGGCCTATATTAGACAAGCATTACACACCAGCTACGCTCGTTTATTTGTTCCAAAGCTATATAATATAGGCTATTGTTTCTTTGGCCCTGGACCTCCTTCTGTTTTTTTTTCTTACTTATAACAACAATAATAAAAGGCCCACAAGTACCCCCCCCCCCCCTACATATACATTCTTTAGGTCAGCGTATTCTAGTAGCCAATATATTACGTTAAATTGGACCAGCCTGTAAATTCGAGTATAATACATTGCCTTATTTTTTTTCGTCCTTTTAATTAAAACCCCCCCTTTGACCTGTTTATTCCAGTATAGGCCTATGTTACGTTTAATTGGAACGGCCCGCTTGAATCCACACTCATTTCTCGCTTGTGTGAATTATATATCTATCCCCCTGCTTTTTAGCGCATCCCCAAACAAGTAGGCCTTTTCTTTTTTTGCCAGCGAATTTGATTACGATTATTATATATTCCCCCCACCCACACCACCATTGACCCTACACCTTGAAAATAGTCCTACATACAAATTCTGAGTATTATATTCTTCGGCATTTCACCTTTTTATTTAAATATTTGAGAAGCTCTCTGATGCTTATTGGCCAGAGCCCCCCCCCCCCCCTTTTTTTAAATTATCGCATCTTGCACATCAAATACTCACATACAATTTCGGCTGAATCTCCCTCCACCCATAATAGAATTTTGGCCCATGGATTACATAGTATGATGCTTTGAATTCATCATCAAACTCCATTTGAGTGAGGGCTTGAGAGGCTCAAGATGCTTTGAATTAGAAAGGCCCGCTTATGTCGACCTCCCATTTACAAACTTTTGCTTCTAGTGTCACACTTTTCTCAACCCCCCACTCGGTCACATACAATCACTGTGCTTTATAACTTCAATACTGAACCCCTTTTTTGTAATCATTCTGGCGTCACAACGCTCTTTTACTCAAAAATTCTATTATCTTTTTTTTTTTTGCCTCCACCCTCCACACTTCAAATGATAGTTATACCTAATTTCATGATGAGCTGATAACTTTTCGCACAACAAATCATGTAGGCCTATTCAGCCAATGTCGGATTCATATGACAATACAAGTTTGACACCAAGGAGTGCTAATGAAATTCATAATAAATAAGAGTTTAAATAGATAGTGCTTAAAAGTATTAGGAAGTATAATCTTACACTTTTTTTTTGATACCGTATATAAATAAATAAAATAAATTATGGCTTTTATATAGCGCTACTTTCATGCTTATAGTATGCTCAGAGCTTTGGTCCAATCTCAGTTGTGGACCAGTTGGGGGGGGGGGGGGGGAGAATCTAGGAGAAGGTTTTTCCGTGAACACAACTCTGCCCGAGTCGAGTGTCGAACCCCTTTCATATTAGAACTTAGCCTTTCGACTACGCTTCCCACCATATATCTGTGGCATTTTACGTCTCGAGAGACGATTTTTTCCCTTTGCAACTTCTTGTGTGACTAAAGAGGCCAATCCTTGATACGCAGCTGCGATCACAGGTTGGGCATATGTAATCACCAAGCGCCGTTGCATTTTCACCTTTCTGTCTGCTTCTGTTGTGCATGGCATCTGCAATCCGTGACCTTTCCTTTATGCTCTCTCTCCATGTGGACCTATCCAGTGCCACCTCTTCCCAGCTGCTAGTGTCGATTTTGAAGAGCTTCGTGTCGCGTTTGCATACATCCGTATAACATAAAAGTGGTCGACCAGCGGCTCTCCTGCCTTCTATTAGATCGCCATACAGAATGTCCTGTGGAAGTCGACCTACTGGCATTCTACAAACGTGGCCAAGCCAGCCAAGACGTCTGCTGCTGACAACAGAGCGGATGTCCTGGCACCCTGCTCTTCGTAGCACTTTCTCATTGGTTATCTTATCTTGCCACCTTATTTTAAAGATCCGCCTCGGAGGTGAAAGACATTCAGCTTTTTTCCTGCCATGAGTAGGTTGACCATGTTTCACATCCGTACAGCAAGGTGCTCAACACACAGGTCCGGTAGACTAGGGCTTTAGTACTGTTAGTCAGCAATATGTTGCCCAAGACTTTTTTTCTGCAACCGTGACATGGTGGCCATTGCCTTGGCTATTCTGTTGTTAATGTCTTTATCCAGTAGAGTGTTGTTGGATATGATGGAGCCATGGTAACAAAAGTGATCAACAACCATATAGCTTTGAAATAAAACATTTGTTTTTTGGTAAATTTAACAGCTATAGATTTGATAGGGAAAATGACATTGTTGTTCTAGGTAAGTTAGTAACCAACATGTTACATTTTATTTTTTCATCCACCACGAGTGGGAGAATTAGTAATTATTTATAGGTCAGGGCTTTTGCACTTATAATATAGATTAGTAGCAACAGTAAGGGATTGTGCATGATAGTTATCTTCTGAAAGGTCAATTATTTATTTGTAAAGAAAAAGTATTCCTTTCTATTTTTACATTGATATAATGAACATTTTGCAATATATGCTAAGTTGAAATTTCAAACAAATTTTTTTTTATAACCACAACAGAACAAAACAGAAATTGTTCCCAAATTTATTGCAAGCTATCACAAACTGGCACATACTAGTGTAATAATAATTACTTTTCAATGAATGTACAATAATGAAATGATTCTTTCATAAACAATGGTCAAAAGTCACACAAAATTTAATCCAGGACAGTAACTAAGCAGCAGGTAAAAGCTATCTCATGTGCCACCTCACTACATAGAAATTTTTTTTTCCTGAAACAAAAAAAGTTTAAAGATTGTTAACTTTTCCTATTGGTTAACATATTTACTTTGTTTACAGGCTAACTTATCAAAAACTTTGAAGACCTAGTGTGTGCACCAGTAATTTCAAAAAGACATACACATGTCTCCAGTCCATAGAGACATATGTCTAAAAAAAAATGTATGTCCAAATAATATTTTGCTAACTGATATACTCTGAAGATACTTAAAGATATGAATTAGCATTATAAAAATTAAAAAGTCATTTTCAAAAACTGGTTTCTATTTTATAAACTATGTGTGTAAAATTCACAACAGCATTAAAGATATAGATACAGTAGTTTTAGCTAATGCAAAATAACTTGTACATTCTTTTCATTTTAAATTTGGAATAGTTCCTTTTCTTAAGGATAAAATATCTTTGTTTTAATTTTCCAATGAAAAGCTTGAAAGGAATGCCCCTTCCACAAAGCCTTCCCAACTCAACATTCTTTAGCTCATCATTCTAGATCTCGATTAAACCCTCATTGGAAAAAATACCTTAGCTTTGCCTTCTTGAATAGAAGAGATTTTTTTTTCACAGTTTAGTCCTCACACACACATAATCACATAGACAACAGGGCTAGTTCCATGTCTTAAAATTGGGAAATATACATTTGCTTGTGAGAAGTGTTATTGTTTTCTCAACAAATATAGCAATCAAAGACTATTTGCTACGCTCTTTTAATCAAATTAATGTGAAAGGAAACCATCCCAATGAAATAAATCTTAAATTCTATTACTTTGTCTTGTCTAATCTAAAAAGACTAGTGTTCAGTTTGAGCACTTACCAACCCTGACCAAAGTTATGTGGTTGGGTAATATATGCTGGCCATCTCTCAGGACATGGTTAGGCTCTGTGATTCTTTGTTGATTGATATACACACCTCCAGATTTTATTATGCGCTCTATGTCTTCTGCAATAGTATTAATGCATTGTCTTTAGGCATGCAAACATAATGAAATATAATATATTATATATATTATTATATTTATTTTTTAAGACTAGTTAAGAGCATAAAGATGATAAAAAGATGAAAAGAAAAAATGTAAAAACAAATTCTTTGAAACAATGTAAGTAAATGATTAAAAAAAAATAGTTTCATTGCTCATTTGAAAAAAAAAAAGCCTTACAATGCATTTTTATAATATTAATTTAAAAAAACAACTTATTAGCTAATGTAAAGCTTTCAATAAAGGCATAAAAGTGTTTAAAACAGAGTTTAGCTGTTTTAATAATCAGCTGTGTTTATGTAGACTTCAACAGATTTTGGCACAACAATTAAGAGATAAGGAATATCTAGTAAGCACATGGGTAATATCTCCTTTCATTTAGATGAGAAAAAAAAAGTTTCATAATTCTCTTTAAGGGAATGTGAAGTCAACAGCTAGTCCTTTGAAGGCCAGCACAATAACTAATAGTATTTACTTTCTATATAAAAAATTTCAAGTTTTTACAGGTGATGTGAGAATATTTTTAATACTTTAGCTAAAATTACTGGTCTCATAGTAAATTAGAACCTAGAAATGTTTGCCTACTCTGTCAAGCACTCTGCATACCTTCTATACACTAAAAAATCACCTGTTTTTGTGAAGCATTTAATTCTCTGGCACAAGTCATATACAGTTATTTCTGGATCATAAATGATTTCTGTAGAGGGAGCACTTCTAAAGAGCTGCTGCAACTCTGTATAACTCATTGCTGTCAGGGCAGGTATAGCATCACCAAACAAAACCTCCGTGCATCTCAAAGCAGAATCTATGCCTGATTCTATGAAGTTAATTGTAAATATTAAAAAAATACTATTTCAGTATTGCATTATTTGTATATAGTTTTATTAATTCAATAAATTAACTTATATTTAAGCATAAATTAATTAAGCAAGAATACTATCAAGATGCATCTTTTATTATTTTTATTTATATGATTACTAGATAGATTACGCAATCAAAACTAAATCGAAATCAAAACTACTTCTACCAATAATCTAAGTGTTATCTTATACATTAAAGACATTACTTCCAAAAAAGATTATTACGTCCTACACATTGCATGTGTCATTCTGGTCATGTATGTTAATCAGTGACTTAATCTCTGCTAAGTCGTTGGTTTTCCTAACAGATTTAGGAAACCCATTCCAATGGCACTAGAAAAGATGGAGTACTTGTACGAATTTATATTGCATATGGAATAAAAAATGTGCCTCTTTGAGTAATTGCCATTTCATATTCAAAGTCACGATAAGCAGTCTAATGTGTCTCAGTATAATGATGGAAATATTGACAAATGAAATGTCTTTGCAATAAAAAAATAATTATGCTATCAATAGAAATTAAAATTATTAGAACAAAAAGATATATCTGCACCTCCATGCACAAGTAATGTCATTTGCTCTGCCAATTTCTTTTGAGCCACTCTTTGTTCTGGTGACCTCTGAAAAGAAAAAAAAGAAAAGATAAGTATTAAATAACAACTTTTTGAAATTATTTTGACAATATGACAGTATTTCATTGAATTCTTGCAAACACAGACAAGCAACAGAAATTTAGTAAAGAATTAATGAATAAGGTAAGATTCACCCCGCCTGACCATAACCCTAACCCCAACCCAAGAATATAGTAAAAGAATAACTAATTAAATTGAATACTCACGTTTTGCTTTTCCATAATAGATTCAATTTCCGTTAGAGGTAGAAAGGTAAAGATTTTTAGATACTTCTCAACCTCTGTATCAGGCAGATTAAAAAAATACTGGGAAGATAGAATCATGACATTAAATATATAAGTGCTTCTCTAAGAGCTGTGAAATAATGAACACTTCAATGAGCGGGAAGAAGAACAAACATTAAACATACACAAATTTACAGTGGGTATTTTGGATACATTTTGATCTTTTTTTATACTAAGAATAAAATAATCTAGTTTAGATTCTTACACTGAAGTGATACAAATTTGAATGTTATTTGTTTAAGCTGATAGATTATGAAACAAAATTAATGTATATTTTTAACTTTGTTTTAAAGGTTTCACCACTTTAGAACTATATTTCAAGCGCTATTGAATATTCTGTAGAATTAAATACATGAAAAAAAAGATTTAAAAGCATTTTGGAAGGTTTATAAATAATAAAATACCTGATAGAATTCAAAGGGAGATGATTTTTTGGGATCCAACCACAAAGAATTACCAGAAGACTTTCCTAGCTTTTCACCACCAGGTGCCAGTAACAGAGGTATTAAAAGACCTAAATGTAAAAATGTGTCAAATGTGTGTTTTTATTCAATTTATATTATTTATCTAATTATTTAGAATGTAATATGGACTTTAGTTATTAAAAAAAAACTATACTAGAAAAAAAACACTAATACCTACAAAAAACTTTTTTTTTTTTTAGAAGTAGAATAAACATTCATATGCACCCAAATCATATCTAGCATTTGTAAAAGATTAGAAAACCATGTTGCCAGGAGTATCCATAATGTGCCATTTGTAACTCAGAGGCATAAACTGCTAGACTACATGTTAGGGCTTGTAGTCAGATTCTTATGTACACTAGGAATTTTGAACACAAGGTTTGACTTGAGATGAGTGCTTAAAAGCAGCACAGAAAAATTCTCAGATATATCTATATCTATATAATATTAGAAAGAATGAGCTTGCTATAGAAGCATGGAAAACATCCTATAATATTAGAGAGAATGGACAAGAGCTTAGTGAGCCTGCTATAGAAGCATGGAAAACATCCTATAATATTAGAGAGAATGGACAAGAGCTCAATGAGCCTGCTGTAGAAGCATGGAAAACATCCTATAATATTAGAGAGAATGGACAAGAGCTTAGTGAGCCTGCTATAGAAGCATGGAAAACATCCTATAATATTAGAGATAATGGACAAGAGCTCAATGAGCTTGCTATAAAAGCATGGAAAACATCCTTTACAAAAGCAGGAAATAATAATAGGAAGAAGAAAATTCATAAGTTCAAATATTATTTTTAAAATAAGGATTTTATTTACAGCTTACCGAACACATGTTTTTTTGTTATTTTGTCAATAAGATCAAATCCAGCAGAAATGTTGCCAGTTTGGTCATTACCACCAACCTGAAAAAAAAATTCAAAAATGATTCTTTAAAATTTTTTTTTCAAAAACTTTTTGTTTTCAAGAATATTATTGTCAGAGCTTTCCATTCTATTCTGATACTAAATTACTCACCTGAATGGTACAGTTATACTTTTGAAACAAGTGATACCAATCATAGGCTTGAAAAATTTGGTACAAAAACTCTGTACAAGTTATTCCTTCTTTGCTATTTAATCGACTTTTGACACTAGAATTAAAAATAAATAAGAATTCAAGTATTATTTTTACAAAGGCATTTAGACTTATTACTATTTTTCTAAAAATATATTTATGTTCTCAAACAAATGGAAAACATTGTTTACGTTGAAATCAACAAAAATGACCATAATCAGATTTCTATTTGTCTTCTTCTGCCCAAGAAATTTCAGATTTCCTAAAAGTATTAGATGTCTTATTGAAATAGAAAGCAAACTATTATACACATAATAAAATACATCGTTTAAATTATTTTTGTTTACTTTACATATTAAATAATGACAAATGTTGAACAAGGTTTGATATTTACATTTCATATATATTACTTTATATATTACTATGTTTCATAACTAAATCTTTTTGAATCCCAAATACTCTATGAGCCAATTATTTAGCAATTTCTTAGAAGATTTTCATGATAAACTAAGCAATGTCAAGGATGCTCAATCGAAGTTCACTGCCTTCAACTAAATAAAAAAGAATTGAGCTATAATTTTAACAATAATTCATGGCAATTGATCGTCACATCAAATCCTCTTTATAACAACTAATTAGTTGTCCATTTGTTTTTAAGTTAGTTTTAAGTCACAGAATGAAAGTCGAAGTTTTCTCCATGTTGAAATTATTTTGTGCTACAAACATAAAATTTGCTTCTGTGGTGCTAAAAAGTGCACAGAAATTATCATGTACCTTTTAAAAAACAAAGTTTAGCAACACTTCTTTTATTTTGTACACCAGATGCACACAAATACCAGCTATTTATAGTTTTTCTTCCAAGTCTGAAAATCTCCAATATATAAATATATATATATATATATTTATATATATACATATAAAACAATGCAATGTGTCTGAAATAATTAGTAAAATTTTAATTACAAAAAGAACAATGAAGAGCACTGACCTATGTTTAGTAATCATCTCCCCAACTCTAAAATATCTTCCAAATGAAGATAAAAATGAAACCATGTTAACATTTTTATACCAGTCTGCATTGTTCAGATATCTGTGAATATAAACATAAAATACATAGCCATTGTAGTAAGACACTAAATACATAGATTTAATACACATTTTTTAAATGAATTAACCTAGTGTTAACAAGGTTTATGTATTTAATTAATAACAGGTCCACTATTTTCTTTATATATACATATATATATATTATTTACACAATCAATCTTAACATGTTTATTATACTCGTTTATTATGATTAAATACAAAATTTCTGGTTTAAACTAGGCAGTGGCTTATGGTTCCATGACCCCCTCCCCCCCTAAAAGGATGTGACTAAATGATCATCTAGAGGGGGCTCTTCAGACAGAAGGGTCATGGAAAGCATCAAACTCTCAACCCTGGACAATTAGAAGAATTCTTTTCCTTTGGTCAAGGGTCTTCAGCCTGACTATTTTTAAGACACTCTAATTAAAGTTCAAACTGTAGCCCTTAAGATCTCATCTCATACAAAACTTGGTGGCTTCAAAATCCTTATATAGGATTACAAATACCTGAAATCTGTTAACGGCTTGGAGCCTTTGTAAATAAACTTGCTGTGATTATCAGTGACTCTCTGAACATTTTCCATAAGTGCTATAATATTCTTCTCAACATCATCAGCTTCTAAAGGTGGACGTTCTTTAGTCTTACCACTTGGGTCACCAATCATGACAGTGGCACCACCTAGCTAGTTTGTCAAAATACATGTTTTAAGGAAAAAAAAACAAACTTACTCTTTAGTGTGAACAAAAATAAAAACAGCTAAATATACATTTTACTAGTTTACCATAGCAATCTTGTTTTTCAATTATATTTATGACAAAATTAATTTTTAAAAACTAATTAATATTGTTAAATAAAAGAATTATATATTTGATTGATTCCCTTTAAATTAAACAGATATTGAAAAACAAAAAATCCCTACCACAACTATCGGGTTATGTCCTGCTCTCTGACCATGTAATAGCACCATCAAAGAGAGCAGATTACCAATGTGAAGACTTTCTGCGGTGGGGTCAAAACCACAGTACAGGGTCTGGGGGGTCTGAAGCATTTTTTGCAAATCTGGAATTCTTAAAACAATTAAAATATTTAAAAAAAATACTTTAAAAAAAACAAAAAACAAAGCTTATATTGGGTGAAATTGTATCAATTATTTTGAATCAACCATGTAATTCATTTTAATAGATTAGACAAACAATAATAAATAAGTACGATTGGAAATATTTTTATTACTGTTTTTGTTTAGCGCAATTTTCATGCTTAGTGCACAATGGTCAAATCACTTTTGTGGACCAGTTGGGGAAGGGAAGGTATATGGAGTAAGGCTTCTGTGCTGCCTTTTCAAAAGCAATTTTTAAAAAGTTGCCAAGTTTGAGATCAAGGTCTGGAGCCTCCATGGTGGAAAGCCGAAGTGCTAGCTACTAAGCTATACAAGAACTTAAAAAAAAAGTGATTTTATGGTTATCTTTTGTTAGTTTCAAATTTATAGCCAACTACCTAATTCTCTACACAAGGCTTATCTCCCCTTAGCTAGTACTGTCTCTAGATAAAACAAAATTAATTAATTATGACTAATTGATAAATAATTGGTCACTTTTTCAATTGATTCATGTGTTGTCATGAAGAATAAATAATTATGTAACATTTCAACTTGATCCGATAATAGGAAGTGAGAGTTATAAGATTTAAAAGATTTGTACCAGACATGGCATTCAAGCAGATTCCTTAACAAACCCATTTAAAACTACTTTATACTGTTCTTGGCAAAGAGAATTTCTATACAACTATTTGTGTATTTTGTTCAAAAAACTGATTCATAGAATATTTAGGATCTCATTATATATATATGTTTTATTCAAGACCTTTCAGTACTTTACACATATTTCTAGAATGGAATTTTATGTAAGTAAGCACTAATTAAACATTAATAAAAAAAATTGTCTAGAATAAATACTACCTTTGATCGGGAAAAATATTTTCAACCAAGCCACGTTTGTTTAAAGTTAACAAGTTCATAGATGATGTGCTGCATTTTCTCCTTAAACGATCAAATCTGAAATGTAATTTTTAAAAAGTCTGAATAATACATTTGTAACAAAAACTAACTCACTACAACAACACAAACTTTCAGTCTCACAATATGAAGTCTATGGAGTCGTCTGTCCTAAGACAAAGTGATGACAATGCTATCTATGTTGCATCATCCACAACCAATCCTTAACCTCTTCCAACATTCACCATATAAACACACACACACAAACAAACTCCATAACACCCGTTTACTTTCCCCTACTTAAGTCATTAGATTTGGGTGGACTCAGGGGTGTCCCAAAAAGTTGAAAATCAAAATCTGAGATTTGAACCAAGAACACCAGATTCGGAAACCAAGCGCTTCACCACTCAGCCACCACCACCCTCACCCTAAAATTTAGAGAAATGATCGTTAAAAGTTACATTTTTTTTTTCATCATTAGATGTAGAACACTTATGGATAAATGATTTACAGATAATACATCATTAGAAAACTATCAGAAAGTTGTTTCTAAGCAATAAAATTTTATTTAAAAACAAATTAATAATAATAACATCATATTGAGTTATGTAAATTTTGTAGAAATTCAATAACAATAAATTATATACACAATAAGATATTTTAGAAGCTTTAATTTGATATATTTGTCTTTAGCAGGGCTGAAAAAATTAGCGAAATATCGCATGCTTATAATGCTTGTCAGAAAATCTTCAATATATATAGTGAAAACACATTTTTAAAAACATTTAATCATTTGGCCTATAGCAATATTCTATAAACCATGGAAAACTATGAGCTAGGACTTCAATGTGCTAAAAAAATTGAAAAAAAAAATTATAGTAGTTTATTTAATTCGGACATTACATGAATTCTGACATTCGCTGTTTTTGTGGTCATTAAATAATTATTTTAATATTTATTATAAAACGAGCGTGCTGTATAATGGGCTTGTCCATTTTCCAATGATTCTGACCCAATTTCCTTCCATTTAGCTGTCTTTTTATGTAAGAAAAACGAATTTCAAATTTGTTGGTTAGGTTGTTGTTTTTTCCTATGTTGCCCGGATGACTTGTAAAAAATGTTTTTAATGTTTCGGATGTTCCTTCAGAGTTGAAGATAATCACTTCCAAGTCCAAACCTCCCACAGGACGACGGGGGATGGGAGCGAGCAGGGTTTGAACCCTGGACCATAGATAAATCTGAACGACAGTCCAGCCCGCAAACCGCACGACCAATCAACCAGGCTTTACTTCTAACTAGGGTTAAGACTATATTTTTTGATTGGCTAAGTCTATACTAACGAGCCCGGCAATATTTATTCTGTTTTTGGAGCTAATTTATTTGATTCATAAGCCAAGTTGTTTGATTCCATACAAAAAAAAATTAATAGGGTGTCCGAATTAAATTACGATTTTCTTACCAAAATTTATTTTGGACAGCCAGTTTTGGACATCAATAAAAATGATCTAATATTATATTTGTTGTTTTTTTTTGTTTTTTAAATAGAGAATAAATGGACAAATGTTTGGAGTGAACTTGGTACATTGGATAAAGTTAAATGTTTAGATCTAGACCTACTAGATAGATCTAGATTTATATCGAGAAAATATAGAGGATTCAGTTAGGCAATAATGGCTATCCTAACCTGTACTATACTACAAAAGATCATCTGTATTAGAAATTTATTAAATAATTTATATAAACAAAAAACAGAAACATTCAACACACATCTAATCATGTAAACATAAAATAAGTCTAAAAGTCTGTGTAGAAGTCAGTATCCCAGTGACCTAATTTAGGTAGAATAAGTGTATTCATATTTATGCATAATTTCAAAACATCTTAATCATGATTAATGATTTAATATGAGGGGCTATGCCTGGGGATCTAAAATTTAGTTAATGTTAATATAGAATTAAAATCTGAGTTTATTGATGTCTAAATATAGAGACTGTCCAAAATAAATTATGGTGTCTGGAATCAAATAATGTGGGTTAAATATGTCCGAATTAAACGAAAACACACAGCCTCTTTGACCTTAAATATAATAACTTAAATAACAAATATACTAAAGTATATAGGTTAGCGGTTAGGGGTAAAAATATAAATAGTCATCCTTATTCTCCTTAAACTAAAGAAGATTTTGATACTTCATTTTCTTTTCTATGTCGAACCATTGTCAAATAATGCGCTGTCAAAGTCAAACTTTCAAATTTGGGCCTATACAAGGCTAAAATACTGCTATAGACTATAGTAATACTAGAGAAGGCTCTTATAGTTTGAACACTCGATTTCTCCTTTCTGAACGGGTCGCTTTTTTTTTGTTTGTAATTCATTTGTTTTTATGTTTGGAGCTAAAAACGACGTTTCGGGACTGCGCATATCAATTTTAGATAAGTTCCGGTAATTTTGTTCCGTTTTTCCAAAGCAGATGGCAGTTATTTAGATTCTCTGTAACCATGTATGTAAAGCTGTTGTTTAAACCTCCCCCGGCAATTCATATCCATATTAGGGATGAAGGCTATATTATGAGCCTGTTTGATCGTAGGCTGATGGGCATATCAAAATAAGCTTCCAAACATCTTTAGAAAGACATTCCAATCACATTTATACCGTTAGCTGTTAAATAAAATTTAAAAAGGGGGTGTCCAAACAAATAATAATGAATTCAGCTCATTCTCCTTTTTGAACACAGCAAAATCGTATTAAGAAATATTATTGGGATTAATAAATCTATGATTTTTTCAATGAATAAACATGACCTAGATCGAGATATCTAGAATATATAACTTATGAATGAAAGAAAAAGTGTGGGCTGCTAATTGAAGCCAGAGACCAGGCCCACTGCATGTGATCACGCAAGATAAGCTGGCGGTGAGGAGAGGTATACACTCAGCGTGTAGTGTCACAAACTATCCAACAGGCAGTGGATGGAAAGGGGAGAGAGTCATGAAAAGAATTATAAGCATCTATGGGAGGGAGGGGATGTTAAGGTTTCACAAAACGAACATCCAAATTATGAAAACAAGAAGAGGGTCCTTGGATGGGAGTTGAAAGAAAGACAGAGAAAAAATACAAGTAGCCTAGTAGAAAATATCATTTTTATTAAATTAAAATAATTAATTTATAGCTCTATAATCTATATAAATTTATTTCTGTCTGTTTCTACACATAGATTATATAGGTATTTAAATAAATAAACTATACACGATATATATATATAGCCTATATATATATATTATATATATATAAAGAGAGAGAGTATATGAGGAAATAGACTATAAATACATATTGCAAAAGTGAATCTACTTCTTTTACTACAATCTAAATAATTTTTAAGTAACACAGATATAATTTATTAGCAATTACTTAGTGGTGTTCAACACCGGTGCTCACTGTTCAACTAAAGGAGAAAGCCCAAAAACTGCTTCAAAATAGGAGCATGAAGTGACCCAATTTATTTTATAATAAAATCTTGACTATTGGTGGTAATTCAAAGGAACACAGCTATTTTTATAGTCCTTTAGTTGCAGAATAAGAATCTGATTTCAGTTTTTGTGTAAGTTAAACCTTCACCAAATAAAAAAATAAAATAGAAATTTGACCTAGTTCCCGAAAGTCGGTGTTCAGTTATAAGAATCTACCATAGTAATAGTATAGGCATAGGTGTCCGAATTAATAAACAAAAAACACAAACTATGACAAACTCACAAACTTTCATCAATCACATATCTATTCTAATCTTTATTTCTCGATCTAATAAAATAAAGACATCATGCTTAATTTGACAAAAAAAACTTCATAATTTATTTTTAATTACCGATAATTTAAATATTTAGATGTTCTTTTAACTCCAATACGTGTTAAGGTTCTAAAACTAAATCTAAAAGTTGAAGGTATGAACGCTGCCATTTTCATTGCATTTTAAACTGCTAGGCTTGTAGCATAAAAGCTCTCTCAATGACAGTTTAGAGGGAAAAAAAAAAAAACAATAATAAAGTTAGTTAAAGTAGAAATCTAGAATCTTACCTAGACTTGGGCTACCTAGTCTAGATCTTAAGTCTAGACTAATCTTGAGTAGTATCTAGAGCTAAATAGACTAGAGATTATTGTCTTGCTCTAGATCTAGATCTTACATTTATTTTTTAAGACATGAATCAGATCTTGATCTAGTTTTACTATTTAAATTTAGTTTACTAGTTTAGACTTCACTTTCACTCACTTTAGTAATAAAAGTAATTATTATATTATAAAATAGTTAAAGTTAAAATACTTAGACTTACATCTGATCTATTCTATAATTTAACTTTATTATCTACTGAAATTTAGTAAAATATAGTGTAAATAATACTATTGACTATAATCTATTAAGTCTATAAACTATAAATAGATCTAGTAATAATAATAGAAATAGTCTAGTATAATTTATACTGGCGCCTTAACCAGTAAGTTTGAGTAAGCTTTGGGCAGGAGGAGCTCATTAGCCATGACTGGCTACCCACCTAGGAGAAGGAAAACTCTGAATTCAAACCTCTGACCTCTGTTTGGCGATCCTAAGGCAGTTTGCAGCACCCAGTGCTACACTCTGGCAGAACCTGCGACGCCGCTGACCATAAACTGTATCGGCACTGCTGTTCCTTTGGATACATCAGCTGCGTGGAGAGAGGGAACTGATGTGTGGGCGACATCGTTCTGACCACAGCTAATGCCCAGGCATTCATCTCACCGAGATGATCCATAGTGGCTTCGCAACTGAAGGAGGCCATAGAATTTATATTTATTTAATAAATTATAGATCTACATAGCCTGATTCAGTAATTGGGTTGAACTTCACTTCGCTTGATAAGTTGATACAGTTACAATGTTATGATAGAAACTGTCTAGTTCTAGAAATAGACAATAGGCTGCAAATATTCAAATAGAAACTATAGTCTAGAGAGTCTATACAATAGACCCTTGTAGATCTAGAAATAATCTGAATATAGATCTATATAATATAAATATAATAATTTTCTAGATCTAGTTCTAAAAGAATCATTCAATCACTTATAATCTATTCAACTAAATTTAATTATGGGTAATTATAATAATAAATAATAATATTTTTTATGACACTTTGCCTATGAGTCAATTATGTCAATATATAATATAGAATAAAATATAGATTTAGATTATTTTAGATCTTGCCTATTTGCCCTGTGAGTGTGACTGTGACTACTGTGAGTGTGACTCAGTTACTGACTCGGTTAATACTCCAGTAAATAGATTAGAATCTAGATTCTAGTAGCTCTATGTGAGAACATATGTTTAGATCTAGATCTAGATTTAATGATTTATATAGTCTAAATCAGTGATGCCCAACCTTATTTGGTCTTCATGCCATTCCACTTTCCAACAAAAGTGAAATGACATTGATTAGAAACCCGTAAATCTATTTCTTACACTGATTAATCATTAATGGGCTGGACTCTATTTGAAGTTAATCTTTAATCTTTTTCTTTTATGCGTCACTGTCTGAAAATGGCTTCATTTCTCTACTTGAAATATGAACAACAATGTAGCTAGCTTTACCATCAACTTTTTATCTTGTCTCCTCGTAAATATTCCCATCAATCCTCCAATCTCTAGGCGTTTAATAGTTTAACAATCTTTTTTTCGCGACTCAAATCAAGAATGCAGTCATTTTGTTTTATAATTGCAGTTGTATGTTGTTTTTTTTAAATAGCCACACTTTCTTTAAAAAAACAAATATGTTGGCATATTATCATGTTTCACCAAAAAAAAGTAAAGATCTGTTCACTTTTCCTTCTAGATTCTATATTCAGAATCCCATTTCACAAACGCACAAATATTAAATGCCACTGTACCTATCCATCAGAGAAGTAGTGAGGGCCATACTGTAGGTAATGATACATATTTCAACTTTTATTTTGAAGGGGGGATTTTCTACGCTTAATGTAGAAGTTTTGGCAGGCTGGATGGAATCACCTCCTGCCTGTGGGCTGTATTTTGGACATTGCTGGTCTAAATGCTAGCTCTAGTGACTCTAGGGACTTTAAATAGGTCTAGAATAAAGTGAATCCCGCAAGAAAGTGCTTTATTTCTTTAACAATATTGAATGCTATGATAACTTTCATGTGTAGCAGCTTTCTGAGAAGCAGCAAAATAAAACAAACTGCTTGCCTAATTATTCTTTTCAAGACTTTTGAACATGGATCCATAAAGAGTTATGTGTTTGGAAGTGAAATGTCCTGATATATTATAATTGTCACGAGTCGAGTCTGTGACCTACTTCGACCAGTTTCTAGAAGTGAGGTGAAACCAGTTCTAGTGTCCAGCGTAAACAAGTTAATTTTAGGCATTCAATCAAATAAAGAGTTTAAGGGAAAAAAATAGCACACGTCAGCTTCTAGAAGGTCAAAGTTACTAAAATAATTATCTGAGAAGTTTCCATGATTCTAGAACATCCAATTAAAAAAAGTATAAATTAGGGGACAGTCAGTTAGACGGGGTCCTCGCTTAGTCCTCACTTAGTTATAGTTTGGTAGAGAAATAAGTTTTTGTGATATTAGCGGGTCTATTAATTAAAGTTTTATTAGTTGAAGTAATATTATTTTTTGAAGTTGAATGTTATACTAAGTGAAGTTTCATGTATCTTTAAGTTTTATTTATGAAGTATCAAGTCAAGTTGTTATTGAATTGAGAAGTTAATTTTATGTGAAAGTTGAAGAAGTATTATTAAAGAATTTTGGAAGAAAATACAGAGATGTTTCTTCATTTCATTTGAATTATCAACTTATTAATACAATCCTCGGCCTGTTCATCACAATAGTGTTTATAAAAGGTCATGGTTTCTTTGCAAATGAGAAACAGAGTATTTGTCTTTAAAATTTAGAAAAAATATACTTTCACATTCACTTGTCTAAAGAAATACATTTAGAATCAACTCTATGGTTTTTATTCAACATTTAATAGTTGAAATGTTTTACAAACATTTTTGAATACAATTGAAAAAAAAAGGAAAGTACTTCTCTCATACTTTGCAGATTCTCTGTAAAAGTCATATGTTTCTGTTGCCCTCAGTTAATGAAGTTGTTAATAGGCCAGCACAACAACCAACTGACATTTTCCCCAACCAATGTCATGTACTCTGCAGCATCCTAAAAGATACACCTAAATTTTGTTTAGTCTACTCATGAAACTTTGTTAAAGGAACAACAACTTTGAGTGAATCATAAAAATTAAAATATTTGCAACATTACTCCAATATTACCAGACCAAACAAAATCCTTATATGTTACATGAGTGAGGGATTTATTTTTTTTAACGGTGGGTTTCTCAACTCATCTGAGTTTGCCCTGATGTGGGCCTGTCATATCATACTTTCAGAACATTTTTCAATGTTACCTCAAAGAAGCCCATAAAAGATGATAATTTAATTTACATTGTAAATTGTTTTCTTTTAGGTTCTTGCAGCCAATTATTTGTAAGGAGCATCATAATTAATAATGTCGGATAGTGAGAACATGTCTGCTACACAGCCTGAGGTTAGAAGTGCATTGTTTGTTTTTTATTTTGCTTACGTTTAATGTGTGAAATGTCCATTCTTAGTTCCTTTTGTGAATATAAAAAAAGAGACAACCATAAAAGAGGCATGTATAGACTTTTAACATTTAATTTTTAAAACACTGTTCTAAGATATAGAAAACACTGTTTTTTTATATAATATTTGAATAAAGTTAATTTTATTACATTTCAAATATATTCCACAATGTAATTGCAGTACAAAATGACAGTAGACCACCTTTCATATTGTATTGTATATATTCCTGAAAATAGCTTTGGCAACCTTCACACTTCTATTCTAGTTTTTGGGGCTATAATCATGCATTAAATTTAAAAAAAAAGATTTTCTAAAGAGAGCACTCAAAAAGCTTGTAGTGCATTGCTTTGCTAAGACATACAATTTGAAACATTACAATATTTGTTTAAGAAATATGTTGATTAAATCTCTAATATGTTTTCTGTTAGAAACATGTTGATTAAATGTCAAGTATGTTTTCTGTAAGAAACATGTTGATTAAATGTCAAATATGTTTTCTGTAAGAAATGTTGATTAAATGTCAAGTATGTTTTCTGTAAGAAACATGTTGATTAAATGTCAAATATGTTTTCTGTAAGAAATGTTGATTAAATGTCAAGTATGTTTTCTGTAAGAAACATGTTGATTTAATCCCAAATACATTTTCTCTCCTTTATTTTCATACATGACTGTTTTCTTTGTTGTGAACTATATTAAATTGAAATAGATATTGGTATAATTCTGTCATGCTCACCCCCATTCAAATAGTGCAGTAGGTGCTCGTTGTTAATGACGGAGTGGGGATGTTGTGTGCAGCATGGTGTGAATGTAGGTATTGAATTGAAGGGATGTTAAAAAATATGGACATGAAGAAAGTTTAAAATATTGAGTAAATTCTTCATAAGAATATTAAAGTGTTTATAAAAATAGAACCTGAGAGCATCTGCTTATTTTTGAAGAGTCTTTAGACTGAGAAGCATTGTTGATTTTGAAGAAGATAACAAAGTTATGCCAAAGTCTAGTCTGAGGAAAAAGCTATGCTGAAGGCAGACATTGTTATTATCATCATTATATGTTTGTGATGTCCCCATGTGAATAAACATCTGTATTTGTTGAGTCACATTCCTCAATTCATATTTATGTATATTGTAATTTATTATAATATTAATAGTGGAATGTATTTGTAACCTTTTTTAATTAACTTTATTTATTTATTCTATTTAAGAGAGAAGGGCTTGTCTTTCACATTGATGCTGACAAATTAGAGCCTCAATTCATATTTATGTATATTGTAATTTATTATAATATTAATAGTGGAATGTATTTGTAACCTTTTTCAATTAACTTTATTTATTTATTCTATTTAAGAGAGAAGGGCTTGTCTTTCACATTGATGCTGACAAATTAGAGCCTCAAACAGCTGCTGTAGTGGGATCTATTAAAAAGGTATCTGATTTATAGAATGCATTGCATATATGAGTATTTTTTTTTTACAGAAATTTTTTTTTTGATTTATTATAATTTAATTTAAGCTTGTGACTATGGTTTTATATAGTTAACTTATTTATACATTTTCATTTACTTCCATTTGCTAAGTGTTATGGGAGATTTAAACTGAAACCCTTGTTTACTGTTCGTGGATGGTGTATGTATCTGTGATAACATTTTTCATTAGTTAAAACGGGGCAGCATGCATACCTTTAACTTAAATTCTTGTTATTGAGAAGGAAGAAGGATTGAAAATATTTTAGAAAAGAAAAACAGTTTTTACCTTTCCAAAAAAAAGTTTTTACTAAGTTTTCGCTTTAAGGAGGCTCTGTGGCTGAGTGGCTTCTGAACTGGGGGTCCTGGGTTTGAATCCTGGTGAAGAATGGAATTTTTAAATTTTGGGATCTTTGGGTGCCTCTGAGTCCACCCAGCTCTGAGAAAAGTAAAAGCGGTTGTTCAATGTGCTGGCCACATGACACCCTTGTTAACTGTACCTTTACATCATCTGCCATTTAGATTGCCACCAGAACTAGCAATATTTAACGTTATATATTATTTCAAAATGTCAGAATATTCAGAAGATTTAATTTTATCAAATCAAATGTTTCCATAGCTTGCAGAAAGTTTGCTGTTTCATTGGAAGACATTTCCAATCATCCTTCCTGACTCTATTACACAGAGACGAGTGGAGGAAGCTTCTGTAGATAATGGGGATAATTTGGTGAGCTCATCGGTTACTTGGCATGTAGCTTTAAATAGTAAAACAAAAAATCATTGAGTAGGATTTATTGTTAAAAATGTTTTATTTTCTGCTTGTTAATACAGTTATGATTTTTAAAAAAACTAAACCTAAAATATATATAACCTCCTATGTACTCAAAGATGAGCACATTTCTCATTTCCTATAAACTCAAAGATGTCTATGAAATCCAATTCTTGCTTTAAAAAGCCATCTACATATGTGTAGGTAGGATCTGCTGCAAATGTGCCTGCTTCTTTTCTCAGCCTTTTTTTAAAAATCTACATTGTTTCATGACCGCCGATAAGAATTGATCGAGAGCTAGTGTTTTCCAGCTGTGAATGTAACCTACCATAATCCAGTCTTTGTTATGCTGTAATCTTTATTTTTTACAGTTTAACAAATGAAGGAAATTTTTGCTCTGGCCATAGATTTAGTAACTTCATTTGTGGACGATGTTGTGTCTAATAATTAATTATTGATCTGTGATGACAGGGTGTTGTCCAGTTCAAAGACTTGTTTATTGCGCCAAGTTTTGATGAGCTGGAAGATGTGGCCACTGATGAAAATGGCAAGTTGAAAAAGCTGAAAGATGAACAGCTAAATATGATCAGAAAGACTGCGTATGTTTTTTTTTTGTACTGTTACTTACTAGTATCTTAAAACAAATACTGTTGCTAACTTGTATTTCGCAACAAATACTAGATCTTATATAGTACAACAAATACTGTTAGTAGGATCCTCATGCAGTTTAAAAAGGGAACAAATTAGCTTTTTATGTCACAGCCAGCAAAGGGACTTTAATAGAAGGAAAGTTCTTGTGATGTCATAATGATGTCATGATTTTTTGAGTCCTTGATAAACAATATTTAAAGAAGAGTGAGTTTGCTAGCAAGGTTTATTTCTTCACAGATTCAATTGATTCATTTAATTTATATTACTAGTTTGGTTATATATAAATCTATCTATGCAGTTTTAACATTGTGAATGTATCCCACATGCTATTTTTATTGCATTTATTTCATTCTTGGATGTTCTGTGATTTTTGTCTATTGAAGTCAAGTTGTTTTATGTGAAAACAAGTAATCTGCATGAAACTAATTGTTATAGAGAAGAGAAGATATACTTAATTGAACTAAAATATCAACTTGCACAAAATGGATCAGCTATTCATTAAAAAAGGGTGTTCCCCTGAATAAAAGAGATAGGTCTTGTCTGGAGGCTACAAAAAAAAAGTAAATGGACAAATAAAAAAAACAAAAGAAACACAGCAACAAAAATTAGTCTGGCTAAAGACAAAACTCCTTTTTTTTTTACTCTTCAATATTAAGGTCTGTTATACAGGACACAGAATTATGAAGTAAAATGAAGTTCCTATTTCGATGTTACGATCTATAGGGCAGATGATATAAAGGTCATCTGTTTCTATTGCTGATGGTTAGCAAGTGTGTTGTGTGGCCAGCTCAACAACCAACTGCTATACTTTCCCCAACTAATGTTTGGTGCCCATTAGACTTTGGGATGCCCCTAAAATCCCAAAGTTAAAAATCTGAGTCTTCACAGAGATTTGAACTCAGGACCACTCTGTTATGAAGCCTAATTGGCCATCACATCTCCTTTCCCTGAATGATCAAGTCCAGATTATATTACACAAGCCAAAGAAATATCAAAATTTGATAAGTATTGACTTGATTAATGTGACCTTCTCATTTGTATTACTCCTGTTTATACAAGCACAATACATGCCTTAGTTCATAAACAAGCGACTAAAAAAGAAATTTAAAAAAAAGACATGAAACATTTTGATTGATAGCACTGTTCATTGAAATTAAAATGCATGTTAGTGTTAGCTCCTCCCACCCTCTGTCTTGCTCTCCTTTTTTTTCTTCTCTGCCTCCTCTCTCTCACTTCTTTGTAACCCCTTTGTTTTTGCTCATGCTCTATTGTGATCTGAAGCAACCTTTCCGCCAGTCACTTCCCACTAAAGCCTGTGTAATAGTGAGAGGTATAGAGTATTGTTAAGATTCTAGTCTTCATGCCAGCAAAACATTGGTATGTGTGAGTGTATGTGTTTACTGCTGTGAAAAGCCATCCTTTAAATGTCTTTGGTGCAGATAGCCTATCTTGGCACTCACTCTTCAGCAGGAACTATATTCAAGAGAAGTACCCACTTGACATCACTGCCTACACTCGCTGAAATTCTAGCCAAAAGATCAAAGGCCAACTTTAAAACAAAATTTTAAAGTTAAAATTGTTTGTTGAGAAAAAGATATTTTTGTTTGATCAGTTACACTTACAAACGCATCCTTATTTGCTTTTTATTTTTAATCCATCACATTTGTTCTGGGGTTTAAATGTTCTGGGTTTATAAAGCATGTGAAACATGGTGTTTGTGGACTTGTTTTTTTTTATAGAAATTTCTATAAATCAAATAATAACATAAAACTAAAATGTTATTTAACCTTGGTTAGGCCAATAATAGAATATGCATCCTCTGTTAGGGACCCCTCAACTCAAGAAAACATTAAGAAACTGGAACAGACAGAAAATAGAGCAGTGAGATTCATAACAAACGAATATTCACATTTGACTGAGTAACACCTTTAGGTGAAATCACAAAATTTAGAAAGCCTTCAGGATAGAAGACTCAAAAGTAAAGTAGCAATTATATATAAAACACTGAACCATAATCTTCAATTACAAAAACAGAATCTAATAAAATACTCAGAAAGACACAAAGATAAAGGCACATTTCTCGTTCCATATGCTAGGACAAAATTGTACAATTTAAGATAAGATTAAACACTTAGATACCTATCTGAGGATCTTGATTTGGATTCCTGACATAAGCTGGGTTTTTTAGTAGAATGTTTTTTGAGTTAGCCTGCTTAAATGGATGAATATTTGGTATATTTTGTGAAGAGTAAAAGTAAATGGTCATTGTGCTGGCCTCATAACATCACTGTTAATCCATGATCAGTAAAATAGTTGAAATTTACTGCTCATACATACACACAACTTAATTTTAAAGAACATTGTACTTTGGATGCATTTCATTTGTACAGATAAGACAGAACAGTAGATAGTGTTTATTTAAATAAACAGTACTGCTGTGTCAACAATATTTCAATCAAAACCGATATTGAACTACTATGTATCAATCTCAGGCCATACTACCTGCCTAGAGAGTTTACACAAATCTACGTCATACTTGTGTAAACCTGTGACTTGAGACATAATATTTCAAATATATGAAAGTGTTAACAGTATCCCTATATTGAAATAATTTATTTAAAAAAATAAGGGTTTTTAAAATACACAAATAAAGACTAGAACAAAATTAAAAAAACAATAAAAAAAAATAATAAGATTTAATTCAGTAAATAGTTATTGTTAATAAAATCACAAAATTGAGAGATAGTTTACAACAGAAGATTTTAAAGTGTAGCAGCAATTGTTAATAAAACACTAAGCCACAACTCTTAAAGACATAAAGATAAAAACACATTTCTTTTTTTGACGTGAGGGCTAATATAGATATAAAACATTTTCTGAATCAACCGTAAAACCAATTAATTAATAATGTTCTAATACCTAATTAATATGAAGGACTAAATTAACATATGGTTATGTTATAAAAATTTTTGTTTGTAAAGAATGTAAATTATAATAGTACAAAAGTATTTTATCTTCTTTTACCTTTCAGATATGTTCCTATCATTATTAGCTGTTTGAATGTGTTTCATCATTATAATGTAAAATAGGTTGATGATTCTCATATTAACTAGTAAAATTTTGTTAAATATGTAAAGATTATGGTTAACATTTTTGAACAGAGAATTTGAAGTGCCTAGTCCTAACTTTCAAGGTCAGACACACAGGTGGAGACTAAGTAGATTAATTCAAAAAGGTTCAGAGAAAACCAGGAACTCCTTACTAGGGGTGAGTGTAGACGGCATCTCTTTGTCTATGTCTTTATGTATGTCTATTGACCTTAGACTTATTTTGATTTATTATTATAGACATATAAAACATTATTATTTGCGGATGTGTCTATGGTACAATGTCTTATTGGCACAGTAAAAGCTTTACTTAGGACTGAGGTCAGTTTTAAAGCTAGACTTTTAAGTAATATATACAGTTTTCAACAGCTATCTCACAACTGCTTTGGTTTACTAACCACACTGTACTATTATAAGCTATGTGTATTTGACCACTGAAAAAAGTGTAGTTTTATTACTTGAGAATCAAACTCTTAATATGGAGATTTGCATCATTTTTCATTGGTAGCTTGTATTTGTAATATATTTAGCACTTTTAATTTCCTATATAATAAACACAGTATTTTCTGTTCTGTTTTAAACAACAGGATTTGTCCCGGTCCTTATCTTTACTGATCATAACAGCTCGCAATAGATTCTTCTCAGATTTTTTCAGCATGAAAGAAGCAGCCCGTGGATGGGGAAATGGATTATGGAATCTTTTAGGTAAAACTGTTATTTTTTTGCTTCTTGATTTTGTGTTTTTTTTCTCTTTCATCCTATTTTATATAAATCCCTTACTAAAACTTGGTTTGATCTTTTACCTTAGATATACTAATTGGCATGCCATCTACAACACCAGGAGACATATGTCAGAAACTACATGAAGAACGAATGCGATATTTAGTAGCTGAACTTGATATAAAGGTAAGCAGCAAAAAAACATAGGTCACCAAAATATTTTGTCAAACAATTTATCTCACCATTAGTTACTGAATATTTTGTCTTATTTTTCCCCATAAAAACCTTTGATGTGTCTTACTAACCAATTTTATCCACTGCTCAACAAAACTTATGTATCTCTCTCTCTGCTGTCTAGATATTTACTTTAATATGAATCTTGGAAGTCTTTCACAGCCTGTGACATGCCTGATAAAACATTCTTGCCATTTCATTTTTTTAAATGTATTTGGGACTGTTTTTTTTTATCTCAGCCAAACTTGAAGAGGGAACTCAATGTCTACTGTGATTATATAAAGTCTCAGTGTAGTTTGTCAGCAGCCAACAAAAGCAAGGTAACATAATACTTTCTTTTTCTGTTTGAATTGAACCAGATATATGCTACTTTAGTTTTATATGATTTTTTTGTAGGTTTTTATTTCATGAAGCGTGGTCAAGAGGCCAAGTGCGCTTGAACTTGGCTTGGCTTGGCTACCTAGAAGGGGGCTCGAGGTTCGACACCCGACTCAGGCAGAGTTGTGTTTACTGAGCGCCTAAAGGCAGCACCGAAAACCAACTCCTAGATACCCCCTCCCCCCACTGGTCCACAAATGAGATTGGACCAAAAGGCTCTGAGCATGCTATAAGCATGAAAGTAGCGCTTTATAAAAGCTATAATAATTATAATAATTAATAAACTAGGATTTTTGTTTTTTAACTTTTCCCAGATCAGTGAATTACATCCCCCACCCATCCCTTATCGTTACCAGACACCAAAAGGTCAAGATATTGACTTGAGACTTTTCAACAGAGGTTTGTTATTTTATTACTGATGTTAGTAATAGATGCAGGTCGTTTAATTTCTAATCATAAAAACATTGGCTATACAATACATGCGATGGGATGTCTAATGAATCTCTTGCTGTACTGCTTGCAGTTTTTCTTAGGATGTTATAATATTTACATTTATGGGCATGCTTAAACCTTAGATAACAAAACATAGTTCTTTCTTGCTTAAATCAAATAAACTAATCTGTAGGGGGAGGATAGCATTGTCAGGTTCTTGTGTATTTTGTAATTACTAACTTATTGTTAGGTATTATAATCTGTTCTGGATATTAAAATCAATGTTAATACAATGTGTACTTTGTATTGTAATTATTTTATAATTTTAATATTTTGACACAAGTTCAGTCTGACAGTCACACCATACACCTTCAGTTATAAATAAACTAAAAACTTGAGGTATGATGATTTAGAAATTAAATATAAATTTATTCAAGTGATATATTTACAAATGAACTGATGTATGAGGAATGATAATAATAGTATGAATATCAATAGATATAAGCAATATGTAATCTAAAATGATTCAGTTAGTCTCTTTACAACATATAAATGATCATTATTTGAACAATATCATTACCTTAATACAGTCATTACAAGTTGTTCAGATAGACTTCCAACACAACAACTGGTAATCCACATAGATGTGGCCTCTAGATCCGATACTGTTCACTGACAACAATTCTAAAAGTTTATAGTTCATACTGTAACACTAGGTCTGAATACATCAACCCGCAGTCTGGAATCTTGAACCTCAGACTCATGAAAACCCAACCTGACATCAGACGACCAACTGAGATTAGTGAGATGAAGACCTTAGACCTGTAGACTGATGTAGTACTCTCAATACAGAAAACTGAAGACTGGAAACAGGGTCTTGAAACTGAGTCTAACACATAGACTTGACACTGAGTCTAATACTGAAACTTGAAACCAAGTCTTGACACTAAGACTTAAAATAGAGTCTTGAAACTGAGACTAAGACTAAAATCTAGACTTGACACTAAAACCCTATAGAAGATAAAAGAAAAGATTCTTCTAATCATCTAGATCTAGTCTAATTATAGACTTACAAATACGATCGAATCCAAATAGAAATAAATATACAATGAAAAATAAAACTCACCCTAAACAGGAGTCAAGATAATCCAACAAGAAAATGTCCAAGGCAAATGTTAAGGCTATCCAGTAACAAAAACCAAGGAGAAATTCAAGAGCTCTCAAGACAGGTCTATATGTACCAACGTACAAAAAATGGAGAGACTGTAGCAGCCGATATGATGACGAAAGACACACACACACACACTAACTTTACGTCACTAGAAGTTGTGACAATCAACAAGGGAAGATCAGTCCCCTAGTCTACACAGGAACTAAAAATAGTGTAATGACGTCATCAATATAGTGATCAACGCCGCACTATTAATTAGAGAAATAATTCTACTATACAGTTACATAGATAACTGCGACAAGCATGTGGGATCAAAACTTTTGAGATTTGAATACTGGTGAAATTTTTCCCCCATATAACTTAAAATCAGATTCTTGGAAGGACCCTAGGCAATAAAATAGCTGCACATGAGCTAGTATTTTAATTGCTCGAAAAGTTATTTTATCATAATGGGTGATCTCATTTTCACCTTTTTTTGAACTCATGATCATTGGTCAAGCACACCACATTCTCATTTTAACGTACCATATTAAAAAACTAGAAGTGCTTGTCTTTTTTATTAGCAATAAAAATCATCGGTATATGGGACTGATGATGTGGAATCAATCTCTTATTCATATCCTAAGGTTAACCATAGTGTCATTTGGCCAGCACAATGACATACTGCTTTGCTTTCCAATGCAATAAATCATAGTGGACTTCATTTAGCACTTGTATAATGTACTGTTCTTGTTATTTGTAGATTTAATGAACAACAGCTTGGGGATACTGTCCAACATTCTTGACAGACAAGCAAAAGGCTGGCACATTCAGATGAGGATCAAACTGATACGACATTATCATGGTAAGTCTTTTTGGCTGTCATTTTTTTTCTTTCTCTTTACTTCCTTGTTTGAGTATTTTTGCTCTTTTTCTTTGTATTTGTTTTTTTTTTTTTTTTTTTTTCAAATGAGATATCCCTAAATGGGCTTTATTTGTATTGTTAGATCAAGGCTTAACAAAGGAAGAAATATCTCAGGTAATTTCATTTTGTAATTTCCTTGTAAATATCCTTTTTTTTTTATACACAAGAAAGGTTAGCGTGCAAACTGCAAAAAGATATTTAAGTTAGAAAAATAAGAGATTAAGCTGAGTCCACTAAAATTTATTGCATTGGAAATAAAGCAGTATGTCATTATGATGGCCACATGACACTATTGTTAACCTTTAGACTTCTGATACAAATATGAGATTGACTCTACATCATCAGCCCCATTTATAAATGTTTTTTTTTTATTCCTAATTAAAAAAGAAGCCATTTTACATAAAGTTTAATCTGGGCAAGAGATTTGTAGAACAATTTTTTAAAAAAATCTCTTATACAACCAAAGTTATTTGTAACAATTATGCAATTTTAAGATGTAAATAGTAAATTTCATTGATTTAAATTACTTTTGATGTTTCTAGAAAGTGACAGAGGACATCATGGATCACTATTTGAACAAGGTGTTTAGTTCCATTACAACTAACGCTGAACTGGATGTCCTGCAACCTGGACTGGGTACAGTTTTTTTTTTAGGTTTAAAATATAAAAATTACATTTTTACATTTCCTCTAAACTTATGTGTAAACTATTAGCTGTTTAAAAATTACTGAACAAAGAATGTCTCATTTATAAAGATGTGTATAGAGGAGTTGGGGAAAAAAGTGAAACCAGTTTGCCTCAAGACTAAGTTATGGCTTTAAGGCAGGCAGAATTGACATCAGCAGTTGATCATTCTACTTGGTTTTAGGGGAAATGTGCAGAGAGAGAGAGAGAGAGAATTATAATGCTTTGATAACTTCGAGGTCAATTTAACAAAAGGTTTTTGCACCACAGTAATTATGGAAGAAAAGATTGTCCTTCTGAACCCAAACCTGATCTGTGGCATTTTACATCTTGAGAATCTTTTTCCTTTGCAATTTCTCTTGAGGACAATGCTTGATGCACATCTACTGTCATCTGAAATCACCTGGTGCTGCAGCATTTTCAACCTTCTTCCTACTGCCAGAGTGCAGATCATCTGTGATACAGGACTCCTCCTTAATGTTTGCCTTCCATGTGGATCTACAGTGTGCTTCTCTTTCTCAAGTGTTTTTTCTAGCCTTGTATATTATTGCAAACACCCTGTCAAAAAAGACCTTTGTTATTTCTTAAAAAGTGTTTATTGATTACAAATGCTTTTGGCTTAAATATAAAAGTTTTCATTTCTTAGCTTTATATTACTTTCAAAGAACAATGATTTTGTGCACAGGGATAATGGTGCTGCAATTCAACTGATTCTCCAGCCACAACCAAGTAGAAATTTTACCATACACATTTTGGTGCGCATAAATCTAGTGCAGTCATTCTTTAGCTTATGGTGCCCCTGCTGAAGGAAGGAAAAGGAAACCATGTCGCATGTTAAATATTCTAGCTGATTTCCAAGCCCTTAACTCAGAGTTTGATGATGATGATGATATTGAATGCAGCCAAACATTTTTAAAACTATGTGTATTATTTCTTTCTTTTTTTTAATTAAAAAAAAATGTGTGAAACATACATACTTATATTTGTAGCCATGACAAGATTTAGAGCCAAGAAACTAACATTTTGTTTTGATGATGGACACTATTTTTATAAATTGATCAAACTTAGATTAATTTTGTGATAAAAGTAACAAAAAATATCCTTTTTTTTCATTATCATATCCAGGTGCCCTGCTTGTAAATCAAGCCAGATCTATCCTAGTCATGATGAAAGCTCAGAAAAATGTACAGCATAAGTTAGAAATGCACAAGGAAAAGGTATGAGAAACTAGTTGCTCTCATAGTGCCCTTAGTCAGTAAGTCCTACAACTTAGAGATCCTGTTTAGTTTGTCTAATCAAAGGATTTAGAGTACTTGGTTTTTATTGTTATTACTTTATGACATTGTTATCTTGTATTGAAGTATTCTTTCATCTCTTTTTTTTCTTTTATAAGTTAATGAAGCATTTACAGGACACTTACCCAATCAAATCTCGTATTGACACATGGGTGAAGGAACAGATTCGAGCCTTTGAGGTAATGGAGAAGACATGTTGTATTCAGTTTGCACTGATTTATATTAGTGTTTGATGTCAGAATAAATATAGGCTATCGTTTTGAAAAATGTTTTCTTATGTATTTTTGTAGAGAGAGTTTGTGCGTCAGAACCTGTGGACAGCTCATGAGGAAGCCATTAGTTTGTGTGAAGAGGAAGGGCTGGAGCAGACTGTTTACTTCCTCAAAAGAGATCTCAATTTTATCAAAGAGGTGAGTTTAAACTTTATCCATTGTATCATATGTAATATGATGTACCCTTGTGCTGGCATTACATGTTAATGTTATGTTTATTCATCATATGTAGTACCAAGCAGAAGTTTCAACGTTTCTTTATTGTTGCCTTAACATTATATTGTCATATGTTTTACAGTAAGGGTAAGGCACATTTCCATAAAATTCCATAAAATTTGTTTTTTTTAGAATGAACATCAATTTGATTAAAAATAAAAATGGGTCCCCAACTCAAAATGGGGAATCTTATCTGAATGTAATTAAAATGAATACTTATTAAAACTTAATTATAAATTCTGTTTTACTCTCTATTTTCCATGCAGCGAGAGGCTGTGTTGAAAAAAGAACTGGAACGAGTGAAGATCCCAACCAGAGAGTATAATTTTTACACAAACATTTGGTTTCCTCAAAACTGGATTGTTCGTCAGTCTCCCTTTGGTGGTAGAGCTGAGATCGTTCCAACTGTTATTAGGTCAACAGAACCTTTGCATACAAATTCACTGGACTTGGTAATTGAATTTAGTTTAGGGTACAGTCAAGGAATTATTTAGACTACATCTCTTAATTTAAATAGACAGATAATTCTTAAATATTTTTAGAAATAGAGTCTTTCTTAGTCCTCATTGTTCACTGTGAACTCTTGAGCAGCAATGACTTGAGATGTTCCTTCAAAAAGGAAGATTATCATATTGTGCCCCAACCTCCTTCAACTTATGAACCTGGGAAGTGCATGCCACATGGTCAAACAGCTATCCTCTGATAAGAGAGGCAACAGCTACTTCTCTTTATTTTTCTTATATTATTTATTCCTTCACCTTCACTTATCCCTTAGTCTGTTGGAGCACCACACAAGTTTGCTGCCTGGTCGTGCAGTCTGGGCGCTGGACTGTCGTTTGGATTTAAAGTCCCGGGTTCAAATCCTACCCGCTCCCATCCCCCATCATCCTGTGGTTTTGGACAAGGAAGTAAATTATCTTTATTACTATTCTGAAAGAACATCAGAAACATGTAAAACATTTTAAGGATATACAAACATCTGATGGCCGTCTTTCTCCATTCCTCTTTGTCGTTTGCCTCTGATAAAATCTCTTTCAATGGCATTCTTTTATGTTCATTGTTATTAAAATATGATCATGTCATGTAGTTTGGTAGCTTATGAGTACCGTAACAGAAGTATAATTCTGTTGCAAAAATTTCTTTGTCTCTGACAGATCAGAACTTATTGATTTCATCTAATTCATAAGAGTTCTTTGTACAGATGAAATCCAACTGTTTCTGTGGCCATCTGTTTCTCAATAAATTATAGAGACTTATTAGAACTGGGATATCCTGTTAACCTAAATAATCATTCTTAGCCACAATCCTCTGTTATACAGTGCAGGGTCTGAAAGGGGAGCTTTCCTTTACTTTACCCTCTGTTATAGAGTACAGGGCCTGAAAGGGAAGCTTTCCTTTACTTTACCCTCTGTTATAGAGTACAGGGTCTGAAAGGGGAACTTTACTTTTACTTTACCCTCTGCTAAGTGGCTCAAGCTGGTCTTACTTCAAACTTTTGCAATGATTGTTGGAATTAGCAATATAACATCTTCTTGACTGTCCTATTTCCTAGGTTTGTATTTACTTTATGTTTTTTAATATAATTATCTTTAAGTTGTAATTGTTAATTTTTTTTTCTAGAACACGCGCTTCACTGTTCAAAAGCAAATTAGCAGAGTGACCAGCACCCGTTATCCATTCTGGAGATGGTGGAATTTCTTACATCGCTCCTGGTCATTCACCTGGAACCTTATTTATTTATTTGGTGTAAGGCATCTTATATTATTTTCAGCTTCATTTCTTTAAAATTAATTAATTAGTTGTTTGTGTTAACCATCAAGCATTGTTTTCTCCTTGAGCATTCGCACCCAATAGAGTTGGGTGTCAGTCAAAAAAGATAACACATTGGCTTGGACAGTCAGGCATGTAGATAAATTATACCCGTCCACTAGTTAGAGGTCAAGGGTTGTTTTTTTTTTTTTTACGCTCCAGCATATTGTTTCTTTGTTTGCTAGATCTAACTGTGGTACTATTGTTCAATTTATTTTATGCGATTTTAAAATTTACTGTAAGGTTTTCCGTTATTTATTAAGTCAAAAGAATTAAACAATGAACTTAGCTTTCTTTCTAAAGGTTTTAATACAAGGCAAAAAAAAAACACACACGCAAACATGCACATCTTTGTTTTATTTTATTGTGCAAAGAATGTACGTAAGAAACATTCAATACAAAGAACGTACGCAAGAAACATCTTCCTTAATTATTACTTATTAATTATTTTATTCGTAGTTTAAGTAACTGTTACAAAAGGGAACGATAGTAAGCCTATGGATGTTAGCTGTGTAAAAGTCGTCCTAGCCTGGTACACACTGGCTAAGTACGCATCTTAAGTAAAAAAAAATTGTAATAACAAGGATATAATGACTGTCACAAATTATTAGGAATATTGTTATCAAATCAAGACACTTAACTGCAGGAGTCATATTCAAGTTAATACGTTAGAAAAATTATTTAACCGTAATATTTATTGACAGTGTAATATCCTTTGTTAGCACGTTGTGTTTTTTCATTCTGGCTTAAAAATGGTCAATGTCTATCAATAAATTGGGTGTCAATGACCAAGAAATAAAGAGTAGGGGGTGTTTAGCTATCCATTTAAAGATAGCCCTGGTCGTGTCTTCTACAAAATAATTAGTTACTGGCTTACTGGGCTATATAATCTCGCAGTTTGTGCTCTGTGTAGCTAAAGGTCACTCGTTTAGGTGTGTGTGATCTTTAGTCCAGCTTACTAATTGAGATTTATGTTCAAGTAACTCGACACACTTGAAAAGGTGTGGCCTCTAGCCCAACCACGTGATTAAGATTTTTCTCCAAATAAGTAAACTCGTTGTCCGGATACCCGTGTAGATGTTTGGCTTGAAGTCCAGTCCACTCCCCCCCCCCCCCCCAATTAAGATTAGCTACTAAGTAAACAAACATAGTTCCCTCGTGTGACCTCTAGAGAGTGCTTACGTCCATCGTATCTGACTTGGGGTCACCTGTCAATCAATGAACTCAATGTGATGGACTAAACAAATAAAAGAGGGAGGGTGTTTTTCATCTGGAAATATACCTAGTTACCTTAGAGGTGTGGCTCTTGTAGTCCAGCCCCCCTAATAAAGATTAACTACTAAATAAACAAACTCAGTTCCCTCGAAAGGTGTGACATCTAGAGAGTGTCAATACGCTGACATTAAACCTACGTCCATCGTATTTACCTGCCTTTAAAAATACTTAATGTGATGGACTAAACAAATAAAAGGGGTGGGAGTTGTTCATCTCTACCTCTGGAGATATACCCGCACAGCTAGACAGATGTCTGGTCAGCATGACGTAGTCAAGGAATGTAGCATTTTAACATGTTAACTAACCTACTCAAAGGTCAAGACAAATTGAAAAAAGTGTCAGCCATTGCTGCTCTGTATCTAAAGCGCATTTATGATGCTAAGTCTCATTTCTATTTATATTAAGTTATTAACACGCCTTGTCCTTATAATAAACAATGTTTGGTGCATATTCAAAATGCTCTATTTTTAAGCACATTATTTTGTTTTAATATAAACATTAATACATTCTACAACAGACATTAATGGAAAGAGGTCCACTTTACGCATATTAAATAGGTATATTTTTTACTATCCGGTTTACTATCCGGTAGTGATATCTGACCGGAGCTGAATTGCACCGGATAGTAAAAAATGCCGGATATTCGGCAGAAGCCGGAGCCGGAGCGACTATCCGGTGCACCCCTAATATATATATATATATATAAAATATAGCATTTTACTTCTCAAGTGATATTTTCCCTTTACAACTTCTCATTTGACTAAAGAGGCCAATCATTTATTATCAGCTGCAGTCACAGGTTGGGCAGCTGTAATCACCAGACACTGTTGAAATTTTACCCTTCTTTCTACTAATGGTGTGTATGCCATCTGCTATCAGGGACCATTCCTTTTGCTTGCTTTCCATGGGGATCTATCCAGTGCCTTTTTTTTCCCTAACTGTTAGTGTCAATTTTGAAGAACTTCATGTCACTTGCATACATCAGTGGCTCTCCTGCCTTCTATTAGATCACCATACAGAATGTTTTGTGGGTGTCAATGTTGAATCTAGTATTCTCTAGGGTAATGTAATAAAAAATCATATATATATTTTAGATGCTTAGGGATACAATAAATTATTTTTTTATGTGCAGGTCATTATCCCATGGTGTAGCCCTTTTGGTTTAAGAGCCTTGATTTGGCCTACAGCCTTTGTGCCAGATCTTGAACAATCAAGATTCGATGTAAGTTTATAGAATCTTAAAATGTAGCCACACACTAGACACAAGTTTTTTGTTTGTTTCAGATAATTGTCAACACAGTTTAGAATTTATAATATTGCTTTAAAAATATTTTTCTTACACATTAGATTAAAATCTTCTTGGATATAATATGCGCTGAAAATATGCATTAATGTGTTTTTGTGTGCTGTTATAATGGTAAATACAAAGGAACATTAGTGCTGTCTAATGTGTGTAATATTAAGATTATATCTGATATTTGCTAGGATTTATTTTATAGCAGCACAATTCAGATTTTAATAAGAAAGTTATTTTTCTCCTATCTAAATACATAATCTTAATTTTACCAACTTTTCTTGGTTATGCTAAACTATTTTTTTACTTTGACATCTGTAATAAATCTATAAATAGTTTTTTGTACTTTTGTAGGTAACTACTGAGATTTTATGTTTTGTTTCAGGGGTCCTTGTACCCAAGAATGTCTTCCGAAACTCACACACTGTTGTCACGTCTCAGAGCTCTTTGGTCTAATGTCAAAGTGTCTCGAAATAATTTTGAAGCTGCTCCTGACAGAAGTTAGTGATTTATTGCTTTCATATGAAAGTTCACAAAACTTTTGTTGTGCTATAGCTGACAAAGTTTATATACAACAAAATCTTAAAAGCTCAAAAAATAATCTAATTTATTATTGTATAGGTTAGATTTTGTTTTAAAAAGTTAGATATAACTTTATCTGTTGATCATTTTGGTATTGTTTATATATGTTTACTTAATTGTAAATTATAATGAAAAGATTTTTAGGTTATTTTTCAATAAAAACTCATTATATTAAACTTTATTATTTAATTTGTTTTCAATAACTGAAGAAAAAGCTCATTCCATGTTATAGTGTTTGGCATTGGGTTAAGACAAAAAAACACAAGAAAAACATTTTTAAAAATACATTTTTTTAAAAAGCAAATCTTATATTAAACGTAATTGTATAAATTGGTTTGGATCAGTCATATAACTGTATGTGTGATTGACATAATATATCTTTGCGATTAAAAATATTTTTGCCAATTGTTTTTGTTTAGCTTTTAGCTTTCTCAATGTGCTATGATCCTATCACTTGTCTGGACCAGTTGTGAAAAGGGGAGTGGGGGGGGGGGGGTGTGTGGAAAGAAGGGGATATCTTGGTGAATGTTTTAAATGCATAAAAAATAAATTTTTACCCAGGGCTCAAGAGTCCTCTAGAGAACTAATTCAACTTATACCAACACATCTGTCAAGTATGTTTTCTTTCCCTTGTTTTTATAATTGATTCTTGTGTTGTCAGGTAAAAGAAATAATTTGGCAAAATTACAGCTTAATCCGAGATTGGGTGTGGGAGAAATAACATGTACAAACTTTTTACCATGCAGACAGACAAACAAAATGAGTTGATATAAGCTTTGTAAAAATAACTGAAACTTGAAGATAATTCTGTTTAATGTCATGATGTTTTAGATGTTATAAGTCTAAATTTATTAATAATTATTCATTGGCTGTTATTTTAAAAAAATAGGTTTTCTGGGTAAGAGTATGACTCGACATTTCAACAGACTGTGGAATTATGTATTGAAAGGTGCTTTCGGAAGTGTCATTATTGTTGCAATATTTCCTATTATATGCATCACTGTATCAGCTCTTTCCTTAACTGCATCTTTTCTGGCACCAGTTTGGTAAGTTGATGGTCTTATTGAAACAAGTATTTGTTTTTTCTGCTGTTGTGCAATTTTTGAAATCAGTGCTTGGATATAACTTAAACAATATTTATAAAATAAAAGAACAAATAAAAGCTGATTTTAAAAGTTGTTTTTTTCTTTTTAAATTTGACTTTCAAGTATCCATTTTTAGTGATATTGATTTTTTTTTTCATGTTTTTCTTTAAACTGCACATGATTTCTTATGAATTTTAAATTATTTTTATGGTTTATTGCTCTGCATTTAAAAAAGGTTCTTGGTGCTAATATATTGAATTTTTTTTTCCCTCAGGGTTCCATGTGGAATACTTTTGGGTCATGCATTCTGTTTCCTGATATGGGACATAGATAATCCAAGTAAGTTGTCTTTTTTTTTTAAGCACTATCAAACCTTGAACATGTCAACAAACCTTGAGCATGTCAACAAACCTTGAGCATGTCAACAAACCTTGAACATGTCAACAAACCTTGAACATGTCAACAAACCTTGAACATGTCAACAAACCTTGAACATGTCAACAAACCTTGAACATGTCAACAAACCTTGAACATGTCAACAAACCTTGAACATGTCAACCCATCTTTATGACTTGTTTGCTTCTTCTTCATTTTCATTTTGTGTTAGAGGGTTGTGATGAATAGTCCTATATCTGCGATGAACTGCTCAGGGATTTCCAGATTCGGCAGCTCTCCATATAGTTTTTGTTCTCTAAGGAAGCTTTGGGACCAGTGTCTTATTTGGGCCTCTTGATAGAGAATGTAGCTATGAAGGATATGGTCGGCATTCTCAAATGATGCACCACAAGGACAAATTTCACTAGTCCCTATTTTTAGCTTCCAGAATAAATGTCTCATTCTGTTGATTAGGACTGCTTAGCAACAACTCAAATTCCTTCCTTGTTTATCTATGTGTTTATCAATTCCCCACCCAGTTACAATATCGTCATTTCTGCAAAGTAGAAGCACAGTTTCTCAGAGTATAAATACAAAACTCTTTACTAACAAAACATCTGTTAACATTATACTTTTAATACCTGTGAAAAAAAATCTGTTTTAATGTTACAAATATGTCTTTTTTTTATACTAAAAGTGTAGGGTGGTTTGCACCAATTTGAACTTATGAATTATAGAGTGCAATTTTAATGCATAAATGGATCTATGTTTTTAGCAACAAGCTGAGATATGATTTTTTAAAAATATTAATAACTAATGGATAATAATAGATAAAATCTCTCTTTTGTTTGAATTTAAGTGAGGAAAATTTTATTTTTTTCATCTAACAGGGTCAGAAAAAAACAAAATTAGCATCTTGATGGAGGCTCTGGTGTGGAACTTTCTGCTTCAAGGTTGTCTGCAGCCCATATCTGCAGTCTTAGTTGGTGCTGTTGTATGCCCAGCCGCTTCATTTTTAATCTTTTTAGGTCAGTGACTTTAAGCTTTTGTTTCTTTTAATTTTGAAGCTTCACTTAAACCCAAATGGGATAGAGACCTATGAAACTGTTTAGAAGTACACAAAGCTGATTGGTGGATAAAAGAAATAAAATATCTTAACTTTTATCCATGAGATGGGCTAAGTTAAATTATTTTCTAGAAAAAACTTGACTAATTTCAAGTTTTGGGGACACGTTGGCTGAGTGGTTAAGCGCTTGCTTCTGAACCTGGGGTCCTGGGATCGAATATCAGTGATGACTTAGAATTTGAATTTTGTGATTTTTAGGGCCCCCCTAAGTCCACCCTATTCTAATGGGTGCCTGACTTTAGTTGGGGAAAGTTAAGATAGTTTGTCATGCTGGCCACATACCATGCTCATTAACCATTGGCCAAAGAAACATATGATTTTAACATCATATTCCCTATAGACTGCATGGTCTGAGAGGGGAACTTTTTTTTTAAGTATGGAAGTTAATTTTCCCCAAATTAAAGAAATGGGAAACTGAAACTATATTTTTTCAACATTTGCTTTACTTTCGAATGTTTGTGTGGTCATTAATCAAACACATCATTTAGTCTAATATGTCTAATAGTCTAATATGTTTATCTTCATAAGTGCTTTTCACATTTTCTTTTCAACTATAGTTGGCATTGTTCGATTTTGTTTGAGAAACTTTTGGGACACTGCCATGTTTCATGTCATCATCAAAACTAGAGGGCGTGTCCCAGGAAGTGATGGCTTTGTAGCCAGGAGAATAGCAGGGCCTGGACTTGCTTCCAATTATTTCTTCCAGGTAATTTATTCATATGATTTTCATAAAAATTTATTGATAATAAAAATAAAATAATTAGATAGCACAAAATGTGTACAGTTAAATATGAAATGTGTTCATAGTGAAGGGATTTAACATTGAACCTTATTATATTTATAAGATATTTTAAAATATTTAATCCTTGGGCTGACCACAGCTCACTCTAGCAACTGAAATATAAATAAGTTTTGCAAAAGTCACAAATCAGTAGAGTATAATTGAAATATTACTATTATATGCAAAGTGACATTAGTCCAATATAATGTAAAATATAAAGCACTAATAGCCCAATATTACATATGTAACAGTACAAATGTAGTATCAAAACCTGTGGTTCATGATCATTTCCCATTATAGCCATTATTCAAAATAAACTATTTTTAGCATTGTCCTATTTATTATAAATAATCAATACTGTTTTAATGTTGTCATCTAAATTTTAGGAGATTTGATGTTTACTAAATAACAGATGCTTTAAACTCTGCTCTGCTTGTTTAAAATATTCTAAGTTCATCAATGTGTTTACTAAATAGTATGTTGCAATGATGACTTTTCTGTTTGACATAACCTAAGAGCATTCCATGCATAGAGTTAAGATAGAAGTCTGAAAGTTTTTCTCATGATCAACAGATTCGACCTGAACAAGCTCTAGCTGCAGTGGAAGCTAAGATAGAATATGATGAGCTGGAGGCTTGGAAGAAACAGATGATCTCTGTACTGGAGCAGCCCAAAGAAGCTTACAGGTTTGTTGTGTGCTTGAGACTGTAATTATCTCTGTCATTTGTTTAGCTGGTTTTTACATTTGACACAGATTTCTTTTTTTTTTAAAGCTTTTTTTTTCTGCAACTAATTTGTAATAAATTGTTTTGGTTTGGATAACATGTAAAACTAACAAACTATTTATACAATGAAAACCATTATCTTATTTAAAACCAGTGTTTACACATTGTTTTTCAACACTAATGCAGGGTTATACTTTCTTGATATCTCTACAACATGTTGTTTTGTACATATTTAAAATGTTTGTATATCAACTCCCTTAAATTAACTTGTAACTGTACACAATAGAAAATTGTGTTGTTGTAACATTCACTATTTCACTGACTTAATGTAAAACATTGCACATGTACCTTCATTTATATCATTCTAGTAATATTGTCATTTACCACATTTACATCAATACAACAACATTCTGGTTTCAACCAAACAGTTCTGCCCACTTTATTATGAAAAAGGGCAAGGTGGCTGAATGGTAATGCACTTGGCTTCCAAATTGGGGGGACTTGAGTTCAAATCCAGGTGAAGACTGGGATTTTTAATGTTGAGATTCTTAGGGTGCACTGACCTTGCAATCTATGGGGCAGATTATGTAAAGGTCATCTGTTTCTTTGGTCAACGGTTAATGAGCATTGTGCCATGTGGCCAGTACACTGACTCACCAACTAAAGTCAGGCACCCATTAAGAGTTTGGTTGACTCAGGGACATTCTTAAAATCCAGAAATTCAAAATCCCAGTCTTCAGCAAGATTGGAACCCAGGACTTCTTGGTTTGGAAACCAAGTGCTTTACCACACGCCTCCTTTTATATACCAAGTCTCTGCAATTTCAAATCTAGTCTTGATACTTTTCTGCTCATTCACATTGAACATGTTTTACAAGGATAGGCATTGGTAAACAAAATGTGTAGGATGGAACACAAAGTGTCTGTGAATATCACTATTAGTGCTGACCTACCACATCTTAGTGTTGTTACTCCCCTTTGCAAGGTTGTGAGAGAAAACAAATGTTTCAAAGAACAAACTCTTTTATTTTTAAAGTGCAAACAAATTGGGGGCGTGTTAGTCAAAATTGAGGCGCTGTAAAACTAGAATGCTATAGCAGTGGCAAGTGGTAGAAGAGAAACCCAGTGAACACACAAATATCGGACCCCCAGAATGCTAGACTAACAAATGGACAGTCTTGAGGTACTTGTGTGCGTTGGGGGGGGGGAGGAGCTGCACGATTTTATGTTTTGAGACTTCGGGACATTTCTCCCCCAGATCAACAGAGTACATTGATGTAAAGTACATTGATGTAAAGTACATTGATGTAAAGTACATTGATGTAAAGTACATTGATGTAAAGTACATTGAGGTAAAGTACATTGAGGTAAAGTACATTGTAACAAGAAAATATTAGTGTCTTGTGTATTGAACTAAAGCAAAATTCTGATTGTTTATACACTCCAGTCTTTCATTATAGGCCTACTAATGATCAGATAGATAATCACGTTATCGACCTTTCTTAATGCAAACAACGTTGTTTTTGTTTTTTTAAATTGGAAATAGTGTTTGTGGCATAGTTAACATGGCAGGATAGTGTAGCCCGGGCATTCTGTTGCTGGTAGGGGGAATCCAATAATCAATGTTGCTTTGTTATGTATTATATAGATACAATATAAACCCCGCACATGCGCACGCATCAACCACAGCGCCGCTGACGACTGGAAAAGCGGGGTGGATATTTGTGCTGCTAGGTCTAGGTCTGGGCATCGTTGCACTCCAGGCTACATGTAGACACGCTCACAGTAATCAATAGTGTTGCTCATCGCGTTAGGTATACACAAGTGATTGACAGAGACATGGGTTAGAGACAGAGAGAGAGACAGACGGAGACAGAGAGAGAGACAGAGAGACTGAGAGAGATTTAAGGAGAGGGAATATGAGCAAATACAAAGTGTGTCTCACTTGAGTGACATAAACCGCTTAACTGTCGCACTGGGGGTTGCGAGTTCAAGTCCCTATGGAGGCTTGGAGTTTTAAATTTGAGCTGTTTCTACAGCTTCTAAAAGGAGTACGGCCTCCTTTTTGTTTAGATTGTTCACAAATAAGATTAGCCCAGAGCGCACTGACCAGATTTACGTTTTGTAGCCCATAGGAACTCTTTGTAAAAATATCTAATAATTTGTGTAACTAGTGGGGGACAAAAGACAGCTTGGCATAAATGCATTGTATCATATTGTTTATGTATTGATCCCACACATAAATACAGTGTATGCATATTGTTTATTTATTGATCCCACACATAAATACAGTGTATGCATATTGTTTATTTATTGATCCCACACATATATACAGTTCTAAACACACACACACATTAGTGAGAGACAGTATGGAGGTGAGGGAGAGGGAACTGATTAAGAAAAAAAAAATGATCGAATGGACAAACAGAAATGGGAGTGGAGTCTTGATGGACAGAAAGAAATAACTCGCGAGAGATTTTTTTTTTAACGATGCTACTTAAAAGAAGAGTGTAAAGAATGTGCAGACTTAAAACATTTAACTTGGTGGGGGGGGGGGGGATGCTATTAAAAAATGTACGTTGTGTTGCAATATGAAACAACCCACACACACACAACTACAACATGCCATGACATTGCAGACGATAATGAGATCCTGCGCATTATATTCTTCTTAATCTCATTAAATTCCAATGAACTTGTACTGCTTTGTTTTTGTTGGCTTCGATACAAGGTGAACAGTTTTTTTTTTCTTTTTTGAAATGCATTTCTCTTGTCTTTGAGCAGCAGATAGAAAGTGGTTCTGGTTCTTTTAATCTCTTCACAATGGTATCAAAGCACGTGGTATGTGAAGCTAGTTGCTTTTGTTTCCATGTTAACACTGAACCACACTGAACCGTATACGAGAACCCTATGTCTCTCACACTGAACCGCATACCAAAAAACGCTATATCTTTCTCACACTGAACCGCATACGAGAACCCAATATCTTTCTCACACGGAACCGCATACGAGAACCCTATATCTTTCTCACACTGAACCGCATACGAGAACCCTATGTCTCTCACACTGAACCGCATACCAAAAACGCTATATCTTTCTCACACTGAACCGCATACGAGAACCCTATATCTTTCTCACACTGAACCGCATACGATAACCCTATATCTTTCTCACACTGAACCGCATACGAGAACAATATATCTTTCTCAAAATCTCACACACTAAATCATATGCGTAAATCTTATGTTTTACACTGAACCTCTTTTTCTCTCATACACTGAACCTTATGTGTCAACCTTGTGCACGAAAGCAATTAAGGATTAAAACAGGGGCATCATAAATTTAAAAAAAAAATGTCTGGAAATGATGGAATTGAACCACTTTTTGTTGCTGTTGTTGAGTTTTTCTATATGCTGGTGTTTATTGCCGTTTTGAACGATTTGTTAGGAACCATTTTCAAAAATGTCTGTAACTGTTTCAAATGTTACCAGCCATTCTTTGTGGGCCGCTACCAATGTACTCTCTTTTTAAGACTTTAACTAGTTTCTCGATTTCGATTACCAGAATACTTGATTTCATCCACTTCATCCCTACACTTGGGTAATCGATTTCTTAGTGTGCGTAGAATTGATACGTTGTTTTTTTTTCTACCATAGACATTTGAAATGAAGACAATGCTTGAGCGAAGTTTTAAAGTTTTTTAATTTTATGTATTCAGTTTATTAAGTGTAGAATTTGGAACTTAGTTTTACTTTCAACTTAATCTTTAAAGGTTTAACTAAGCTCTGATGCACTCTTGCAGAGTGGTCCTGTTTCAGTTTTACTTAACTACTGATTCATTATTTTTTTCTTAAAGGCGAAATTTTCAACAATCTGATCACGTTTGGGAACTATTGACAATAAAATATAATCGACATGTTTACAATTCTACGTATGTGCTCGAGTGGTCTTGCTTTGAAAGCGAGGACGTAGAAGGGCGACAATTTGAAGCTCTGTGGTACTGAATGGAAAGATGAGTAATGCCGTTGAGGTGAACTGGGGAGATGGATGGCTTGGAGGGCAAAGAAGAGCTTCACTGCAATTTATTAGAGGAAAAAAATATTCTCAATCGTGCAAAATGTTGATTGGATACGGAAAAGGGGGGGGGGGGGGAATGCTGAATAAATTATATTTTTTTATCTTATTATAGATTTATTTTGAACTGAATGATCTGTTTCCTCACTTACAAAAGAGTAGATGTTATTTTATTATTCCTCTTATGGAACAACTTCTTGGATTGTAACTAGAATCTGTAGTCTGAATAGTTTTAGTTCTGGAGGTCGACGCTGCATTCACTGTGGAGAGAATAAATCAGCACATAGAGACACTGTGAGAGATCAGGTGGTATTCAAATATATAAATCAGCACATAGAGACACTGTGAAAGATCACGTGGTATTCAAAGATATAAATCAGCACATAGAGACACTGTGAGAGATCAGGTGGTATTCAAATATATAAATCAGCACATAGAGACACTGTGAGAGATCACGTGCTATTCAAAGATATAAATCAGCACATAGAGACACTGTGAGAGATCACATGGTATTCAAAGATACAAAATAGAAAAGAGCACACAAAAAAAGAAACCATCCTTGGAATGATATGTCCGTGTCTTTTTGTTGGCTTGACTGTCTCAAGCATAGTTGTCTCAAGCACATCTGTGTCTTGAGTAGTTGTCTTTACTCTTTTAGCAAGGCTGTCTCAGTAGAAGTTGTCTTTAGCATGGCTCTCTCAGTAGAAGTTGTCTTTAGCATAGCTATCTCTACACTAGTTGTCTCTAATATAGCTGTCTCTACACAAGTCTCTAACATAGCTGTCTCTAGAATAGATGTCTACATTCTGTCCTAGTTCTGACTCTCTAACGCCTCCAATGTCTAGGCTAGAGTAGTGTCGCATGAATGGGAACATTGTTTTGAAAAGAAAAAAAATGTCGCAATGACGTAAGAGCCGATGCTTTTAGTAACGGACTCAAGTCTGGGGAGGAATTAAGCAGGCCTACATGACCGATACTACCATCCTTACCCACACTTTTTTAGTAACGGACTCAAGTCTGGGGTGGAATTAAGCAGGCCTACATGACCGATACTACCATCCTTACCCACACTTTTTTTAGTAACGGACTCAAGTCTGGGGTGGAATTAAGCAGGCCTACATGACCGATACTACCATCCTTACCCACACTTTTTCCCCCTAATTCAGAGCTTCCCCCATCTTTGTACAAGATTAATACATATGCATGAGGTCAGCGTCCTCTCTGTAACGTCAGTTCAGATATAGAGCCACCACATCAACTTACAAACGGACATCGCACTCCAACACTCAAAGACCACTGCGATAGTGGTGGACATCCTATTACACAATGGTAATTGATACTTCCAAGTAGAAGAACATAATGACTACGGGAACTACCATACCGCTGGTGAAGGCCGCCCTCGGCGATGGCGGATAGACGGGAAGAAGTACTCTTCCCCGGGTTTCAGTTATTCCTACTGTCCATTTAGTAGCGGGTAATTAAAGGTTACTTCATGCTGGAGGAAAATACCTAATTCAGTCAGTGAGTTTTTTTTTTCCCCAGATAGTATTTTGTGGTTAACAATAGACTTGTAGGGGAGGTTATCGTTTTGGAAAAAAGGGGATGCCTCAGAGAAGACGTTCCTTCCTAGCCTGATTACCTCGCTTTGTAATCATTCCGGTTAAAGAAGGGAAGAGACAGAACAAATAAAAGCGGTCGTTGTAAGCGTAGTGTAGTGACCCTAGACCATTGATGGTCAGCCAGAGAACATTATTGAGTTTTGGGCAGTAAGTGTTAGGGAATGAGAGTGCAATAAGAATGACTGACACACGGACACCAAGAGGGACTAGATCTAGATTTGCTGTGAAGTGTTTTGGTTCTAATCTCGTCTGTACAACACCAATCTCTTCAGAGCCAGATTGAAGCACAATATCGCGGCTATAGATTTAGTGTATACAACTTTGTTCACTATTGTTTAGCAAGTCTAGCCAACTTCTAATGATTACACTACTTTTACTCTTTCACTGGATCTTTCGTTGTCTAGTTTACATTTAGCGCAAGTCTCTAATGATAGAATAGTTATTCTGTTTGGTCTTTTTTTCCATTTATGTTACCAGACTGTGGGATGTGTGACTGAGTAGCATAAATCCCTTGGTTACCCATCTAGGGGCTCGTGTTTGAATCCCGACTCGAGTGAACACTTAAAGGCAGCACGGAAACCTCACTTTAACCCCCCTCCCATGACTTGTCCACAATCCACAAAAGATTGGACCATAGCATCACTGCAATATCACCAACATTATAATGATAAGGCTTGTCTTCGAGTCCGAAAATTAATGAGGAATGCAGTATTTCCCGTGGACACGCAGTTCCAGTTGCGACCTACATATTTTGCCACACCTAAAGCTGGCATAACCATTGTTCACCGGTGGTGGATTTAGATTTTCTTTTCGCAGTCTACGTCTGTCCTCGGCAGCGAATTTACTTTTGGTCTCAAATCTGTATCCCGCGGCCTTTTTAAATGACCTCCAGGTGCTCTCTTCTATTGTCAGTTAAAGCAAGTTGGCGCCTAAGCTGATTTTTAAGGCGTTTCCTTGGGGCACCTCTGTTACGTCGAACACATTTCATCTCACCAAAAAAAAAAAAATGCTTTTGGCATGCATTCATCGCTCATACGGAATACGTAATGCCTAGCGTTACTGTCGGACCATAAGAATTCCTTCTATACTGCACATACCGGCGTTCGCAAGGACATCTATATTTATAGTGCGATCTTGCTGTTCATGATGGTGCACAAACTAATAGTATTGGAATCACCAAGCCTAGCGCTGACTCATTAAGTATTTCACCTTGACGACGCTAGGACCCAACGAGAGTTTGAAAGACTGAACACAAAACTATTCAGTGCATCTCTGACACCTTTTTTTTTCTCACACCTAGCTTCAAACAGCTACATATCCCCGCGACGCCTCCCAGTAAAATCGGAATTTTAAAGAAAAATCAGGAAATTCAGTTAGGTGGATGTGAGTGGATGTTGAGTGTGTACACTGTTAAGACAGATTAACCCTTGCACTCCTTGTCACTTCTCCATCTTCCCACTCTCTCTCTCTCCCCCACACACACATATACGCTAAGGCATACTCTAGTAATATTCATTTTGAACCTGTCATTGCTACCTGTCTGTTTGGCACTGCTCTGTTGTTGTCCACGTCTGTCATTGAGCTGGCTGCTACACCTGTACTAGACATTCTTTCCCCTTGTCTTTGATGATTGCTCTGGCAGCGGCATCTCCACACCAAGTGGGGGCGTCCTGAGTGCGTACGATAGTAGAGATTGGCGGGTATATTCCATCTTCATGTTAACGTTGTAGTTTTAAGAGTACGGCCTATTATAAACTGATTTTAAAAATGAAACTTTGAACTCAACGTTTCATTAGGAAGCACATTTTTGTTTTCACTTCAAGTTTCCAAAAGTGACCTGAATCACTTTCTCGAGATCGGCCTAAGTGGTTTAAACAGGATTCCGCCATCTTGGCGGAAGTAGTGCACCCACCTTGTAATCGCACTCAACGAATTGTTTTTTTAAAAACCCAATATAATGTATGACTTGTGGTGCACTCAACAGCTATGTCATAGAGGTGGATTTACTTGGTGCACGACATTGCCTCGTTCTGAAAAAATTTAAAACTAATTAAGCAATTTATTCAGTACGGCTTTTACTCACTAGACATCGCAAGGCATGTTTTAAAGTCCACGTGACATTTTCATCCAATGGTTGTACGATAAGGAGTTAAAACAAAACATGGAACCAAAAAAATAAATACATGAAACGCAAAAAAAATATTTTATGGCAGTGAGAAATTTCTAGTAATTTCTCCACACAACTCACCTATCTAACACACACACACACACGCACACCCAATCAGCACTCAAGGGAAATCCGCCCCAACTGATAAAATGAGTGTATTACCTGACGCACTGGCTTCTTTTTTTTCTTACTGGTAAAGATTGAAGGAAGGAAGGCAGAGTTTCTTATTAACTTGTCTTTCTTTCGTTCCTTTTAGCTTTTAGTAACTACGCAACATGTTTTGTCATTTTCCTTCTGCTAGTGTCAGATGTTGACGTCGGGAATATGGGTACACTTGTCAGAACAGTAGTTATCTCCCCATTCTCATTGCTAAAATTAGGTTTACCTGAAAATGCGAATCTTTCTCTTTTTTTGATTGGTAGAACCATTGGAAAAATTACGGTCAGTTCTGTGTATACAATGAGCTTACAAATGTTCATTTTCAAAGTGCCACATTCAACACGGAATCAGGGAATAACTGGTGAAACAATCAACTGTTTAAATTGTCCTTGTATTTGTACAGACTGGGTGGTAGAGTGGATAATATATCGGTGACCTATTTTAAGGTCTCGAGCTCTCTTTTTTTCGTGGGCAGCTTGTTGATCAAGGCTTCAGATATTTGGGCATAAAGTTGTTGAAACCTGTCTACCTGCATTGCGGACTTCTGTCCGGGTCTGCCGAGGGCATCTCTGAGTTAGTATGATAACACAAACTCTCTTTGTTATCATTTTTAAGTGTCTTTGTGTGTGTAATGTCCCTGTGCTCACCAGTTCAGAAGCACACATATATATAACGTAGTGAGAAAGCTGAAAGCTAAAAAAAAAATCCTAATCTCACAGATTTATTATTGTTAGTCTACATCAGTCTTTCCCAAACTTTTCCCCTGACGAAACACTTAGCACATTCTGAGTATTTAGCGGAACACTTTGCTTATTTATTGAGAGGTTAATTCACGTAGTTAATTATTCCAGTAGTTCGTTGAACAGGCCTCGCGGAGCATTATGGTTACGCGGAACACAGTTTGGGAAACACTGGTCTAGATGTATTACAAATTTAATTACATGACTGATCCAAACTAATTGATACAATTACGCTTAATATAACCTTTTTTAAAAAGTATTTTAATATTTCCTTGTTGTATTTGTAAGTAATGGTTGATTTGTTTTAATCATACAGTTCTCTTGGAATTAAGCCCACCATAAAATAATTCAGACCAGTCTTCCTGGTTGACACAGACGCCAGTCTAAACCCTAACTTAGTTCTTGTGTGTTTTATGTGTAGCACTGGAAACACGATGATTAATGTCTACACAAGAACAATAATCCCTCATTCATATATCACATTACTATAGCAGAATTATGATTTATGGTGTAGTAGCCATTGCTAAGTACCGACCCACCCTACCCCCTAGTCATTCATTTCATTTTGGGTGAAATTGGTAGAGTTCAGGGGAAAATCTTGATAGCTCCGTCTCGCAAAGATTCTAGACGTGCATTATTTTGTTGGTCTCTCTCTCCTTCGGTCGTAGTTGGAAACACGTGACTGTAGTGCTCTATTCTGGCCGTCAACATACGACCTAGGTAAAGGTGGCATTAGCTTTGGTGATAGAGGGACCAGCCGTTATTCGTATGACTCACTTTTGTACTAGAGCTGAGATCATTGCTTTTCTATAGATTTCTGTGTAATTGTAACTATCTGTAACCGCGGTCCACATCGATGTCCACTGCTTTGATATTCCGTTGGATTATTTCCACATATCGTAGGTGGGGGGGGGGGGGGGAGAACTGTTTTCCTTGTGCCCATGATGAGTTGTCCATAGAAGAGGACTTTCGGGCAACGTTCCTCCTCTATCTGGCAGACATGACCAATCCAACGCAAGCGGCGTTGTTTGACGATAGCTTGTTTATCTTGAGTTCTTTGGATCTACATTGTGTTCTTTGCATTGGTGTAAGCTTCTTTGATGGCTCTTTTTCTTGCATTGCTTTTCACTGCACTGACATGGTTACCCAGAAGGCTGTGAGATTGTTGAAAATCACCCATGGAATCAAATTAGGTCATTTGACAATTCAATTCGAAATTACTAAATTTTTTTGGGTCTAAACATTTCAGCATAACGGTAGACGATGTTCATCCACCATTTCGACTATAAAGTGATAGATTTAGCTTTTTCTAAAGTGTAAACATATGAAGTGATAGACTTAGTGTCGCACTAAACTGCAAGCAGACAACTAAACCACTCTCGGTCTATTATATCTTAACTTATAATACTTGAACTAATTTGAATAACTTCTTTGTGAACAATATTAAATTTAACTTTTATTACAATCTAGGCAAAATCAAATGAAATGAATAAAAATCTAGCTTTCTACAATAACACGTATTTTCACTCTAGCAATCTGGAGTCGTTTATCGTACCTAAGGTCGCTGACGACAAAGCGGTTTATCTTGCATCATTCACAACCAATTGCTAACCTCTTCCCTACTTCACCATAGAGACACACACACACTCCATAAGACTTAGCTTTCTCTAAAGTGTGCACGGATGTTTTCTATGAACAAACTTAATACTACAATCTGGGCAGAAGTTTAGAATGGCGTTATGTCATAGGATGCATTTGTCCCGTGGGCCGTAGTTTGGGCTTTTTTTGCGTTTTGAGATCATGTATGCACGAAACTACTTTGTTATGGCAACGAGGCACGATTAAAGTAAATGGTAATTAATAATAACACTAGTGTGACTAGGAACTAAAAGTGGGTCTATAGTATAATCCCCAACTGGATATTGACTTTGGCCAGCGACTCACGAGGTCTGCTACGGCTTAATCCAGACCTCTTGCGTGTAGTGAACAAGATAAACTCACTGAAATGTGGTACCAAACAAAATCACGGATAAATAAAAGTCTATCGTACTCTCTGGGGCTTGTTGAGCTATGGCGTGATGACCCCCCCCCCCTCCACGAGTGTGACCAGGAGTCCAATGTCATCCATCAGCGCTGAAAGCCCTAATTCCTGCACGGGCACTTCCTGTGAGTGTAGTAAGAGCCCCGGATATTCCCTTGCAATAAAACGTCCGAAGTAATTGTCTTTTAGCCAACTCCGGTCACGTAGTAGAGAGGTGGGTAGCGTGGGGGGGGGGGGGGGCAGTTAGTAGGCTGTGCAAGCTTTTTTTTTTTTAAATGGACTAGACACACAGACCTTGATTGGGAGTGGGAAGAGGAGGTTGACTTGTAAGAAAAGTGGCTGAGCTACGGTTGTGAGTGACGGCTGGATTAACGTTAGCCACTTCATACCTTTTGTTCTAAATCATGTCTGCAGTAGGAATGTGACAAATGGTGGGTTGAGAACAGGAAGCAGGGAGGTTCCCCACATTTCTGTCGTGGCAATCACCAGTTTAAGAGTTTCATTGGACACTGAGCTAGATTTTTTAATATTAAACACTCATGATCTGTAGGGTACTGAGTTTGGTACGCCATACGAGTTGAGTGTCTCTTCGCGGCCTTACCTCATAGCATTTGTTATTGTTGCAGACAAAAGTTTTCAGCCCAAGTTTGTGAAGAAACAAAATAACAAAACAAATATTTTTTTTGGGGGGAGGGGGGAGATGAACAAATCTAAATTATCGCAACTAAACCATACGACTTCTTTGTTTCTCTGTATTTAGTTGATTTTAAGACTTTTTGTTATTAGTAACTAAATGTATGTTAGTTTATATTCGAAGACAATATGTTACAAGTAGTCAGTAGTTTGAATCCTCGTCTGGGCCTGCCCATGTTTCGCCATATTTTCTTCACCTTCTTCTCTTATAAACCATGGTACCTTAGTGCTTCTGTTATTATATAGAGCCTGTATGTCATGTTTATTCATAGGTCTAGTGTAAATGGCTAAATGATTTTGTTAGCTTTGTTCCGTGAGTCGTAGTTTGGGAACCCTTGCAAAAGAGAGCGAGTTAGAGCAGGCTTACAACGTGACTTTACCCCTACCCCTCACCCCGGCATGTGTGTTGGACATCTGAAGACAAATGAAATTTATTTCTTGCTTAATGATACGGAAGTTGTGCAGTAGACAGAAGAGAATTGAGGTGGCTGTAGAATAACAGAATAGACTAGTAGTATAGTCAGAAGAGAATTGAGGTGGCTGTAGAATAACAGAATAGACTAGTAGTATAGTCAGAAGAGAACTGGTGTGGCTGTAGAATAACAGAATAGACTAGTAGTATAGTCAAAAGAGAACTGGTGTGGCTATAGAATAACAGAATAGACTAGTAGTATAGTCAGAAGAGAACTGGTGTGGCTATAGAATAACAGAATAGACTAGTAGTATAGTCAGAAGAGAACTGGTGTGGCTATAGAATAACAGAATAGACTAGTAGTATAGTCAGAAGAGAACTGGTGTGGCTATAGAATAACAGAATAGACTAGTAGTATAGTCAGAAGAGAACTGGTGTGGCTATAGAATAACAGAATAGACTAGTAGTATAGTCAGAAGAGAACTGATGTGGCTAAAGAATAGTGAAATAGAAGAGAACTAATTCATAACACTATTCTGGGACAGTGACGCCTGCCAATACTTACAGTCACCATTATCAGTGAGCTCTGGGCATTTTCCTCATTAGACTACTACATACATGTATTCTTGACTAGTTGATAAATTTTTTCAATGAAAAAAAAAATAGATACGTTGAATGTACTTGGTGATACCAAGCAATGTCGCATGTAGCTTAACTGATCTATTTTTTTAAAAATATTTGTTTGTTTCCCTCCTATTTCTTTCTCATCTCCCCTCCCCGCCTTCTTTTTCCTTGTTCTCTCCCCATTTAGACATCTTATAGTTTTCCGACTCACCTTGTTGTCTTTCTTCAATTCGTATTCTCCAAGACTAGCCTTGCATTTGAGAAACAACTTCTTCCAAGACACCCAAAGTCTTCTTACTTAAGAACTACAACTAGATTTAAAGGGGAAAAATGAGTTAATGCAAACATCCACCTAAGGATGGCTTCAGGCCTTCCTAGACTTTCAGAAATGTCAACCAAGAAGCTCTATGAGCTAAGGGCGAATGGCTTCCGGGTCATGATAAAGTAGACTAACCACTCATCCTTTTTTTTTGTTTAAAGTTGAGCTAATGACTTATTTCTTGTGAGTGTAGGCGTGTCATATATGTGTGTGTGTGTGCTATAATGATTTGTCCTTTCTGTTGCAGGTGCAACACTACAAAACACATATATATATGTTTCTTATTGTCTCAAGTCCTTCCTCTCACTCCCCCTCCCACACACTTTTTTTATTTATTTATCTCTATGAATAAAACCAATGTAAAGTAGAAATCTCACTTTGTTATCAAGGGTTGACTCACTATGTTAAGTGGCGCTATGGTAAGTGTAAGGTTCTGCGTCAGGCGCATTCATTGTATGGACTGCTTACTAATTTAGTTCTGGTTCACTAATTTTACATTATGCGTCTGGTTTACTAACCAAGCTCTATACTTGTTTCTATACTATATACGTCTGGCTTTATTCTATACCTTTATACGTCTGGTTCAATAATTGATCTCTATATGTTTGATTCTCTAATTTAGCTCCACACGTCTGATTCTCTAATTGAGATCTAAACGCATGGTTTTCTAATTTAGCTCCAAACGTCTCGTTCTCTAATTAAGTTCTTAACGTCTGGTTCTCTAATTTAGTTTTAGATGTCTGATTCTCTAAGTTCTAAATGTCTGGTTCTCTAATTTAGTTCTAAAAGTCTGATTCTCTAATTGAGCTCTAAAGGTCTGGTTCTCTAATTTATCTATAAACGTCCTCTCTCTAACTGAGCTCAATGAAACTTGTTCACCAAGTTCTAAATAAGACACATTACCTATAGAAAGCATAACAGAAAGGGCATGGATATTACAAACATTTGTTGAACCATACGACTATAGATCAGAAAGTCTTTCGTGTAATTTGTACAAAGCCTCTATCAACTCACTCTGTGGTCTGTTAAAAAGGGTGTATACGTTATTTTGTCCACGTCCATTCTCTGATCAAGATGAAACTAAGCACAGTTATTTATTTACATAGACAAGGCATGAATCAATAAATCTAAATAAATATGTCTATATGTGTTGGATTTAGTCCTCGTTTGTTAAAGATACATTATTTACATTAAATTAAAAGTACTCCTCTGCATTATCATGTTGGAACATCGGATGTACTTTTCAACCAGGTTGTAAATGTAGGTAATCCAACGTTTGGGCAAGTGAAAGTCTCTCTTCTTCTTACCTTTTTATTCATATCTAGTTTTTATTTCTCTCTGTCTTTGGGTTAGAGCTTCATCCGGCCTGTTGTAGTGTAATCTTTTGTAGGAGCGCGATCTATATCCCGAGGGAGGGGGGACCTCGGTATCTGCCACAAGGACAATTTAAAGATACTAATTAGCAGGCGCCTTAATGTCATTCCGTGGTGATCGCTTCAGGCCATGAGAGTATTTGACAATGTTGAGTTCAACTTTCTTGGTAGTCTACCAGGCACGTAGGAAAGTGTCAGGTTTACATTGGTCCAACCATTAAGATTTGAACTAGCATCAAGCTTTAGGTTGGTTCTCCTTCTGACTCAATCAAACAAACATTTAGGCAATGCCAAAGTTGTCTCAATCTATAGCATCTGGTCATCTGACTTTCTTAACACGTGGGTAGGATTATTTATCAAATAAATGTAAAAAATGTAAATAAGTTAACATGGTACCGCTATTAGCATTAAACATGGCACCGGTATTAGCATTTAACATGGTACCGGTATTAGCATTTGCAATTAGACCTATTTCCATAGTTTTTTTTTTATTAGTAATTAATTACCTTTACATCATCTGCCCCATAGATCGGAATATCAGAAATGTTATTTGTTTTCTATAAATATTTTAGTTATAATTATCATTTAAAAACTGGTTCGTATTTGAGGGACAATGCAACGGTCTATCTAGGTTGCAAATAATTGCAAAGCTTATACTAAAAATTCATTGCTGTGATTACATCATGTTTGTTGATGCTGATCTCGCCCTTTTTGTGAACTATCTTGGAGTGTGATGTATCTGTTGTGTCATTGCCGGGTGTCGGAGATGTGGCTGCTAATTAGAGTTGTCTCAAGTGTTGCGTGATGGGACTAAGACTTGAATACACGTAGACTCGATGTTTTTGTATTGGTTGCATCTGCCCCTAGGTTGTTAACTGGGGCAGTCTCAAAATGTCTGACTTTGTAGTGAATATTGCCATTCAGTGTGAAATCTATCTATCTATCTATCTATCTATCTATCTATCTATCTATCTATCTATCTATCTATCTATCTATCTCTCTCGCTCTCTCTCTCTCTCTCTATATATATATATATATATATATATATATATGTGTATATATATATATATGGTTCCCGGTCACTTCATCCCCGGTCATTTCATCCCCGGTCACTTCATCCCCGGTCATTTCATCCTCTGGTCACTTCATCCCCCGGTCACTTCATCCCCGGTCATTTCATCCCCTGGTCACTTCATCCCCGGTCATTTCATCCCCTGATATTTTCATCATCTGATCATTTTTATCTAACAAATTGTAATTTAAAAAATCATGAAATGAGCAATATTTAATTATACAGGCGACTTGATATCACGAGGATGGGTGAACTCCGCCTTTATTAGAAAAAAAAATAAAATTATTTCAAGGCAAAAAAAATGACGCGCCCATTTTCAAGAAAGAGCGTTTGAAAAATAAAATAAAGTGAAACATGATCGTACTTTCCCCACAGCTTGGCCCTTGATGATAAGTTATCAGCGGCACGGTCATAATTATTGTAATCGCACTTCTATCTCTTAAAAGATTTCCTCTACTTGGACCACACCTTGGCCTTTGATGATAAGTTATAAGCGGCACGGTCATAATTATTCTAATCGCACTTCTATCTCTTAAAAGATTTCCTCTACTTGCACCACAGCTTGGCCCTTGATGATAAGATATCAGCGACACGGTCATAATTATTGTAATCGTACTTCTATCTCTCAAAAGATTTTTTACTACTTCCACCAAACGTTGGCCTTTGAGCAGGATATTATATTATTACATCCCCCACATCCAATAGAAGCGTTATAGCTAAGTACACACCCAGATTTACTTTATAATATAAGATTTCTCATTAAAAAAACAAACTGGAAGAGGAAACACTATCAACGCATTAGTAACAAGTCGTAAAATGTCAAAAAGCATTCTACATAATCATATTTATATATAAAATATTTAATTGGGGATGAAATGACCGGGGATGAATTGACCGGGGGATGATGTGACCAGGGGATGATGTGACCAGGGGATGAAATAACCGGGGATGAAGTGACCGGGGATGAAATAACCGGGGATATATATGTCTTTCTGTCGTTTTTTTTTATGCTTGTGTTTCTCTCTCTCTCTCTCTCTCTCTCTCACTCTCTCTCTTCATATTAAATATATGGAAATGTCTTCGATTACGAAGACTAAGGATGAGTGCAGTAATTCAATACACAAACCCAGTTTCGACCTGCATAGTTGTCCACATATCTGATGCAGACAAAGCCCTTCCTATCCCATTCATTTGTCTATTCATATTTACATGTATAAATCCAGACATTAGATTATTTGTTGTATGATTGTCTTTTATTCTAGCTATCTCTGAATCTTTTCTTCTGACCGGCTCTTATTTGTAGCTGTGGTAGTTGCTTTTTAGCAGTATTGTTGACTACTCAGACGGTGGATAGCACTGTTTGCACAGGTCGGTCCGTGGGCTTGAATGTCCAATGTCAACAGTCACCTGCTCGCCTGTTTATTTCTCTGTTTGTTTGTGGGTAGACAGCTAGTCTGTTGGTACTACGCGAGGAAAGTCGCCTCTTCCGCCTGGATGACTTCCGCTGAGGGGAAGACAAATCTGAGCAAGTTTGTGTGGGTGTGGGTGTGTGTTCATCCCCCTAGGTATGTTAAGGTGATATGATGTTTTAGTTGTCATCTACACATTCTTTTTCTGACCCGATGGTCGTTTGCTCGTAGTTGGAAAAGAAAAAGAAAAGGTTTTAACCGTGAATAAACACATTCACTGATAATGACTTATAGCACTAACAGCATTGTGCAGACTAGGAAAAAACTTTAAGCTAAAGGTCTATCATGTGTTAGTAATGTGAAAAAACGGATGCTCTTCTACAGGACTACTAGTCTAGACAGCCTCATCTCTCAGTCTGGCCCCACGCACCACGAATGTTTATATTCATGTACAGGAAGAAGAATAAGGCTATCTGTTTCTGTGGTCCATTGTTAACGAGGGTGTCATATGGCCAGCACAACGACCAACCGCCTTTACTAGTCCCCCAACTATTGTCAGATAGCCATTAGAGCTGGGTGGACTCAGAGGCGCCCTAAATATCCCGAAATTTAAAATCCCAGACTTCATCAGGATTACCACTCGGCCACCGCGCCTCCATAAAATGTTTAGACTTGGACGAATTAGTTTGTTTCTTTTTGTACACAAGTGATTCTCAACAAATGTACTCGGTGCACTGTTTGAATGACTTTATAGAAATGTAGCTTCTGTCGGACAATGAATCTGAAGAATAACAACTTCTCTCTTGGTGTTCAACTACACAGGGAAATGGTAGCTTGAAGGAAAGACTAAACTGCTTTGTTGATCCTCATTACACATTTGTCATATTTTATTTATGTATTTATTTGACAAATGTTGAAATAAGAGCATGAGTGTATATACTGTCAAGTATTCAACAGCAGGCGTCATGTATCGCAATGTTTCTCTCGGTGAAGCTGTGCGTGATAGAGCCACGAAAAAAAAAAACTTCTGGATTTAGCAGTAACGTTTTTAATCGTTCAATTTTTTTTTTATATTACATTTTCTAACTCTGCTTTGAAAAGATTTCCGGGATTAGTGGAACGCGTTCTGCCAATCTCAAAACTTGCGACAATCGATTTCTCGTAGAAGAATGCATAGACGACATTCTAGTGCGATCTAAGGGTGTCTCTAGAGTAAAGACGCTTTAAACGATTTTCTATGGTAGTTTTATGATGTTAGTAAGCCTTGATTTGTGTGATGGTGTTTTTGAAATTGATAGTTGTACGACGTTTGACGACATATGTAAAGTTGATAGTTGTGCGACGTTTGACGACATATGTAAAGTTGATAGTTGTGTGATGTTTGACAGTGTATTTAAAGTTGATAGTCGTGTCTTGTTTTATGATGTATATGAAGTTGATAGTTGTGTGTTGTTTTATGATGTATTTGAAGCCTATAGTTTTGTGATGTTTGATGATATGGTTAAGGTTGATAGTTGTGTGTTGTTTTGTGATGTATTTGATGATAGTTGTGTGATGTTTGACGACATATGTAAAGTTAATAGTTGTATGATGTTTGACAATGTATTTAAAGTTGATAGTCGTGTCTTGTTTTATGATGTATTTGAATTTGATACTTGTGTGATGTTTGATGATGTATGCTATTTGATGGCGTACTTGATGTTGATAGCCGTGTGTTGTATGGTATTTGACGTTACTTCTCTGTCCTCTCTTACCATTCGTGAATGCACTTCAAGTAGTTCTTCTTGTCAAGTCTTTAGTTTTTGTTCTCCAACTGTACCAGACTTTGAGGTGCACTGAGTCTAAGAGCGACATCCCTTTTAGTTCTTCTTGTCAAGTCTTTAATTTTTGTTCTCAAACTGTACCAAACTTTGAGGTGCACTGAGTCTATGAGCGACATCCCTTATAGTTCTCCTTTTTTTTTTTTTACCTGGACTGAAGTAAATCCTATTAACTGGTGTTCAAGAGGGTCTTCCTACTGTTAGATCGACCAGGCCTACAGGTGCTCCCTTGTCTGGATGCCTTGTTGAGACGAGAGGCTAGTTTCTAGTCTAAAAGTTCTTTGCGATGAAATCAAAGTAAAATGCATATGTTTCGGCTATTGACCCACTTGACTCTAGGCAGGGAGCCCAATCAGCGGAATGAGGAAGTCAACTGAGGTCATTTGTCTAGAATAAGTCCAAACTTTAAATCAGTACTCACATCTTGATACCGAACTCTGCATTCGGACTCGCGACCTTTGCATTAGCAGCTGAGCGTTTTAAACTCACCTTGTCTCTAAAACTTCATTTATTTCTTTTAGTGACTTTTAGAAGTAATGTTGGTGTGAAATTACATTTTGGATAGGACTAACGATTCCAGAGAGACTCGCGAATAAACTCTTAGCAATATGTAGTCCCCCCCCTTTTTTTTTTTATCCCAGAACCTCTGTGTTGTTTGATGTAGTTGTTTGAATGTGTAATTATTTGGATGGTTTGCGCCAAGTGATAACAGCTCGATAGCCTTATCCACGTTGTATATCTAACAGTTCATCTTTGTGCTCCATTTGGTAGGCATCTATTGGTCCACTTATTACTCCATCTATTGTTCCATCTGTTGGTCCACCTATTGTTCCATCTATTGTTCCATCTGTTGGTCCACCTATTGTTCCATCTATTGGTCCACCTATTGTTCCATCTATTGTTCCACCTACTGTTCCATCTATTGTTCCACCTACTGTTCCATCTATTGTTCCATCCAGCATCGCAGAACCCGCTCCAAGCACTGATAATTGTACAACTAAATGGCGATAAAGTTTTAATTGCCAGGGCGTCAACAGCTATGGGGAGCCGCAGAAGCTACAATTCAAGTTTTGGGCATTAAAAAAAAAAAAAGAGTCTAGTCTACTTATTAATCTTTATGCTCTCTTTGTTGTATATGCGATTTCGGTAAATTGTTATTTTTTTAACGTAATGTTTCCCCCTTGTATTACCGGTACCACTTGAATACTTGCCCTTTGGTGAAATAGTGCAGCGCAGTACGAATACTTTCATAACGGTGATAACTTAACGGGAGAATGACGTCATAGCGGAAGCAGAAAGCACGATTACCAATCTCCATTGTTGTTTATTCTAATTCTGAACTCTGCTGGTGCTTGGTTTGATTTCGTTGTTTGTGGTTGAACGTATAATCTAAATTGAATAATAGCATCATCTCCACGGCCAAACCAAACATGACTAAAACTACCAACATTGACACAAGAAAGCAAATGACAATCTCTAGAGAGTAATTCTAGTCTGAATATAAAGTTTTCTGTAACTGTTCTTTGTTACAACAACTGATGTAGGAATGAATCTCTGCACAGTGGCGGCCTGCTTTCCAATATGTTGAAATAAATGCAAGAAGTTATTTCTATCAAGCTGTCTGTTGTTATGTATAACACACAAAGAGTGATTGATCTTCAGAACATGAAATATTTGTAGGACCTGCGATCATTCAAACGTTTTAGGGTTGTTTTTTTTCGTTTTTTTTCCTGCAAAAACAGAAAGCAAACAAAACAGAAAAATGTAGGTTAGTCCATGTATTCATCCACCACTTCAGCCTTATCTGATAAATGATCGGCTACTGACCCACATCAGTCAGGCCATCTCCCGGTGTTTGAGTAGAGTTATAACATCTATTCACGCGCCAACGTGTCCATCGGAACCAAAACCACCAAGTCATGGAACTAAACGTCAACAGAGGTGGCGCTGGTCAGCAAAAATCTCTGATAAGAGAGACTAGACTCTGTGGAATCGATTCCACTGTTTTGTTCTTCAGGATTCGACTTTATAAAGAAATATTGACAAAATCTGTTTTCAATTTTTTGCCTGTATCATTTTAGTGTTCGTACTGGCCAATATATATGTGTGTTTGTATGGGTTTTGTGATGGTTCTTCATTGATAGTTTGTTTACTTTTGTAGCGTGGTAGCTGTCATTGTTTTGTTCTAACTTGACCACATTGATTAATTAATGTTGTACTATTACACGTCATTAGCCAGTCATTCAAAAGACGATCGAAACTTTGCTTTTAAAGGATGTCGATGATTGGACAAGGCAATGTTTTTTTTGGTCTGTTCCTGTTCCCTTTAATACCATCCATCTAATTGATCGCTATTCCCAAACTGTCTCTCTAACCACGGCAATTATTCTAATTTGAATACATCCCACTGTTTATAGCTAAGAGATCAACGGTTTCCAGCAGTTTTGTTTTAGTTTTTTACTTTTTAATTATGAGTCCACATAAGCCCTGTGTAGCTTAAAGAGAATCTTAAGTCAGTTATAGTTTAGATTAGTCATTGGTATAGCTTAATTTTTTTGTATTGTGTTTGTCTGTCTTGTTTTTTTTTTTTTTTTTTTTTTTTTTTTCATGATGATTTTAAAAATCTTTTTAAGGTCATACGTTAGCTTTTGACAGTTGGAATATTCTAGAAAAGAAATTTGCGTTTAAATTCACACGTTTTTTCAAACAGAATACCGTAAATTACATAGTTAGTTACATCTTGATCCCGTCTGGGGCATAGGCAGCCAACCAAATTCCTCCATGCGCCTCGGTTCTGGGCGAGTCTCTTAAACTGTCCCCATGTCTAGCCCATCTGCTTGGCATCCGTTTCCAAATCGCTGCGCCATGTATTCCTGGGACGTGCCCTCTTCCTCTTTCCTTTGGTGGTTCCAGGTGAGGCTTTGCCTTGTTATGTTGGATGCAGGCTTTCCAAGGGTGTGGCCTATCCGTCCCCAGCGTTTCTAAAGGATATCTTCCTCAATGAGCTTGTGCTTTTGTTCTTTGCTCTTTGCCAGTTGGTCGAAGACCGCAGGCTTTGAACTAGTGTTTTACGTGTTCATAATCCGTGCCGTATTACTCGTAACATGTCCTTTGAAATCTCATTCAGAGAAGAAAGTATATATTTCCGATGGTTCCCTTCCCTAGTCCAATTGAAAGCGTGCCTCTGACGCTTCGTTGTGCTCAGTGGGCCTAGGTATCGAGGGCACCGCGTCATTGACATATATTGTATAATTTAAAAAATATATAGTCTAGAAAGTGGATGTTTCAAATACAGGCTTCCTTAGTTACTCGGCTATGTGATGGGATATGGTTTTAAATCTTTAGAATTTTTCTAAGAAGTCAATAGAATCAGGCGAAACTGCTGGGGAAATGACTTTCACAAGATCAATGCATTTATTATTTTGTTATCGCTATGTTTTGTTTTGGTAGTTTACTTATATAGCGTGTTGTTGTTTTTTTCGGATTATGCAGCAAGGGCAAACTAGCAACAGAGCTAGACAGATAAGGATAGAAAGAGAGAGGTCAAGTCTCTCCCCATTTCAGACGTTATGCTTCTCTAATCGCTATGGGCCTCGGAGTTCTATTTCTTGTGGCCATCGACCTTTTTATTTTTTCTTCCTCATTTCAAGTTCCTCTATCTAGACGACATTCTGAGTTTGTGTCCCGCGGTGTTTGATCTCGGGGAGAGATTGTCTAACGCCTAGCATCAGTGATGAACCAGTTTGATAGGACATCAGCGGATAGAGCCTGCAAGAGGCTTGACACTCAACGCTATTTACAAAAATTAAAAACCAGGGGGGAAAAAAAGTCGTTTTCTCAAAGTTTGCTTATTTCCAGGCCCGTAACTCACATCTTCTCCTCCCCCGCTCCCATGGCGACCTCTTTGAAAGATGTTGAGATTGGAGGCTAGAGTTTTATCTTGTATTAAATGCTTGGACCGGGAGGAGTGGGGGGGGGGGGGTTGAACAGTGAATGTATGACTTGTATTTGCGGAGTGGCTGGAAGGGGTGGGTAAGGTTAGGAGCGGTGAAGTGTAAGATGAAATGGGGTTTGCTGTGAGTTGAATTCTCCCGTGGGAGCAGATGAAGGGAGAAAACTCGTCATGCTTAAAGCTTTTATCATTTTGAAAAGACGGGGAAGGAAAAGGAGTTCATGCCCTTTTCCTCCACTACGAATGTTCTAATCGGCCTTATTTCATTGTATCGAGAAAACAAAACAAAAATCACACACACACAGCGGATATGATGCTTGTTGAAGGTCATTCTGTCAAATATGTTAGGAGCTAATCACCCATTGGTTGAATCCAAAGTGTACTTTCACGATCATATATAACAAGACAGTACATCACCGGATACTGGAACAACTCGGTTGAAAGATTTAGTGTTATAGATAGATGCCGTACTTGGACTGGCCACAGGTTGCATTTTCGTGCTCTGTGAGTCAGTGATAGTATTAGTGTGAGCACTTCAGTGAGCATCAAGTAGTATTCACTTCTCTGGTGTGTGTTATTTTAGATGTCAATGCTGACATGTCATGTACAGAGGATAGAGGGGAGAGAGAGAGACGGAAGGGAGAAAGAAACCTTTGCGACATTTGAACACGGGGGAGTATAGTTAGGGAATTTTCACAAAAGACTTTGTCTTCGATTCTGAAGATTGCAGAAGTTTACGAGGATTCAAAGACCCCACTGTGACCCACATATTTGGTCATTAATGACGCTGACGCTTCATTAAGTTACAGGTGGGGGAAAAAAAAAAGACGGTTCTTCATATTAAACTATTGTATTTACCAAATTAACCTTTTAGTTTCACACCGTCCTGACCCTCGACAGCTTGCATTGGAATCTGCGACTCTTTCAACTAATCATTCTTGAAACTGGTTTCTCAAATGCAGTGTAAACCAGCTTCGGCAAGATTGATGAACTCAAGTGTAAATCTATCTCAGTATAGGGTTATGACTACAGTTTCCCGATGGGTAGATTGCATTTTTTAAAAAGCGTTTCTAATTTCACCTTGTGGTTGTTGTATTATTCAACTTGAACGTGCCAACGCTAAATGTATTATTGTGTCTGCATTTTTTCAAACCTGTCAAGAGGGGGTTGAAAGTTGAGAGAGGTGAGCGAATCCTGGACATGTTTTCAATATAGGTCATGGCCAAATGTCTATCTCCTGCTTCCCTTCTAGCCTCGTATGTCATAGGCTGATATCTACGGAATGAAAGGAGATTTCAAAGTGCAGGTTCTGATTCCTGGAAACTTTGAACCAGTGGATTGCAGAGTGAGATTGTCGTGGAACTTAAACACAATAAACAAGTCGTTTAAACACACATGTTCAAATTATCTACATAGTTGTGTTGTTGTTGTTGTTGTCAATTTTTTTTTTAATGAGCGTGTCAATTTTGTCGGTTAAAGGTGTCATAGCCGCCGCCCCTTTTTCCGACCCAAAGTCATTGATTCAACTTCAATGTTGTTACTCTAGACATGTCCAAAGAAACATTGAAATTACTATTTTAAAAAAGGATATTTGATATCATCATAAACCAGGAATGGGACCAAAAAAAAAATAGACTTCACTGTTCACTATTTTAAGTTGGTTCCCACTGGTTTTTTTTTATATTGTGATAGGTTCATGCTGATCTTTAGATTTAAGTTTTAACTGATTTTTTGAGGTTGATTCTTACTTGCTTTTTATTGCGGACACATTTGTATTCACAACCTGCACAAGATAAATCTTTAGTACCCGGTGTTGTTCAATTATTTAGAGGTTTACCCTCGACAATTTTTTATTTTTTTTTGTCATTTCTGTTTCATTTTTTAAAAAAAGTTTTCCATGAATCTAATACTATTCCATACACAAGAGAATATGACCTGTGGCAGGAGTAAACAGGTGAATGCAAACTTTTTTTAAAAAAAGTCTTAAGTTAAAAAAGGTAATGAATGAAATGGAAACAAGTCAATCAAATATGTTTTCATCAAGTTTGCATTTTCATTGTTTTTAAAATATTTTTTCCAATAAATCTGGCCACTCTTCCTGCCACTTGATTTATTTTATACATTCAAAGCAACATTGCTACAAACCAGGACACTAGTTGCAGTGAACATGAAATGATTCAAATATCCAAATCATGAAGCGAACATCTCATTAAATAATAATAATAAAAGAACGTTCATATCACTAGAGCGCTTTCAAAGATCAACATAAACAAACACAAAATCAATACATTTGAGCAGCCCCCCCCCCTAACTCTCCCCCCCCCCCCGAACTGCCTGCGTCAGTCAACAACGTTCTCCCACTTACTAGACTCCCCCCCCCCCCCCGAACTGCCTGCGTCAGTCAACAACGTTCTCCCACTTACTAGACTCCCCCCCCCCCCCCCCGAACTGCCTGCGTCAGTCAACAACGTTCTCCCACTTACTAGACTCCCCCCCCCCCCCCGAACTGCCTGCGTCAGTCAACAACGTTCTCCCACTTACTAGACTCCCCCCCCCCCCTGAACTGCCTGCGTCAGTCAACAACGTTCTCCCACTTACTAGACTCCCCCCCCCCCCCCCCGAACTGCCTGCGTCAGTCAACAACGTTCTCCCACTTACTAGACTCCCCCCCCCCCCCCCCCCCGAACTGCCTGCGTCAGTCAACAACGTTCTCCCACTTACTAGACTCCCCCCCCCCCCCCCCCCAAAGTTGATCAGCAGCCACTCAATTTGTTGTTGTTCCTTCCATAAATCATAATGTCCGATTTCTAACCAATGCGATTTTTTTCTTGACTTGCTTCAATAGCAACAGATTAAATACGAAAATATAGTAGAAAGTGGCGTCCAGTGTAAGAGGAAAAACAAACGTAGGGAAGTAAGTTGGGAGAATTATTTCTAAGAGATGGAGTTTCACTGATTTACGTTTGGTAATAGTCACGCAGCACTATCACTGAGACTATATTACCGTTTAGTGTCTTGGACTTTCAAAGAAAGTATGTTAGAGATCTGCAAGATAGATAGGCTTCTGTTTTAGTAACTTAGGCTTATTTCTGCACGAATCACATTCATTAGTTAAACATTTAACAAACAAAAGATAATCTTCAACCAAAGTAAACCAGACCTGCATGGTCTCTTGTAGTTTGTGAACGAAAAAAAAAGTAACCTTACTATATCTAATATATTGTATATAATGGTCCTGTTCACATTAAACAGAAGTAATATATATTGCTATCACACGAGGCTTACCCAATGGCTTTTTTTTTTTTAATATAAATCACAATGGGTTTACTAAATGTTGTCGTTTAAGTCCATTTCTACTCAGTTTGAGTCGTCTTTGAATCACATTTGGTTCAATCCATTTAAAGTGGATTATGTTATAACCATCGAAATGAATGTCTTCATAAGATATTTGCACCATGAAATCACATTCGAATAAATGATCACATCTGTTAAACGATTAAATGGCGTTATATCCGGTTAGAACTGGCTTCATTACATTCGGATAAACCAGGCTGTATCACATTAGATAAAGGGAAAATGTTGACCCTGAAACATTGGCAGGCGGCTACAAGGTCGTGACTTATGTTTACATTTGACTATGCGAGTGTATGTTTATCTGCAGCGCGATGTCGGTCGTGTTGCTGCAAATCTCTCTATCCGAACTATGAACTCGTGGAAGGACGGCTGCCACGGGGGATGCCATAGGCCGATGATTCGTCTGCCGCTGGGCGCGACACAGGAGCGTGTGCTGATGAGAATGATTGTCGTTGACCTCGTCCGACCTGGAGAAGTCAGCGATGCTATCACAGCATTGACCGGAGTTGTAGTTGATATCGGGGCTGGCCTCCTCCCACTGCCAGGAATGGGCCTGGTGCTGGAGCTCTTGAGAGTTCAGGTTCTCCCCACCGCACACGGTGTGCCTGGTTCGCCCCTTGCCCCTGGCCCGGTACTGCAATCCAGTGAACTCGTCCTGCGCCTCTGGGACGTCCTTGAAGCAGTGGTATCTAATGGCCGCCTCGATCAGGTCTTGAACCTGGGGAAAGTTTTTAAAGCTTGCAGCAGTATACAAATGGTAGAGAACTCTCCTAGGAAGTCTAGGGTAACGTATAGAGGATAGAATCTCCTGGATTCTCCCTTTGTCCTGAAGCTTGTTTCTCTTCATCCAGTCAGTAGCTGCAACCAGTATAAGATTCTCCTCGCACAAGCACTCGTCACAACGAAGAAGATCCCTAACGGTCAGCCATTCACATGTGATCCATCTCTCTGTGTGAATCAGGTCCACGAATCGTCTCGCCAGCACGTTAAATGCCATCCTTCGGGTTTCTTCCCTGTAAACGCTCTCTTCGTACAGGTCGCATACAGTGGTCACGGAGAGGGTCGGCGGCGGGTTGGCGCAGTTGATGTCCACGGCCATGCACTTGTTGAGCAGCTGTAAGATGTAGTTCTCGCAGTGGTTGGCCAAAGCGTTCACCCCGTACTTGACGGACAACTTGAAAAGCGGCACGACGTAGTCTCTGTGCAGCCAGACGGCCCCGCTGTAAATAAAGTACAGAAATCTGCTGAACACTGCGCTGCACTCGGGGGCCTCCTGCAGGTGCAGCACGGGCTTGCTGCTGTTGTCCGACGGGGTTGTGGCCAGACTCGTGATGAGTGCGGCCAGCCGTTCGCTCTTGAGCCCCACGATGGTTTTGTGGGCGTGGAAGACTGCCTCCCCACGATTGACGTCCAAGACGATGTCGCTAAGGGACTCGCTGTTGAAGAGCGGCTCAAACGACTGCGTCGTCTTGACCTTTTTGCTGCCATCGCTCAGGCTGGCATCACTGTCGTCGTCGGGCGGGCGAGTCGGGTCAGGGTGGACTGAAGCCGGGGCGCTGAATCTTTTCATGGATCGTAGCATTCGATTACATCCCTGTCTTCATAACTGAATGAATATTCCGATACCGGTACAGCATCGTCTTTGTCAGGACCTATAGAAATATGTAGTCAAAGAAGGCAATGTCTGTGGAGGAAACAAATTAGATAGATGATAATCGACTACAATCAAGAGTTGAAGCTCAAAACAATATTTAAAAAAAACAAAAAAACTTCACATTTGAAATGGCTGGCTGACAGAGCTCGGTCGTAACTACGTATACATCTTAGGTGAGGCTCAGTTCTGTGGCTAGTTCGATGCTACATAGGTGATAGCTATACTCACGACGTAGAAGGGAAAGGATGGGGGGAGAAGTGACCAGCAATCAATTGGAATGAGCTGACAATATGAATCACTCATCGATCAGGTGCGTCTACTTCACCGACCACTTGCTGTAATGGGGTAGAGAGACTACGAGAGGGCGGACTGTGGCGTGCCTATGGTTTCCCTGTCACGTGATAGTGCCAAGGCCGTACTTAAGGGGATTCTGTCATTAAACCTCGGCCTGTCAGGCTCGGTACCAAGCGTCATTTTGGGGTGAAATAATAGTGGATTGTGTTACACTGATATTATTGACGACAGAACTAGTTAGCTTTGAGTTCACCGTTGAGATCCAAACTGTTTTGTTTCAATAAACAACATAAATAACTGCGTTCTTTTATCATCTACCCATTACAATAATGCTTTTTGTTCAGTGTAGGAGAATAGCTCCAATCTGTACTGGAGGTGGTATGAGAAACGTGCGGGATTAACCCATTACTCCCTGATGCCTCAAATGATTTCACTATCTTCATAGACAGGAATACGCTGGCCTCTTGATAAGTACAAATGTCAAGACGAATATTTGAAAGGGAGAAAAACGGCAGGGGATTATTTGATAGAGGGAAACAGGTAGGGGATTATTTGATAGAGGAATCAGGTAGGGGATTATTTGATAGAGGGAAACAGGTAGGGGATTATTTGATAGAGGAATAAGGTAGGGGATTATTTGATAGAGGCAAACAGGTAGGGGATTATTTGATAGAGGAATCAGGTAGGGGATTATTTGATAGAGGAATCAGGTAGGGGATTATTTGATAGAGGAATCAGGTAGGGGATTATTTGATAGAGGGAAACAGGTAGGGGATTATTTGATAGAGGAATCAGGTAGGGGATTATTTGATAGAGGAATCAGGTAGGGGATTATTTGATAGAGGAATCAGGTAGGGGATTATTTGATAGAGGGAAACAGGTAGGGGATTATTTGATAGAGGAATCAGGTAGGGGATTATTTGATAGAGGAATCAGGTAGGGGATTATTTGATAGAGGAATCAGGTAGGGGATTATTTGATAGAGGGAAACAGGTAGGGGATTATTTGATAGAGGAATCAGGTAGGGGATTATTTGATAGAGGAATCAGGTAGGGGATTATTTGATAGAGGAATCAGGTAGGGGATTATTTGATAGAGGAATCAGGTAGGGGATTATTTGATAGAGGAATCAGGTAGGGGATTATTTGATAGAGGAATCAGGTAGGGGATTATTTGATAGAGGAATCAGGTAGGGGATTATTTGATAGAGGAATCAGGTAGGGGATTATTTGATAGAGGAATCAGGTAGGGGATTATTTGATAGAGGAATCAGGTAGGGGATTATTTGATAGAGGAATCAGGTAGGGGATTATTTGATAGAGGAATCAGGTAGGTGATTATTTGATAGAGGAATCAGGTAGGTGATAATTTGATAGAGGAATCAGGTAGGGGATTATTTGATAGAGGAATCAGGTAGGTGATTATTTGATAGAGGAATCAGGTAGGGGATTATTTGATAGAGGAATCAGGTAGGTGATTATTTGATAGAGGAATCAGGTAGGTGATTATTTGATAGAGGAATCAGGTAGGGGATTATTTGATAGAGGAATCAGGTAGGTGATTATTTGATAGAGGAATCAGGTAGGGGATTATTTGATAGAGGAATCAGGTAGGGGATTATTTGATAGAGGGAAACAGGTAGGGGATTATTTGATAGAGGAATCAGGTAGGGGATTATTTGATAGAGGAATCAGGTAGGTGATTATTTGATAGAGGAATCAGGTAGGGGATTATTTGATAGAGGGAAACAGGTAGGGGATTATTTGATAGAGGAATCAGGTAGGTGATTATTTGATAGAGGAATCAGGTAGGTGATTATTTGATAGAGGAATCAGGTAGGGGATTATTTGATAGAGGAATCAGGTAGGGGATTATTTGATAGAGGAATCAGGTAGGGGATTATTTGATAGAGGAATCAGGTAGGGGATTATTTGATAGAGGAATCAGGTAGGGGATTATTTGATAGAGGAATCAGGTAGGGGATTATTTGATAGAGGAATCAGGTAGGGGATTATTTGATAGAGGAATCAGGTAGGGGATTATTTGATAGAGGAATCAGGTAGGTGATTATTTGATAGAGGAATCAGGTAGGTGATTATTTGATAGAGGAATCAGGTTGGGGATTATTTGATAGAGGGAAACAGGTAGGGGATTATTTGATAGAGGAATAAGGTAGGGGATTATTTGATAGAGGCAAACAGGTAGGGGATTATTTGATAGAGGAATCAGGTAGGGGATTATTTGATAGAGGAATCAGGTAGGGGATTATTTGATAGAGGGAAACAGGTAGGGGATTATTTGATAGAGGAATAAGGTAGGGGATTATTTGATAGAGGCAAACAGGTAGGGGATTATTTGATAGAGGAATCAGGTAGGGGATTATTTGATAGAGGAATCAGGTAGGGGATTATTTGATAGAGGGAAACAGGTAGGGGATTATTTGATAGAGGAATAAGGTAGGGGATTATTTGATAGAGGCAAACAGGTAGGGGATTATTTGATAGAGGAATCAGGTAGGGGATTATTTGATAGAGGAATCAGGTAGGGGATTATTTGATAGAGGAATCAGGTAGGGGATTATTTGATAGAGGGAAACAGGTAGGGGATTATTTGATAGAGGAATCAGGTAGGGGATTATTTGATAGAGGAATCAGGTAGGGGATTATTTGATAGAGGAATCAGGTAGGGGATTATTTGATAGAGGGAAACAGGTAGGGGATTATTTGATAGAGGAATCAGGTAGGGGATTATTTGATAGAGGAATCAGGTAGGGGATTATTTGATAGAGGAATCAGGTAGGGGATTATTTGATAGAGGGAAACAGGTAGGGGATTATTTGATAGAGGAATCAGGTAGGGGATTATTTGATAGAGGAATCAGGTAGGGGATTATTTGATAGAGGAATCAGGTAGGGGATTATTTGATAGAGGAATCAGGTAGGGGATTATTTGATAGAGGAATCAGGTAGGGGATTATTTGATAGAGGAATCAGGTAGGGGATTATTTGATAGAGGAATCAGGTAGGGGATTATTTGATAGAGGAATCAGGTAGGGGATTATTTGATAGAGGAATCAGGTAGGGGATTATTTGATAGAGGAATCAGGTAGGGGATTATTTGATAGAGGAATCAGGTAGGGGATTATTTGATAGAGGAATCAGGTAGGTGATTATTTGATAGAGGAATCAGGTAGGTGATTATTTGATAGAGGAATCAGGTTGGGGATTATTTGATAGAGGGAAACAGGTAGGGGATTATTTGATAGAGGAATAAGGTAGGGGATTATTTGATAGAGGCAAACAGGTAGGTGATTATTTGATAGAGGAATCAGGTAGGGGATTATTTGATAGAGGAATCAGGTAGGGGATTATTTGATAGAGGAATCAGGTAGGGGATTATTTGATAGAGGGAAACAGGTAGGGGATTATTTGATAGAGGAATCAGGTAGGGGATTATTTGATAGAGGAATCAGGTAGGGGATTATTTGATAGAGGAATCAGGTAGGGGATTATTTGATAGAGGGAAACAGGTAGGGGATTATTTGATAGAGGAATCAGGTAGGGGATTATTTGATAGAGGAATCAGGTAGGGGATTATTTGATAGAGGAATCAGGTAGGGGATTATTTGATAGAGGGAAACAGGTAGGGGATTATTTGATAGAGGAATCAGGTAGGGGATTATTTGATAGAGGAATCAGGTAGGGGATTATTTGATAGAGGAATCAGGTAGGGGATTATTTGATAGAGGAATCAGGTAGGGGATTATTTGATAGAGGAATCAGGTAGGGGATTATTTGATAGAGGAATCAGGTAGGGGATTATTTGATAGAGGAATCAGGTAGGGGATTATTTGATAGAGGAATCAGGTAGGGGATTATTTGATAGAGGAATCAGGTAGGGGATTATTTGATAGAGGAATCAGGTAGGGGATTATTTGATAGAGGAATCAGGTAGGGGATTATTTGATAGAGGAATCAGGTAGGTGATTATTTGATAGAGGAATCAGGTAGGTGATAATTTGATAGAGGAATCAGGTAGGGGATTATTTGATAGAGGAATCAGGTAGGGGATTATTTGATAGAGGAATCAGGTAGGGGATTATTTGATAGAGGGAAACAGGTAGGGGATTATTTGATAGAGGAATCAGGTAGGGGATTATTTGATAGAGGAATCAGGTAGGGGATTATTTGATAGAGGAATCAGGTAGGGGATTATTTGATAGAGGGAAACAGGTAGGGGATTATTTGATAGAGGAATCAGGTAGGGGATTATTTGATAGAGGAATCAGGTAGGGGATTATTTGATAGAGGAATCAGGTAGGGGATTATTTGATAGAGGAATCAGGTAGGGGATTATTTGATAGAGGAATCAGGTAGGGGATTATTTGATAGAGGAATCAGGTAGGGGATTATTTGATAGAGGAATCAGGTAGGGGATTATTTGATAGAGGAATCAGGTAGGGGATTATTTGATAGAGGAATCAGGTAGGGGATTATTTGATAGAGGAATCAGGTAGGGGATTATTTGATAGAGGAATCAGGTAGGGGATTATTTGATAGAGGAATCAGGTAGGTGATTATTTGATAGAGGAATCAGGTAGGTGATAATTTGATAGAGGAATCAGGTAGGGGATTATTTGATAGAGGAATCAGGTAGGTGATTATTTGATAGAGGAATCAGGTAGGGGATTATTTGATAGAGGAATCAGGTAGGTGATTATTTGATAGAGGAATCAGGTAGGTGATTATTTGATAGAGGAATCAGGTAGGGGATTATTTGATAGAGGAATCAGGTAGGTGATTATTTGATAGAGGAATCAGGTAGGGGATTATTTGATAGAGGAATCAGGTAGGGGATTATTTGATAGAGGGAAACAGGTAGGGGATTATTTGATAGAGGAATCAGGTAGGGGATTATTTGATAGAGGAATCAGGTAGGTGATTATTTGATAGAGGAATCAGGTAGGGGATTATTTGATAGAGGGAAACAGGTAGGGGATTATTTGATAGAGGAATCAGGTAGGTGATTATTTGATAGAGGAATCAGGTAGGGGATTATTTGATAGAGGAATCAGGTAGGGGATTATTTGATAGAGGAATCAGGTAGGGGATTATTTGATAGAGGAATCAGGTAGGGGATTATTTGATAGAGGAATCAGGTAGGGGATTATTTGATAGAGGAATCAGGTAGGGGATTATTTGATAGAGGAATCAGGTAGGGGATTATTTGATAGAGGAATCAGGTAGGGGATTATTTGATAGAGGAATCAGGTAGGGGATTATTTGATAGAGGAATCAGGTAGGGGATTATTTGATAGAGGAATCAGGTAGGTGATTATTTGATAGAGGAATCAGGTAGGTGATTATTTGATAGAGGAATCAGGTTGGGGATTATTTGATAGAGGAATCAGGTAGGGGATTATTTGATAGAGGAATCAGGTAGGGGATTATTTGATAGAGGAATCAGGTAGGTGATTATTTGATAGAGGAATCAGGTTGGGGATTATTTGATAGAGGAAAACAGGCAGTACCGGTAAATTATTTGATAGAGGAAAACAGGCAGTAAATTATTTGATAGAGGAAAACAGGCAGGGGATTATTAGATAGAGAGAAACAGGCAGGTGATTATTTATTTGATAGAGGTATTCTTGATTAAGATTTATATCTGCTACTAAAGTCAATCATTGATAGAAACAGAATATAAGAAAAGAGATATGTTCTGACTTTCAAATACCGTATAATGAAGTCAATGAGATATTGACACCGAACGAGACAGATGTTAGCATGCTTACAGGATATAAAATGACAAGAGAAGCTGGCTAGCCTCCCCTTCATCTGGTACCATCAATGGCCGCCTCCAAGCATCGCACTGATTGTTCATAAAAATAGTACTTAGTACCGTACCTAATGTTAACAAGTTCGGAGCCCTCGGGTGGTCCAAGAAAGTAGGCTAATCAGAACGGCGGGTCAGTCAGGGCTTACGGGTCACGCTGATCATTAATGACTCTTATAATCTAAAGTTCATTTATAAACAACTCGCCCTATTTTTGGGAAGATATGCGTTTAAGGAATTGCTAGTTAGAGATTCAGATGTCAAATTAGCCCGTTACAAAAGTGTTTTTTTGTTTTTTTTTTCCATGATCGGTGACTGCGAGTTTCTCCCATTGAGATAGAACTCTACAGGAATTGAATACCACTCTAAAATGCTTACCCATCACTGCTGCTTTCTTTTAGCTTAGAACATGTAGTGATATTAAATGTCTTTTTTTTTTCTTCCCTAAACAGAAAATAGCCATAACATAGTTGTTTGTTTCTTGTTAACTTCTAGTTATTAATCTACCAGCATGCATCATTTCATGCTAAGTCACTCTATAGTTTATTATTATTATATATATAATGTAAGAAAATTACGTGTAAGTACTTATTCAAAGTAGTATTAATTAGGGAATGGTCTTTGCAGTACGCATCCCAAGGGTGAGAAAATCTGTTGAGCTGGTGGCCCCTGCGAACTAAACTGCCCCCCCCCCCCCCAAACAATATATACGTTAGAGTATATTGGGTGCTTTAAAGTGAAACAGTTTAACACTTTGAATTTGATGACTCTGCTAGAGAGAACAAGAAGAGAAGGCGATCTGAAGAAATGTGTTGGCGATATAATGGAGGCCAAAGAAAAACGATAGAAAATGAAAGGAGAAAGAGTCAACAAAGTAAATAACGTCCAGATCACTGAAAGATCACTGAAATGACACTGAAAGATCACTGAAATGACACTGAAAGATCACTGAAATGACACTGAAAGATCACTGAAATGACAACTCAATCATAAGAAGTGCATTGTGCTATTAACACAAGAGCTTAGAACTTAAATTCTACAGCGCTGAAAGGTCAAAGTGCACACAATTAATATATGTTTATTAAAATACTTGGCTTTTCAATACTTCCATATTATATTCATTCTTAACATCGGATACACCAGAAAGTTTGCTGTTTATGAATTTCTCTCCTTGTTTGCAAATATCTAATAAAAAAAAATTAAAAACTCCAATCTCTATCTAAAAGAATAATTTTACAAAAAAGTATTTAGAAATATTAACACTATTTGTACAATCGTTTCCAATTGTGTGTACATTGGATTGCCAGACAAACTGACGTGTATACAAAGACTATGATATCGGTCCTAGATTATCTCCGAGCGCCTAATACTAACAGTACATGGGATCTCTTAACATACGGATTAAACAAGCATTGATAAAAGTCCCTGTGCCAAACAGTAGCGGCATTCCGGGACTCTTTAAACAACTTTCTACTTAACATTGAGAGCAAAACAGAAGCGGCATTCCGGGACTCTTAAACAACTTTAAACTTTACATTCAGACCAATGGTGCTCAAAATTCCAGAAGTCTTACTTTCTACTTCACATTTAAACCAGTGGTTCTCAAAATTCTAGAAGTCTTACTTTCTACTTCACATTCAGACCAGTGGTGCTCAAAATTCCAGAAGTCTTACTTTCTACTTCACATTTAGACCAGTGGTTCTCAAAATTCTAGAAGTCTTACTTTCTACTTCACACTTAGATCAGTGGTGCACAAAATTCCATGTGTATTAAAACAACTTTTGACCAGTGGTGCACAACCTTGCGATCTGATGCCATGGGCATTTCTGGACACGCGTGTCACGGGCTACCTTACAATGTTGTCCAATCCAGTGAAACCGAGACTCTGAGGCTTCGTGTGACCGTAGGCTCGAAAGCACTGCGTCACGGGTGAATCGACCTTGGGCTTGGCATTACTAATGTAGAGAAATGATTTGTTTTAGAGTGCTGGAATGTTGAATTGAGCTTTGGACATTTTGTTTTTTCTCCCTTGGTCTAACCCTAAACTTATTAGTTTAAACTGAACTAGTGCTCGTTAGCGTTTGTCAGTTTGGGTGTGGGGAGTTATGTGCCCTTTTAAATCTTCGCAAGTTTTTTTTTTTTCTCCTGCTTTCCGAGATAGATTGATAGTGTTTAACGATACGGATTGATTTTATAGCTTAAATTGATGGACTTTGTAGATAGCAATGGTTTATAAAGCTGTTTGGATTAGGTATATGCTAATGTTTAAAAAGCTGTTTGGATTAGGTATATACTAAGTGCAAGCTTCAATTTCTTCTAACTCTCATTTGTGATTGCTATCGGTCCAATCTTTTAAAATGTTTTATAGTGTGCTTAGTCATTTTGTACGGACAAGTCTTTGCTGTGTATTTTTTTTTTATTATTATATTTTATTTCATTCTGTGTTGTTTTTTTTTTAAGTTTTCCTGTTTCTCTTTTAAAGCTTTCATTTCCATTCACCCACATATACACACATGTTTGAATACCTCACCCTCGTCCCATCCTTTTTTACAGCCCAGCGCCCCCATTACTTATAGATGGAATTATTTATTGTCGTCCTTGGATGTACAGCCCTTCCTCCTTCCTTTTTTTTTCCCCACTTGGGCCCCCAGTGCTGAGTGTTCAGATGAATGTGTACACGTCTGGGAGGGAGAGAGAGAGAGAGGATGGGAGGGAGGTAGAAAACGAACTCTTGGCTGTGGTAGCCAGAGAACTCAAGGGATGCAAGAACTCTGTATTTGTACAAGACACTGCGGTAGTTGCTGTTGGTAGTGTGTGTGTGTGTGTGTGTGTGGTGTTTTGCTTTCTTCAGCGAGTCCATGTCAAGCGATGACCTGTGTTGTGGGTCAAGTATTAAATTCTTTGTGTGTGCGTGTAAATGTGTACGCATGTCTCTGTGAAGCACAGTGTGTAAATATTCGTGTGGGAAAGTGTACACGGTACAAAGGTGAAGAGCAAGTCATGGTTGATGTATTTACACGCCTAAGTTTGAAATGTGTATTCTGTTTGAATCATTCAGTCCTCAGTCTATAGACAGCAATAGTTACTAGAAGCTAGCGAATAGTTCCCAAGGCAGAATATTTTGAGATCCTTTAAAATAAAATAAACATGTTTTCAAGTGCTAATTAATGTAATAATTATAATAATAACCCACTTAATGAGACCAGATTGGGCTGTGTATTTATCGTTTTTTTAATGAGACCCAATTGGGCTATGTTTTTATCGATCTTGACAGTCCCAAAGAAAGGCAATCAGCTCAAAATAATGATCTTAATACAGATTCCATTCATCATCACGTCATTACTTTTTGTAAATAATAGTTTACTAAAAAAAATTACTCGGAAAAAAAATCATTGGCCTACTACTACTAATAAAGAGCATTAGTCGTCCTGTCCGACAGGAGGGGGTAATAAGGAAAGATACAAAACTTGTTTAAGCTAGACGCCCCGCGTTATCCTTCTTTTCCTTCTATAGAAATGATAAACATGCAACATTTAATATTTATTAAGAGAAGGTGAAGAAAATATGGTGATAAGCTCCGACGTGGAGGACTGGAACCACGGATCTCCAACTTGGCAATATGGAGCCGGATTTAGACTTGATAAGGCCCTAAGCTATCTGAGGTCCCTGGAACTATTTTTGAGAGGCCTTCAAGCAAGTGGCCCTAAGCTATCTGAGATATGAGGCCCCTTGAAATCAAAATAACTATTTTTTTCTTACAAATAATTTAACATATCCCTGGAACTATTTTTGAGAAGCCTTCAAGCAAATGGCCCTAAGCTATCTGAGATATGAGGCCCCTTGAAATCAACATAACTATTTTTTTCTTAAAAATAATTTAAAATATCCCTGGAACTATTTTTGAGAGGCCTTCAAGCAAGTGGCCCTAAGCTATCTGAGAGACGAGGCCCCTTGAAATCAACATGACTATTTTTTTCTTCAAAATAATTTAAAATATCACTGGAACTATTTTTGAGAGGCCTTCAAGCAAGTGGCCCTAAGCTGAGAGACGAGGCCCCTGGAAATCAACATAACTATTTTTTTCTTCAAAATAATTGAAACTTTCCCTGAAACTATTTTTGAGGGGCCTTCAAGCAAGTGGCGGCCCCAAGCTCTAGCGTATGTTGCCTATAAGTAAACCCAGCACTGAGCCTAGAAGCGACAAGGGTAGGAATCTTGACCATATTTCACCATATTTGAGTTCTCTCAACAACACATGTACCTCTAGTTTTGCTACTCTATGTTAACAGGCCATGTCTTTAGTCATCAGTTAGTTCTGCACTAAAAGCTTTATAAAGTCTATTTAGGTTTCGTTTAGTAGTAGAACCACACACCTCTATATCGTATATACTTTATTATCTTTTGAGAAGTTTTTAACATTAACTGCTGTGTATCAGTATGTATGAAAGGGTTGTCCATCAACTTTCCACGCAGAAAGGATGTGAAGATGACCATTAGTAGCCTAAGACTTCTTCTCTTTATGTTCCTAAACTGACATTACACACCAGTTGAAGTTTGATCTTGGTTAAAACATCCAGTAATTAGTCAACGGCGACCTACGGACTGTAGATCTAGATCTTTGTTTATTTCTGAACAGGCGTCTTGCTGTGACCTGGGAACGATCCACTGAGAAATCATTCTGTGTTTACATTCGCAGCGAGTAATAGTTCATTGTCTTTAATTCTCAAATAGTCAATCACGGTCACCTTTTGAATGGGGCGAATGTAACGTTTTCCAATACCGTTCGAACCTGACCTCTTTTATAAGCTGGTGGTAAATTTAGATTAAAAAAAAACAACCTGTACTATAGTTATATATTGCAAGTAAGAAACAGGCTTATGTAGAGATAGCGAGGCGACATACGTACATTGATGTGTTACCATTTGGACCGTTCATCCGTAAAGCTAACTGCAGGTTGCGCTGACCTCCCTTTATCTCCTGCTTTACGTTTGTGTATATATGTACAAAATGTCCGAAGTTCACAGCAATGAAAACAAATCGATTAGAACTCCAATAGGCAACGTGATGTGAAAACAACGGCACAGTTACAGAAATCGAATAGAACACTAAACGATGTGTCCACAGAAACAGGTGGTTACAAAGAAAACAGTAACTTATATATAAGTCCACTCGACAATCTCCAGTGAGTCCGAAGAAATGAAAGGAGGGGGACTACTCCTATAATCGCCTGCTTTAGTCACCTACCCGAGACATTATGTTGAGAGCGGGCCAAGAGAGTTCGACTGAAGGGAAGTAACTGCAACTCCCTTCCCCCCCCCCTCTCTCTCTCCGTTTTTCTTCGACGAAACTATTGTTTACAGGTCGAGCTACCAGACGAGTGTAAATTTCAACTGTCAGCGTTGACCTCACTTGTCAAGCCTTAAACGATTGCTTACGTTGTGTGTGCCGTGGTCCGCAGTCAACGGTTGTTTTCGCCAAAACCCGCCATTCCCCCCCCCCCTCCACCTCTCCCAAACTGGGGCCGTGTCTCTCGGTGGGCGCTAGTAGCACCGGGCTGTTAATAGCCCAAGACGCGCGCCCCTTTATTGTGAGCAAACACTTTCCCCAGGTGTCTGTTGATCCCCTCACCAAAACGCAAGGTTTCAAGGACCCGTATGAAGTAGACTCGAGACTTCAGCAACAACATTCCGTTACAAGCGCGTTCTATAACATGCGAAGGGGGGGGGGGGGGAAGTCTTATGACGACTAAGGAGATGGGTGGGGGGAAACGTGGTAGGAAGGGAAGGTGAGGGGCGAGTCCCCGATTGTGTTGAAGTGGCGACCATGCAGAAAGTAGCTTCTTCACATTCTTTCATTGTTCCCGCCGCTGAGAATGAAATGTACTCCTCCCCCCCCCCCCCCCCCCAATCTCGTCTAATAGTTTTGGCGCCTGCTTCCCGCTGTGCATCTATTGTCTCCCTTAGCCCTCTTTTCGCGGCTCTCCCCCCCCCCCCTCCCTCCACGGTAACAGGCTGTGGTCACACGTCACAGAAACTTGCCCCATTCATTGGGAGGGTAGGAGTGATATTCGGGGAGGGGAGGAGGCGTGTAAAGGAACTTTAGTTCCCCCCCCCCCCCTCTGCTCATTGGGGCGCGGTATAGATAAGGAATAGAATAAGCTCATGAATAATGCATTCTGCACTGTTGACAAATAACCACGACAGAGCGCCTAATGGACAGCAGGGGCTAATGTTTTGTTCACTAGATCTGTTGGACGATGTATGACAAAAGCTATGTAGGAAACTGAGTTTGTTAAAAACCATGTATAATATTTAATTTTTATTGAATCAAGTTCTAGTTTCCACTGGTCCAAATACAGTTAATAACTACAGTCGTTTGACTGTATGACATCATTTGTTGTTACTACTCCAAGGGAAACTACTAAATATCATATATATATGATAGGTAGCCAAGCCAAGTTCAAGCGCACTTGACCTCTCGACCACGCTTCCCACGTTGGGGAAAAGTAAAGGCGGTTGGTCGTTGTGCTGCCTACATGACACCCTCGTTAACCGTAGGCCACAAAAACAGAAGAACTTTACACTTGCACCTATCCTTTGATCTGCTGTACCGTTGGGGCACTACACAAGATCTGTCAACCTTCTTTCTCCATTCTTATCTCTCATTTGTCTTTGATATAATTTCATTTGGATGTTCTTTCTGAAAATATTAAAGCTTGCCTGGGTGCCTGCCTGCGGGGGCCGATTTTGAGTTTGTGTTTCCACACAAACTGTCTTTGTAATCTTGTTTTTTAAACTTTCATGATACTTACTAGTAGGGTGTACTGCAAATATTTTTCACGATTTCTTTACGATTTAAAATCACTATTTGATTGATTGCCTCTGCTAACCTCTAGATCCCTTATTAAAGCAATTAGCTGTCGGTTAAAACGTTGGCATATTGTTCCACAAATCTCACTTGCTAGACTTCTATTTGGTCATATTTTTTGTGTGTTTTAAAGTTACACTGTCACAGCGACAACCACCGAATCTGTCATCATGTCGTGGTATTTCGAAGTAAGGATTAGGCCTATCAACAATCAGAAGCTGTCCTGGCAGATCTAGGCTTCAGATAGTGAGAACTCTACCCATAGACCAATCCATAAGTTGTTCAGAAATGCTCGAAATTTCGAAAAATGGGAATTGCAATATTTTAAAACTGAAGATTGTTACTTTCTTGTAGAATGAAATACTTCACTGAATATATTGGTTTAGAACTGAAGATTGTTACTTTTCTTGTGGACTGAAATACTTCACTGAATATATTGGTTTAGAACTGAAGATTGTTACTTTTCTTGTGGACTGAAATACTTCACTGAATATATTGGTTTAGAACTAAAGATTGTTACTTTTCTTGTGGACTGAAATACTTCACTGAATATATTGGTTTAGAACTAAAGATTGTTACTTTTCTTGTGGACTGAAATACTTCACTGAATATATTGGTTTAGAACTAAAGAACTAAAAATTCTTCGTCTGTGTCTGTTTGTAACTATAGAGATGATTACCACTGGATGTGTGGGGCTGTGTGGGGTAGGGGGGAAATTGTATCGATTTCGTTAAAATGAACTTTTTTGTTAACTCAGTGTTAACTCAATCTGGCATTAGTGGGGGAAAAGTAAAAGCGGTTGGTCGTTGTGCTGGCCACATGACACCCTCATTAACCGCAGGCCACAGAAACAGATGACCTTAACATCATCTGCCCTATAGATCACAAGGTCTGAAAGGGGAACTTTACTTTACTTTACATCAACTGTTAAATTTCTAGACAAATCGTTAGAGCCGTTTTTTGAGATTAGCGTCGAGATTCGTTCTCATGAAGGTATGACTTGAATAGAGGTATTGTAAAAATGTTACTATATACATGTTTTAGAACATTTGACTGATATAAGATGCAATTCAAAGTAATGGAACAAAATATAACCCATGAATTTGTATGATGGATGCCAGAAGTGAAGTTCTTGATTGATTGAGTACAAGCAGCGGGACTGGTCGATTAATCAATGCAGATTCCAGCACGTTTTAACAAGAGATCGATAGAAGAGGGGGGAGGGCGGGTCATTATTGAACTTGTTGATGAAATGTGACATTTGATTGAACCCAGTAGACTAGAGTCCGTGGTCAACATGGCTCAACGAGAGCCCGATGAAAGGAGGACATTTTTATTGAATGTAGTACCGCGCCAGTGTCGAGAAGAGGGAATTGGGAGATCGGGCTTTGAAATGGGGAGGGCAGCCACGAAGTTATCACCCATGGGATTGAAATGTCTCCGACGTTGACTCGATCAATTATCTAGTCTATTAGTTTAGCTAGTGGACCGAGTAGGGTGGATTAAATCCCACTTTTTTTTTTGTTTTTGTCACCACCCCATTTACGAATTGTCTTGTCATTGGGAAGCTGTAGTCTGAGATGTGACTGGGTATCCATCTGGCTTATTGGGGAGAGATAAAAGGTTGAAGCAAAGCGTCAAGATATTGGGTTGGATTCACTTCTCAAAAGACTAAGTCTAGGTCGACAAACGTGTATGGACAATGTCAGACTTATTTGCCAAGAGCTCTGGATATCCTAGACACTTCATTTGTTCTCCCCAAGTACTCTGTAGAATTATGGATTAGAAGGGATGCTGTATCTGGTCCTAATTATATGGGTATATATTAGTTTTTTATTTTAAAAAATCTTCCTTTTTTAAATACTAGAGTGCATTCTGGTTACTATTAAACGCAGGATTGTGGTCTCACATTCAAGTGAGTAGTAATAATCTATTTACTGAGGTGAAAGATTTAGAAATTTAGTGGGGCAAGCAATCTTGACATTACATTATCAAAGCTACAAGCAGTTGGTCTTATTTCAAGTATTGGCCATATGCCGCTTTAAGCAATTGTAATTTTGTAAATGTTTGAAAAAAAGATTTTTAATATTTTTTTTTTTAAGAATTAAAATCAGAAACTTAACTGCATTAGAAAAATAGATAGAAATTAACGCACGATTCTAACATCTTCAGTGATTAAGGACATTTAAGAAATACTATGCAAGGAGGGAAAAAAACTAACACGTATACAAACAAATATAAAGAGGATTAAAAAAAAACGAACAGAAAGAGGTAGATCTGGAGTCATGTAACAATCAAGTAAGGCCAAAGATTAATTCTGTCTTAACATGAATAGTACTGTAGACAACTCCGTAATACATTGATGATGTAGGACTTGGGTGCCAACTGAACAACAAGACGTGCACAAGGGAAATAACCTATTCTCGCCACTGCTTGATATTTGTGTTGGTGGTGTTATCTCAGATCTTCGTGGCGTCACTCCACATCTGGGGAGAACCCTTGACAGGGGCTGAAGATGTATGCCGGGTACCGCATGGGAGTCGTCTGCAGGCAGAGGAAGAAAGGCGAGAGGAGTGATGAGTGACACCTCTGGGACATCATACCTGAAGTGTTAACCGGGATGGAGGAGGGAGGTATGACATCTGACCTGTGAACTTTAACCTGCCTTGCTTTGAGTTTGTAAGGCCTATGTTAACCATGTTAACGTACTACTTTACAGTGGATTTGTGATTTGTGATTTTGGGCACATCGGCACAATTTAGGCCATGTCGTGCCTGCAGTCCCTCAAGGGCCACTCTCCCTCCACACAGCAAAGGCCAAATTCCATACAGTCAAATCATTAAAATCAAGGTCTATTCACAGTTAAAATAGTAGAGGTAGTAAAAATTTAATAATTTGGTAAAAATCTAATGTAAATAGTACATGTCTACAGAATTCATAAATCAGATCTTCGTAGACAACCCCACTTCCCGGATAAAGCCCAGTACCTTCCCAGGGTCGACATTATTGAATAGTGTTTTTAAATTAGTGGCTCTAAAATATTTTTCCCTGACATCCTGGTATCTGGGGCAGTCGATGAGGATATGTTCCACGGTGAGGCGAGAGTCACAATACTCACAAAGTGGGGGCTCTTCTTTCTTCAGCACAAAAGAGTGCGTGATGTAGGTGTGGCCAATCCTAAGTCTGGACATGGTCGTGCTACCACGCCTTGTCAGACCCTTAGATGTGGACCGCCACCTGACATCCGCCACAATCTGCCTGAGTTTATTGTGAGTCTCAGCCTCCCATCGGTCCTGCCACTCTTGGTAGATGGCAGAGGCAATACTTTGTCTCAGGTCTGAGCAGGGAATTTGAGTTCCTGACACCGCATGATTTAGGGCTCTCTTTGCTTCTCTGTCTGCGGCTTCGTTTCCCTCAATGCCCACATGGGAGGGGACCCAGATGAAGGTGACATCCGTATGGTCGGCTGTTATTTGGTCCAACAGCTTCAGGCTCTTATGTACCAGTGGAATGTCAGTCTTCATCCGCCCCAAAGCTTGCAATGCAGATTTGGAGTCGGAGCAGATTATAAATTTCCTCCTTTCTGATGCTTTGACGGCCATAAGTGCAAGCGATATTGCATGCAATTCGGCCGTAAAGATGGAGCAGCCATCGGGGAGTCTACGGGAGATTGTTTTGTTCCGAAAGGAGCAGGCACACGAGACCTTTCCATCCATTTTGGATCCGTCTGTGTAGATGGTGCCACAATCTCCGTAGCTCTCTTGCAGTTCCCTAAAGTGGACTTGTAGTATGCTTGGGTCTGTATTTTCTTTTTTGAAATTAAGGAGGGATAAATTTAATTTGGGTTTATTCATTAGCCAAGGAGGATTCTGAGGGGTTTCTATTTTAGAGATTTGGTTAATGGGTGGAGTTAAATTTTGGATGGGTTCTCTCATTCGAAGGCCTAACGGCTGTATGACGTTAGGCCTTCGATTGTATAATTCTACCTCTGTGGGGTTAAATATGGAATCGAAAGCAGGGTTCGTAGGGTTGGATTTTAGCTTGACTATATACTGCATTGCAAGCTTTTTCATTCTTATATCCATGGGGAGTTCTCCAGCCTCCACATGGAGGCTTGGGATAGGTGATGTACGAAACGCGCCGAGACAGAGACGCAGGGCAGCATTTTGTATTGGTTCCAGTATTTTTAGGTACGACTTCCTTGCTGCTCCATATATTATGGATCCGTAGTATAGCTTGGATCGAATTAGACTCCGATATAGCAGCAGCAAAGTATCTCTGTCAGCTCCCCAGTCCGTATGGCTGAGCACTCTAAGTATGTTTAATGACTTTTGGCATTTTCTCTTAAGTTCCTTAATGTGGGGGAGAAAATTAAATTTGGAATCTAGAGTGAGGCCTAAAAATTTTGTAGTTTTCACGACAGGGATCTTCTTTTTGTGTATAAATAGTTCAGGGTCTGGGTGGAGTCCCCTTAAATTACAAAAATGCATACTAACTGTTTTGGAGTCCGAAAATTTAAAACCATTATTGTTTGCCCAATTTTGAATTTTGTTTAAACATAACTGTAATTTTCTTTCTAGGGTGTTCATGTTTTTCCCTTAAGTAAAAATGACAAAGTCATCAACATACAAAGAGCACTCTATGCCAGGGGACAGAGCATTTATGATGCTATTTATTTTAATGTTGAACAGGGTGACTGACAGAATGCTGCCCTGGGGTACACCCATTTCCTGGTCATGAGTGTCAGAAGTGGTGTTGCCCACTCGAACCTGAAATTTTCGGTCTTTCAGGAATTCCCCCACAATTCCACGGGGAAGATGTCCCTTAAGCCCCATAAGCTCCAGGTCACGTAGAATGCCATGTTTCCAGGTTGTGTCATAGGCCTTTTCTATATCGAAGAATACAGCTACTAGATGTTCTCTTCTGAGTAATGCATTTCTGATACAAGCTTCCAGCCTTACCAGGTGGTCAGTTGTTGTCCGCCCTTGCCGGAATCCGCACTGGTAGTTAGAGATCACTTTGTTCCTCTCCAGGTACCAGACCAGCCTACTGTTAATCATTCTTTCCATGGTTTTGAAGATGCAGCTTGTTAGTGCTATTGGTCGATAGTCAGCTGGGTCAGAGCCGTCTCTTCCCGGTTTAGGTATCGGTATAACTGTGGCTTTTCTCCAGCTGTTTGGGAAAGCGCCTGTTTGCCACACACAGTTATAGACCCCTAGCAGGACTGCCAATGAGGGTTCGGGAAGGTGCTTGAGGAACTGGTAGTGGATTTCATCTTCTCCAGGCGCTGTGTCATGTGACTTGTCTAGCGATTCCCTCAGTTCCTCAAGCGAGAACGGTTTGTTGTAGTCTTCATTGTTTTCTGACCTGAAATCAATGGAGTGTCTTTCCTCCCTGGTTTTGACTTTTTGAAACTCTGGCGTGTAATGTGCAGTGGATGACTTTTCTGCTATTGAGGATGCAAGGCAGCCAGCTATTTCTCTGGGGGACGTGACAGTTCGTCCTTGGTTTTTCAGATGCCCTATTGCATTTGATTCTTTCCCTTTGATTCGCCTTACTGCCTTCCAGACCGCTCTAGCAGAAGTTTTGGCATCCAGACTGCCGACAAAACTTCTCCAGGAATTCCTTTTGGCTGACCGTATGGTTTGTCTAGCCTTTGCTCTAGCTATTCTGAATAGCTTTAGGTTTTCCTGGGATGGATTTTTTATAAATGCAGCCAGTCGTTTTTTCCTATCGCCAATAGCACTTTTGCAGGCTGTATCAAACCATGGTTTGCTAGGCCGTTTTGGGTTTGCGGAGGTTAAGGGGACAACTTTCCTGGCTATACTAAGTAGCTTGCTAGCAAAGGTTTCAGCTGGGTTCTGTTCATCGAGGATATTTTCTGTAATATCCTCTGAGCATCTTTTTTGGAATTGTTCCCAATCGGCCTTATTCAGTTTCCACCGCTGAGGTCGTCCCAATGAGGGGAGATTGTTAGCAATGATGATTGGGAAGTGATCACTTCCCCGTAGATCATTGCTAACTGACCATTTAAAGTCGTCCAGAAGTCCAGGGACGCATACGGTGAGGTCAATGCATGTGAGAGATCCAGTTCCTGGGTGCAAGTAGGTCGGTGATGCATCATTTAGTATGCATAAATCATGTTGGAGGAAGATATCCTCCAGCATACGGCCTCTTGTGTCGGTATTGTTGGATCCCCACATGGTGTTATGGGCATTGAAATCCCCGAGGATTATGTAAGGCCGGGGGAGTTGTTTCAATAGGTCCTCCATGTCTGTTTGGTTTAATGGAGCGCCTGGTGGTAGATACAGGCTGCAGCAAGTGATAACCTTGTGAAGGGTTATCCTAGCTGCTGCGGTCTGTAGTGTGGTCTGTAGTTCTACCCTGTCATGGGGGATGCTATCCTTCACAAGGATACAGACTCCACCTGATGCTCTCTCTGCATCCTCAACATTCTTGCTGTAAGCACTGTAGCTTCGGAAGCTGATGCTATCTTTCAGAAATGTTTCCTGTAGGCAGACAGCTACAGGAGTCTCAGAGTCCATCAGTAGCTTCATTTCCTCATAATTGGCCTTGAGGCCTCTGCAATTCCACTGTACAATTCTGGAATCCATGGCTTATTCTAGATGACCTACTTGGAGCTATTTGGCTTTGGGAGGCCCCCGGAGGGGTTTCCCTTAATTCCAGTGACCTTGGTATTTTTATTCTTGGGTTTGGATGGAGAGGAGGACAACCCCCTTTTGGGGGAAGTCTTTCTCTCTGGAGAGGGGAGATCCCGCTTGTTAGAGCGGAGGTTATTTCCTCCTCGCTCACCTCGGGCATCCTCTCCGCTTTGATTTCTCCCCTTAGGGAGTTGGTCAACCTCTAATTCGGTAGAGGTTGGGGTGTCTGACTGGTTTCTCTGAGGAGAACCTGTGTCAGACATGATGTCTCCGGGTTCTCCCGGAGTATTGGTTTTGACTAGCTGCTCAGTCTCCATGCTCTCATCAGCGAGCACAGAGAACCTGTGCTTTAGCATGACAACAGGGCTTTCTTGTTTCTTCAGAGGTGTGTTCTTTGGCGGTGCTTTCTTCTGAGTTGGAGGAGGAGGAGGAGGGGGTAGTGGGGTCAATGTGTCCGTCTGTGTGGCTATGGATCTTCCTATCTTAGCAACAGCCTGGGCATAGGTCTTTGTCAAGCCGAATTGGCCCTTGGCAAGGGCCAATACAGCCGATTTCGCCTGGCTGAAGGTACATCCATTTCTTGCCTTGTACTCCTGCACGGCAACCTCCTGTTTCCACACATGGCAGTCCTTGGAGTAGGCTGAGTGGCCAGCGTAACAGTTTGGGCATTTGAACTGGGCTGTGCAGCCCTTGTCCTCATGACCTTCTCCAGCACATCTGGCACACACAGTGTTCCTCTTGCAGACTGCCGCGCCGTGTCCATAACCTTGGCACTTGAAGCACCTCATGGGGTTAGGTATGTAGGGCCTCACTGGAACTCGCCTTCACATACTCTGGCGGTGTCCTAGTTCCAAATGTGAGGATAATAGTGGCGGTTTTGACCTCCTCACCATCCTTGCGCCTGGTAATGCGCCGGGCATGGGTGACTCCTTCAATGCCCTCCACTACTTCCTTCTCGGAACATTCCAGTAGGTCCCTAGAGCTGATTACACCTCTGCTGGTGTTCAGACTCTTGTGTGGCATGACTTCCACTTGGAGATCACAGAGTCTTCTGCATCTTAAAAGCCCATCAGAGTGTATCTTGCTATCAACTTCTACTAGAAGTTCCAAAGACTTGTGTAGCTTAGACACACTCTTGGGCTCTCCCACTACTGACTTAAGTCCCTTGTAGATGACAAAAGGGCTCATCTTTGTCAGACTTTTCCCCTCCTCTGTGCACCTAACCACCAGAAATGATGGCCAGGTAGCACAGCTTTTTGTGGCCTCCTCCTTTCTGTCCTCCATACGGCGTCTTTTGCCCAGACATAGGTCTGGGGTAAGTAGTTTTTTTGAAGTTTTTTTTTCCATAGGTGTTATTTATTAGTTCGGCACATGTGCTCCCCACCCGCCATCGAGTCCAACAAGGGGACGGGCCATTCGGAAGTCCAGAATGAGCCCGCCAGGGCTACACATGTGCTATACTCAGTCAGCTACTGCATCGGACATGTGCCCGATACAGTAGCTCCCTGATTGACCCTCCAGCCACCGCCCTGGTAGCTCGGCATGACCAGCCGGTTGACTCAGAGCGGGCCATCTGGGCCTCAGGTCTAGGGGAACTTGGAGCCAAAGTATTGTGTTGTGGTGGTTTATCCTCAGATAGCCACCACTCAAACACCAGGATCTCAGTTTAACGTCATGTCTCGGGACGACTTTACAGTGGAAGATGAGTGTTTAGGTTATGTAATAATTGTTTGTGTGATCAGGTTTTGTCATGGAGACATCCGCTTGAAGACACACCTCAATGAACTTTTTGGATACATCATGAAGATACTGACATCCACTTCACGTTATTGCAGACACACCTCAATGAATTTTCGGACACATCATGAAGATATTGACATCCACTTGACGTTATTGCATAATGAACGTTTTGGACACATCATGAAGATCCAGTTGACTTCTTGACAAACACAAATGGTATGATTTAGTAGGCACGATACAACGTTTATAGTAGACACTACAATAAGACCATACCGTAGTCACACTGCAGACAGTACAGTGCAGATAACTATCAAATAAACACCAATAAGTAAAAGTTAACAGACACACTACATTTTGGTGGACACTACATTACAACCAGAAGCCTTATTGCACTTGCATATTTTTCCGCATTTCTATTTGTTGTGATTGACTGCTTTTGTAGCGCATTTGTGCTTTGTGGTAAGTAAAAGTAACATTGTTCAATTTATAACAAACACACTGCCTGACTTGGAGGCAGCGTCATAGTCCACGCATTTCTGTCTTACTCGGTACCTGCGCTGCTATATTACAGGACAACCATACTGAGGTAGTAAAGCACTTAGCCCCCGTACCGGGGGCACCGGGTTCGAATCTTGGTGAAGACGGGGATCTTTTGTCCACCAAGGTCTAATGGTTGCCTGATATTAGTTGGGTAAAAGTAAAGGCGGTTGGTCAATGTGCTGGACACATGACACCCTCGTTAACCGTGGGCCACGGAAACAGATGCCCCAGAGGTCGCAAGGCCTGAAATGTTAAGTTTACTTTGTATGATGTGTATGGGTGTGCTTACGTTTGACAAAGTTGGAGAAGGAAGAAGGGGGATTACCCGCTCCGACACAACTTAATGCGACACTGTCAACCACTGACAACCCACTCTTTGCGAGTTGTAGAATCTAAATGAGTAATGAGTCCTAGGGGAGCCATATAGTCCGACGCACTGGCCACGGGTCAACCAATGAATTGAGTATTTACCCTCCTCTCTCAAGTAATCGCCATAATCTGATTTATTCATGTCCACTGGGTGTTTAGTCCAGTTCTCATTGACCGCTGGATGGTGTCCATAACCTTTACTAAACTTGAAGAATGGTCAAGAGGTGAGCTGGTCGAGAGGGAAAGCTCTTGGCTACCTTATTTGGGGGTTACCAGTACAACTTCTGGCAGAGGCTAGTTTTTTTGTTTTTTTTTTGGTTTACTTTGAGATATTAGAACTAAAGCAGTTGTAGTATAAATCATCTCATCTTGACATTTGTTGGACCAAATAAAAGTAGTTAGTTGGGGGGGGGGGGGGGGGATAACATACCGCTCTGGATAACTTTTGCCACATAATGGGCTGCTCCATTCGATGGAAAGGGAATGTGCTTACACTACTTGGTCAGTTGATCATCCACACTTCATCCAGTTCTCATCGACAGCCTCACTTGCTGAGTGAAAGAAAAGAAGTTTCTCATACATTTAACAGTCGATGTACTTGGAGCTAGCTCTATTGTTACAAGGACCTAAATCTTTTGTTACATAAACCTATCTTTAGTATAATGTGGACCTAGCTTTAGTGTTACAGAGGTTTTTGGAGGTGAATACGTCTATTTTACAAAAATTAATTCTGATGAGCCAATATCCAAGTGTGTGCCAGAGTTCCTTGATTAGGTATAGAATGAACAGAATTCCTCTTTACGAAATAAAATAAATTGAAGCCTTGAAGTAACAATCATGAAAAGATTAGACAAGCAATAATACACTTTTAAATTCTAATTCAATAGTAGATTCACAAAATTAGACTTAACATGAAGCTTAAAACTTTTAAATTCTAATTCAATAAAAGATTCACAAAAGTAGACTTAACATAAAGCTTAAAACTTTAGAATTGAATGGATCCTGATATAAGCTCGTCGCTTCAATGAATAGCTTTCAAACTGAAAGTTCTAGTAGCGGAATCTAAATAAACAAGATTACAAAGACAGTTTGTGTGGAAACACAAACTTAAAATCGGCCCCTGAAGTGGTCTACCCAGGCAGGCTTCAATATTTTCAGAAAGAACATCCAAAATGAAAGCATATCAAAGACAAATGAGAGAAAATAATGGAGAAAGAAGGTTGACAGATCATGTGTAGCGCCCCAACGGTACAGCAGATCAAAGGATAGGTGCAAGTGAATGCAAAGTTAGATGTGAACCTGGCCTAACTAGTTCCCCTTTCAGACCTTGTGGTCTATATGGCAGATGATGTAAAGTTCATATGTTTTTTTGTGGCCTACGGTTAACGAGTGTGTCATGTAGCCAGCACAACGACCAACCGCCTTTACTTTACCCCAACTAATATCAGGTACCCATTGGAGCTGGGTGGACTCATAGGCGCCCAAGGATTCCGAAGTTGAAAATCCCAGTCTTCACCAGGATTCGAACCCGGGGCCCCCGGAAGTCAGGCGCTTTACCGCTCAGCTAACGCGCCTCTCCTGACCTAACTGAAGTGATGTAATTGTGTAACATTCTCGCAATAAAAAAAATGTACGAAAATGAAGTTTACAAGATTTTTATTCGTTTTAATTTAGGTCTAGTTTATAATGCATACTAATTAGCTTTTTCTCTTTAAAAAAAACTGCTTGCATAACTGATTTTAAAAATTAGATTTTTCGCTTTCAGAACAAAAAAAAAAAAGCCTTTGCATCAGAACTTTGAATGGTCTAAAATGTTGTGATGTCGGATTTTCAATATCTTTCCTAGTTTACGAGATCTAAACGGGACGGACGGACAGACATTTCGCACAAAACTAATAGGGTCTTTTCCCCTTTCGGGGGCCGCTAAAAAAAATGTCTCTATTGTGTAGGAACTTAAGCTACTAGAAATCAAGATGTAAAAATCTGTTTACATCTGTTGCAGCTTTGACTCGAACACACGTGAGTATTCGATATACTATGTACTTGGTACTATGTATCAAGGGATGATTGTTTCCCGTGATCAATCCTTAACCCAAAAGCTTTCTTTTCCTTTTTGTTCATTTAGATCTATTTAAGGATTGAAAATATGATTGCGATCTTTAATTCGACACAAATGACCGTCTACTTTTAAATTAAAATTAAAAATGACTTTCAAAATTACTTACAAACACACAAACAACAACAAAAAATCTGATTTGTTTCAAACAACTTGCTACACAAAAAGACAAAAAAAGTTTCTTCTTTCTGGGGATTTTTTGGGGGTTTGTTGAACATCCATAATGTCTGTTCTTTCATCAGCCCGCCAAATCACTAACTGATTTTTTTCCCTCAATGACTTAAACAACTGGCGTCCACAGGTACATAGTAGCGTCACTAACAAACATTACACAGGCGTCAGAGTTTCTACGTCACATCTATCTTCTGGAAATATCTAGGGAATACAAACTTGAGTTTTGTTGTTGTTTGTAGATCTAGAGATTACCAACTATAATTTTGTTGTTGTTTGTAAATAATTATTAGCAAGGGCTACCAAAATGCATATAAAACACACATACACCTAGGCCTATCACATACTGGTTACTAAAAACATTCAACCATATCATTTCAATCTAATTCAGAAGTTTCTTGGACTTGTTACAACAATGTTTTTTTTTCTATATTGTCTTTACTTATTCTCCCACTCCTCCCTTTTCCCCCTATATACTTAGTCTTCAAAAACTTCTTTCTATGTCCATTGTCCAGAAATTTTTTTTTTTATTTGCTTCTAAACCATGATGAGTATTTATGACTCTTGGGATAGCAGATCTATCTATCTATCTATCTATCTATCTATCTATCTATATATATATATATATATGTTTATATATATATATATATATTGGTGGCTCAGTAGTACAGCGCTTGTCTTCCGAACCGATGGGTCTAATAAGTACCTGACTTTAGTTTTGGAAGGCAGAGTCGGCTGGACGTTGTGCTGGCCACATGACAACCTCCTTAGCCGTTGGCCATAGAATGCCTCCTTCAACGGGAAAAAAAACAACGTCCATTATAATAATTTTTGTTATTGTTTTATTTATTCTAAGCACGTTCTGTAGCTCTCACAAGGCGATCACCAAACACATTTGTGTAAGATCGTATTACCATTATACATTGATATCTCCCCCCCCCCCCACCCCAAACTGATTGCTTTCTCCACATTCTCCACATCACAATAGAGTCGATGGTCTCTCGAGGGGTTCAACGAAAAAAAAAGGGTGACTGTTTTGCTGCCCGTAAGCTGACGTGCAGTAAGATAGACCTACTATCTCAATGTATCATCACTTAGGCTCTAGCCGACAGTTTTGTGTTGTTTTTTTTCCCGTCCCCTTGTTGTTGCTGACACCGCAGTAGCAGCTTTCGCTGCTCAAGTGTGTACAGATTATGTCCCCTGTTGCCGGTTAGCAGACAGACGCCAAGAAAAAGGAAAACAGAAATACGAGGGTGGAGAAACAAATCTTGTCAGGCCCACCCAACTCCCCCCCCCCTTTTTTTTTATATCATCCGTTATCCCCCATCCTCTCTTTACGTCCTTTTTTTCCCCCTCATTTTCCTCTCTTCTCGAAACACTAATGATATTAATCCGAGAGTAGTACTGTAGTTTAGTCATAATTTAGCGGCATAGCATACTCTGACTCAGTGTCAACTTTGTAGTACTAGGGTCCTCCAGTGACTAGGAGGGAAAATAGGTTTGGGGGGGTGGGGGGTGGAGCCGGTGGGGGGAGAGTTGTCACTGAAATAACGTCGTCCTGAGAAATGGGTCCTACAAAGACGAGGCAACTCTTGTAAGCACTACAAAACAAAGAAAGCGAAACTTGTATGGGAAGTTGGCTTAACGCTTCTAATTTTTTTTTTTTTTAAATATTTGTATAGGCCGGTGAGTCTGAACCATCAGTTAGATTTAATAACAACATTGAACCCAACACACTCGACACTTATTCATTTGTATTTTTCATCGACTTGTCCCATTTTGTCTTTGATACTTTGCAAGCCAGTGCGGAGTAGTCTTTGATTCTCCATACCTTCGCCACCTTCCCTTCGTCGTGTTAATTCAATATTTGACGTTTTCTGGACTCACGCCTTACTCCAGTAGCATTTGTGAAGAAAGCGTTCTTATATTTATTTGTTCTAGATTATGGAATAAGAAATGTGTTTTTTTAAAGCTTTTTTTTTTTCTTTTGCTGTTAAAATCTTCTTTCTTTGTGTATTTCCGTGTGTTTCTATCTCCTAAAACTTCTCTCTCTCTCTCTAGCTTCGTTGGTTTTTACTTATGCGACTTGATTAATTATTAGTTAATAATCATGTCGATTGTCTTTAATAGTACGCAGAATAATTGTCAAGTCGTTTCCGCCTAATTTCTCTTTGCGTTACGGCATTGAATCCCAAGATAAACTCTGCCCTCAGTTTGACTCCCTCACAGCCCATCCTTAATGATTAGCGGGCACATGCTAGAGGGTTAGAATGTCAAAGTAGCACAAATGGCTATATGGCACACTTTGGGTATCCAGGACAAACATCTCTGTACACAGAAACAAAAACAAATGATGATGACATTACATTTTAAACCCAGACACAGTTTTTAAAAAAAACAACACAAAAATTTGTACAAAAAAAAAATACTTAACAAAACAAAGCTTGTCTAAGTAGAAGAGCTCCGCATTTACAACTATCTCTCAATAAAGGAGAAATTATTTCCTTTCTTCGAAATCAAACAAAATAATTAATAACCAATTTATAATTGTCTAATTGGTTTTTATTGATTCGTATTTTGTTAGGTGCAATAAATAATTGTTCAAAGTTTCAACTTGATCTGTGAATGGGTGTGAGAGACTTAACGGGCTCAAATCTTTTATCTAACTGACATCCTGGCTGATGCTGATATGCTTGTAACGAGCTCTAGAATTCGTCAAACTCTTTAAAAAAAAAAATAACTTCATCTAGTTTGATAAATTTCAAGTCTGCAATGTTTTCTAAACAGACGTGCACATGTTGCCTCAGTGACTCAATCCCAAAAAAGTTGAGTTCTGCGATCCTAATCAGACTGTATACTTCTGCAAGGTAACCCTAATGTTAGTTGCTCTCCCCCCCCCCCCCCCCCCCCGCCCGCCCACTTAAGCAAGTAGTTTGTTATAAACTCAAGACTCGTGCAACTTTCTGCCCAGGCGTACACACTGCTCTTAACTTCAACGAGGGGGGTGGGGTGGAAGATGACACCGGGGGGGGGGGGGGGGATACCATGCATAAATCCAGTCAGGTTAAATAATATAGGCCAGTGATGCCCACGACTTTTCGGTCTAGGGGCCATGTACATTTCCGACACGTTTTTCACTTTCGCGTCTCCTCATATAGAAGTCGTCGAGTTCAATGAAACCGAGGCTCTAAGTCGTCGAGTTCAATGAAACCGAGGCTCTTAGTCATCGAGTTCAATGAAATCGAGGCTCTAAAGTCGTCGTATTCAATGAAACCGAGGCTCTAAAGTCGTCGTATTCAATGAAACCGATGCTCTTAGTCATCGAGTTCAATGAAACCGAGGCTCTAAGTCGTCGTATTCAATGAAACCGAGGCTCTAAGTCGTCGTATTCAATGAAACCGTTGCTCTTAGATATCGAGTTCAATGAAACCGAGGCTCTAAAGTCGTCGTATTCAATGAAACCGAGGCTCTAAGTCGTCGAAGTCAATGAAACCGAGGCTCTTAAGTCATTGAGTTCAATGAAACCTAGGCTCTAAGCCATCGAGTTCAATAAAAACCGAGGCTCTAAGTCGTCGAAGTCAATGAAACCGAGGCTCTAAGTTGTCGAGTTCAATGAAACCGAGGCTTTGCAGCTTCATGACGAACAGTAGGTTGAAAGTTTCAAGAGGTCCGGATGGCCGTAGTTTGGGCATCACTCTCTGAATACTTTCATTAAAAAAGTAATTAAAATGAAAAAAAAAATATCCGGCACTACAAAAATAGCTGTGGTCGGATCGAGTTACATTGACGAAGTGTGTGAATTGAAAATGACAGGGCTTTTTGTATAAGTGTGTATGTGTGTTTGATAGTGCGATTGTTAAAATTCCACCGGTGCCTGGATTTAGCGGAACTAAGCCCACTGGTTCAATTCTCTTCTTTAGACTACGTGGGCTTGACAAAACTCGACCGGCTGGCATCGCTAAATGACAGCCCGCTGAGGGTAGAAACATCGCGTTCATATTTAGATATAGCTAACTTTGTTTCGGTGGTGGGCGCCATTAGAATAGCTCCTCAGCAGGGTGCGGTCGTGGTGGATGTGTGGTAGGCCTGCCTGCAACTCTGCATGTTGTTATTTTTTTCTTAAAGGGCTCAACCATTTATGACATCTACTTTTTGGTCTGGCCTCTCCCATCTTTTTTTTTTTCTCTCGGCGCACGCAAAGATCTCCATCTCCTAGCAACTTGAAGAACTCTTAAATAAACTCCCAGCCGAACAATTATATTTATGTCCATTTGTTTGTTCTAAAATATAGGCCCTAAATATGCGGATGTGACACTTGTAAACCCTATTTCAATGTTACGATTTAGAAATCTAAATATTATATAAGTCAAGATGTCACTAACTTATAATTAGGGGATTGAAAAAAAAAAGTTTCTAGTATTAATAGATACATCTTGGTAAAGGGTTGAACTAACATGACAGTTGTCACGAGTCGAGTCTGTGACCTATTTCGACCAGTTTCTAGAAGCTCGTGCAAGTGTCCAGCGTAAACAAGTTTATTTTAGATATCCAATCGAAGAAAGAGGTTAAGGGAAAAAAAATAGCACACGTCAGCTTCTAGAAGGTCAAAGTTACTAAAATAATAATCGGAGAAGGTTCCAGGATTCTGGAACGTACGATCAAAGAAAGTATAAATTAAGGGAAAGTGAGTTAGACGGGGTAATCACATAGTAGTAGTTCTTGTAGAGCGTTGGTCCTCACACAGTCTTCGATTACTAATACGTTTTGTGATATTAGCGGGTCCATTAAGTAAAGTTTTAGTATTTGAAGTTAAAGTTATACTAAGTAAAGTTTCATGTATCATTTAAGTTTTATGTATGAAGTATCAAGTCAAGTTGTTATTGAATTAAGAAGTTAATTTTGATGTGAAAGTTGAAGAAGTTATTAAAGAAGTTTGAAGAAAATACAGAGAGATGTTTCTTTCTTCATTTCATTGAATTGTCAAGTATTGAGAATATAATCCCCGGCAAATGTGCTCGTCACAACAGTGTTGTGTTTAAAGAATTGACCTTTTTTTTCTGTCTACTGTATAAAAAAAGAAAAGAAGTTGGAGTTCTAACAAAAATCTAATAACATCGTTAATCCCAATCCTTAATGAGACATTGAAGGATTGATTCTAATAGGCGACATAGATAAAATAGTTTCAATAGGAAACAATGAAGGCCTTTTTTCACATTGAAGGCCTAATTACTTGTAGACTTTGAAGGCCTAATTGTAGACTGGAGGCCTAATTACTTGTAGACTTTGAAGGCCTAATTTCACTTTGAGACCTTGCAGAACTAATGCCACTTGGAGAAATGGAAGGCCTAATTACACTTGGAGAAATGGAAGGCCTAATTCCACCTGAAAGAAATGGAAGGCCTAATTACACTTGGAGAAATGAAGGCATAATTCCACTTGAAGAAATGGAAGGCCTAATTCCATCTGAAAGAAATGGAAGGCCTAATTCCACTTGGAGAAATGGAAGGCTTAATTCCACCTGAAGAAATGGAAGGCCTAATTCCACTTGGAGAAATGGAAATCCTAATTCCACTTGGAGAAATGGAAGGCCTAATTCCACTTGGAGAAATGGAAATCCTTATTCCACTTGGAGAAATGGAAGGCCTAATTCCACCTGAAGAAATGGAAGGCCTTATTAAACATGAAAGAAATGGAAAACCTAATTCCACCTGAAGAAATGGAAGGCCTAATTCCACCTGAAGAAATGGAAGGCCTAAATCCACATGAATAAATGGAAGGCCTAATTCCACCTGAAAGAAATGGAAGGCCTAATTCCACCTGAAAGAAATGGAAGGCCTAATTCCACTTGAAGAAATTGAAGGCCTAATTCCACTTGGAGAAATTGAAGGCCTAATTCTACTTAAAAAATTGAAGGCCTAATTCCACTTGGATAAATGGAAGGCCTAATTCCACTTGGATAAATGGAAGGCCTAATTCCACTGGGAGAAATGGAAGGCCTAATTCCACTTGGAGAAATGGAAGGCCTAATTCCACTTGGAGAAATGGAAGGCCTAATTTCACTTGGAGAAATTGAAGGCCTAATTCCACTTGAAGAAATTGAAGGCCTAATTCCACTTGAAGAAATGGAAGGCCTAATTACACTTAGAGAAATGGAAGGCCTAATTACACTTGGAGAAATGAAGGCATAATTCCACTTGAAGAAATGGAAGGCCTAATTCCATCTGAAAGAAATGGAAGGCCTAATTCCACTTGGAGAAATGGAAGGCCTAATTCCACTTGGAGAAATGGAAGGCCTAATTACACTTGGAGAAATGGAAGGCCTAATTCCACCTGAAAGAAATGGAAGGCCTAATTACACTTGGAGAAATGAAGGCATAATTCCACTTGAAGAAATGGAAGGCCTAATTCCATCTGAAAGAAATGGAAGGCCTAATTCCACTTGGAGAAATGGAAGGCCTAATTCCACCTGAAGAAATGGAAGGCCTAATTCCACTTGGAGAAATGGAAATCCTAATTCCACTTGGAGAAATGGAAGGCCTAATTCCACTTGGAGAAATGGAAATCCTTATTCCACTTGGAGAAATGGAAGGCCTAATTCCACCTGAAGAAATGGAAGGCCTTATTAAACATGAAAGAAATGGAAAACCTAATTCCACCTGAAGAAATGGAAGGCCTAATTCCACCTGAAGAAATGGAAGGCTTAATTCCACTTGGAGAAATGGAAGGCCTAATTCCACTTGAAGAAATGGAAGGCCTAATTCCACTTGGGGAAATTGAAGGCCTAATTCTACTTAAAAAATTGAAGGCCTAAATCCACTTGGATAAATGGAAGGCCTAATTCCACCTGAAGAAATGGAAGGTTTACTTCCACCAGAAGAAATGGAAGGCCTAATTCCACTTGGAGAAAATGAAGGCCTAATTCCACATGAAAGAAATGGAAGGCCTAATTCCACCTGGAGAAATGGAAGGCCTAATTCCACCTGGAGAAATGGAAGACCTAATTCCACTTGAAGAAATGGAAGGCCTAATTCCACCTGAAAGAAATGGAAGGCCTAATTCCACTTGGAGATATGGAAGGTCTAATTCCACATGAAAGAAATGGAAGGCCTAATTCCACCTGGAGAAATGGAAGACCTAATTCCACCTGGAGAAATGGAAGACCTAATTCCACCTGAAAGAAATGGAAGGCCTAATTCCACCTGAAGAGATTGAAGGCCTAATTACACTTGGGGAAATGAAGGCTTTATTCCACCTGAAAGAAATGGAAGGCCTAATTCCACCTGAAAGAAATGGAAGGCCTAATTCCACCTGAAAGAAATGGAAGGCCTAATTCCAACTGACAGAAATGGAAGGCCTAATTCCAATTGGAGAAATGGAAGGCCTAATTCAACTTGGAAAAAAATGGAATGCCTAATTCCACTTGGAGAAATGAAAGGCCTAATTCCACATGGAGAAACGACCTGACCATACCCCTTTTGTTCAGACCTACATTTCACTGAACTCAGGATTAGATCTAAAGTTTCCTTTTCGTCTTTGACTCGCTGCATTATGAATTACAACAGAAGCGATGGAAAGACGTATACCTTATGAGTGAGATGATTCATGTTTAACATCACTTATTAAAGCAAACATTTCCAAGATACAAATTCATACTAACAAATAATAGGATCTGGTTAACTTTTCAGTAAGCTTTTAAAAACAAAGATAATAATAAAGAATAAATTAATAAATTCTTGCACACTCCCTCTTCAGTGCTAAGACAAGCAATAACATCAAGCATCCCTTACCGTAAGATACAGGCGATAGGAAAAGTAAAAAAAAATACTGAACTTGATAGCAAAGACTTCGTTTGAAAATCAAAGCCAGTTATCCACTCAAGCACCAAGTCAAGCTGAGAACTACACTGAAGTAATTACACAATTTTGGATCCAGTTCATGTTTGTCTCTTGTGATTATTATAATCACTTAAATAATATCTTAAAATAAGCGTCTTAAAGCATAAGTTGTAAACAAACAAACAAAAAACATTAACTATAATTACTATCATATCACTTTGATAAAAACCACATCACTTTGATACCATCACATCACATCGATAACCATCACATCACTTTGAGAACCATCACATCCCTTTGATAACAATTACATCACTATAATAACCATCACATCACTTTGATAACCATTACATCCCTTTGATAACCATCACATCACTATAATAACCATCACATCCCTTTGATAACCATCACATCACTATAATAACCATCACATCACTTTGATAACCATCACATCACTTTGATAACCATCACATCACTATAATAACCATCACATCACTTTGATAACGATCACATCCCTTTGATAAACCATTACATCCCTTTGATAAACCATTGCATCCCTTTGATAAACCATTACATCCCTTTGATAAACCATTACATCCCTTTGATAAACCATTACATCCCTTTGATAAACCATTACATCCCTTTGATAAACCATTACATCCCTTTGATAAACCATTGCATCCCTTTGATAAACCATTACATCCCTTTGATAAACCATTACATCCCTTTGATAAACCATTACATCCCTTTGATAAACCATTACATCCCTTTGATAAACCATTACATCCCTTTGATAAACCATTACATCCCTTTGATAAACCATTACATCCCTTTGATAAACCATTACATCCCTTTGATAAACCATTACATCCCTTTGATAAACCATTACATCCCTTTGATAAACCATTACATCCCTTTGATAAACCATTACATCCCTTTGATAAACCATTACATCCCTTTGATAAACCATTACATCCCTTTGATAAACCATTACATCCCTTTGATAAACCATTACATCCCTTTGATAAACCATTACATCCCTTTGATAAACCATTACATCCCTTTGATAAACCATTACATCCCTTTGATAAACCATTACATCCCTTTGATAAACCATTACATCCCTTTGATAAACCATTACATCCCTTTGATAAACCATTACATCCCTTTGATAAACCATTACATCCCTTTGATAAACCATTACATCCCTTTGATAAACCATTACATCCCTTTGATAAACCATTACATCCCTTTGATAAACCATTACATCCCTTTGATAAACCATTACATCCCTTTGATAAACCATTACATCCCTTTGATAAACCATTACATCCCTTTGATAAACCATTACATCCCTTTGATAAACCATTACATCCCTTTGATAAACCATTACATCCCTTTGATAAACCATTACATCCCTTTGATAAACCATTACATCCCTTTGATAAACCATTACATCCCTTTGATAAACCATTACATCCCTTTGATAAACCATTACATCCCTTTGATAAACCATTACATCCCTTTGATAAACCATTACATCCCTTTGATAAACCATTACATCCCTTTGATAAACCATTACATCCCTTTGATAAACCATTACATCCCTTTGATAAACCATTACATCCCTTTGATAAACCATTACATCCCTTTGATAAACCATTACATCCCTTTGATAAACCATTACATCCCTTTGATAAACCATTACATCCCTTTGATAAACCATTACATCCCTTTGATAAACCATTACATCCCTTTGATAAACCATTACATCCCTTTGATAAACCATTACATCCCTTTGATAAACCATTACATCCCTTTGATAAACCATTACATCCCTTTGATAAACCATTACATCCCTTTGATAAACCATTACATCCCTTTGATAAACCATTACATCCCTTTGATAAACCATTACATCCCTTTGATAAACCATTACATCCCTTTGATAAACCATTACATCCCTTTGATAAACCATTACATCCCTTGCGAACTTTAGCTTGGGATTCGTTTCATTTACCGACACACACACACAATTATTTTACTAAACAGCGGAATGTTTACCGGTCTTCTTCCATGAGCCCCATTTCATTATATGGATGAAAGTATTTGGACGTCATAAATGAATGATCCCTAAGCTAGACCTACTGAATAAGCAAGAAGATTCGTCTTGTTCCCCACATGTCACCATCTGTTCATCTCTTTTTCAGCTGGTATGACAGTATGAGAAAGTTGTCATACGCTTAGGTGGACGGAAGGACGGCTGCAGCGATGGATGGATCATTTGTAAATGGAAAAGATAGATACATCGGATTGCATATAGGCAAAGAGAGACTTAGAGGGAGAGAATTCGTGGTCCGACAAACTTACTTGCTATTTATAGTGAAATATCCTGAACAAATAAGTATGTACATCTGAAAGGGCTGGCTTAAGGCTGCGGGCTATTTCCCTTATCGTTCAAATGTCAAAAAAAGGATAATTTCTCGCCCAGGGTAGGGGTATGAGGAGGACGCCCACTGAGCTCCTGGCTCTTACACTGGGACAGAACAGTTAGATATGGACAGTAATATATTACAACCATTGAATATAGAATCGCATTTGGGAGATCCCCGCTGGATATGATTCAGCAATCAATAATAAATTGGCTAGACCTGCCATCAGCGAAGAATGTAAAAAAAAAATGGCCGACGTTGATAATCTCCGATAAGGCGAACTATTTTTTTTTCCTTTCTGTTCGTCTGTAGACATGCGATTCAAATCAGACGCTACAGGAACTGTCTATAACCTGCTAAATAAACTGTCCTTTAAGTTGAATGGGACAGATAGAGCAAAGTAACGTGGATTTTGTTTGTTTGACGAATCATTTATCATTCCAGTCGGAAGTTTATTGACATGGCCGTGGGTTGACAATGACTGGCACGTTACGGAGATCGCGTCAGCTCTTGAAGTTGGATCTAGACGAGTAATGTAACTAAATGATACGGTCAACGTTGTGTGTGTTATGTCGTTCTTGAATGAGACTCGAGATTCTCAATGCTTGAGGTGAAGTTGCTGCACACTGTTTATCAACCCCCACTCGTCTCACCTCATTGGACTCCCTTGTGAGCGGTTTTAATGTGGCGACCAAGTGGTTACTTGTTCTTGAGAGACTCCACATCGTATCAGCACATGTCCCCTTTACATCATCGCGTGAGCGGTATTTCGTAAGATGGTGGGCATATAATAGAAACATAAGGAAGCTTCTTTGGTATACTCAACCTCTTTAAGGACTAACCCATTTGTAGTACTAGAGACATTTCACTTGTCGGACAAAATGACCTGTTGGGGTTTATAATTCCGCGTTCACTATTGCCTGCATGGATTCTTCTTCTCATCCTAGTCAAAATGAAAGACTATTCTTTCTGTAGAAGAGAAAATGATTGCAGATGGACGTTTTTATTACTGCTGAACTGGGATTCTGTTCAATTATACGCGCGTATGTTGGAGACAAATGAACACAAGTAGCACTTTGCGTTACTTCTTTGAATTAGTAACCATCAAAGGGAGAGTACCGGAAAACAACATCCTTCTGTTTATATAATAGCAACACACACTTTGAAGTAGCTTGTTTCAGCGGCTGGTATGTTTGTGTTCAGTTTTTTATTATTATAAATTGGCTTCGTGTACCAGCTTTTATTGCCTGACGTGGGCTTTTCTAAAGTTGTGTTCCCACAACCTGATGAGCCAAGATCGTCAATTGTTTATAGACCATCTTTATGTTATCTTTTACAAATACAACACATTCATACAGTTGGGCAAAATGTGCGCCATCAAAACATTTTTAAGTTCCAAGCTTGAATAAAAAAAAATATGTATTCACATTTATGTCTAGATTTGTGAATGAAAGTATACATTGATCAAAAGCACACCCACACACACACGCGCGCGAACTCTTGATGTGATTTCTCTCTAGCGATAGTTGTTGATCCATTCATCTTGCTGCAGGAAGAGGTGGAATCCACCCATCCAGGCCATTGGGTTCATTTCGTTTGTTGCGTCTAAGCATCGCTCTCCTACAGAATCATCTAATGAGCCGTGTAATGGACCGCGACAGCCTCTGAGATGAACAGCCGTTTAGAAAAAACAAAAAAAAAACTTGGCCTTTCGTGCAAAATTTACCTGGGAAATTACCCAACGGCCAACGCTTGATCTTTGTCATAGTGAACAGTGGATAACGTGCGACACTGAATGGTGGATGTGTTAGTGTGATATATGTGATTGATTTGACTTACTGATTGATTTGACCTACTTATTAATGACTTTCTCTTGCAACAAGTCAACTATCTACTCTACCCGCGAACCTTGTGTAACTAGAATAATCCGGATTCTAATTTGGTCAAGTCCCTATTTAAAATGTAGGCTGGAGATGTCCTCGAGGTCTTGTATTTGTCAATCAAATAATTAGATCTACTAGACAAATATTGACCATAGTGTTTTGAGACTTTTTAAAACTTTACCCCCTCCTCCAGTCAGTGCAATCACACGCTAATTCATTGATTGTTTGGTTTATACATTTCGACAGCTCATTCAGAGTTAAAAAATTATTGCGTTATCGCCCAAAGGTCCTGCAGGACAGCAGTGTATGACGGTGGACAGAGCTCCTTTAAGAATTATTATGACGACAGTCCTAAACGCTTATCGGCACCACACTGCCAGCAGTCATCCTTTGTGGACGAATTATTTACCATTTTTATGTGCTACGCCCTACTGCGTAATTTCTTTTGATATTTGTTCAACGTTCCCAAGCAGAAGAGCAAATGACGCAAGAACCGGAAATAATACGTCATAGCAGCAGACGACAAAGTCAAATTTGTAACATGTATTGATTGGTTGAAAATATTTTTGAATTTCAGGAACATTCTTTATTATGTTTTTTTTTGTTTGTTTGTTTTTGTTTCTTTTTCTAAAGAGTACAAAAACAAACCAAGTTTTGACATAAACAAGTAACTTCAAAAATTATTTTTTTAAGACAATTCTTCTTTTATGCAATTGACATTTTTTGCATGAGCGATTATTTTGCTCTTAATAACTAATAAATAATAATACAAGAAAATCTGTTTAATCAAATGTCTAAATCTACTCAAGAGTCTATAAAGTTCTAATGCTAGGCCTTGAGATCCAGACTTAGAAGACGGTGCGCAAATGTACGTCTATTTCTTGATTGAACTCTTTAACCAGGAGTACTTGTGGGAATACCCGCTAACGTATGTGTGTTCAAGATACAGAATGTCTTTAACTCCAGACCAAATTTAATTTAAAAAATTATTATATTTGAAAAAATTATAACGGTCGAACCAGAGTTCTCCCAGTGTGGCCAATTAGTCAATTTTTTTCCCAATGATATACATAAACTGTCAAATTTCTAGGAAAATCTTTAAATCCTTTTGTTGAGATCCGTGTTCGTCCACCCATGAAAAGTTTGCAAGCTGAAAGAAGGAATTGTAAAAAAAACAACTTGAAAAACGTTGTTCATCTATTAGAGCTATAAAACAAACTTATTTAGCAAGAAGTAGTGTCCTAGCACTTGTTGAGTATGCAACCATTAGACTCTGTGTCACTGGTTAGCTTATCTTGTACATATCTATCTCCATTTTCCCCCTCACCCTCACCCCCACCCCGTTTAGTAGCCCTTTTACTTTGTTGAGTTCTGAAAATCTGCAAGTCGTTCTGAGTAGATCTGTCCAAGTGGGAAATGAGAAAGCGGGGAAGGGAGCGGTGTAGACGAAAACCGCTACTTTCACTTGCTGCGAGCTTTCACCTGTGGCTACATCGATCAGTTCTAGTCAGGTGGAGGGAAAGTTCGATCACCTTCTACAAATACAGCCTGAAGGTAGCGAACACGAGGCTTGATGGTTACAATTGCCGAAGTAGAAAATGAAGTGGTCCTTTTGAAATTGTTAACATTTTATTATTAATAGCATTGATTCTAATCATAGAATGATTTAGCCGATTTTAAGTCTCCAATTAACATGCAATACTAGATCTAGATTAGCATATGAATACGCGTAGGATCTAATTATCTTCGCTTTTATATATATAATACCAGTATAATACTAATACTATATATATATAAACTAGCCGTATATGACCCGCGGCCTGCGGGCCTTAGTTTGAGTAATACTGATCTACAGGATTGCATTTAGATCTATGTCAAACTTGGAGAATGTTCCCTTCACACTTTTTTTTAAATTTTGCCATGAAAATGAAAGGAGTGTGAAAATGCGTATTACCGTTCAGCCAACATATTCATATCTAATATAAAATACTGTGAACATTACATACATATATACGTACTTACGTATTTACATACATACATACATACATAAATACATACATGCATACATAAATACATACATAAATACATGCATACATACATACATACATACATACATACATACATACATACATACATACATACATACATACATACATACTTACGTACATACATACATACATACATACATACATACATACTTACGTACATACATACATACATACGCCTTACTTTCTGCTACATATAGATATAGTCTATAAACCTTGGACTGCCAAGATGTTAAGAACAAGTATTACATATGGGAGACATTGTGTAACTCTGGAGGTCGATGGTCTTGGAAGATGTTGGACAGCCTGTTCTCCAAACGTTGCCACTTGTTGTCAATGAATCTAACTTTAGCATTGCTGCAGTCCTTTGAAGGCGATACAACTACAGTAAGATGGAACACATTTCAGTTCAAAGTTGTCTTATGTTTTGTCAATTAAAGCAGTTTGACCTTCGCGACCCCTACCTTGCCCCCATCACGTGTACTTACAGGTATATTATCCTTGAAGACTTGATTGTTTCTGAACACCCTGGCCCCTCAACTCTTCAGAAGAGCAACCATCTTTTTCGTCACTCCATTTTCTTGATCCTTCCCCCCCCCCCCTCAATCGGTGATGTTTGGGCAGATGGTTTACGACAATGGTTCTCAAACTCTTGAGTACCAGTACACTTGGAGGTACCGTAGGCTCGGGAGCACGTAGTATAAAAATGTTATAGTGTACAATTAGAGAAAGGGAAGTAAGCTTACTTCTGTACATAAAAATCTACTTTTACAAAAGACACCTGGATAGAGAAGGTTAAGAAAAGTTAGTTAACGACATGGCCACCTCTGTCCTGACAGATGAATCCTATTCGTTAAATCTATGTACACGCAAAAGAATGGAATTGGAATTTTTTTTTTTTTTGGGGGGGGGGGGGGGGGACTGGCGTCAGACATTCGCAATAAAAAAAAGTAGTCTACCGCAGTGATCTACTTTTTAGCCTAATGATGAAAACAGAAATAAAACAATGTACTGTTGTATGTACCAGTGCAGAGGCTCAGTGTGTGTGATGTTTGTTTGTATCGAGATGATTCTGTAAAGTATCTTGGATGTCTTGTTACTTTGACATCGATCATTGAAATCGTCTGCAAAAATGTTTGTTTTTATTATCTTTAAAAAAGGAGAGTGGGGGTGGGATTATTTACCATGTTTGTTGAGTGGAACTTTGTTTGTTCAAACTCATAAGGCCTAAATATTATCCTGAGCTGATTTCACAACCCTGGTACAGGGGACGAAGCAGAACTTTGATATCATTTCTGTTTGCTGGTGCGTTAAAAAAAATGTGCTACTAACAACTTGAAAGAATCCTTCAAGCCGTTGCTCCTCTGCAGACATGTGTTTAACATTCTTTAGAATTATCAATGACTATCTTAAGCTCTTTCTCTAACTTCCAAAAATTATGTTCCTGATTTGAGATAAAACTTCACGAACTTGCAACATGTACTTCCAACAAGTACTTAGAATCATATGACTTAGGAAGAATGGATTGTTTCTGTATCCATTCCCAAAAACGTATTACTATTTATTTAATTTCATTTTACATACAAGAAGATCAAATTAGTTAAAAGTAAATATCATAAAATCAAATAAGATTTTAACCATCCCCCGTATTTTGTGGACCATAAAAGGGAAAACATGCTTGAGAAACTCTTGTGTTCTCTTTGCTAGATTGGCTTAGATCCAGTTTTTTGTTTGTTTGTTTGTTTTATCCTGGTCATTCAGCGTCGAGTTTTCGTATTGAAAGGAGCCAACTAAATAACTTGGTTGTTTCTTCAGATTATCTTGGGGGCTTCCCATTGTTTCAATTGAGATACATTAGAATCGAATCGAAATAAGAAAAAAACGATTCCCTGGTTAGGATTGTTTTCATTCAACTAAAATGCTAGACGTTAATACGTCCAGCCGGCAATATAATTTCATCAAAAAGTGACCAAGCTTTATTTAGAAACAAAAAAAAACAACTGGAAACTAATTTGTGGAAATACGCCACATGGCTAGGTCAAAACAATTCATTTAAACTAGCATAGTTCAGACAGCTATTTCCGTTCTTAGGGTCTGATAGCTGGAGTGATTTCCCTTACTCAGCATACATATAACTTCCGGTCACCTTGGTTACCACGTCTGGCCGGTTACGCAATACGATTAACCTTAAATATTTTTTTTTTATCATCTGGAATGTTTTGTTTTTTTCTTTCGTCATTTTGATCTGATTTAAGAGCAGCTCCCTGGATTGCACTTCTAACTATGATCGTATATCTTACAACGAGACTAGAGAGAGACCCTGAATGACTTTGTCAAGTGTTTTTTTTTTTGCGCTGGGGAGGGGGGGGGGTGATCATTAAACATCGCGACGGAAGTCGCCATAGCTCATGTCTGAAAGGAAAGACGCATTGTTTAAAACAGAGCAGAGAGTAACCTCCCCGGTGATCAGTTTCCGATCTAATCAGCTACTTGGACCTGACTGCTTGCTCCAAGCATACGCAAGTTCTTTCCGTTGGCCTAGAGTTATGGTTATATTTATTTAGGACCCCCACCCACCAGCCTTTTTCCACCGTAATCAACTCAAGATCTAAAGTTGTTGTTTTTTCTCCCCCCCCCCCCCCCCCCTCTTTTCCGCCCTCCTCAATTCCTTCCTTCTACCCCCGCCGTCTTAAGTTGAAGTATTTCGTGGCGTGTTTATTGATTTATTATTGAGACTTAGGGGGCCAACAAAACTGTATTTCATAACTACAGCGTTACTGATTGAATCAATTTCTTAAGTTTGACTAGGGCGTTGTATCTTGGCCAGGGGTGGGGCAGTGTTTAGATGCAGGGGCATGGATCGACGGCGCCTAGGCGGTAATCTACAAGCTGTTGTAGGAGTGCTGAGCTCCGCGTTTTGAACGCGCCAGTCATTTAGTTTCAAAATTTATGACTAAGAGATAACTTGCATTTCTATACACAGTTTTGGTTATAAGATTTTCTTGAGTTGAAAAAAAACCTTATGGAACGCCCCGAGTGCCGCCCCCCTCCCCAGGTTTTGAAATACTGTCGTGGTTGAGGGTACCCATTCACATCGTTTTGTAAAGTGACGCTTGTTAAGACTTGCCAAATCATCCCGAAATATATCATTGTGAATTAAATCTGTGTCTTCGCTAAAAGAAAGTTCGATTATTGGTTTGGTAGATGCGCCGCTGAATACTTGTATATATAGTTTGTCTAGGACACGCCAACGGATCATGCGTCACATAGAAAAAAAAAAATGAAACCCGTGTCTACTGAAAGACAAACTCAAACAAGCGCTGGTACCTGGGAATGCCATAAACAGTCACAAACCAAGACGCCCCAGTCTGTCCCAGGTGACATACAGACGTTCTGGGGAGACTTGTAGACCTGGACCGTACTGCAGTTAGCCCGTAGGGAGAAAGAAACATTAAAAACGTCTACCGAGTGGCGCCAGTGTGCAAGTTTAGAGGGCGCTGATAAACTGTATCTTCCAACCTTCGCCCTGTTATCAACGGGGGGGGGGGGGGGGGGTAAAGGGTCAATCGGGTGCAGAGATACCGTTTTTTTTTGTTGTTGTTTTTTTTATCTTTACCACTCATTATATTGTTTGCCAGAGTTGATGTCAAATGGCGGCAATGTCTCGACTAGAAAAAAAACAAACTTTTTTGCCGCATCGATGAGTGACACTTGACTTCAAAGTGGCCATTTCACTTTTCTTTTTTTTTTTTTTCCGGGAGTCGTTGACTCCAAAAGTGGAGAGTTACTTGAACTGCTTTGCTTGTTTACCTGCAAGAGATCGGCGACGTTCGGCGACAGCTTACTCCACGGGATTAGATTAGCAGACGAAGTTAGCGTGGAACAAGCGGCCATGTGGCTGGAGTCCTTGCATTGTAGATGTTTTACGCTCTATGTTTTTTTACTCTGTGTAGTGGTACATACATGTTACAAATGTAGGTAAAGGCAGCATTAATTTTTGAATGGGACTCGACAACCCTGTCTAGCAATTTGACAGAGGACTGGGTGGGTCATTTGACCGTATAACCCTGGGCGGCAAAGTGCGGAAATGACTGCCGATCAAAAAGATTATTTTGGGACTTTGGGTGGTTGATTGGTTTGTTTGACAGGTCATATGTCGCTCCCAGGCCGAGTCGTAGGGTCCATGGTTCGTGCCCTGGTCATGACTGTCCTTTAATTCGCTATATTGTATTCGTTATTTTCATAAAAAACAATTTGGCTCCTGATGCTGACTTTATGTAACATGTAGGCATCCTTCACTCTCACCGCACTTAGCTGTGAACTTCTAACATTCTTCAAAGTAAATCTAAGACTAGTTACTTGTTTAATTTAGTTTAAACATAATTATGTATGAGTCTGAAGCTTTCACTAGTAATTTGGTGGATAAAGTCTTGTTTTTTAGTAACATTATGTGGGTGAGATTATGGTTCTAGGATAATTGGCTGAATAGCATCATGGTCTTAGTAACATTGTGTGGATGAGGTCTTGTGTTTAGTAATATTGGCTGGATATCGTCATTGTCTTAGTAACATTGGGTGGATCAGGTCTTGATTTTAGTAACATTGGGTTGATAACGTCATGGTTCTAGTAACGTTGGGTGGATGAGGTCTTGGTTTTAGTAACATTGGTTTGATGAGTCTTGGTTATAGTAACATTGGGTTGATATGTCATGGTTCTAGTAACATTGGGTTGATGGGGTCTTGATTTTAGTAACATTAGGTTGATGAGATCTTGGTTTTAGTAACATTGGGTTGATGAGGTCTTGGTTTTAGTAACATTGGGTGGATGAGGTCTTGGTTTTAGTAACATTGGGTGTTGATGAGGTCTTGGTTGTAGTAACATTGGGTGGATGAGGTCTTGATTTTAGTAACATTAGGTTGATGAGATCTTGGTTTTAGTAACATTGGGTTGATGAGGTCTTGGTTTTAGTAACATTGGGTTGATGAGGTCTTGGTTTTAGTAACATTGGGTGGATGAGGTCTTGGTTGGTTTATTCAATATTTTAAATCCTCCCTGTGTCCACCAATGGGTTAGACGTTGAAAGGGGGAGGATGTAATTGTGCTTGCCATTGACCTTTTCCCGTGTGGATTAGACATGATTTTTTTTTATTTGCCCCACGGACACAACACTTGGATCTTCAACCTATTGTGTTTAAAGTTGGCTGTACAATCTAAATTTAGAAACATTTCCAACTGTAAAAACATGGCAGCAAGGATTTTAATTTAAGGTTTACAAAGATGTAGAGTGTAGAGTATTCTCATTACATATATCAGTTGAGATTGAAGTTGAGACACCAGATGTGCAATTTTTACTTTTTCTTTCAAGTCTTACATTATACATTGGTTTCATTCATTTGAAGCATTAAAATTTATTTATTTTTAAAGAGATAGACATCTCCATTTATGCTCTTTGGATTGAATTCATTTACATGAGTTAGTTAATGTTTCTATGAAATGTTTATTAATTTATAGGATTTAGCTAGTATTGCACTAACCTATATTTCAATGTTTTATTTTCATAGGAATTTTGTTGAGCAGTGCTTCAAACCATTCTCTGCTGCACTGAGTGACCAAGGAGTCTATCACAAACTGTGTAAAGAACTCAATTCCTTCCTTGCTGAACTCAACAGCAAAGTCTCTGAGTAAGTTTGCTTCAAATGATATCTACTAAATCAGCCTGGTTTGGTTAGCTGCCTCGTCATGTGGTATACACACTGGACTGTCATGTTGATGGTCCTGAGTTCAAGTTCGAACTCTGCCCACCTCCATCCCCCACTAACATGCCAGAGGTTTGGGCTAGGATGTAGTAATCTTCAATTCAGAAGGAACATCCGAAACATATCAAACAAGATGACCGAGGGAGAAGGGGTGGAGGGGTTCATCAAAATGTTCTGCATTAAGTTATCAGCTTATCTTACTGCCTATCTTATATATTACAGACGTTACTTCAAAAAAGAAGATAATAATGTCCTAAGCATTTCATGTTTCAATCTAGTCATGCATGTTAATCAATGACTTAAACTCTGCTAAGTCATTGGTTTTCCTAGCTGATTCAGGCAACCCATTCCATTCTCTAAAGGCACTGGGAAAGAAAAAGCACTTGTAAAATTTGTTGTAGCATATGGATTAAGAAATGTTTCTCTATCTTTGTGTTATTTTGAGTATTTCATTTGGTTTTTTTTAATATCTTTTTGTAAATTATGGTTCAAACTTCAATTTATTATTTATTATAGTTACTTTACTTTTTATTCTTCTGTCCTGAAGTGTCTTTAAGTTTACTGATTTTATTGATGGTGTTACGTTATCATAAACTTAGTTGTGTATTAAACATAGACTTTTTTTTATGCTATAATTAGTTACAAAAAAAAATAGTTAGTCTTCTTTTCTTTTTCTATTGTTTCACTGATTATCCAAATATAATGTACATTTATGTAGAACATAAATGTTTAATTTGTTAAGATTGTAACTCTGATAAAACTGTGAATCCATTTTTAAAATAGTTTTAATTTATTTGGCTTCAGCCGAGAAGGAAAACTGAACACAGGACTTAATTCAGAACTACAGCGTAGAATTAAACTTCCTGAGTCTGATCTTAAGGTGAGCTATGAGCTAGTTTTTAACATTGAATCATACCATGCATTTATTTTTTAGTTTTCTAACAGTGTAAAATGATTATTCATAAATTAGAAGTTACATTTGACTTTTTGTTTAATCTCATTCATTTCACATCAGTGCTCAAGCCATGCACAGAAAGCTGTCCACATCTCTGCTTAGCTACCAACCTGGCAGCTCCACAATACAGTCTTCTTTTTTTTTTATCTTCAATAGCTTTTATCTTATCTTATCTTATATAATACAGACGTTACTTCAAAACGAAGATGATTATGTCCTACGCGTCATGCATTCAGTCATGCATTCAGTCATGCATATTAACCAATGACTTAAATTCTGCCAAGTCACTGGTTTTCCTGGCTAGCTCAGGCAACCCATTCCATGCTCTAATAGCACTAGGGAAGAAGGAGTATTTGTACAACTTTATCCTAGCATATGGGACGAGGAATGTGCCTTTATTTTTGTGTCTTTCAGAGTATTTTATTAAATCTTGTTTTTGTATTTGAAGATTATGGTTCAGTGTTTTATGTATAATTGCTACTTTACTTTTGAGTCTTCTGTCCTGAAGGCTTTCTAAATTTAGTGATTTTACTAATGGTGTTACTCTAGTCAAATGTGAATACTCGTTTGTTATGAATCTCACTGCTCTATTTTGTTTTTGTTCCAGTTTCTTAATGTTTTCTTGAGTTATGGGGTCCCAAACGGAGGATGCATATTCTATTATTGGCCTAACCAAGGTTAAATAACATTTTAGTTTTATGTTCTTATTTGATTCATAGAAATTTCTTTTAATAAACCCTAAAGCTTTGTTGGATTTTTTTATAGTTTCATCAATATGTGGATTCCATGACAGTTTTTCATTTATTATAACACCTAGGTATTTTGCGTTTTTAGTCTGTGTTACTGGTTTTGCCATGAATAAGATAAGTGGAATTAATTTGTTTTAGTTTTTTTGTTACTCTTAACAACTGACATTTTTCTGGGTGGAAAGACATGCTCCAATTTGATTCTCATTTCTGTAATTCATCTAATTCCCTTTGTAAAATATCTGTGTCTTGTGTTGTTTTTATTGTTCTATATATTATGCAATCGTCTGCAAATAATCTGACTTTTGTTCCTGAACTAATGCAATTTAGTAAATCATTTATGTAAATTAAAAATAGTAGTGGACCCAAGACTGTTCCTTGAGGTACACCTGAGTTTACTGTTATTGGTGTTGATTTAGAGCCATTTATTATTACAGTTTGTTCTCTCCCTATCAGAAAATCTTTAATCCACTGATGCAGTGTACCATTAATGCCGAAATATTTAAATTTTTTAAGCAAACTATGGTGGTGAACTTTGTCAAAAGCCTTGGAAAAATCTAGTAAGATAGCATCTATTTGTTCACTATTATCTAAACCTTTTGAAAAATCATCAATTAGTCCTATTAGTTGTGTTTCACATGATCTATATTTCCTAAAGCCATGTTGGTATGGGGTGAGGACATTATGTTTGTCTAAGTGGTTTATGATGTTACTACATATTATGTGTTCTAGGATTTTACATGTGATGCTGGTAAGTGATACTGGTCTGTAGTTTCCTGGATCAGATTTTTCTCCTTTTTTAAATAGAGGGGTGACATTAGCTTCTTTCCAGTCCTTTGGTACTCTGCCCTGGTTAAGCGATGCCTGAAAGAGTATTTTGAACACTGGGGCTAGCTCATTGCTTAGTTCTTTGAGTAATCTAGCTGGAATACCATCAGGTCCAGACGCTTTATTTGGTTTGGTGTTGGCTAATAGTTTTTGAATTCCATTTTCTTGTACTACTAAATCTGCTATGTTGTCTACTTGGTTCAATTTCAGTAATATGTCTTTGTCTCCTGGGGCTGAGAATGCTGATGCAAAGTATTTGTTTAGGATGTTTGCTTTAGTTTCATTATCATTATGTATTATGTTATGTTCATCTTTTAATGGCTGTTGTATCCATTTTCTTAGACTTCATGTATGACCATAGGTTTTTGTTGTTATCTTTAGATATTACATTGTTTATATATTCACTCTGCAGCTGTCTGCTTACTTTTTGGGTTAGGTGTTTAATTTTTATATACTTTTTGTAAACTCTTTCTGCCTTGGTTTCTTTAAATTTTCTATATAGGTTTTCCTTCTGTTTGCAAAGCTTCTTTAGTCTATTATTAAACCAGCATTTATTTATTTTGTTTCATGTGTATTTAGTTGGTATATGATTTTCTATAATGCTTTTAAGATGGTTTTTAATGAAATTCCATAGGTCATCGACTGGTGGATTAATGTCTTTTTCTAATAAGAATGTTTGTTGAAAGTTTAATGCAGCTTGGTGTAGTTGTGTTAGGTTACATTTATTCCAGAGTAAGATTTTTCTTTTGGGTTTTGTATTGGCTACTTCTTTTATCTGACTGTGTATTTTTATGATCTCATGGTCTGAGAGACCAGGGATAATATCATAATCAACTACTAATCCAGGTCTGTTGGTTAAGAAGAGATCTAATGTGTTGTTTAATCTAGTTGGCTTTTTAATGATTTGATCTAAACTTAGGTTGTGTAAAGTTTCTATGAAAAGCTCATTTATGTCCTTAAGGTTTTGGTGTTTATCTATGGTTAGTGTTTTCCAATTTATATCAGGTAGGTTGAAATCACCCATAATCCAAAAAACTGCATTTTTATTTGTCTCTTTAAGTGTAGTAATCTGATTACATAGTTCCTGCATGTATTCTAAACTAGAATTTGGTTGTCTGTAAATACTGCCTATTATTAGGGATGTTGAGGTGGTATTAATTTTACAAAATGTAGATTCTATATTTTTTAAGGTAATTTCTTCTGCTATAAGAGTGTTTTTTATTGCTAAAAGAACTCCACCATGATTATCAGCCCTATCTTTTCAGTTAAACACTTCACATATCCAGAGGTTTTTTCCATTTTTTATTACTAGAATCTCATTTTGATTACTGGGTGCTAACAATATCATCCATCCAACAATTTTTTTTGGTCCATTTTTTTTAATATTATACATTTAATTACTTTAGTTAAGGTTTTTATGATTCATTGTCCAGTATGACTTGTGGCATTAAACTTAGTAAGTTCTTATATTGTAATATGTAATATAGAACTAAGACAGAGTATCTCAGGAGGATAGAACTCGTGCAAGACAGAGTGTCACAGGAAGATAGGACTAGTGTAAGACAGAGTGTCACAGGAAGATGGAACTCGTGTAAGACGGAGTGTCACAGGAAGATAGAACTAGTGTAAGACAGTGTGTCACAGGAAGATAGGACTAGTGTAAGACAGTGTCACAGGAAGATAGGACTAGTGTAAGACAGAGTGTCACAGAGAGTGTTTGGTTGTTTCTACTTGAATGTAAGTTCACATTCAAAAATGATAATACAGGAACACTGTCAATAAAATAAAAATTTGAAATTTAATGAGAATTTTAAGTGTAACATAACACTGTCACAATTGATTTTTGAAATAGGAAGAATCAATTGTAAGAACTGTGCATGTTCTATATCAAACATTGTTAAACTTTGCTCCCTCTAGTTTTATCTGCCACATACAAACATACACAGACATAGAATATGAATTAAATTTATTTAACAACATTGCCTCTCATTTAAAATATAAACTACATTTGATTATACTACCGGTACTGTAAATATGATTATTTTTTGTTCTCAGCTAACTTTAGCCTACACTGCCAAGCTGCTGGAAGAATTCTACCCTGATCATGTGATAGCTCGCTCTGGCATCAGTGAGGAACAGTTCTGGGAAAAACTAGATCTGGAGTTTAGGGACTGGAGAGGTATAATCATTGCTTTATTTATTTTCTTGATTCTTTTTTACAAACTTTGTTTCTATACAAAATTGTTTTCTCATAATTTTATAACAAACAATATTTTTTTATAATTTTAAAAAATGTGTATCCTCTTAGAGAGTAGCAGTAGCACAAGATAATGTATAATATTAATTGATAAATCTTTGTCTTCTTTCTAATCTCTAGCTAGTGTCACTTGCACATACACACTCACACCTTTAAAAAAATAGCCCACAGAACAAAGTTTGCTAAGTGGATTTCTAGTTTTAAACAACATATTGTTCACTGCTTCACTTTAACACAGATCAATTACTCTTTTGCTTTGATTCTCCAGAGGTGTAGAACTTTTCAAAGAAGCAGGATTCTAGGGCACATCTCTGGCCATTTAATACTTTTAGTTAATCCTGAAGTTGAATTCTAGACCTTCAGGTTAAAATTATAATTGTACAGTTCACCTTATAATAAGCCATGATGGTCTAAACTTATAATTTTAATAATATTAGAATCTAACCTTTAATTATGTGGGTTTATTATTTTTTTTTATATGATTCTTCCTTTTAGGCTTTGCTGCTGCCAAACTGAAAGAGATTTTTGCAGCTTCTTTCTTGGTGCCTTTAGAAGAGACAGACAATTATTTTCATTTAAAGGTAAACTTTATCTACTCAGTTTACAGGAGACAATTATTTTCATTTAAAGGTAAACTTTATCTAGTTAGTTTACAGGAGACAGACAATTATTTTCAATTAAAGGTAAACTTTATCTACTTAGTTAACAGTTCTTGGAATTGATACCCAAGCAGTAAAGTGCTTGACTTGCAAACTCAAATCCAGATGAGGACTGGAATTTTGAACTCCAGAAGTTTTTGTTGTCCCTTAGTCAACACAACCAGGGCCGGTCTTAGGCCACTTTAACCTATGCGGCCCCAGTGGGGCCTGCACTTTCATAGGCCCTGCACAAACACTTGGTGTAAATTATTTAATTAAACTATTTTAACTTATTATTATTAAAGGTTTCCTGGAATTCTTCTGAAATATATTAAAAAAGTCATGAAAATCTTCTGAAATTATTAAAATATTCTGAAAACTCATGCAAATTGCCTTCAAATACGAAAAAATTGTCATATTGTGGTGTCATTCAATAAGGAAATGCCAATCCTACTCGCGATTAAAAAAAAACGGCATTGTCAGCTTTTATTTAATAAATTATTTTTTTTTATAAGGTCAATCACATGAACATCAAGCACTATGCTGAGATGCTGTCCTCTGCTAACTTTCATGATGACCTGGACATGGTGGTAGAACTGCACACACCTGAAGGTCAGTATCACAGACCTTGAACTTTTCAAATTTCTGTATTCTTTTACATTGTAGCACTAAAATGACATTAAGAAGTGCTCTGTGTGGCTGCTTGTTGTTGGCAGTTTTATCAAGAAAGCTGCACTATGTAAGTATTTGGTTGTACAATTAACTCTTTCAGTGTGGGGATACTCTCAGGAAGTAACTTTGCTAGCACTGGTGAGTACGGAAGTTGAAGAGAACTTGAAGTTAATTTATAGGCAAGTTGCACAGATGTAAAAAGATCTAAAGCTAGCGAGAGGTGTGTCAAAGTCTGGGAAGTGTCTCATCAATCATTAATTCAGTTGATATTTTACTTTCAGAATGTTTCTTTGTGTGTTATCATTTTTAAAAGACGTTATTCTATTACTTTGACTGCCTTCAACTAATCATGGCTAGCTATCTGGTGCTACTCAACAATTAATAACTGCTTATTATTTTCCTAGTCATCTAGATCTAGATCCTTTGATTCACTCTGAGCTAACTATGCTACAGAATATGTAGAATTAGAATTAACTAGAGATGAGAATCATACCCATCTTATAAAGTTCAGGTTTGGTTCAGTTACATTTAAGGTCAAGTTCCCTTCAGTTCAATAATGAGTATTGGTTTGGTTCTGTTTGGTCAGATCTAAAGTTCGTGTTCAGTTCAATGTTATGAAATTAGGAAATAGCCAAACTAATTACATGCAATAAGGTTCAATTCAATTTATTTCTTAAAACAACAGAATTTGAAACATTACATAAATAAAGATAAAACACAAAGTACTAGCTATTACAACTTGAAACATTAAAATTACAGTTTTGTCAGTTTAATATTCAGGGCTGCTTGTTGTATCCTAGAAATGTCCATCATTTCTAATTTTCAGGGTTTAGCCTAACGGATACGCTACCCTCCTCAATGTGACATTCTGGTGGAAACGATCATTAGAGGAAGTGATTAGGCTAAATGAGTTGCTACACAAGACTAATGTGTTTGTGTCTAAGGGAATGTGAGAACTTTCCCATAGTGTGGAGTTGAAAGAGAGCTTCCTCATCCCTGTTGGTAACCCTCAAGGGACCATTAGCTTGGTAAACTGTAGGAAAATAGCTGGGGGGGGGGGGGGGGGGGTGTCACGGTGTGCTCAGCCTTCAGACATGTATTCTGGTCTGACACATTGGAAATAGCAGTATTTATATAGACATTGACTTGGACCTCTTCCAGACAGAGTGGTTTGTTCAACCAGGCTTGCAAGCCTAAGGTTGAAAGAGTTCAACTCTTTTGACAATCAAATGGGTTTAGCCTAGTCCTTTTATTGCTCATTGTCACTCCACACGGTGAAAACACCTTTTCACTGGCAGTACAAAATGTAACAACTCACACAACAATTTTCATTAACATTGTTTAGTTGCTCAAATTTGTCTGTTTTGACATGACAACAATTGCCAAAGATTTGCAAAAATTTCAGTTTGTCTTTGCTTCTACCGCTAATCCAGTTTTAGACTCAGTAAACTCAAATAATGCAGTATACTTGCTTATAGGGCAATAATTGGTGTTAATGTGGTATAAAATGTGTGTGTTTATTACAAAATTTGTGATATTGGAAATCTTGATTAGTTCATTTAAGGTAAGGACAGTTTGTTCGGTTCAGTTTGTACCGATCAGTTTGACATGACATGAGGTTCTGTCTTAGGTTAGGTTTGATTTGTTTAGTTTGGGTTCTGTTAGTTTCCCATCTCTAGAATTAATACAGAGAAAATATTATACTAATTATTTAGTAATAACTTTTAACTTCATTTGATAGAGATGAATATTTTGAGATGAAATATATTATCTCACAAATTAACATATTCAAATTTTTTCAGTTTCCCTTGCATACCAGCCACTTTATTCTAGTCAAGTCTTATACTTACATATAGTCTTATCAGGGCTCATAAGGTCTAGCTCTCAGCAATTTTCTATCAGTAAAAGGTTGTAAAAATGCTTGTTACTGGTCCTAGTTTTACTGAATTAACAACATATGTGAAAATGATTATGTTTTATTTTTCTATTTTATTATCAGGGGAAATAACTGGTCAGCCGCCTTACCTTGAAGTTGGTTTCTTCGATCCAAGCCAGAAGCACCATGTCAACACTCTACAATCTTTGAGTATAAAGTAGGGAAATGTTCTTGTATAACTCTGTTGCAATATTAATAGATTGCAATATTAATAGATATTTCTTTTGTAATCTTATAATATTTATTTATTTATTCCAGAGGCCGTAGATGTAGGGGAGGTCATGGAGACAATCTGACAGAATTTGACAAACTAGAAATGGCTCTCCCCATCCTACACCCTGCTTACATTGCCATTGCCATTTACAACAGGTAACCAGTGATTTGTTTTAACACATCTGTCTAATCTTTATTTTAATTGTATTCATCACTTAGTCTTAGTTTCCATTGAAATATGAACTGTGCCATTGTTTTTCTATATAAATCAAGAGTCTAAATCTAAATACATCTCTATATCTATCAGTTTAAATGTAAAAAATAGTGTTTTGAGACTAGTTCTAGCAGTCACTGTTAGAATGATGTGATATAATTGGTTAGATCTAGATCCGCTTTCAGAATTGTTGAGGAGAGTTATATAGGCATTGGCTAAAAAACATTCTCTTCAAATCATTTTTTTCTGAGATTTGAAGAATTAGATGTTTAGTTTATTAAATATAAAAGTTTCTATACATCTAAATAAAAGTGGTATAATGCTACTACACCAACTTTTTATGCAGAATAAAATGTCAGTATATCAAATTTGAACTATAAAAGTTTTCCTTTAAAGCATGTAAATTTTCAGAGCAGAAAATTTTAAGACATTGTGAAAATACTGGTAACATATTAAAGAATCAATATTTTTAAGGCTTTTGTGCCAAGATTGCTTCTTATTTGTAATACATACAACTTTTATTGTCAACACTAAATTACTTATCAACAATATAGCTATGAATTATATAAATTAATGCTGCTACCATCTTGCAGAGAAAATGACTCAGAGCCCATTGACCTCAATGACATCAACTGTCACAGAATAGTCCGTGCCACCAAAGATGTCCCATACATAGACTTGAATGAGCTGAGCAGCATCGATCCGTCCAACACTGAGCTCAGCACGCCTGACAATGCCACTTACAAGTCTGTGACCATCACTTCCCATCTAGCCATCCAGGAGAGGTCCTTCTCTGATGAAGCTGTCTGCACACTGTCTCCCCAGGCTCAAACACCAAAATCTGAGGATGGTGTGGCTCCTTTCCCTGAGTCAGATGCAGCACGGGAGAAAACAGCTAAGACAGTATACTATGAAGTGGAAAAGGACACTAGCTGTGTCTTAAATGTTTCAGACGACCAAAATGACCTTTAACAATAGACTAGTTAATAGGTTAATACCAACGTTTCTTTTTTTTTTGTTTCCCTGAGATTCTCGAGCTGTGTTCATTCATTGAATGGTTCACATTTTAATATAAAAGCTGACTTAAAGTTGGCAAGTCACAATGTGGTATTAATCATTTTGATTCAATTGGCACTCTAAAATTTTGAAGATCTATTGTATTTTTTTAAAGTCTTAATGGTTTTTGTATCATTATTGGTTTAGACCCATTGTTTTAATTTGAAGTGCAATTTGATTGTAATGTATGTTAAATGTGAATGTTTCATTCTAAATGTGATCTGGTTGACCTTGATCTTGTTGCAAATACACTCCCTATATCTTATTAGATATTTTTTTGTTTTGTTCCATTATTGTGTGCCTGCCTACTTGCTGAAGGTTGTGATCTTTTCAAAATATGACTCAAACTTTGTTCCAAGCTCTTGTAAGAATTTTTTTTTTTTTTAGTTTTTATTTTTTCGTTTATTTTTATATATCGGAAGAGCGGTCCATTTTTTATTTTGCTACATATGTCAACAATATTGCCTTCTAGATGGGAGAGTTTTGATGTAACTAAGTTACATGAAAGCAAATAATGTAAATATTTTAGAATCAAAATATTTCTGAGTTGGTTTGTATTTCTACTACAAATTAACTGTTTATGTTTTTTTTTCTTTTAATGTTAAAACTATTTCTTGTTGTGTAACTAAAGATATTACTTTTGCTAGTAGTATATACTTCTACTCAAACATTTTGTTTCTTTTTATTTGATCATACTTTTTAATATGCTTATAAAGAGGACTGGTTCATTCTATTGGTATTTCAGGTTGATAACTATATATTCATCTCTTTAAAAAAAATTGCCCTGAGTCTAGTCTGCAACATAGTCATTTACTGAAAGAATACTATTTACACAGGTACATTGTACATTTTCATATACCGGTATTGAGTGTATGTGAAGGCTTAGAGTAATGATGTTTTTTGCTAATTTTATAGCCTATGGTATAAACGATTCACAGCAAAAACTTTTATTTTTGTTTAATTGTTTAAAAACAAAAACTCCCACACCCTAACAAGATGTAGTACTGTACAGAATGATACTAAGAATATTTAGTTGTTAACACATCATTCGATATAAACACTGTCAACATTATGCTCAGTAACTTCCCAGGAAGGTTTTACATTTCATGAATTAATGTTGATGAAACTTCTATAAAGATATTTATCAGTTGAGCAAGTGCTTTGACTGCTTGCTCTGTGACCTTGTTAAGAGTTTGGAGCACTGATCATTCCTGTATTCAGTGGGTGGAAAAAATGATGCTATCAAAGCAAAATGTAATGACCAAGCACTTCTGATAGAAGTAAATGTTTCACTGAGTTCAATAAGAAACTTCAAATGTTCTATACTGCATGTTAGACATCAGGAAAACTAATATTTAACTTAAAGTGTTTATAGTACATTTGGTGTGAGGGTGCAAGAAATTAATGGCTTAGAAGAGAGTGCATGAAATCAGTATTTTTATTTTTTATACTTGAAATATAAAATCAGACATTGATTAAAAAATTTATGTTTTATGCAAACAAAAGTAGAGATAGTACTACACCTACCATCCTAGTTGGTGCTTGCGTTAAAATAAGTTATCTTTACACCACAGTTCAATTTTTATGTAGATTTATCTCCATGTCCGACCTTTTGAACTCTTCTAAAAATTTACAACCAAACATTGTGGTCCATGTAATTTTGTGAATACAACCTTTGACCTTTGTACATTTCTATTTGTTTGATGACAAAGATTGTGTCTTTATATGTGCAAACTTTCTATACATTTTCCTATACATCTATTTGCTAGAGTCATTATTTTAAATTGTTTTAATTTTGTTTAATTTTATTTATAAGACATTCTAATCATCAGCTTAATCAATTTATCTATTTATGAACATTTTATTGTGAAAGGCCCTCTCCCTCCCACCAAAAAGTTTATATTTATGGCTGTATGTGGTTGGCAAGCTTTACTAATAATCAAAGAAGCTAAAATTGTACATATTTGTGTGAAAGACAATTTTTATCTCATCTGATAACATTTCTTCCTAGTTTTTTAAATTTCTGTCCAGATGGTCCTTCCCTGTGTCAGTATAGTTTGCAGACACAAAAATGAAGTTGTTATTTTTGCATTTGGATTGGTTTTTAAAATTATCATTTTATTATTCTGTTTTGTTTTCACTTCTAAATCTCCTGGTTACTTGCAGCACTAGAGTTTTTTAGTAATTAAGGCAAGCACAATAGCAACAAAAAAAATTAGCCAAAAACTTAACATCAACTTGTACAATATTTCTTTTCTCATTTGGGCATAAAGAATAGTTAGTTGTTTTCCTTGAAATGTTAAAACTTGGAAAATGCTCCCCTCTCATACAAATGAATTGGTGTAATTTTGTTCTTCAGTTATTCCTGAATGTGAACTCCATGGTGATGACATTCATTTTCTATGAGCATTGCAAAAATTTGGCTGTCACTTGTATTCTATTTGACTATGAATAATAGAAATAAATGTGTTTTTTGTATATTCAGTTGACAACTGAGCATATCCGCTGTAACAAAGAATAACATCTACTTTTGGCAAATACCTTGAGACACAAAATATCTCTTTTAATAGAAAAATTTATGATAGAAATTAATGCTTGTTTAATATAAAAGTTACAATAATATTTTTTTTAATTAAAAAAAAAACTAGCAATAAAATGACTGTACATATTTTCATATACTTTCACTTTTTTTTTTGTATTAAAAAAATGTATTTATTTTTTTATCTTCTCTGTATACAATTCTCCCACACAAAAATGAACAACTAATTCTCACTTCAAATATAATCTAACTGGATTCTTTCATTGAAGGTCTTGTTAACCTTCCTCCTCACAACCAGCACTTAGGCTACAAGGGTTGTTACCCATGACATTAGACTGCTATCTTGCTGTGTCATTAACAAGCACTCATATCTGTTTCATTAATAACTATGCTCCTGAGAAGGAAATAAAATTCTTTCACTTTTTTTTTCAGTGCACACTACACTATCATGTTACACCAGCCTTTGTTTTTAATGCAATCAGTATTTCTTTTGTGTTTATTTGTATTAAAATTTTGTTTGGATGTAGCCCATTGATTTGTTTTCTTAGCATAAATTGTATAACAGTTTCTACTTGCAAATTAATAACAATATACTTGAAGGCTAAAATGCATACAAATAGCTTAAGATCCAAGTGTATTATCTTGTTAGGCAATGTTAACTTCTAATCAAGAATGCTATTGTAATGTCAGCATAGATGAATATCTATTAGTAGAGATGCTACTTAAGTTGTATATTTGTCAGCTAATTACCATTGTAGATACTTAGAAAGTGTTTAAAGTAGACATACTTACACATAATATTTTAAGGGGGAAACACAACTCACGCTTGTAACAGGTTTTCTAATATATTTTTTTTTATTTTTGCAATGCACTAAAATTGCACCTGATGTTTTGGTCTCCTTATTTGTTATTCTGTATATTTGATATTCATTTTGATATAAATTTATTGTTTGTGTTATATACTTTTATTTCTTTTTTTTTTTATTGTACATTTTGTTTTAAAAGGAAGAAAGTACTGCATTTCTTTATAATGATATACTAATATACTGCATTGCACTGTTTGGTTACTTCTTGTATGCCTTACAGACAATGCATAGCTTACTTAATTTTTTTCTTTAGCTTTAGCTCAGCCTACAGATTGTCTGCATTAATACCAAGTACACATTTAATTTAGATTTTGTAATTTCACATTAAGGCTTTATGTTGCTATTGCTTAGCTATGAGTATATTTAGTTGAGTTGTTTTTTGTTTAGTTTATTTTTTCTTACTTACTGGGAGTTTTTGTTTTAAAAGGAAGAAACAAGTAATTATTTATGTTAAGTTCCACCTCTATGTTACTATAGCATATATATATATTTATATTATTCAAATTAAACTTTGATACAAATACTATATTGATACAAATTTAAAAAAAACAACAACAACTGAAAACTTTGAAAACAATATTGAAATCCTGCCTACCATTATCTCTTCCCCTCTTAAGTAATTGAGCATAATAATGTTCTTTTAGAAGTGACATCTTCCATAAACAAGATTTTTTTTTTAAATTTTGCATTCAAAAGATTTAAATTCTAAAATTAATGATTATCAAAAATAATTATTATTATAGTGTGTAAAATATAATTTAAACATTTTGTAGAAATGGAAATATGAATATTTAAATATTAATTTTATTAATGATTTCAAATTGTCATTTATACAGAGTCATTCAACAAGCAGCTGTCTACAACTGTGCTTCAATGAGCAATTCTGCATGAATTAGTGCTTAATATAGTTATTGCATGCAAACTGGGATAACTCTTAGCATTCAGCCTCGCTTTGAACTATTGTTTGTTTTTTATTTTATTTATTTTGAGTAATTTTTTATTTGAATTTTTGTGCATGTATCAGGCACAAATAAAATAATATGTATAATAGCTGTAATATGTAGAAGATAAAACTTGAACAGTATGAATGTAAGAGATGAGTTCAACACCAAAACAGATTGAATGCAACTTGGTATTCGATTCATTGATAGCTGTGGAGTTAGCTATTCACTTTATATCTTTAGGATTAGACTATTCCTACAAAAAATGTGTTGTTTTGTTTTCTTTTTAACTATTTTACATTTGTTTGATTTGTCTTGCTTTAAAAATTTGTTATAATTGTTAATTAATTTTATTATTTACAGATGTTAGTTATAAAGAAATTTTTTTTAAAATTTAAGTTTTGTTTTTCTATCAAATGTAAGAAATTGCAATTTTTTTTTTAGAATATGTACAATGTTTGTCTTATAAATGTGCACGTTTTCAAACTAATTTCTAGTGTTATACCCTTTTAAATTTATCAGCCTTTCTGATAGTTTGACCATTGCTTTCTTTCCAGTTTTGCTATGAAACACAAATGATTGATGAATGTTTGAAACTTGTGTAAATAGATTAGGTAATTGAATTGGTCAAGTTATACAGTTTTATGACCAAATCTTATTCAGTTTTGATGTCCGCATATGATATTAAGCACATTGTTATGAAGGGTAGATTTTATCAGCTCAGCTCACATAACTGTTTTTTTTGCTCAGACAATTTACAAATTTAATTTAGAGTACTTTAAAAAATTATTTGAATTAAGAACTTCATGGTTGTTGTTTTTTTTAATGATCTATTGTAATCATAGATATTAGTTTGATTGGTTTGTTTTTGAAACATTTGTTATTCAGTTTCAATTTCAAAATTTTGATGTATAGATGAAATGTAGATTTAAAACTTAATGTTCAGAATATTATGTCAAAAACTTCAACATGAAGGAGAGTGTTTGACATTTTGGGGAAAAACAAATGCTTATCATGTGAGCTTTTCATGGAAGATGTTTTTTTATGCTGTTTTTTTTCTCCAAAATTAATTAATAAAGTGAAAAATAAAATAAAAAGCAATGGCCATTAGTAAAAATATTCTGTGGGTGATCTATTAGTTTTGCTTTATAAGTTTGTAGTTTTAAATCTCCACTGCTGTTTTTGTGTGCTTTGAGTATTTTTTGTACCTTTGAATCTAATAAAACTTTGTCACAACTATTTCATTGTTCTTTGTCTATTCGCTTAACAATGAAAATCAATGTCTACAAATGTCAATGTCACCACACTTTTGTATGACTTTGAGACCTTTGTGTTCTATAGGAGACTTCTGTCAAAGGTGCCTTTGCAACACAATGGGCAGTTGCTGGCAAGACCTCACAACCATGTTCTACTAGAGGCTGGTATGGGCAGTATAGCTAGCTACTGCCAGAGACGATATTTTTAGCGAGCTTAAAGAGGGCGGCATAACAGAAGTGCCCCCCATCCCCCAAAACGCCAAAGAGTTCAAATCATGTCATAGAAGAGGTCAGCTGGCAGCAGCTAGATTACCTCTGAAAAAGACAGCTGGAGAGTTCTGACAAAGGTCGCGGAACACTGTCAGGTCTTAAAATTTAGTTTACTAAAGTGTCTAGGTATTAAAAGTAATATTAATTGCAATCTGTGTGTGTTATAATTAATTTATAATTTTTTATTACTTCTAGTCCCGAGATCAACACAACATACACACCCAGTTGTACATAAACTAATAAACGATGTGTATGATGATTCAAATTAAACTATAAATTTAATCATGAGATTTATACAATGAAATGACCAATAGTAATGATAAATGAATATAGTATGATATGAGAAATTACTAAATCATAGTCTAGTTCCATTAACTACTGAATTATTATTTCAAATACAATGATAACCCCCTTGTAATATTGTCCTCACAATATTTCATTTCAAGACAAAGATTCTGTAAGAGGATTTACATTTATTGGTATTTACTTGTGTAGCAGGCAGTGGTTACGTTGTATAGATCTATGGTCTCTGGTCATCACCTAAATTAAAATTTAACCTAACACTAATAGTCCTATATTTAAACTACATGCTTACATATTACTTCCTAATGTGTTTTAAAACGAATAGATATTAATTTATCCCGTGCTTTTAGGAATGTGCGCTTATAATGTTGTCTCTAATCCAGTCAGGGGCACTGGCACTTGATTTCCAACATCAATTCGGTCCAACACCAAGCCGTGTTTATGCCATCTCCCATTTAGCTCGAGCCTGTCTTTATAGTTCCTAAAGCTATGTCTAATTCAGTCTCTAATGTTTGTGCTATCACATTGGATAAATTGTTATGCTCCAATCAAGAATTATAACACACATGCAAGTCCGCATAGCTTTTCAGACGCTCTTGAAAGAACTGGATATCGCTTTAGTAAACCGTAAAATGTTTATTAACAGGGAAAATGGTCATCAAGTCTTCTTCTCAAAGCGTCTCTATTCTGCCCTCCCTTAAATCCGGCACTGCTTCGATAGCTTACAATCAAAGCAAAAGGTCCTGCCTGCTAACCCTTGTCTGAATAGATCCAACGTGAACATTACCTCCCTTATGATTTTATAGTCTTAGACTTTAAACAAAGAGACAGCAACATTACGTGTTCTTTTCACGCTCATACCGAGGATGATAAATAATAGAACTGCCTAGAATTGATCTTGTTTCAAGAGGCACACATAACTGAAATTGGGTTACATGCCAACATTTCGTACAACAAAGTAGCGCTGACAAAATGGTGTCTTTAAAACAGCGCCGAAGAAAAAAAAAGCGCGGACTGTATCTCATATAAAAAAAATCTCATATTAAAAATCATATTTATCTGGAGGCAGCAGAGGTTTGAATTCTAAGTTTTCCTTCTCCCTCGGGCAGGAGGAACTCGTTACCTTTTGTCCTACACGTTAAGCTTCTAAATGTTATCACCGACAGCACCTAGGAGGTGGGGAAGGGGGCTGGGGCGCAAGACAGCGGGTAGATTGGTCATGAGGCCATAATCTCCAAAATCTCCAAAAGCACTAACTCAGATTTAACAATATGTTTCAGAACAGAAAAGAAATAAAATAGATTCTAGAACCAACATGTTAGACACATGCAGATCTAGGTATTGTAAAAGACTGAATCATTTATTTTGAAAACAAAATGCTGCACATATTAAAATGACTGGTTGTTGACACCAAGTCCTGGGTTCGATTCCGATACTAAACAATTTTTGCTAAGGACAAATGAAATATAAATGTTAAATGTTTTCTTGGAGGTTCAGCGAGTGATGATTTAAATTAATTATTCTGACAGCGGACTCACAGGCTGTGGTTGATTTTGAAACCAATAAAGTGCAAAAAAAAAAAAAAAAAAAAAAAAAAAGCAATGCCCAAACACTCACATTGTATGACCTCAAAACCATCCATTCGAATTACTTATTTTTTTTAAAAAAAAAGGTACAATCTTTACATTGGAATGTCTTTACATTTAGATTACTCATTTTTGTCACAAGTAAATTTGTCTTATTGGCTGGAGGGGGCCCACCAAGATGTTCTTGAACCCGGCGGGCCTACGGACGTACCTTGCTACGCCACTGATTTTAAGTTTGTGTTTCCACACAAACTGTCTTTGTAACCTTAATGTTAACTTTATTTCAGTGGAAGCACTACTTAAGTTGCTTCCTAGCTGAAGTTAATTGATTTGAAGGTGTAAAAAACTAGATAAAAGTTAGATCTAGTTACTCAGAATTCAGAGGGGGGCACTTACATGGTCAGCCATCAATTCCTGATAAGCCTAGGCTTGTCTACTACAACTGTACTTCAGTCACCAGTGGAAGATTTTGATTAATCTGACGGTGCAATAAAATGCTAGAATTTGACTGCCCAGAATCCAGGGGGGGGGGGGTGCACTCACCCCCTTGCACCTCCCAGCGGGCGCCCATGGATTTGATTGTGCGAACTGTCAAAGCTCCGATTCAACGAAAGATTATGATGATGATGGATGGATGCTGAAGATAGGCGAAATTATTATTAAACATAGAAAATGAAATTTTAACTGCAGATAAGATTAGATTTATCTATGTGTTGACGACGACTGTCCATGGATTAAAACTAGACTAACTTGACTCTAGACGAGTTAGAGTATCTAGAATCTAACTAATCTATAGATCTATGTATCCGTACACAGTAGTATTATACGGTATAGATATCAATTGGAGAAGTACCTTAATGAGGTTAGTATAGTCAGTATCTAATAGACAGATGCTGAGTATCATGAGTATGACTAGTTAAGTTACTAGTATGACTAAGTATGAGTGAGTATATATAATATACTATAGAATATAGTATATATTAATTATTATAATATTATATGGTAGTTATAGTCAGTCCATTGGATGTAAGGACTAGTAGGCTCAGTAGGAGTAGGAGCTTCTGCATTCACTGAACTATCTTTCAGTTGTTTGGTTTTATCAACATTGAACATATGATGATATGCCACAGAAAACTGTGATCGACATGTCAACTGTGGTTGTTGATTTTTTAAACCGAGAACTAGATCTATGCCTGAAGGTCCTATGAACTTCTATGTTGGACAGAAGGCGAGAAGGGAAAGCCAAGCATAGGAAAACTGTATGCTGGAAATGATTTAAGTTTAAAGGAATCAGCGAGAAACATGCTGATTCAATATGCCAAAAGTCAAAAGAAAATATGTCACTTTCTGTTGAGAAGGCAGGATGCTGCAAAATAAAATCACTACCTATGCCTCAATCACAAGAGCCTGTAAAAAGGAAATGATAATCAAGAAGGAAACGTCACAAGATGGTATTTTTAAGTTATTAATGAAAAGATTAAGAAAGATTTTAAAATAAAAGCGTGACATTGATTTAGTATTTTGATGACAGCAGGACATTGGCTGTCCTGCCTGGACATTTCATAAAAAGCATGACATACAGTCGAAAGTGGGACTGCCCCACTTAAGTCAGAACGTCTGGTCACCTTAAATTAATTCATCTGGATTAAATTGATAATTATAAAATCAATTTAATAATTATATATTTAATATATATAGATATAGATCTATAATAAATGTATGTATTATAGACATTGTATTATAGATCATAGATCTGACGTCAAATTTAATTGTAAACTGCTAGCTTTAGATGTAGTTAAATGTAGTACTAGGCTAAGCTGTAGTGCTGAGACTATAGATTATAATATTGTTGTAACCCTGCCTTGCACCAGTGCTTGAGGTGCACACTAGTGCACTAATGAACGTAAACAGGAAGACACTAGAAGAGGGAGAATAACAGTGCATCAGGGATTGTGAAGAGTCTGAATGTTTGGGAAACTAAGAGGCCAACTTTTGTGCTGCCTGAAGGTTGTAGAAGGGACCTGGAGCGAAGAGGGGAAGGCTGTCGTTGGTCCACATTCGGGTTAAGTAGCAAAGGGCTGGTATACTTAGTAATAAGACTTTGAGGAAGCTGAAGGATGTTATGTGTTTACCCTAGTGAATAAACACAACTATTATTTCCTGTTAAACTGTGTTGAGTTGCATGCCTTTTCATTGAGTGCCTAATCCAAAAGTTACAACAATATTAATAGATCTACTCTATAGTCAAGACCAGATGTTCTCAGTCTTTTTAGCTCGGCGACCCTAACCATAAAATAATATTCTAAAATACTGCTCGATTGATAATGAAAAGAAAAATCATAATCATAATAAAGATATCTGATAAGCATTGAAGCATTCCCAAAGCTTTATAAATGTTTAATTACGAAATAATATGAAATTAAATATTTTGTCTCAAATATATATTGCTATAACTTAGCTATTAACCTCAACGAAAGTGATATAAAACAGAAAGTTTAATAATCAATTGTAAACTACATCTAGATCCAAACTAATAATCACATCTCAGGCCTTCTTGTTTACATCTCTAATCATCGGCCATCTTACTTCCTCTGTTTCTCCATCGTGTCCTATGGTACACAATATCGCGCCAAATGACAGTGCGCAATGTAGAGTCATAACAATATAATATATATCTGCTTATAATTAAATTTCAACAAAATTTCATTTAATTTTTTGATGACTACCATTTATTTTTTTATATTGAGTTTCACATATTCATGCATTTAATGTGACTATTTGAAAAGCTTGGTTGAAAGAAAGATAGTACACTGCTTCAATACTATTGTGATACAAGACAATGTCGATGCGAAAGTTGAGCTTGTTTCTTCTTTTTCGAAAGGTCCAAAATTTCTCTTGGCAGTCTTTGCACAGCAAATGTCAACTTTTCATCTACAGTAAATATATCTAAAATTTATTTCCTAAAAATGCATTTTTCTTGCCAATTAGCAAAGTCAGAAACCAGTGCTTCTATTTTTAAAACTTTTGGCTGTTTCTCGCTCAAAGGAAAGAATAGCAAGTGAATTCAACCTGCTTTGTGTCATTCTTAAAAAACAATTTCTGATCAATCGCTACTTGAAGAATGACCGCTCTTCTGAAATAGCTGTCACAAATAAAGTAAGAGAAATAACATGCATTTTGTGAAAATGTTTTGAAAATTTAATATTAAAATGTAATTGTCTATGATTTAAAAAAAAAAAAAGCCAAATTTTGTATTGAACACAGACTTAATATGTCTTTATGGAAAGCTTCTCTGAAGGATTGTATTTCTGAACATTATTGTATGGCAGTATCATCTGGGTCAGCTGAGACTAACCACTCAGAGAAACAATGACATCGATAGTTGATTTTGAAAGTCTTCTCTGCATCTTAAATTTTCTCTTTATAGTCGTTAGTGGTAGGCTCATCGAATTGCCTTATAACTTTCCACAATAATTGTTTAGAGCAAAATAAAACAAATAGATTAACATCCCAAGATCGAGCTACTTCAGCAGCCTCATTTTTTGTTGTACATTCTCAAAAGTCATTTCTGATTACACTTCTTTATTCTAAATAGAAGAAGAACAACAAAATGTTTACTAACAACAACAAGAAACAGATGAGCTTTAAAAAAGTGGAATAATTAGCAGCTGTGTCAAAATTTTAATTCATAACCATCAGGGCCAACCCCATTAAAGGTTTCTTTAAAATATGAAACCAGTAATAAATTGGAAGGCAATGCTACACTAACATTAAATATGGTTTAGTAAATGACAGTTGATTTTCAGCAATATCAGAATCAAACAAAAAATGTCTAGGTATTGTTTTATTATAGAATAGTTATAGACGAAATTCCTTTTGTTTAAGTGAGATTGCCAACTTTTATATCATTTTATATCAATAATAATAATTTGTAAAGCATTGTGTGACATTTTTCTTTTGTCTTTTATATAGTTAACAGTATACAGACATGAGTCAAGATCCATTTTATCACAATTTGATTCAGTTTGTGCCTGAAAAGGCTAAAGAAAGAAATATAGAGACCCATGTTGATAGTGATGACCTGGTTAACAATGAGGCCTCTGGTCAAGAAATCAAACATTTTTATGAATCAATAATAAGTGATCAACCTAGTTGCAGTCATAAACATGAGCTGCAGAGCAGAAAAATCAACAGAAGCAAGTCAACAAGCAGGAAAAGAAAATTGGTAAAGAGTAACTCCTTAAGTGACTTCCAAACTGCTGGAGAAAAATCTCATTTCCAGTTTGATGAATCACTTAGTAAAAAACAGAGACAGTATTTCCTTCTCTTAAAATCAGCTCAACTTGGAAATCATGAAGAGGTTCAGCATTTGTTAGAACAGGGCCTGGATGTTGACTACAGAGATTTTTATGGGTGGACAGCTTTGATGTCTGCTGCAAGAGAAGGCCACACTGATGTTGTGGACTGCTTACTCCACTTAGGTGCTAACGTAAATATAGTCAACAATGATGGCCGATGTGCCGCTTGGCTTGCCAAAAATGCAGGCCATCATCTGTTAGCTGAAAAACTGATAAATTGCAATGCCCCTGAGCCACAGAGCCATCAACAGGAAGAATTTAGCAAATTTTATTGCCAGTATTGCCAGTCTGAGTTCACTGCAGTAGATAAACTTTCTCATGAAAGCTCAGTGGTTCATCTCCTGAACACAAATCGTAAACATAAGAAGCATTTTTATATCATTCCCGAGACAAACAAAGGATTTCAAATGTTGTTGAAAACAGGTTGGGAACAAGACAAAGGTTTAGGCCCCAAAGGTGAAGGCTGTAAATATCCAGTGAAAACTGTTTTGAAACAGGACCGAGCCGGTCTAGGCATTGAGGAAAACATCAAAAAGAAAGCCAAAGTTACGCATTTTGATTCACGTGATAAATCTGCAGTACAGAATCAGTTTTCTAAACATGTTGTCAGGACATTGAGTGCCAGGAAGTCTGCGCAGCGTGCAGCTAAAGTTGCAGAAAAGAAGTTAAAATATTTTGAGCATAAACTTAGATTAGAACTAAATGGTGACTTTTAGTAAAGTTGTACATTTCAAACACAATTATGACTTGAACATAGTATTTCCCTAGATCTGAATGATGACTTTGAATAAACCTATTAATTTGGAATAGAGGGGCTTCAACTTGAATGCACTATATACATTTTGTACTTACTTACTTAACTTACTTAATCCTGTGTACTTCCAGGGGAGCATAGGGCTGCAACCACACCTCTCCACCAAACTCGGTTCTGAGTAGCTTTCTCTGCTCCCATGTCATTCCAATACCCTCAGCTTCACTGATGAATGACCTCTTCCAGGTTTGCTTGGGTCTGCCCACTTTCCTTGTGGGTTCCATTCAAGTGCCTGCCTTGCAACATTGGTAGCTGGTTTTCGCAGGGTTCGTCCTATCCAGCTCCATTTTCATTTTGTAGTCACTGATAATTTATGTCTTTTTAATTTAAAACAAGCAAAAAAACAAAGCTTGTCTATGGGGAACAAATCGTCATTACAGCCACACCAGACCTTGCAGAGGATGTAAAGATAATCTGTTTATGTATTCCACAGTTAAGGGTGTTATGTGGCCAGCACAATGACCAATTATATTTACTTTCCCCAACTAGAGTCAGGAACCCATTTGAGCTGTATGGACTCATAGGCACCAAAAAGAAAAAAAAAATGAAAATCCCATTCTTCACCAGGATTTGAACCTGGGACCCCATGTTTTGAACAGCTTTTTTTTCTACTTTGTACATTTTTAAATATGATTTAGTCATTATCAGTTTTGTTTTGATGTGTAAGTAATTAAGCAAACAAACAATACTGATTGATTGAATTAAATAACCAAGTTTTTGTTTTAATAAATAACTATTGTTTTTATTGAAATATTGCAATGTTTATACATATGTGAAGGCTTGATGGTTTTATACTGAAGTAATGATTGGCTGTAAACATTAACAGCAAAACAAAGGATGTATATTCAACAAAGTCTGTTTAAATTGAAGTTGACAAACTGCAAGTTAAGTAGTTAGATACTGAAAGATACATAATTATATAACTTTTTTTTGGCATTGGCAAAAAAACAACAACATTTTGCAGAGTTTTTACTTCTTGTTAAATGTAATAAATACATTTTATTTTTATAAATACAATTTTGGCTTTATTTAGAAACATTTGTTGGTGTTTATATATAGAAGCAGAATTTATATGTCATTTATGTAAGATAACACATAAAAAAAAAATTACAAAAAAAAATTACTATTACATTAGAATGGTAAACAATAAATTTTCCTCACTATAATAACTCATGCCCTAAAGCATCCTGCTTTTGAAGTTTTTTTTCTTCTTCTTCTGAGGTCTTTTATAAATAAAAATTATAATGTTAACGAGAGGTGATAAAACTGAATGAATGGTTTGTAATGTGGCTTAGTTGATTACTACATTGTTTACTACCTTTATTTAAAATACTGGTAATCTAATAATGTAACCACCTAATAAGATAACGTAACTACATAAAAATCATTTTAACATTAAAAGGAAGGTAGTATTGTGGTTATGACTTGTGAATAGCTGTTCTAAGTTCAAATAACAAAACTATTGACTTGCATTCTAAAATGTTTTTAGTCACAGCACTAGCTAGAATGATGGATTTACCCTTTCTAGGATGATTAACTGATATGCACTCTGAAAAGAAAATGATGCGTCTTTCTATTATTTTTTTATTAGAAGTAGATTGTACATATTGGATTGAGACAAATGTATGCTTCTGTACATTTTACATAGTCATTTAGAAAAACTAAAATGTACTTTATTTGCCCACTCAATTGCTAACTTTGTATTCCTCACAAAGCATAAGGATGACATTGTAGGTAGCACTTTATTAACACATGTATAACAATGGCAGCATCAAATTAAAATAGTCATATTTCATATTTTCCATATGAAATTGTGTACAACTGTAACAACACCTTATAGCATCAGGTATATACACCTTAGCCAGATACAATAAAAAATATTTTCCTGAAGTTAATGTGATGAATAGGTTTCAATGTAATCCAAGCTAGAAAGTCAGGGTCCAATGGAGATGTGTACCATCCAGTTATGAACATCCACAGTGTGGTCATCGTGCTAACCACATAATTTTCTAGATCAGTGACTACAAAACTATCAGAGGAATATCATTTTACACTTGCCCAAGGACTACAAAGTCTCAACTTTTATAATGAATGTATTTACAAACTGGGTTTTTGTTTTGGAAACAATAAAAAATTATGTTAATCTCAACCAATATATGAGTGCAAGAAAAATGTATATAAACAATGTTCCTGTGTAAGTATTATAATACTGACAGAATTAAAGAGTGTTATTCCAAAGTCTTTTACCATTCCACTTTTGATTGAATTACATTGTTTTGTGTATGTAAAGATTTTAGTAAATGTTTAGGTTAGCTAAAATTTTGTATGAAGTGTTTGGTAAATGAATATATAAACCAGATACTGAAAATGCCTGTATCGGACAGCTGGAATATCTATGCATGAATAATCACTTGCACCAGCACAGAAATTCTTTGCCAGTCCCCTTGAGAACTGGTGGTTTTGATCAAGAGTGAAATGGAACTTAAGATTTTGCAAAATATAATTGATTGAGAAATTTACAAAAAAATTTTTATTGCTATATTAAATGCTGTCAGAGCTTGAAACTTGCTAGTGGTAAATTTTACTATCAACATACAGCTAGCTGATAATCATTCAGTTAATAACTGAGGTTGTTAACTCAAAAGTCTTACTGTATAAAGTTAAAAGGCTCTGAAGTGCAAGGGTGTATGTAAGTTTAAAATGTAATTCTAAAGCAAATATTTCTTACATATCTTTTAATTGTAGTTCATTGGTCTAATCCATTTTTTTTATATTTCAAAGTCTGTTTAAAAATAACTGATGTTACAAAAATTTAAAATGTAATTTTGTTAGCACTCTATTAAACTGATCAAAGTTTTGGAATAACACTCAATTCCTAATAAATATTTTAAAAAGAGAAATAAAAAATACATATGCACAAATAGTAACAATTTTATTACAGACTCTTTAAGGATGGACTTAGAGAATAAATGTAAAATGTCTAGTAAGAAATACAACTATAGAGTTTCATACTGTATTATTTGAAGGATGAAGCATGTTAAGAACCTGCTAATGACCTGAACAAAAATTAAAGGATTTTCAAATTGCAGAAATTTTTTGTAATTTTCTTTTCCTTACACAATAAGGAAAAATTATCGAAATAAATGGAAAAATAGCCTATTTATTCTTCTAAGTCCGAACTAGATCTAGATTTATCTTTACCCATTACCATGGCAACCCATGCTGATTTCTTTCTTTTTTCTTCTTCTCTCTCTTTGTACAATCTTTCTTCCATGTGCTGTCGTTTGATATCATTCATCTGTTGCTCCTCCTGAATGTTTGTTCTGAGTTCAAACTTCACATGGTCTCTGAGTGGTGAGTTGTGTGTGCTGACCTTGCCCAGGGCGCGACCGTCTGGGCCATACTCTATGTGACCATAGCGTTTTGTTCTGAGTTCTTTCAGCTCCAAAGCTTTATCCTTAACCTCCTTTGGGTACATCAACATGGGTACTGGAGCTGCTTGATATCTGCTAGACGAGATAATCTGTTGAGATTTTGGCCGCTGAAGAAGATTTCCCACAACCGGAAGAGATGAAGCTATAATTGGTGGGACAGATGAAAAACTAGCATTGCTCAATTTCACAGGAGCAGTTATTGGTCTCGGAGGGCAAGCAACTAACTTGCGCTCCTTTCTGTGTGATTCTACAGGCCCAGCAGATATAGGTCGGAGCACCCATCCCCTTGGAACAGTAGATCTCACCTTACTTGAGTGAAGAGCAGATCGTGGTGGCAAGCAGACTGGTGCTACAGCACAGTCAGTGGCATAGCATTCTTTGGTTTTAACAGATGTTGTTTTAGGAGGCTCTTTGGTTTTGATTGACATAATTTCTGACACTAAAGATTCTGTGCCATCTTCTGATAGCAACATCTCTAAACCAAGATCTTCCACTGGCACTTTGGTCCGAGGGTCAATGCGACTTGGTGATGAACTTGGACGCTTGTTAGCATATTCTGGTTTTAAGTCTTGCATATTAAGATTAGTGTTAAAGTTAGTCTCAGATTTAGTCATGGACTTCTGGATGGTGCTGACAGTTAAATAAATGAAGTCTGGGGGAACAATTTTATCTGCTTTCATTCGAATCTGAGACCTGAGAAGAGCTTTCATCTCTGACAAGGTTATGTCTTTGTCTTTGGGGACCAAGGGCTTCTCAAAGGCCCAGGATGTTCTCCTTGATATCTGAATGGGCTGTTTAGGGGCATTCTCATCGTCAACTTTTTTCTCTTTGATGGTGATGCTAAACTGCGATGTGTTAGAGTGAACCCTCGATCTAGACATATGCTGTGATGAAGAGGTCAGCTTCGAGAGATTACTTTTGTCAATATTGCTGACAGATTCTAACCTCTGTAGGTCACTCTGAACAGATGTTGGTGTAAGTGGTAATCCATCATAAGTCCCCCCTCGACTCTGAACACGCCTGGCATTGCACAGACTTCTGTCACTTAGAGTCTTGGCACTGTGGGGAATTTGTCCAGCTCTGTACTGATTTTGTAAAAGAACCTGTGTATTCAACTCTTGAGGTGAAGAATCATGGTTAATTATTTTAGAGTTGGCAGCACCTGCTTTGAGCATCCTCTGTGCCCGTATGTATGGATATGGCTGTGAGCGAACAGGTGCATCACTGTAAGATCCATACTGTATCAATGGGGGAACATGGTCTGTTTTAAGAGTGTAGTCCCAATTGACTTTCTCAAAATTCATCACTAACAGATTGTTTAATGTGTTGACAGTTATTCTGAAAAAAAGGTGAAATATTGTTAGGGTTAGTTTATGAGCATTAATTGATTTAAATAAATGCAATTATGTAAAGCAAAACATATTCTATGTAACTTTTATGTGGTGGCCGAGTAGTACAGCACTTGGCTTCCAGCTTCTGGGTCTCAAGTTTAAAGCTCCGTGAAGATTCACATTTGACGTTTTTTTTTACACATCTAACTCGTAAGGATACCTGACATCAGCAGGAGAAGCCATAGGCAGCTGATCAATATGCTGGCCACACTTTTATTAAACATTGATAATAGAAAAAGAAGAGCTCTACATCAACTGTGCCATGGAATTCAAGGTCTGAAATGGGATCTTTCTTAAGATTCTGTTCTTAACTTTTGGGCCCATCACTACTGGTCAGTCTACTGTTGTACTTTTGATTTTAAGTTCCATTATATTGCCATCACATTTCTTTAAATTGCTTTTGCTTCTTCTTCTCTCTTACTGAATTTAATGCTTAAAGAATTAACCCAGGATCTTAAAGATCAAAGTGTCAAGAAAGAGCAGATTACAACTATCTAATTAAAATATAAAAGAGACACTTTCAAGGACATATGTCATGCATTTTCGTCTCCAATGAAATGAACTTCAAGAGAAAAAAAATCACCTGTCCCCAATCGCAACCATAGCAAGAATTGGGTCACTCCGACTATTTCCCCTCATGATTCGACAACACTGTCCAGTAATTAGATTCCAGATTCGAATTCTCCCATCAGCTGATCCTGTTATGACTCGGAGATAGACAAACTCTAAGCACAAAACCTCCCTGCAAAAATATAAGGCTGGCATGAAAATATCCCTAAATGGCACTCTTGAATTTTTATATTATAAAATAATGGTTAATTATAGTACTATTGATAATATTGTGGCCCTATGCTTCACTAGGAGTCAAGTCAATCATAGTATATTGATCTGCTTTCTATATTTTAGTATTGCTTATTTAAACTCACTTTGGATGCCTCAAGGCAGCAAGGCATCTTGAATGACTACCAATGGCACTCCATCCCAGAGCATAGCCATCTTTACTGCCTGTCACAATATGCCAGCGGTCAAATTTAATGCCAGTTATAGGCCCATGGTGCCCTGTTAATGTCTGAAGAAAGAAGTTTTTTAAAAATGTATTCAAATATAACATAATATTATATTCAAATTCATAATAGACGATTATTGAATCTTTTAAATTAAAAGAATGTTGTTTGAGCTTTACATGAGACGAGAGCCTGGGCATTATAAACACACTTCAGTGCCACCAAATGATAAGACATTAAAAAAGGAAACAGAATGTAATGGATCTCACCTTAATCAAATTCCCAGAAACCAGTTCCCAAACTTTGACTTTACCAGCCTCACAACCAGATATACATATTTCTTCAGACAAAGCAACAGCCATCACTGGGGCATGATGTTTGAATGTCTTCCGACATTTACCACTCTCTAAGCTCCAAACTTTACAGAAAAAATGTACAGATAGACATGGCTTTTTTTCGTAATAGATTACGATAATTGTAAAATATAGACCACTTTGATATTTATGGACTAATCATTTTAACGATAAATTGTATGTCTTTAAAGTTTAGCTAACAGATCTTTACCAATGCTTCAGAAATTAATAATAGAAAGTGCTCACCAAAAGATTAACTACAAAAAATGAAATCAAGGGAGATAAATTATATGTTTACATATAATAATAGCAACTTATATTACTTCCCAATAAAACTTACTTTTGCACTGGTTATCTTTAGCACCTGTAGCAACAATGTCCCCCAACACTGTTATCACAGTTACAGTATCTTGGTGGCCACGTAGTATTTTTAGACATTGTCCAGTTTCTATTGACCAGCACCTGATAACATATAGTGCATATGTGTCTGAACAATCTGAATGACTGCAGTTATGTATAAAAAAAAAGTAAAGTTCCCCTTTCAGACCTTGTGGTCTATAGGGCAGATGATGTAAAGGTCATCTGATTCTGTGGCCTACGGTTAACAAGGGTGTCATGTGGCCAGCATAACGACCAACCGCCTTTACTTTTCCCCAACTAATGTCAGGTACCCATTAGAGCTGGGTGGACTCAGAGGCACTAAGGATCCCGAAATAAAAATCCCAGTCTTCACCAGGATTCAAACCTGGGACCCCCGGTTTAGAAACCAAGCGCTTTACCGCTCAGCCACCGCACCTCCAGCAGTTATGTATGCCTATAGCTAAAAGTATTTGCACACTAACACTTTGAGCTTGATTAAAGTCCTAGTCACTAGTATGGCCTGACTTAGTGAGTTCTGTTAGGTTTCACAATGACATTATTTCTAATGGAGGGCATTGATCATTTGTTTCTGGCATTCAGATAGACACTATACAATCCTTAAACATTGAAAGGTAAAGAAAGGTGATTGCAATTTTCTGGGAGGAGAAAGCAATGAAAAACAGATCTGCTTTAATGAAAGTAAACTGCACGTTTCCTGTAGTAAAAGATTTTGTCATCATAATCAACCTAAAATAAGAATCAATGTCTCTAAGATATAATGGGTTATAATTACATCCTTGTTTGTTGCATTTTTTTTTATAATGCCCTCTCAATAAATTCAAACATTATGTCTATATGTAGATATTGAATATATATTGTTCATTGTCTTAAAATGTACCTACCTAACCTATGAGCTATTGAGATTATTTCATGCTAAAACTAAATCTAATTTAAATTATGTTTCTCAGCATGTTTATAGTTCAATCAACAATATCAGTTTTTCATTTAATTGAATTTGAAGAGGAAATAAATTACTGAAAATTTAAATTTCAAACTTTAGTTCTATTGGTCAAGCACAGTGTTACTTAAATGGAATGAACTCCCCCACCTTAGTGTTTATTTTTTTTATCTTTTATGTTTAAATTTTCACTCAGATTTGAAAATTATTACATCCAAACCCAAAACTTGAACAAGATGGCTGGAGATGGTGATGGGCAAGGGTTTTAACAGAGTGCATACCAACCAGAAAATGGATGTACAGATAAAGGACGGCTGCGGTCATGTGGTATCTACTCTGTTATGTGGTCTTGGGTTTGAACCCTTCCAGTCACCCCCACCCCCCATCAGTCCTGCTTTAGGTTTGGGCTAGGATATAATAATCTCAAGGAACAAATAAAACATTTTAAACAAAAGAAACAAAGGAGGTCAGGTGTGAAGGCTACCTAACACTTGTATCATAACTTCCACTTAAGACTTTGCCTTGATCCTGCAAGAGATAACAACAACGAATGGATCCAGCATGACCAATGATGACTGGCCCAGATTCTTTCCCAGTTCCACAATCAATGAAACGCACTTTCCTGTCCTTGGAGCCAACAGCGATTAGATGACTTCCATCAGTATGCATGACTCTATTGGCATCTTCACTAAAAAAAAAATTAATAAAATAAATACCAAAGGTCTATGTTTGAGTGTATTATTTATTTAAATAACTCTAATTACCTTGAAACTTTTAACGAATATTATTATCAATTAATAAACAGAAGAATAGCACTTAATTTGAAATTTTAACTGTATGCAATGCTAATAAAAATAGCAAATTGAACTCCTATAACTTTTATATTTAATGATAAGTAAGTATACAAATCTTTTTTTTTTTCTTTCTAATTCACTAATATATTTTGGGTAACGTATATAAAAAAATTCGAAAAAAAAAAAAGATTTTTTTTCCAGGTCCCATAAAGGAAACATTTTTCTGGAAGTGAGATTATGTTTGCACCCCTTGACATTAAAACTTTAATTTCCCACAATACTTTAGCACTCGTAATATTGATTTTTCATCCTACTCTCTAACACTTCCATTGTTCTTTTTATCTTTATTGACATCTGTTGCTATTGGAAACTCATGACCACAACACTTGAGGCTTTTAATTTGTGTAGTGTTTTGTTGTTCTGGGGCAGATATACCTTTTTTATGGCTTAGTTTTCTATCAATAACCTTATTTCACTGCTTCAGTATACTTAATAGGCTACAATATAAGGCTAACTTATTGACAGCACTGGCACATTGTGTGTCATAAAAAAATTTATGAGAGTCTATGATCAGCATAAATATTGCAATGAACATTTGGTCTATTTTTGTTTTCAAGAAAATGAATAATTCTCAATGAAAGAAACACATCCTGTCAGACTCTATAGAACACATGAGCATACTCTTTTTTACTGTGCTAGTTATTACAATTCTTCCTAAAAAAAAATGTCCACATTAAATATTCAATTTAGTCAAAACAATGTACTTAATATCATCTACAGAAATATGCAATGTTTAGATGAAAGAACAAGACATGTAGTTAAAGTCTTCTTCACCTTTTCTAAGTTTTAAATTTTGAAATTTAAAAAATATTTTAATAGCTTACAGGTCTACAACCTGTACACATATAAAGATAATAAAGTAAGTTGTTTGAGAGTTATGAAATCTTAATTGTTTATATTCTTCTTAAAAGGAACCAATAGTGTTGGCTGTAACTTAATTGGAGTAAAAATTTATGAAAAATGTTTAATTGCAGGAACATCTTCTACATTGAAGTTCACTATTTGACCTTATGAATATAAATGATAGCATAAATACTCAGAGTAGACTGTTTAGGAGATTGGCTTTGAATGTTTGCACTCCTGCTTGCATTTTTAGTTTTCAATATAAGCCATAAATGTCCACGTAAGAGGCCTAATATCAATACTGCACAACTTCATAATTGTGCTTAACACTTTGTAATTGTCCTTCAAAGAGCTGAGCCAATGGCCATAAGGACTTTCGATCAAAGAGTATGATTTTACCAAGGAGCAAAGACTGAGGTCCCCAGACAACTATTTGATCATTTAATCACATCCTTCATTTGGGGTCATGACTCCTTAAACCAAGCCCAGTTCATGCAAAAAACATTAGCCTCACTGCCTCATACACACTCAGGAAAATGTGCTTCTTTGATGAAGTTTTGGAGAAGTAAGTTTAGTAGAAAGGAACCTATGTGTGTGCATGATGAGAACAAACTCTTTGCATGGGGAATATTTAGCCAGCACACATATATTTCAAGGTGACTCGAACTAATTTGTCCTCTGTTACGTACTTGTAATGTATATGACATGTTAAAGGAATACAATCGATAATTAATTGATGATTAAAGTGTTTTTTTTTTAATTATTTATTCCTGAGAAATATAATGAGATCGATTGTTCAACTTCTTATTAAACGGAAATAATAGGGTAGATTGTAACTCAAAGTTAGTCAAATGTTTTCCCAATCTCTCTACTATAGTATACAGCTCATTATTTAGAAGTCATGATTTCATTTTCTGTGGCCTATCCCCTGTCTGTCTATTGGTGCGAATCTAGTGTGTTACGATTTTCGTATTCCCACTAAACTTATTTTCTAATGCAAGTAGGCCTACTAGACCTAGTCCAGGCCTAATTTGGAAATGCGCGTATTAGAAATGTCTACAAATAAGCCTAACCCTAACCCATACTCACTTGTCATCAACGACCATGACATTGTAAGCGCCACAATAGATGTTCCTCTCTTCCATGATCACCTTAATGGTGCTGACGCCGCTGTATCCTGTTTCGAAGCTCATCTCGCTTTTGAAAGTGGTCTTGATGACGTCACCGCTGGAAGGGATCACTTCGTTCGAACCAGGGTCGATGTTGGGCACCAAGACATCGATATCATTGGCGTAGACTGGATTAGCACCGTGCGCTGAGGCGCCCTGATAGGATGTGCATTGAAAGAGATTATTTTTAAAAAAATTGGTTTAAAATCGTGTTTAAATTGTATAAATTATTTAAAAAGACGAAATTTATCGGTGAAGCAGATGGTCCCAAAGAGAATGAAGTTATGATTAAATTCCGCCAAAAATGACCTAAAATATATATTTTATATGTTGATAAAAGGAGGGAAGAAAAGGCATGAGAACTAGGATCCGAATTTTTTTTTACCTGCTCCTCAATATTTGACCCCCCTCCCTACCAGCATGAAGTCAAAACAAAAGATACACCATTGATTTCACAGAGACCAATCGTTATAGCAGGCCTCAACACTGACCTGTGACGTCACAACCTGTTGTCAGTTTAACCAATAGCTCACTCATTGCCATGCACAGGTCTGACGTCTATGACGATTGGTCTAGTGTTCACACACAGACATAAAAAAGGGAGATGATCTGCTGGACCAAAATAAAATTACGGTTACAAAAACGTTTTGGACACGAAGATTCGTAGGCTACCGCTAAAAAAAAGAGGAAAAGTGCTCTCAATTCTAAAAATAAATAAATACATTATGGCTTTTATATAGCGCTAGCATGCTCAGAGCGCTATAGTCCAATCTCATTTGTGGACCAGTGGGTGGATCTGGTTTTCCGTGCTGCCTTTAGCAGATGGGCAAGACATGTGGACAGTTGGAGAGACTCGCCCAGAACCGAGATGCCTGGAGGAAGCTGGTTGGTGGCCTATGTCCCAGAAAGGACAACAGGCAGAGATGAGATGATTTAGGTGCTCCGCAAACACAACTCTGCTCGAGTCGGGTGTCAAACCTCGAGCCCCAATCATAGGTAGCCAAGCCAAGTTCATGCGTACTTAGTCTCTCGGCCAAGCTTCTATGAGATATAAGTGAATTCACAAAAAAGACATTACAAAGACCGTGCCACTGTATACAAGTATAAGTGTGTAGTATAACTCCGTTCAATAACGACTTCTAAACAATAACTATATCATTTAAATCATAAACATCTGATACATATACATTCTTTCAATCATTTTTTCACGTTTATTTTTCTTTCAAAGACTCCTGTGATCATGGGCTGGGGGCACCCCTTCGTGCCATTGTTGCTATACCCCTGATTATATATACAGACTACAATCAAAAGAAAATGTTGGCCCGACTAGCAGGGCTTCAAACAAAAGACTTCAGTGTTCCATTTCGTTCTTTCGATCCAGGTGTAAGAAACTGTATCAGTTTCTATGAGACATGCTGACTTATATGTTAGCGAGTAAAAGCATTTAGATAAGATCATGTATTATGACTTGTACGTCCTATCGTATCTTGGTCATACTTCGAAGCACAGGATTCAAAACTTAAGTTTGTAAATACCCCTGGATTTATAGGCTACTGTATGAAGATTATGGGGGAAGTTCTTTCTAGAAATAAACATGTCCTTTAAATAATTCCACTTTCCCGGGACCATATACAAACACACACACACACACACAAAGCACGCACCCAACGAGTGATAAAACAAGTTATCTGCCTTGAATTTTGTATTTTGGTGAAAATAGCATGATACTCGATATCATTAGTAGTTATGTATGAGTGTCAAATGAGCTAAATGACTGATGTATATAGGTCATGTAAGGATGCAATGAGTGCTGAACAGTAAGTGCTCATTTTGGTCACACTTTCACTTGGCCTTTGGCTTAACTTGCCTTACATTGGTGTTTCTAAACCTGTGGCACTGATAAAGAGAGGGGTGATAATGTGGTCTTTTTCCCCCCAAAGGATCTGCATTGTTATTATAGATCCATATAGATCACGTAAACATTTTTGTCATGTTTCAAAATTAAATTATTAGAGAAGTCTTTTCATCTTCGATGTAGGAAATTTTCAATTTTGGGATAAGGTTCCTGCTAACCCCATTCTATTTTTAGAATATCAAATCACTCTGTCTACCTGATGTAATCAAGTAGACTTACACAATATTTCCCCCACTTCCATTCTCGGATTAAGTTGAACATATATAAGTCTATCCCATTGTCGATGACAAGTATCATTAGAATATTACAAAGTCTACTAGAGTTATACCTTTACTTAACCAAGATTAATACGTATTTTTTTAATGCATTTTAAAAATTATTTCTTACTATGAGCTGCAGATGCCGGTAGAATATATTTCTGCAGCTCAGAATGCAAGGAATCGCTCGTCGCCGGTGCTCCGCTCCTAAGGGGGCTAGTAAAGTAAACTATAGGCCTATAAAAGAAGGGTTCTTAAAAATTTCCCCTGCCTTGCGCTGCTATGACTTCAGGAAGAATCAGGAGAGGAACCCTTGAGACATTTGGGACAGTGAACTAACGTAGTCTATGCATTATTTCAAAAGCTCCTGTAACTGAGTTTGCACAAAAATGTAATGTGTAACATTCCTTTGGATCACATTTAAGTCGAGAGAGTGACCATAATGTATGGGCAATCTATGATCCTTTTAGTTAAGGGCCAGGAATGCGCTCCGGAGAAATTGGCCAGTGATTAGCAAACAACGATAAATTGTAAATAAGATACACATAATTAATATATTTACAGTAGTTTTTTTTTCTTTACGTATTTAGTTTTGACCTAATTGCAATCTAGCACGTAGGGGCCTAATTTACTTAACACTGGCTCGAAACAAACCATAGGCCTATAGGTACCGTTGAAATAAGAGAAATCAAACTGTGAGACATGCGCACTCGTCACCTTACACAACACTAGACAACAGTTTCTCTTTTACTCAGTTTGTCTAAAGCTTTTGCTATATGTTTACAGATCTCTATAAAGTGGAAGTACATGATAGATTTAAAGAGCAGGCCATAAAAGGATATAAAATAAGTTTTGTTCGGAATGCTACCAGTCTTGGTGTGAACTGAAACAACCATGTTCAACAAACACCAGGCGATCTTAAGGGATATAACTGTTATTAACCGGCTCGGAGCCCTAATCTCAACGCGATAACAGTGCTGGTACTGGTAGATAATCTAATCTCTCTACTTCTACTGGTCCGAGTCCCCCCCCCCCCCCTTCAAATAATATGGAAGGCAGAATGCAGTATACAAGAGGGCGCAAACAGGAGAGTCTCTAATAGTTCACAGCTCTTCGCTCTTAAACTACTTACCCTCTTGACCTATTCATTACAAAGGTTTCATCGAAGAAGATAATTATGACCAACGCGTGTCGTAAAAGTTTGTAATTTGCACGACTAGGTGAACACATGTAACTTGCTAGGGTTCCGTTTTTTTTTTTGTCCGAGTCACGTGTTAAATCTTCAGATATTCATTTTTCAAATGACCCGAAGTTTAAGAGTCTCATTGTCGTTGACCCCTTGGGGGATATATGCACTTTGTATGTCGTCTGCCGTATGTGCTGATTTCTTAGACATGTACAGTTTTGCTCAATTAGGGTTCAGTCACACTCAAGTTACCGGAAGGGGCCTAACGCCATAACAGGGCCGCCCTAACGCCGATTTTACCGATGGCTCCAAATTGGGCCCTACGCCTGGCTATTTACATTTAGTATTTCACTATCAGTCATAACTATTATCACTGGCCTTTACACATGTAGGACTTAAAGGGTTAACATATTTAGTGATTCATACGATTTAGGTAACTTTAATTAACTGACGCCATAATTATAGGCCTATTTCTAACGTATACGCTTGGAAAGAAATTCACGAGCGCCATAATTTTAATGGACTGTTTAAAAACATGTGAAAGGTCTGTGTGCTAAACCATTCTCAGAAACATGTGAAAGGTCTGTGTGCTAAGCCATACTCAGAAACACGTGAAAAGTCTGTGTGCTAAACCATTCTCAGAAACATGTGAAAGGTCTGTGTGCTAAACCATTCTCAGAAACAAGGAATGTAGAATGGAAAGTGCTAGAGCTCTATGATTCCAAGCTACAGAAGTGTGTGATGCTTTAGAAGGACTAGCAGGAAGCACAGATGATGCTTTATGCTTTTGGTTGCACTATCTTTCTGGCACTCTTTACTGTTTCAAGTAAATTTTACTAGCAAGGAACTTCAAAGTAACACCATTCATAATTGCCGCAGGGCTGACATCATTTAACTATTGTGTGATTGGTTAAACCTATACTAAGAGATAGGTTTGAGCTGTTTTGATTGATGCCAATGAAGTTGCAAATGAGTTCGAAGTTGACACCGAGATTCAACAGAAACGCGGACGCAAGAAAAAGAAAATGCTTATTTTAAAAAATTAAAGAGGGGCCTCGCAATTCATAAGGCCGGCCCTACGTCGTATTATTGAATCCGGTCCTACGGGAACCCTTCTACGGCAATACTAATATAATATATATCAAGATATAGGCCTATATGCATACATTTCATTCTACCACAGATACACTTCTCTTATATAGATCTGGAGCTACATTTGTTTACGACAGAATTCAAACAGACAGTTAAATGATACAGGCCTAAGCCTTTTGTTCTATATGATGAGCCCCAATAATTTTTAAAAAATCGATTTTTCTCTTTTTGATTGGCAAACATTAAAATGTAATTGAATGAATATCTTACCAGTTCCGACTTTAATTAATAATTGGTATTTCTGCTACGGGTCTATTTCGTCGGTCCTAGAATTACATTCAAACAATGCTAACGACTGAACCATAAAGGCCTACCAATGAAGCGCTTTGTTTAGAAAACTAATGAGTGTGAGGGTGGAGCTGAATTTTTGGCTGAACTCCAGCATCATTTTCTTGCAGTAATGTAATACACCCAAAACGGATTGGCTTTATAAGTTTGGTCTCCTTAGCCGCGCGGCTTTTAACCATAAACTAAATATATATGCTTTTAACTATATTATCTTACGCCTTTACGGCCCGTCTTTAAGAGAGTAGACCTACATATCTTTATTATATTAGTTAACATGACCTGTAACATAACAATAGCCCCGCTAAAGTATCAATGCTACTGGGTTCGAACTCAGGACTTTCAAAACAGAAGCGCATGCCACACGACTATATATAATAGGCTGTCATGATGTAGCCGATTGTAGCCTACGCATAGTGCTCAACTAAAGGTAAATGTGTTAAATATGCCTGCAAGCTTACCTGAATTCTGAATAAAGATCTTAAAGAAATAAAGTTTCAGCCATAAAGATCCTGAAATTAAAAATCCCAGTCGTCACCAGGATTCGAGAGCGGAACCCTAGTTCAGACCATTCAGCCACCCCGCTTCCACCTATGCATAATGCTAAACTAATTGTAAATGCAAGCTTAACTGAATTCGGAAGAAATATCTTAAAGAAATATCCTATTGTCAGTGGCGTAGCTATGGTAGGAGATGGGGGGGGGGGAATTTGAAATCCCCCCCGGGCCCCACTTGAGGGGGGGGGGGGGGGGGGCAAAAGAGTGTTCGAAAATTTGTTTACATTAAATAAACTATTACGCCTTTATCTCAAAAAGTCAAAATGCAGGGGGCCCAAAAGAATTTTAGCCCCCAGATGATGGCAAATTCCTAGCTACGCCACTGCATATAGTATCAGCATAGTGCTAAACACTTACCTGCATAAGTAGTACTTCCTCGCGAATCTGCTGATTGACGCTAAACTCGTGTTTTACCTCTGCAGCCAGCTTCCTCCAGTTAGGGCTGACACACAAAGCATTGTACAGGGACGCCATGTCAAGCATGCTGAGTATCACCTTGGCTATATGGACGGGCAGGCACCGAATGAAATCTCTGTGAGCAGACACTCCAGAGTAAGCCTTGGCAGATGTTGGGATAATAAGAATCAATGGATCCACTGTGTTGACCGATGAGGCTGCGGTGGAGTGGGCCTCATTAGCTGCATCACTCTGGCATGTTTTACTTTTGTCTAAGAGGATTTCTTCGGTGAAAGGATCTTCAGTTATCTGGCTGTAATCGGGTCGCGCCAAGGAGAGAAGTTCAAGGTCAGGTCGTTCTTCTGTATTGACGGAATATTCAGATGATTTGATGGATGCCGTTTCACAGCAATCCCCTGTGGTTGATTAATTAAGTGAATTAATTTAAGTTCTTTAAGTTGGTGGTGTATGGTTCAGTTTGCAGAGAGCCTGGATAGTGAGATTCATAACAATATGATCTTTTTTTTTCCTTCTGCACATTATTGACACCACTGTTATAGTGTGTACACAAATTAGACACATTCATAATGAAATAACGAGTAAAAGCTTTCCATAATTAAAAATACCGTAAACCCCATTTAAAAGGGTAACTTTAATTATAAATCAGAAATTGCCGTTTTGAAAGTTCAATATGAAACGAAATAAAAATATTTTAAAATGCAATCTCATTATTTGATCATATAATTTCAGATGCTTTCATATTTCAGACAAATAGAAACGATACAAGAGACGTGTGACCTACACTAGCCTACACCAGTCTACACCAGACTCTTTCTTGGCAAAGTTCAAATTCAACTACTATCTTCAAATGCTTTTCTCACTTTTTAAAAACCAAAATGAGTGTGGATAGACAAGACAGAAGGAAGGACAGACACGTGAAAACAATTTTAAATGCCCAGTCAAACAACAAATTTTGATAGCAGGTCAAATATGAAATCTGTTATTTACTGCACTTATAATGGTGTCCCGCATTGCTTCGATAATGTGGTAACTATAATTTTGCTTTAGTTTTTCATTACCTTCCCCCCCCCCCCCCCCCCCCCCGGAATTAGAAGACCATATTTTGCTTTAATTTCCCACAGACTGCTGCTTGAATTTCTCTTACATTTAATTATATCAATGGTGCCCATTGACTTTTCTTAGTGAGCAGTCGAACCCCAAACCCCTTCCTCTCCATACGATCATGGAATTGAGTGATGGTATTTTGCTTCATTTATCTTTGTGTGAAAGTGTTAAACTCCTTCGCTTTGCTCTTTAAATTTGGTAATGAGTTGTTTTTTTAATTGGACAGGGTTTTAATCTTAAAACCCCCGTTTGCTACACTAATGGAATTTAACGATTGCAATTTTACTTTAGTTTTTCTTTATTGGAGATGAGATTCTCATCTATTTTGGTGACTGAAGTTTTGCTTTAGTTTTTATTGGAGGAGGATTTGAGGCTTGGAGGGGGTTTTAGCCTCAAAACCCATTTTGGCTACCCTCTTGGAATTTGGTGACTGTAGTTTTTACTATAGTTTTTATTGAAGGTGGGTTTTAACTTCAAAACCTCTCATTGCTACGTTCTTTAAATTTAGTGATTAGTTTTACTTTAGTTAAAAGAATTAACGCAAAAATACAGTCACCAAATTTCGGAGGGGGGGGGGATTAACCATCATTTCTGATTACAAAACAAGATGATGGCCTAAAAAAAAAGTTGAATTGATAGAATGAAAGAGAAGAAGGTATTTCGCTACATCATGTAATGCACAACATCACCCTGCAACTTCTTTATACAAGTGGAAAGACTAAGCAAATTAAGTATAGATAAAAATCAACTTTACCTTCTGTGGCTTCTGCTATGTTCAGCTCCGATGCTAGTAACGTTTTAGCTTGCATAAACAGCTGGTACAGGAGATGTGCATCGCAACGTTGACACATACTCAGCAAAAAGTTCATCTTGGTCCAGTATGTAGAGTGTGAGAACCACTCCCAAGAGCTGCTAGTCACATACTCAACATTGTCTACCTTAACCGCCCGGTCAGAGCTCAGGGTTGCTGAGTCGGTAGGCAGGCTAGGGTGTGTCCTGGCCCTGGCATAGGTCCCGTCTTTGTTAAGCACAGGTTGGAGAAGCATGACCAGGTTCCTCAGCAAATCAACACTTTTAGTCCGTCGTAAAAGACCAAGCATAAACCTTTTCTTAGAGTGATCTCCAAAACGATGAAACCACCCATGAAGCTCTCTAAGTTTATTAGCCAGTAAGCAAGTTTCGCACTCACCACAATCAGTGAATGCTGTGCTGCTTTTGCAACGTAATTCTGCAGCTGTGGCTAAGCTGAACTCGTATTCTTCTTTTTGGGATGATGGATGTTTCATAATTTCCGAGAGGGCACTTGCTGATTGTGTGAATGGATTGTGAGAGATGCTATTACGGCAGTCTTCTCTCAGAGTGTGTGGACTTATATCCACCGGTCTTACTATGTCTAACATTTTTACTTGCTTGTAAGCCTACAAAGAAGATGTATAGCATTTAGAAAATATATGCTATTAAAATTTCATGAATTTAAAGACATTTAATTCTCAAATTTAATAATTTTAGTTGTAACATTATTATAAAAACGACCAAGAGTTAATAATACCGGTAAGTATAGTTATTATTATATATAAACTTTGAAAAAATATGATTTTTTTTATAAGTGGTGAGATTTTAATGGAAAAATAATAAAGAGAAATATATGTATATAGGCCTAAACAAACTAAAATATCAAAATATTGTTTTTAAAAGTATCGAACTTAATCAATTAAAAACCTACACAAATGATCTATTTAACAATTTAAATACTCGTGATCTAAATCTAGGCTTATTATTAGTAGGCATACCATTTTATGGTTCAGAATACCAAATCAATTGGCTGATTAACAGGTATGCCTATATGAGTAGCTTACACAGTCTGAATAATGGAAACTACTAAAAACTTTCTAAACATAAAATAATTATATAAATGAATTTCAATTTAAAAGAAAGCCAAAAATTTGAAAGCTCTTACTTTTACTAATTTAATATATTTACTGAAAATTTAAGAAAGTACTGCACTCTGTAGTAAAAAAAACCTATTGAAATAAAACACATTTATGTATATATAGGCCTATATATACTTATAATAGGTCTTCTTCATTGCAAATATTTGTCGTGTAATTTGTTGTAGGCCTATAATATACCTTCGTATTAATGTCAAGGCAGTATGTGACACTAAATGTATTATCACTAGAGAAGAACCAGATCTAGATGCTTATAATTGACATTGATCTAAATCTCTATTTTATAGTCGTATAGATGATATGGATCCATAATATATATAGTTATTCTTATAGAAATATAGATCTACGTACAGTATAATAGTCATATTATACAATATATTGGGCCTGTAGAATAGTCAATATCCGAATCTACCTTTCTCATTTCGGATATATTAAAGATTCTAATTCCCTTTGAAAAGAAAGTGACTTCGGTCAAGCGCTATTGTTTTATTATGAGAATAAATGCCTAAGTGTTACCTGTTATATAGTCGATCTAGTCAACTCTTTCTCCCTCGAGTAAGCCTCTCGTTCAATTCTTAGCATACGGATACGTTCGCCGACGCGGTCCCCAAGGTAACATTGTTTACAAATTTATTAGAAAAATATTTTGTAACCAAAAAATTACACAATGAAACATGATTTCTTATAGTGCTTATAAAGTGAACAATTCAACCTTTTAAAGGTACCCACTATTTAAAATATTTAAACTAATTATTCATTTTATGCTGAATACATTTAGTAATGGTAAAATTGAAACCGGAAGCTGAAATCATATCGAGGTAGCTTGCTTAGCAACTGGAGTTTAATATCTTGAAAATGGATTGTCCCACAAAACATTATTCAAGAAAATGTCAATAATTATAAGTATTGGGACTTCGGTCCTATGTGTAGATAATGTTGCGAATTCAAATTAACATGAGTTCAATTACAAGTCCACGTATTTCTGAAATTCATATTACCTTTTATTTTTTTCTCCTATAAACTTTACATTTGAACCCGTGCTTTGTAACTTTGTTTATCTTTTAGAATAAACTAAAGTTTGCCTTACAGAAATGGCGCTAGAAAGAGCCAAGGTGAGCAATATAGATCTACAAAGGATCTTAAGTTTTTCAAAACAAAATATTTTAAAATTTCGTAGTTCTTTGTAGTACTTCATACGTTTTGTTAATTTATGTAGACAACATAATATACATTTTACATATAGTTAAATATTTTCATTATATGATTATGATCTGTCTTACCTGTAATACGCAACATTTAAGGATCTACATTACCTCATATACTACCTGTGTTATATTTATTTAAAGTGAATTAGTTTAACAATCTAAAAACTCAACATACAAGCTATAACCATAGAAATTATTTAGGTTTTTAGAATAACCAACATTTCAGTGAGAGGTAAAGAAAGCATGCAGAAAATGTTATTATTTGAAGCTAAAAGCTAATGGTACAAATAAAGTACAGATGTAGGGTTAGCTATTTCTAAAATAATGTTAAGTGGATAACTTAATCTGACCAAAAGAATTATAGATGTACCTCAGGTGTACCTCAAGGAACAGTCTTGGGTCCACTACTATTTTTCATTTACATAAATGATTTACCAAATTGCATTAGTTCAGGAACAAAAGTCAGATTATTTGCAGATGATTGCATAATATATAGAACAATAAAAACAACACAAGACACAGATATTTTACAAAGAGAATTAGATGAAATACAGAAATGGGAATCATATTGGAGCATGCCTTTCCACCCAGAAAAATGTCAGTTGTTAAGAGTAGCAAAAAAACTAAAACAAATTAATTCCACTTATCTTATTCATGGCAAACAAGTAACACAGACTAAAAACACAAAATACCTAGGTGTTATAATAAATGAAAAAACTGTCATGGAATCCACATATTGATGAAACTACAAAAAAATCCAACAAAGCTTTAGGGTTTATTAAAAGAAATTTCTATGAATCAAATAAGAACATAAAACTAAAATGTTATTTAACATTGGTTAGGCCAATAATAGAATATGCATCCATCGTTTGGGACCCCTCAACTCAAGAAAACATAAAGAAACTGGAACAAACACAAAATAGAGCAGTGAGATTCATAACAAACGAATATTCACATTTGACTAGAGTAACACCATTAGTAAAATCACTAAATTTAGAAAGCCTTCAGGACAGAAGACTCGTAAAGTAGCAATTATACATAAAACACTGAACCATAATCTTCAAATACAAAAACAAAACTTAATAAAATACTCTGAAAGACACAAAAATAAAGGCACATTCCTCGTCCCCTATGCTAGGACAAATTTGTACAAATACTCCTTCTTCCCTGGTGCTATTAGAGCATGGAATGGGTTGCCTGAGCTAGCCAGAAAAACCAGTGACTTGGCAGAATTTAAGTCATTGGTTAATATGCATGACTAAATGCATGACGCGTAGGACATAATCATCTTCTTTTTTGAAGTAACGTCTGTATTATATAAGATAAGATAAGATAGATAGAGATCTTTGAGTGCATCTCGACAACATCACAGGTGAATCAGTAATGGCCAAGTGATAATCACAGCTTTTAACAAATGGCTTATAATGAGGTTCATTAAATATTAATAACACTTTATAGTATAGCCTGCCCGCATGATTTTCTCCTGGAAAAACTGTAATATAGATCTAGTTTAATTCCTGAAAAGACCCTTTTTAATTCCTTTTATTTCCCTAAAAGTTTAATTGGTATTTACATTATATTTTAAAGTTTTTAATTATTTTTAGAATAAAACTTTATTTGCCTATTAATGTAGTTTTTTTATGTTCCTTTCCTGAGCATAATGATGTTGCATTGCAAGTAATTTAATAGTTTTACCACAACACTCGTAGTAGTAATAACTTTCTTCTAAAATGTTTACCTGTTTTGGATGTTTCTTCAGGACAATGGGGGGGATGGTCAAAGGGGGCAGGGTATGAACCCAGGACCATCAAGACAACTGAATCACAGTGTCCTGTGTGGATGCTGCACGACCAGGCTGCCATCTATAATTCATTTGATATTATATCATTACTTATATTTAAATATTTTAAAAGTTTTTTTTTGGGGGGGGGGGGATTTATTTAATAGATGCTGCTTTATAAATAATTTTACATTAAAAAATTTTGCAAAAAAAATATAATGCTTAAATCTGACTATTTTTTAAAAGAATATAGCCATTATTTAGATGTATAACATTAAGTAATAACTATTTGGAATTAAAAAAGAGTGGTGGAGAAACAAGCTCAATTTCTGAATTTGTCTGATTGGCTTTAGTTATTCAAATATAAGTCTCCCTATGGTTGTTCTCTATGTACACCTCAAATGATTCTGCCCATTTTAGCTTTTAACATTTTGAATATTTGTTTTATAATCTTTTACAATTTAATCTTGTTTAGCTGTGTGAGACTCCAGTCTACAGCAGTAGCATTGTACGAGGACTCCCTGGACTTCCTCCACTGCCTGCTGAAGGAAGCAGGGAACCTTCTGATCTGTATAAAGTAAGTTTGCAAATGTTTACATACAAGTGGTTCAACAAAAATTTGTTCCTTATGATTAACAAATTGTTCTCTGACAAATGGTTTACATACAATTGGTGGACAGACAACTGGTTCACAAACACGGCTCGCTAAAAATGGTTGTCTATGAACTGTTAGTTGTGATCCAGTAATATTAAACTACTTATTTGTTACAATGAGCTAAAAATTATAGCATCCCAATAAGCATAGTGTGACAAAGATTACCTACATTTAATTTATTTGTGTAAAAAAAAGGATTTTAAAAAAATAAAGCAGCACATAACTTTAGACTTAGTGTATGCATTATGTCTATTAAATGTATTATTGTTTTAATTAATCTATTATTGGAATAAAAGGTTATATTTCAAAAATTTATTAATGAGACCAATGATTACAGATTGTGCTACGCAACAGTGAACATCCACCTCTTATGAAAGGCACATCATGGACATTAGCTGCTCCATTCAAAGAACAGAAATTTGACAGAACTCCCAGTGAGTCTATAGCTAATGTTTACACTCCATCGGCAAGTAGTCTGAAGCTGAAAGACTTACCAAAGTTGTACAGAGGAAAAACTAAAGGTAAACATTTAACTATATTAGTATTAGACTTAGACAATATTTGTACCTAAGAAAACTAAGCTTACTTAATTTCAGAAATGAACTTAATTTTATTGTGAAATTTCTTCTTGAGGCCTGTCTGTGGCGCATGCTAAGTAGAGTTTTGATTTACTAGGGTTTAGTGTTGTTACACAGCATAGTGGACCATATAAAAAGTGTAGCCAGCATAGTGCCCCATTTACTTTCCCAAAATCCTGCTATTTACATGCTAGAGCCCTATTTGTTTCTAGGCCAGCATGTTTGATTTCATTGTATCAGTTGCTTTAACTCAAACATGACCATCTTTAATGATGTTTTAAATTAAGAGCTGATAAAAAAAAATTCCTATATGAATTTTATCAATTGCTACTTTTACATTTGGGATCATGTTGTTTCAGAGTTAACAGATTTCTTTTTTACAACAGAGTCTGGTATGTCTTAGAAATGAGATGCTATCAATTTAACCACAAATTACATCAAACTAACCTGCACATATGTTTTCTTTTCTCAGATTTACATTTAAATTCAATTAACCTTACCACACTTTTTTATTTCTTGTGTTAACAAAATACACTTTTAATATTAACTTTTGGAAATATTTAAAAACATTTCTAAAATAAAAAAAGGCAGATTTCTTACTGGCTTTGTGTACACATTTTTTATTGATACTAATATATTATATTTTCAAAAAAGTACTTAATGGTTTGAAAAAAAAAAGAAATTTGTTGTTGTTCTGTTTTGTTATCACTACACAATAATTTTTTTTAAAGCAAGCTTTATGTGAGCAGCATATCTACACACGTGAGCAGCATATCTACACATTGTTTGTGGTCACCAATCCAATTTTTATTTTCAGCACTTAAAATAACAGCATTCATTTTTGGTATAATTATAGAACAAAATATGCATCACTGAAAAGTAGATTTATAACAAGAATATGTATATGTAAAGACTAGTTTTCTGATGTGGTAGAATAGTCATCACTTGTAAATTACTCACATCCATAGCTGATTGTTTTAATTGTGTGAAATAGTGATTCCACAAAAATTCTGTTTAAAGCCTGTTAGAATCATTGATATTTTCAATTAATAACTTAAACAAGACATTTTAACCACAGAAAACATGCACACATTGAAATATTCGTTGACAAAATGTTTTCTGATTTATTATGTGATCACTGTGAACATGCTGAGCTTAAAAGGTCTTGGAGCTAGACTATTGGTTAGAAACTTACTGAAGATGTTTTTCCAATTGTTTTTGTTTGTTCTATCTCTCTGTCTTTAAATAAAGAAAAAAATAAATATTTCATTCATAACACTTTTTTTTTTTTTTAAATTTCAGACATAGATGTTCAGAAATATCTATAATGATTCTTTTTAATTTTATTTAAAAATAGTTTTTCTTTAAATGAATTGATTCCAACTTAAATGTTCATGGCTTATAAGTGTGATGCCTGACAGTCTAAAATATCAACATAATAACATTATAACACTACAACATAGTATATTGGTCAATCATATATATTTGAATCATTTGCAAATTTAAAACATTGAAATGGATGTTTATTTTCCTGACTTAGAACCATAGACAGATTAAACTCTGATTTGTTTTTTGAATCAGTTTCAGTTGAACCACTTCATAGTCCCAAAAGAGTCAAAATTAAAAAATTTAAAAAAGACGAGTAAGTATTTTATTGACTTGTATTCATTTAAGACTAATGCTTGTGCACCTCTTTTATTATATCTGGCATTTTACGTCTCGAGAGACGATCTTTACCCTTTACAACTTCTTGTGTGACTAAAGAGGCCAATCCTTGATACACAGCTGCGATCGCAGGTTGGGCATATATAATCACCAGGCGCCGTTGCATTTTCACCCTTCTTTCTGCTTCTGTTGTGTATGACATCTGCAATCTTTGACCCTTCCTTTATGCTCTCTCTCCATGAGGATCTGTCCAGTGCTACCTCTTCCCAGTTGCCAGTGTCGATTTTGAAGAGCTTCATGTCGCGTTTGCATACATCCGTATAACGTAATAGTGGGCGACCAGCGGCTCTCCTGCCTTCTAATAGATCGCAATACAGGATGTCCTGTGGAAGTCGACCTTCTGGCATTCTACGAACATGGCCAAGCCAGCCAAGGCGTCTGCTGCTGATAACAGAGCGGATGTCCTGGCACCCTGCTCTTTGTAGCACTTCCTCATTGGTTATCCTATTTTGCCACCCCATCCCAAAGATCCGCCCTAGGCATCGGAGGTGGAAAACACTCAGCCTCTCCTCCCGCCATGAGCAGGCTGACCATGCCTCACCCCGGCACAGCAAGGCGCTCAACACACAAGCCCAGTAGACCAGGGCTCCAGTACCGCTAGTCAGCAATATGTTGTCCCAGACTCTTTTCCGCAGCCGTGACATGGCGGCCACTGCCTTGGCTATCCTGTTGTTTATGTCTTCATCCAGCAGAGTGCTGTTGGATATGATGGAGCCAAGGCAACAAAAGTGACCAACAATCTCCAGTGGTCGGCCATCAATGCTCACCCGAGGTGCAGTGTTTGTGCTCTGGACAAGTATCCCAGCCCCGCTTTGACAGATGCTCATTTGCCTGTCAAATGGCTGTGTGAAGCGTCTAGTGTGGTAGCTTGACTTGTTGCCACCGCTGGCTAGCATCTGTGAAAGGGGAGCAGTTTTGTAAGTCTCTCTTGCCAGTACATAGCCTCTCCACAGCAAGTCCTATGCAGTACCTCCTCATGGTGGCAGATGGAAACTGAGGCTGCGAAGCCTCAGGCTAAACTGCAAGGGTCTCGGAAGAGGTTTGGCCCCAAGATGTGAGGCAGACATGGCCCGTCGGCGTGCGGACACGCCCTGTTGCCCACAAACCAAACCCCTAGCTATAGGTCAATAGCTGCACTGCCTTGTGTGTGTGTCCCTGTAAGGTCTAAGGCTAAGGGAGAAAACCCTAACAGAAAATCCGGTCCTGGAGCCCCGTAGGCGGGGGGACAGTAGTAAGACTACTGCTCTCTGGCAAACTCCTGCAGCCACCTGTCCCCAAATTGTGATGGCCCGCCATCCCTTTGGATCCGGTCAGTATGGAAGAGAGGCGTGTGCTGACGTGTGGGCAGCCCAGCACTCGCAAATTTACCGCCCAGGCTTTCCCCCAGCAATGGAGAGGTCACCTCTTTTATGTTTCCAAGAACCTAAAATAATATTTTTTTTCAAGAACTTAGAATTGTTTTGTTAAAATCTTAAGATTTTCTGTTCTTATGAGGATACTGAATAATATCTTCATTTGATCCGATATTATCTTTCATTAAAAAAAATTATTTTGCAGACCAGAGATTGGGTTATCAAGTCAAGCTCCAAGTCGACCACTGACCCCTATTGAACAGATTGATATCATGATGAACATTGAAAATGAGAAGAGTAAAGGAAGCCATGAACCAACACAAAGAGATTTGGAGGTGAATCTTGAAAACATTGTCCTACCAGGCCTATTGAAACTATAAGTAGCCTAAGTTTATCTGATATAATTGCAGATCAAACATTTTGAATGTGATAAACTAACAAATTTTGTCATATCCATCCTTTATCAATATATATATTTAATCTAATATAAAAGCATAAAAAAATAATACCAACTGTAATTGATAAAACATTGTCAAAGCTTATATCTGAAACATAGATCTAACTAGATTTTTAAAACTAAATATTTACTTCTCGCTGGACACCCTCATGCAGGGAGTCCACTCTTTTTACTATTTTAAAAGTACTCTTTTGTATGCAGTTATCTTTCTTTCTAAATGTTTTTTTTTACTCTCCTCTCATGCACCCAGAGGGAGAGAATTAATTAACAATGAAAAACTGTTTCTCTAAATATTTTTAAAAATGTACCTGGTAAAAATGTTTTATTGATTATGTACATTCTTTTTAGGTACAGTATAGTTTTAGTATTTTCTCTTTCAAATTTTGACTTTGTGTTTGTATGCTGCAGCGCTACTATTACTACATACGGAAAGGGATTGCACCAACCATGTTGGCCCCTCAACCTAGCCAGCAGTTAAAGAACATAGAGAGCATGGTTCCCCCAAGCCTACTCACAGCCAAACACCTACAGATAATGTGCAATGAGCTAAGAACAGAAATAGCTAATGATTATGAAATGAGTGCTCGTAAAAGTATAGGTAAAATGTACTTTAATAATGTAATAAAAATCTCTGTCATAAAAAATGTATAACCCTCAGTTAAATTCAAGATTTCATAAGAATAATGGGGCTGTGAAATTTTAAAATATACATTTTCCCCATTTTTGTTATGCACATTGTCAAATCTTAACTTTGATGTTTTAACATATATTTTTATTTTTGACATTTGGCTGGATTAAAACTTAGTCATTTTATATATTTAATTAAAGGTTATATTAGCTATAACTTTTACATCATCTGCCCTATAGACCACAAGTTCTGAAAGGGGAACTTTACTACTTTTTACTTTATAAACTATAACTGACAAATTAAGGTCTGAGCTGCACTGTTGTTGTTTTTTTACTTATTTGATGATATGGATACTTGTGAAATCGAATTGCAAATTTTACTGTATACTTTATTTCTCCATTTAGTGGACTACATCTTACAAGAAGACTCAGAGAAGAAAAGACTTCATATTGAATGGATACCTAAATCTTTTCCACCAAAGTGAGTGAAATGTGTGCCTTCTTATGTAGTTTTTATTTTTAATGTGACTAGTTTTATAACTTTACCAAGAATGCTGACAGAAACAATGCAAAAGGTCAAACTTGTATTTTCCATGTTATTAGAACCATTCGAGCCCCAGTGCCTTGGCATTCTTCATACATTGCTAAAAAGGCCACCAATGAACAACATCTTTTCATCACTAACCCACTGATGCTGAAGCTGCAAAACTTGTGGTTTAATGAGTAAGTCATTAGGTTTGTTATTATAAACTTTGTTAAAAATGCACACACACAAATATTATATTTGAATCACATACATATTACTGAATTTTACTATTATTGCTGTTCTTAATATAAATAGGTGGAAAAATAATGTTTTTCTTTTATTTAGATTCTGCCACCTGCGCTTTGTAAACACTGAGATTCTGTTGCAAGCAGAGCTACCTCTCTTGCCTTCAGAGTTTGAGTCCCTAGTCAAGACGCAGTGCTGGGAAGCTCATGAGTTTCTCAGAAAAAAGTAAGTGTGCTCAGTCAGTTGTCCACTCGTGTTTAACTATAAACATTCCAATCACAGTAAGTTGTCCACCTGTGTTGAGTATAAACATTATGACCACAACCTGTTTTCCACTTGTTTTTTTTTTTATTAGTAATTGAAGTAGTGCTTAATAATCATACACATGCATTATTTAAATTTTGTGCCCAATAAAAACATGCTTATAATGAACAGAGAATTAGGTGAAGAAAAAGAGGATTTCTAAATAAAAACAAATTAGTTTTAATGCAGTCGCATTTGCCAAACACAGAGCACAAGACAGAAATACTTGTTCCTTAAATTAACTAAAACTGTATACGTCATATACATTTGTTTTTAATGTAGAGAAATGTATTTAATTTTTTGTGCTGACCACTTTTAAAATAATACCCTAAAAATGTGGGCCAAGGAAACATTAAGTCTACTTCACTACTTTACTTTGTATAGGTCTATATATATATGTGAAACTTTACTCTTTTTTTTTTCAACTGCTTCAGCTGGATCCCATCATGTGCAAAACTTTTTGTGGATTACAAGGAGATGTGGCAGGGTTTAGTTCCACCAGGAGAGTATGATAACACTGAGTTGGTACAAGAATTCTTCTCCTGTGTTGCCTCCCTTATGTCTTTGCAGCTCCGGTCGATGGTGATTAATTCACTGTCAGACTTTCTCAACTTTTTCAAGCATCACGAAGTAGGTGCAATTAATTAATTTCATAGTCCTGTTCTATGTTTTAAAAACAACTAAGTTTTTAGCCAAATCTCACATATTAAAAAAAAACATTTTAAAACATTTTGCAATTTATTTTTTTTGCACAAATATTCTATTCAGATATTTTAATGATCATTAATTTGTAACAACTTATTAAAACATTATTAATCTAAAGCTTTCTAAATTATCATTGTTGTTACAATATTTTTTTTTAAACATAATTGAATCAAATTAGAATAATTACAACTATTTTGATGTTAATCAGATTTTTTTTATTGTTATAATTGCTTAACCTTCACCTTTGTTGTGCAGTCTGGCAATGACTTTGGAGAGTATTATGATGAACTGGCCTATGTACACAGGCCAATCATGATAGTTCGACTGAAAATTGAAGAGCCCAAAATTATTTTTGAACCAACATTCAGAGAGTTGAGGGACATTATTCTCAGATGCTTTTCCGAAATCATCGCCAGTGGTGAAGGACTGAATAGGGTAGGTCTTAAGTTTTATTCCACATGTGCTTGGAAAAATATAAGGGTATTATTATTATTTTTTTCTAGGTTGATTTTTGAATTAAAATTAACCTTTATAATAGAATTCAAATAACTGGAGCTACTTTGATGGATGTCTGATAAAAATTGGAAATGTTATTAGAATCTCTATATGAAATTCTTAACAAAAAACAATCCTTGTTTATTCATTTGATGATCTATAGTGAGTCTACTGTATGTTTTAAATAAATGAATATCTGTCATTTTTTTGGTGTTGTGCTGGCCAATTAGCACCCTGATAAATTGTTGCTTTGTATATAATCATAAGTGCATCTATTTAATTTATAATAGCATTATCGCATTACTTATAATAGTGGCTTTATGGGACAAACCAATAAGATGATAGCATGCGAGTGTCTATTCTAATCTATGTTTTATTTTACAGGTGGAGTGTGAGCTGTTCCCAGATATGAGAGGTCAGAGACTTTTGTTAAGGTCAGTGAGAATTGATGAGAGCTTGGTCACCGACTTTGTGGACAAAGCCATGGAAATCTTTAGAATGAACATCATTGGCCCACAGAAGTTAGTATTTGTCTTGCACCTACATTTTCATTGGTAAAAAATGATCTTCAAGTATTGAAACACTAAATGCTTGTGAATGTGTTTAAAACAAATGAATGCAGTATATGATGTATTACATATATAAACTCACACAAATATTTAACATTTTCACATATTTTAATAAAACTTTATTAGTAAAAATATAATTGGTAAAAAAACAACAACTAATAAATAAAAAAAAGCACAAATTCATTTTTATCAATTATATTGTGCTAAATAATTTAATTAATTTGTTCAGGTAAATACTGCAAAATGATCATTTTGTCTCTCTTTATTCAAATATGTAATAGGTATCTCAATGTTTACAAGAGCTACTCTGATTTACTTAACAACAAGGCAGATCAAGATGTTGCTGCTTTTCTTAGGGAAAAACATTCTATTTCAGCTTTCAAACAGGTAAGTTGGAATGTAAATATATTTGTTTAGTTGTATGTTTTTAAAAGTTAAGATCTATTAGATTCAGACATATTATTTGGACAGCCAATATAAAGATCACCTACAGTTAAATGTATATCATGTTACCAGCACACTGACCAACCACCTTAACTCTCCACAACAAAATGTAAGAAACAAGCATTTAAACTTAAGTTGCTTGGTTTTTTTTTTGGTTTTGTTTTGTTTCATTACTCTGCTTCCATGACAAATAAGAAAGTAAATATTTTTTAACTTAAGAGTTGAAGAGTAGACAATTTAAAACCTAGATAAATGTTTGTAATGGTGTAATAATAGTTGGGGAGTATTATAACTCAAAATAAATATGCCTGTAACTGTGATAGAAAAGCTGATTTGTAAAAAAGTTACTTAGTTGCTAGAGCTACCTAAAGTACTACTTAAAGTATTAAATTTGAGATTTCATTAAATTATATGTTTTGAAAACAGAAAATTGACTCCTATCAATCACTGAAAGATGAAATTGCTTCAATGAGAATCACAGCTCCACTGTGCATGTTTTGCCTCGACTGTGTTAGCTTAAACATGGATTTGTGCCTTCGAGCTCTTCGTCTAAAAGAAAAGCTCATAACATTTGTGGTTGATGAAAATCGAGAGCTCAATAAAAGGTTTGTGTAACTTAATATTATATTATGACTACTTGGAGCTACCAACAAGAAGTGATGACGTATTTTTTTAAAGGAAAATTTCAAGGGCAGAAGAAATTAGTAAAATACTTTTAGAACAAAACAATCGGTTATCTGCAGGATGCTACTCTTTGCAGTGGTGGCAGAATGATAAATCTCTCAGATTTTGATCTTTTTAAAGTTCAAGCTGAAGGCTGTGACTTTTAATTTTGAATACGAGTGTATTCCAGAACAGAACTAAATGGATATCAACATTAGTTGGGGGACATTAAAGTTTAAAGTTGGTAATTTTATTTATAATGACACCCTCATTAACAATCAGCTACTTATTAGGGTAGCTAACATCATCTAAAATATAGATTGATAGCTCTAAAAATTTAACTTTTACTATAACTAGCCTGAACAAGTGCTATGAAGATATACAAGAGAGAGTACAAGTGATTCCAGAGTCAACCAAGGATTTGGTAGATCTTCAAGAATTTTTAAAAATGGTAGGAATGTTCTTTTTTTATTAATTTTGTAAAATTTAAGTTTAAAAAAAAAATAGAATAATTAGTTGGTAAATTAATGATTTGGATTATTTTGCTCATTTAGTCAAGTGATATCACAGTTTACAAGTTACTAGACAGAGTTGCAGAGGCCAGTCACCGATTGATGTTCCTCTTAGATTATGCAGATTTCCCATGTAAGTTTTTATATGAAATAAAGTAAATGCAAAATTATTTCTAAATACTGGTGCTCAAATAAATCCTTCCAACAGAATATTATAATTTAGCTTGGAAGTGAGAAAGTGTTCATACATTATTAATGATCAATCAACAAAAAACTTTGATGGAAAAAAAGGAAAAAATATTTATTTTTTTGCTTATAACTGTCTTGACTTCTAATTTCTATAATTTCACTTATTGATTTTTTTGTTTTGTAGAATTTTTTAATGGTACAAAAAGGCTTGCATTTTAACTATTGTTACAATAGTGTATATCAATAAAAGTTACAATAAAAATTATTTTACTTGACTTCATCACTTTCATTTGCATGTCATGTTTTTAGATGAAGACATCAAAATTAACACCATTACATTTCATTGGCCATCACAAATCAATGCTATCTTGGATCACAGCCAGAACAGGATCATGAACAAGAGAGATCAGATTGAGGAGGAGCTCAAGAAACGAGTGGCTGGCTTCGAAGCCAAGATTGAAACCTATGTCAAGGAAGTGGAATCTTTCAAAAAGAAAGAGGTAACATAAACAATTTGACTTTCATTTTTAAAAATGTCTGTATAAGTGATGAAGTTCTTACAACTACTTTCATAATGTTAACTTTCAAAATAGATTTTCTCTAGATCTGAGAATTTTGCTTAAAAATGTTTTTTTAAGACTGTTTAAATGATGAAACTGGGAAAATAATTTGTTTTGCAATTGAAATAAAACATATTCATTGGTTGGTCACAGTTTATGAGCTCAGAGGAGATGAAGAACAATGTGGAGATCTTGTCCCAGTTACAAGAAAACTTGGAAGCTGCTCGTGTTGAACTAGAAGGTCTGCAAGATGAACAAAGACTTCTGGAATGGGAAGTCACGGACTTTCCACAACTGGCAGCCATGTTTCAAGCCAAAGAGCCATATGACAAACTTTGGAAGACAGCTTACAATTTCTATCTTAAGAATGAGCTTTGGACTCATGGTAAGAATCAGAAACTGAAGTGTAAAAAATTTATGTAGAGCATAAGAAAGGAATTAAAATGTTAGCCATTCATTACTCCTCTAAAATTTATCAGCCTAAACCCAAAGCTTGCTAAAGAATAATAGCGGACAGATTTTTATTAGATTTTTATTTATTTAATTTTTTATTTGGTTTTAAAGCAAATAGATATATTTCAAGCTACCTGGTTGAGTGGTATTCACTTCAGACTGCTGTGATGGTCCTGAGTTTGATCTCTGCCCTCTGTCACCCCTGCCTACGTGCAGGAGGTTTAAGTACGGTCATAATAATATTCATTTCAGAAAGAACATTAAAACTTATAAACATTGACCTTTTGGTAATAATGATACATATCACTGAATTTATTGTAACTAGAGTAGGCATTTTTCCCAGAAAAATTATGAACTCTGACCTTATTAGAGATATGTTAAAAAATTGTTATAGCCTATTAGTACTATACTATCATTTCTTTTAATTTGATGTTAATTTTTTAAAAAGAAATGTTGTTTGGTCGTTCAAGCTTCACTTAATCTTTTACAATTTAAGCGTGTGGTAATATTTAATATTTTCTTGCAACTTGTCTCTTTAATATTGTGGAATTTAGTTACAAATGTCGCAGAAAATGTTTTATTGAACTCCTCTCCTCCCCTTAGGTCCTTTCAAGAACCTCAACTCTGAGGAGATTGATAATGAGGTTTCAGAAATGTGGAGGACAATGTACAAACTGACCAAAGCCTTTGCTGACCAACCTGGACCACGTCACATTGCCAACAGTGTCAAGACTAAGATTGACAAGTTTAAGACCAACATGCCAATCCTACAGACAATCTGTAACCCAGGCATCAGAGACAGACATTGGGACCAGGTGTGCTATACTTTTGTACTTTTAGACTAGATGGGGCTCCATCTCCTTTAATCCTAATGTGAGTTTGTAATCCTACAACCCTGTAAGACTTGAGCACACTAAATGACATTAATATAAGGGCTCAATGAATAAAGCTTGCAATGACCTGGAGAAGTGAAGACAGTAGTTTGTAGATTTAAGACCAACAGAATTTGCTTGCTTTCTTTTTAACTTCATATATTCAACTATTCTTTTTATACATATGTAAATCTATTTATTTATTTTTCTAAAAGTTGATTTATTTATTGAAGTTATTAAAATAAAAAATATCAATGTTTTTTTTTTCCAGATGAGTGAAATTGTAGGGTTTGACATAAGACCCCAAGAAGACACGTCCCTGTCAACTATGTTAGAATATGGTCTTCAAAAACATTTGGCAAAGTTGGTTTTATTCTGTTTATTCATTAGCTACAAAAATTGTGCATGTCTCAAAAGAAGCAAAGCTCATTTATTTAGTGGCTTCACTATTGTTTCATGTACACTAGTTTTTCTTTCTTCATTTACATGTTATCCAGTTTTCTCTCTCTGTCTTTCTGTCTCTCTTTCTTTGTACATATATTTGTATAAACCTTGTATGTATCTAGGCTAGAGGAGATCGGAGGTAGTGCCGCCAAAGAATATTCTCTTGAAAAAGCTCTAACTAAGATGAAAGATGATTGGAAAGATTTGAAATTTGAACTTGTGCCCTACAGAGACACTGTGAGCTACTCACTTGATTCATTATTTATTATAAAAATTATAATAATGTGTTAAAATGGAATATTTTTTTTTTGGCATTGAATACGCTGATCAATCTATGTATTTGTTACTGTACATATTTGTTACTGTAAATCTTGTGCAGGGTGTGAATATTTTGAGTTCTCTGGATGACATACAAGCCCTGCTGGATGATAACATTGTCAAAGCACAGACAATGAGAGGGTCTCCATACATCAAACCATTTGAAGTGGAAATGAAACTCTGGGAAGAGAAGTTGGTCCTGATGCAAGATATCATTGATGAATGGCTCAAGGTTTGTGCATGATTGCCTAATTGCATGTCATGTTAATTTTATACAGTGTTTTAATCTGGAATTCTATAACACTCTTGAATTTCTTATCTTACATTTGTTGTGAAAAGATAAGGCAGTTAGTCATTATGCTGGCCACATAATACTTTTGTAAACCTTTGATTACAGAAACTAATGAATGCTACATTTGCTCCATATATTGCAAGATCTTCTAGGTTAACTTTTCTTATAAAAAAGGTTTTGGTTTGATTGTAACTACATCACAGGTAGAGAGTAGCACTATATCATGTTTTCATTTTCTTGACATTTAAAGTGGGCTCTTTAGTCTGAGTTTTGCTTAAGGAACAATTTACAGTGATGGCACAACTAGGATAGGCCTACATTTTTTGTTTGTAGATGCTTGAAGTATCTTTGTCTTTTTTCCCCCTTTCTATTCTCTTTATGTTAAAATTAACAAATACTTACTGATTCATACCATACAAGTCATCTTTGGTTAGAGTATTTTATGGTGAATGTGAACTGATAGTTTGAAATAATAAGTAAAATGTTTGAAAATCTTCTACACTATCCACCCCAAGATTGTCATTTAATAATATGTATAAAACAAGTTTCAGATTAAATTAAAGTGATTGATTTAATTTTGTTTCACAGGTGCAAGCAACCTGGCTTTACCTTGAACCTATCTTTAGCTCTGAAGACATCATGGCCCAAATGCCAGAGGAAGGCCGTAAGTTTGGTATAGTGGACAGCTACTGGAAAGATATCATGAAAGAAACAAAAATGGTAACATTTTATTATCATCTTAAGTTTGTTTCAACTCATTACTGTAACCTATCTCCTACTATCCAGGCTCTCTTCAAACTGCACCACACGACACAACGAACTTAAAGAACCTCACAACTTAGGGCTCCAAAGTATCAGTCAGTTTAATTTCAAATACATCGCAATTGGCAACAACGTAAACACTGTCTTTACAAAAACCTAGTCTGCTCCACACTGACTTCACACACCGTGCTGGTTCTTGCCTTGTACTGGTCACATTGCGAGGTAACGTCAAGTCTTGACTCTAACACATTCGCTCTTATATAGGGTCTCTACTAGCCTTCTCCAACTGGATGGAACGTCGCTTGACCACTCAGGTTGATTACATTTGTTGTGACTTGTGTGCGTAATATTTACGACACAGGCCCTTGCTGAACTAGCGTGTACTGTCACTCGTCACGGTTGACTGCTCATCTAGCACTAACCTGGGGCAATTTGTGTAGGCTGAAAATACACACAGTTACGACCATCTGTGTCACCACCAGGTTTATAACATTACTATTTAATGTTTATCTAAACAAGTTTGTAAGTAATCTGTCTTCTTCTACACAGAATACTAATTGCCTTGTAGCAACAGGACAAAACAACATGTTAGGCCGATTGAAAGAAGCAAATGTTTTACTCGAGGACATTCAGAAAGGTCTCAATGCATATCTAGAAAAGAAGCGTTTGTATTTCCCAAGGTTTGTATTTCAGCATTCTGTTAAAATGAACACATTTTGTATTTGATAACTATGTAAGTGATTGTAATATTTTAATGCTTATTTTAAAAGAACAATTTACTCATTTCATCATTTACTAACTACTTATTACAATCATTCAGTTAGAGCACATTTCTCTAGGTGACTAGATCATTGTGTCTTTTTTTTCCTTAATCTTTCCAATATATTATATAAGATAAGATTTTTTTTCCAACCTTTTTTTACAAGTCAATAATCTCAGATAAAATTTTAATTGTGATGTAGGCATAATGATAAAATGATTCATCTTAATTTGCTTTGAATTTTTTCTTTTAATTTCCAGATTTTTTTTCTTATCCAATGATGAACTTTTGGAAATTTTATCTGAAACCAAAGATCCACTCAGAGTCCAGCCACATCTCAAGAAATGCTTTGAAGGCATTGCCAAATTGGATTTCACTGAAAATGAAGAGATTGTGGGCATGGTTTCAGCTGAGAATGAAACTGTTCCATTCATGACAACAATTATCCCTGCAAAAGCAAAGGTCATTTTGACTTTTTAATTAGATTTAGCAGATTTACTTCTGTATATTTTGTGATAAACCAAACTAGATTTTACCATCATCTGATTTGACTTGGCACTCCAGGATTGATTATTACTTTTACAATAATATACTGTTTGCTGGCTTGAAATACAAAAGGAGAAAGATGAAGCTTTTTTCCTATCTAGTAACAGTCTTGAAGAAAGTAACAGTCTTGTAGAAAGTAACAGTCTTGTAGAAAGTAACAATCTTGAAGAAAGTCATTTTACCTTTGCTATTTCTTACTTCATGAATCCAATAATATCAGACAAATACTTGCTCATAGTTTGTAGGTAACTTCCATGCAAAAAAAATTGTAGCTGCAGAATTTTATCCAGACTTTTTAATAGCCATTTTATCTCTGTAGCTAATGCTACAAGCACATCATTCTATAGCTATAAATGTAACATTTTCATATATCCACTATCATACCAGTGGGAAGCGAGATTGAGAGGCCAAGCACGCTTGAACTTGGCTTGGCTTGGCTATCTATGAAAGGGGCTCGAGTTTCAACACCCAAATCAAGCAGAGATGTGTTTACTGATTGGACCATAGTGTTATGAGCATGCTGTAAGCATGAAAGTAGTGCTATATAAAAGCTATAATTAAATTTATACCATTCTGTTATTCTTACAGGGTATGGTTGAGAAGTGGCTCCTTCAGGTGGAGGATGTGATGATCAACAGCTTGAGGAAAGTCATAACAGATTCAATCCATGCATACAAAACAACACATCGCAAACGCTGGGTGGCAGAGTGGGCTGGGCAAGTAGTCCTCTGTGTCAGTAGCATGTATTGGACCACTGAGGTCACAGAAGCTATGAAAAATGAAAATGGCTTGAAGGTGAAATGTAAATTTGTTAAAGTATTAGAAACAAATTTATGCAGCCAAAACAGGATATATTGAACTCCTTAATATGAAAGATTTGATTATTTCACATATAATATCCCTATAGATTATAGATTTTTTCCAACAAAGTTATATAATCAAGAATAGAGATTGACTTACTTAATAGTTGTTTTCAATATAGGATTTTTGGACAAATATAATGAAGTTAAACCTTATTATCTAGTTATTAAGTGTAATAAAGTTTGACGATATAATGACTTTTGACAATATGATGAGGTTTGACAAATGAGATTAGACAATGATTATACTTTTATAACATGCACACATCATAGGATTTATATCCTTTTTTTTTTGTTTCTAGTTGTACTTGGAGCGATGTAATAGACAAATTGATCAGATTGTTGAATTGGTCAGAGGCAAACTAGAGAGTGGTACAAGAATCACACTAGGAGCACTCATTGTCATTGATGTTCATGGTAATTAAAACAACAAGTATCTTTAAGTAGAAAAGTTCTTGTAACATCAAATTTGATTTGATTTTTCTTGGGACTTACAGCTCGAGATGTACTGGCTCACTTGGCCAAAAATCAAATCAGGAGCCCAGCTGATTTTAACTGGTTGTCCCAGATGAGGTACTATTTTGACAGCCGTGACATCTTTGTCCACATGATCACCACAGAAATAGCCTATGGCTATGAGTACTTGGGAAACTCTCCACGTCTTGTCATCACACCACTAACAGACAGATGTTACAGGTACACTTTTTACTAGTCAGTAATGTTGAAATGATTCATCAAGGTTCTCAGTTCATTAAATTCTATGTCTTTGTTTTTTTTTCCATAGTCCAAGACTGTTTACTTTTGATTCATATTATTAATAAGCTCAAGTTTTTTTGTTTAAAGTCTTTATATTATATATTAACCCAGATTTTAAATAAGAGATTATAATGTACTGAAGAATGAAAAGTGAAAAAAAAATGTTTAACAGGACACTTATGGGAGCTTTAAAACTTAATCTGGGAGGAGCCCCTGAAGGGCCAGCTGGTACTGGCAAAACTGAGACCAGCAAAGATTTGGCCAAGGCAGTAGCTAAACAGGTAAGACTAGAGACTAGGCAAATAATATTCAAAACATTCTATAGTCAATTGTTAGCAGATTTAAACAAACTGGACTGTCATTTTTTTTATGTTGACCTTGAAAATGTGTTTTGTTTTGAAAAGACATCAAAGAAATAATTTTTAAAACAATGACAATCAAAATATATTAGAGATCCAACTGTGTAGCCTTTAGTATTGCTACACCAGGAAGCATTTTTGTTCATTTTTTTAGATTAATCATTTAAATATAAATTTGATTATTTTGGTCTATATTGAAACAATAAACAGCAATTACAGTGCATCGCCACGGAATAGGAAATAATTTAATATTGTACAGTTATCAATGTCAAAGAATTGTGTCGCCAACTATTAATAATTTTGTTTGAATTCTTCTAGTGTGTAGTGTTCAACTGCTCTGATGGCCTGGACTATAAAGCCATGGGAAAGTTTTTCAAAGGCTTGGCACAAGCTGGTGCCTGGGCTTGCTTTGATGAATTCAATCGAATTGAGTTGGAGGTGCTCTCTGTCATCGCCCAACAGATCCAGAGCATCCAGCAAGCCATTGCTGCCCACTTGAAAAGGTTTATATTTGAAGGGACAGAACTCTCTCTAAATCCTACTTGTACTATCTTTATCACCATGAACCCAGGTTATGCTGGCAGACAAGAGTTGCCTGATAATTTGAAGGTTTGTCTCAATAGCTCAACACATTATACATGCTTAAACAGTAATCACTGTTTGAAGCCAAATATACAGATTTAGTAAATAATTAGGTTTAAGTATGCAACTGTATCTTGTGGCATAGGCAAGTTAAATTTTGAATATTTAAATGCTGCTATTTGTTAAATTTTCTTTTTTAGGTTTTGTTCAGAACAGTAGCTATGATGGTTCCTGACTATGGCATGATTGGTGAAATACAACTGTATTCTATGGGCTTTGTAGATGCCAGAAGGTTAATTAATATTTTTTTTAACATTGTAGCATTTCTTTTATTATAAAATATAAAAACTTGTTTTTTAACACTGCATAACAGCTTGCTAAAATGCTCTGGCATCTGATTTTGTCTGTTTATTTATCTTATCTTATATAATACAGACTTTACTTCAAAAAAGAAGATGATTACGTCCTACACGTCATGCATTCAGTCATGCATATTAACCAATGACTTAAATTCTGTCAAGTCACTGGTTTTTCTGGCTAGATCAGGCAACCCATTCCAGGATGGCTGCCTGGTCGTGCGGTTTGCGCGCTGGACTGTCATTCGGATTTATCGACGGTCGAGGGTTCAAACCCTGCCCGCTCCCATCCCCCGTCGTCCTGCGGGAGGTTTGGACTAGGAAGTAAACTATCTTCAACTCTGAAGGAACATCCGAAACATGTAAAACATTTTACAAACAACAAACATGCTCTAATAGCACTAGGGAAGAAGGAGTATTTGTACAAATTTGTCCTAACATATGGGATGAGGAATGTGCTTTTATCTTTATTTTAGCTTCTATTTCAGTTTAATTAATTTTCAATTAAAAAATTGTAGGTTTAATTATAAGCAAAAGAATTTTGTTCAAACTTTATTAACATACCAAAACTTATTTCAGTTGGGGGTGGGGGGATTAGTAAAGCACTTAGCTCCTGAACTGAGGAATACTGGGATTTAGAATTTCAAGATTTTTAGGACCCCTGTCAAACCCTCTGACTCATTAGTTGGGGTAAAGTAAATGCATTTCATCATTGTACTGGATATGACACCCTCCTTAGCCATAGGCTGCTGAAACAAATAAGCTTTACATCATCTTCCCATAGATAGCATGGTCTGAATAAGTAGTTTATTACTTATTCAAATTGGTTTATAAATTATTCTATGTAGTCACATTACCAATTTTGTTCACTTCATTATCCAATTGGTCTTGTAGAGTTACTTTAAAATTTCTTCTGTTCTCTCCCCCATCCTTTAAGACATCTTGTCTCTAGAATACTCAAAAGGTGCCAACTAAGATAAACTTTTGGATTATGGGTGACTTCAACCTACCTGATATAAATTGGAAAACACTAACCATAGATAAACACCAAAACCTTAAGGACATAAATGAGCTTTTCATAGAAACTTTACACAACCTAAGTTTAGATCAAATCATTAAAAAGCCAACTAGATTAAACAACACATTAGATCTCTTCTTAACCAACAGACCTGGATTAGTAGTTGATTATGATATTATCCCTGGTCTATCAGACCATGAGATCATAAAAATACACAGTCAGATAAAAGCAGTAGCCAATACAAAAACCAAAAGAAAAATCTTACTCTGGAATAAATGTAACCTAACACAACTACACCAAGCTGCATTAAACTTTCAACAAACATTCTTATTAGAAAAAGACATTAACCAACCAGTCGATGACCTCTGGAATTTCATTAAAAACCATCTTAAAAGCATTATAGAAAATCATATACCAAATAAATACACATCAAACAAAATAAATAAATGCTGGTTTAATAATAGACTAAAGAAGCTTTGTAAACAGAAGGAAAACCTATATAGAAAATTTAAAGCAACCAAGGCCGAAAGAGTTTACAAAAAGTATATAAAAATTAAACACCTAACCCAAAAAGTAAGCAGACAGCTGCAGAGTGAATACATCAACAATGTAATATCTAAAGATAACAACAAAAACCTATGGTCATACATTAAGTCTAAGAAAATGGAAACAACAGGCATAGCGCTATTAAAAGATGAACATAACATAATACATAATGATAATGAAACTAAAGCAAACATCCTAAACAAATACTTTGCATCAGCATTCTCAGCCCCAGGAGACAAAGACATATTTCTTAATTTGAACCAAGTAGACAACATAGAAGATTTAGTAGTACAAGAAAATGGAATTAAAAAACTATTAGCCAACACCAAACCAAATAAAGCGTCTGGACCTGATGGTATTCCAGCTAGATTACTCAAAGAACTAAGCAATGAGCTAGCCCCAGTGTTCAAAATACTCTTTCAAGCATCGCTTAACCAGGGCAGAGTACCAAAGGACTGGAAAGAAGCTAATGTCACCCCCCTATTTAAAAAAGGAGAAAAATCTGATCCAGGAAACTACAGACCAGTATCACTTACCAGCATCACATGTAAAATACTAGAACACATAATATGTAGCAATATCATAAACCACTTAGACAAACATAATGTCCTCACCCCATACCAACATGGCTTTAGGAAATATAGATCATGTGAAACACAACTAATAGGACTAATTGATGATTTTTCAAAAGGTTTAGATAATAGTGAACAAATAGATGCTATCTTACTAGATTTTTCCAAGGCTTTTGACAAAGTTCACCACCATAGTTTGCTTAAAAAATTAAAATATTTCGGCATTAACGGTCCACTGCATCAGTGGATTAAAGATTTTCTGATAGGGAGAGAACAAACTGTAATAATAAATGGCTCTAAATCAACACCAATAACAGTAAACTCAGGTGTACCTCAAGGAACAGTTTTGGGTCCACTACTATTTTTAATTTACATAAATGATTTACCAAATTGCATTAGTTCAGGAACAAAAGTCAGATTATTTGCAGACGATTGCATAATATATAGAACAATAAAAACAAAACAAGACACAGATATTTTACAAAGAGAATTAGATGAATTACAGAAATGGGAATCAAATTGGAGCATGTCTTTCCACCCAGAAAAATGTCAGTTGTTAAGAGTAACAAAAAAACTAAAACAAATTAATTCCACTTATCTTATTCATGGCAAACCAGTAACACAGACTAAAAACTCAAAATACCTAGGTGTTATAATAAATGAAAAACTGTCATGGAATCCACATATTGATGAAACTATAAAAAAATCCAACAAAGCATTAGGGTTTATTAAAAGAAATTTCTATAAATCAAATAAGAACATAAAACTAAAATGTTATTTAACCTTGGTTAGGCCAATAATAGAATATGCATCCACCGTGTGGGACCCCTCAACTCAAGAAAACATTAAGAAACTGGAACAAACACAAAATAGAGCAGTGAGATTCATAACAAACGAATATTCACATTTGACTAGGGTAACACCATTAGTAAAATCACTAAATTTAGAAAGCCTTCAGGACAGAAGACTCAAAAGTAAAGTAGCAATTATACATAAAACACTGAACCATAATCTTCAAATACAAAAACAAAATTTAATAAAATACTCTGAAAGACACAAAAATAAAGGCACATTCCTCTTCCCATATGCTAGGACAAATTTGTACAAATACTCCTTCTTCCCTAGTGCTATTAGAGCATGGAATGGGTTGCCTGAGCTAGCCAGAAAAACCAGTGACTTGGCAGAATTTAAGTCATTGGTTAATATGCATGACTAAATGCATGACGCGTAGGACGTAATCATCTTCTTTTTTGAAGTAACGTCTGTATTATATAAGATAAGATAACTAAAATGTGAGCTTTTTTTTTTTTCAGCTTGGCAAACAAAATTGTTGCAGTCTACAGACTTTGCTCAGAACAACTTTCCTCCCAGCATCACTATGACTATGGTATGAGAGCAGTCAAGTCTGTGCTCACAGCTGCAGGCAACCTGAAGCTTAAGTTCCCTAACCAGGATGAAGCAGTTCTGCTGCTGAAAGCCATCAGTGATGTCAACTTACCCAAATTTTTAGCTCAGGTAACAAGCATTTGGCTTTTCCTTAAAAAAAATTGAAACACTATTTTAATGTAATAGTAAATGCTGTTTTATATATTACTGTTTATACTCTGGAATTATTTTATGCACTGTTGTTTATGTCTAAAATGGATTAAATCTATAGATAGTAATATCTTACAAGATTTTGCTTTGTCCTTATGGTATAGGATGTACCACTATTTGAAGGGATTATTTCTGATCTCTTCCCTGGAGTTCAGTTGCCTCAACCAGACTATGGAGTTTTCCTGGAGACTATGAAAGAAGTTATTCTTAAAAGGGAACTTCAACCAAATGAATTTTTCATTGAAAAGGTCATGCAGGTAAACATCAACATGCTCAGATATGTTTTGTTGTACAACTATGTGCTAAACATGCTTCAAGTCAAAACATTGAGGTGGACAGTATGAATATACAGCAAGAAATGTAGAGCTGCTGATCTGTCTTGGCTTAAATTGGAATCCTTCTGGAGACAGATTTTGTCTTGGTAAAGAAGCACTAGATAAAAAGCTCATAATAGTCTCAGCTTTTTAATGGTAAATGATATGAGCTGAACATAAAATTGTGAGTTTAGTCATTGTGCTACCACTCAACATTTTAGTAAACTAATTACCTACTGTAGATAGGTGATGTCATTTCAATTTTTTAAAATGTGAATGTAAAGTTATGGATTGTACATATTTTTTTAAAAGTTTGCAAGTCCACGAACAAGTTTCTGAAGCCATTCAGCATATTTCTGTTTATTCAAAAACTTTCAAATTATTGTTGAAAAAAAAATTTTTCTTTTTAAACTCTTGTGTTTAAAAAAATCTTTTATCATCCTATTTTCATACATCTTTGTAAAGTTTTTAAATGAACATAATTTATTCATTGTATTTAGGTGTATGAAATGATTCTGGTGCGTCATGGAATGATGATTGTTGGTGAACCACTGGGTGGGAAGACACAGAGCTACCAAGTTCTAGCTGACACACTCGGGGAGTTGATGGACTCTAAGCTGTTTGATGAATACAGGACAATCTATCGAATCATCAACCCAAAGGCAATCACTATGGGCCAGTTATATGGTTGCTTTGATTCAGTCTCTCATGAATGGTCAGATGGTTAGTGAATGTCAATAACTAATATTCTAGTCCAAGTTTCTTTACTATGGGCACTTAGAAGGCAAGATGGGTTGTGGTATTTCTTTAATTTTAATTAGAATCTTTAAATCATATTTTTGAAAATATTTGCAATATTTTGCTTGGTATCACTTTTGAATAGTTAAAATTTCATTGAATCAAGGACTTGCATTTTTTTAAGGTGCTTACTTGGTTTCAAAAAATTCTTCAAGCTACTTTTTTTTCCCCATAAAAATGATCTCCCTTAAAGAAATACATTGTACTTTTTTCCCTTTTATTAGGTGTGTTGGCCAATACATTCCGTGAATATGCCAGCAGCCAAGACAGCTTCAGAAAGTGGATTCTGTTTGATGGACCTGTGGATGCTGTCTGGATTGAAAACATGAATACTGTCCTTGATGACAATAAAAAAGTAAGCAGCAAAGTGGTATAATGTCAAAGGTTTAAGTTCTAGATAGAATGTTGTCTAATGAATCACATGTAATAAATAGAATGTTTTCTAATAAAGCACATGTTATAGCTGGAATGTTTTCTAATGAAGCATGTGTTATAGATAAAATGTTTAATGTAGCTTTTATTATAGATAGAATGTTTTCTAATAAAGCACATGTTATAGATGGAATGTTTTCTAATGAAGCATGTGCTATAAATAGAATGTTGTCTAATGAAGCACTCTTGTTTCTTTAAGCTTTGTCTGATGAGTGGTGAGATCATTCAAATGAACAACAAAATGAACCTCATCTTTGAACCAGCTGATCTTGAACAGGCTTCTCCGGCCACTGTCAGTCGATGTGGCATGGTGTACCTGGAGCCACACCAGATGGGCTGGAGACCCAGTGTCCAGTCCTATATGATGTTTCATCTACCCAAGAAACTAAGGCAGGAGCAGAAGGAGCTAGTACATGATCTTTTTGAATGGCTGGTAAATCTAAGTTTCTCAACTCAAATCCAGTATAATTGTAGTTCAAGTTAGTCAACTATCCTCCATTGTAAGTTTAAGAGGTCTTTAGGGAAACTAATGTAAAGTTCACTATACTTGGAGTAGTAGGGGTTTTGGAAATGAGGATTTGAGACTCTCAAGCCCTCACTAACATAAGGTTTATTAATAATGATGATGTTATAAAGTGCATTGCTTTTTTGGTCATGATTATGCCATTTTGATATTATGTATCATCATAATCATCATCAGTCCCTTGACTTCATCATAGGGATGCTGGGACAGATTGACTAACCCTTTCCCTCCATTTATTCCGCACAGCAGCTATTCCTAGTAGGATATCAAGAGAGAGGCCAGTTCATTCTTTTCTATTATCCAGCTAGCTTTTTTTTTGGATGACCCTCTCTTCATGCTCCCTTCACTATACCTTGAAGAAAGATTTTTGACAGTGAGTCATGTCTTACAATAGGATCAAACCAACTCAGCGTTCATCTCTTCACAGTAGTGAGGAGTTCCTTCTTTTTGCCAGCCAGAGTGTTGACTTGTAATAGTATAAACTCATTTGTCTTCTTTTTCTGGTATCTGATACCCAGCATTTTTCTGTAGCATTTACTCTCAAAGGATTGAATTCTTTCAGCCTCAGCATTCAGTGTCCAACTTTCACAACCTTGTAGAAGTACAAAGACCATTGGCGAGGAATACAAATTTAATTTATACTACTTCACAATATTCTGTCATTAAGACTAGTGTAACAAATGCAACATGACAGACATGTTCTTCTAAAGAAAAAGAAAAAAACAAATGTTGAAAAACTAATTATATCAGTCTAGAAAGTTTTCTTGTATTTTCTGGAAGCATGCAGTTGCTAGGTAGCTATATAAAGCATGGAGAAATTTATTTGGGTTCATGACTTATTTTAATATGTGATAGTAAGTGTATGTGTTTTGAGTGGCTGGTAGTGCAGTGTGTGCCTGTGTATGAAATGACCAGTGGACCTTGAGTGTACATGGTTGAGTGAACAGCAGTGTGTCAGGAGGTCAGTTTTAGAGAACAAGTGGCTGGAGTAAAGAACATAAATAGAGACAAATAAAATCATTTTTGTTTATTGAAGCTCATGTTGTTTTAAAGTGTCTATTTCAAAATACCCATTTCTTACTTTCAATCATTTAACTAGGCTCTTACTATGTTTTATTTAACTAGGCTCTTACTATGTTTCATTTAACTAGGCTCTTACAATGTTTCATTTAACTAGGCTCTTACAATGTTTCCTTTGAGTCTGATCTTATTTAAATGGCATTTATTGTGACATTCCCCATTAATATTTACTATGATTTTGTGTGTCTTGACCTAAATCAGTTAAATTTTGTAATGTTTTCTTCACAAGATGTATAAAAACATTCCTCATTCCATATGTTAGGACAAATTTGTACAAATGTTCCTTCTTCCTTAGTGCTATAAGAGCATGGAATGGGTTGCCTGAGCTAGCTAGGAAAACCAGTGACTTGGCAGAACTTAGGTCATTGGTTAATATGCATGATTAAATCCATGACGCGTAGGATGAAATCATCTTCTTTTTTGAAGTAACGTCTGTATTATAAAAGATAAGATAAGCCTTACCAATCTGAACTAGTCTTATGATAACTAATTACTTTACATGTGATCTTTAGGTGGAGCCGTGTTTGGATTTTGTTAAGAGACACTGCAAGACATTCCTACCTATATCAGAAATGCACCAAGTGCAGATGTTAATGAGGCTGTACACCGCCATGATGGATGAAATCATTGAGACTTGCAAAGCCTGGCCTGATGAAGGCTCAGCTGAAGCTGCCACCTATGAGCAAAGCCCAGAACACCTCACCTCACAACAGGTAAGCATAGGAACTATTCAAACCTTAATTCTTTAATTTTAAACTTAAATTTCCATAGATATATTTTGCATCTGTTGTTTGTGTGTGTGTGTGTTTCTTGTCTGTTAAATTTCACTTTGTATCTTAACTATGGTTAAAACATATTTGCTGTTGAAGCTTTTGAAAATATATGTAATGAACAATTGTGTGGATTACTTGCTAAGTTAAAAGAAAAAGTTTTCTTTGAAGAGATAAAAGATCATAGCAGTTGTCAAGGAAAAAAAAAACTTTAGAGAAAATAGAAATCTACTAACTTTGGTATCAATAGATCACAAGAAAAACCTTCTCCCAGTTAACCCATAATCCTATTCAGTTCAGAGAATGCCATAAGAGCATGGAAATGTTCTTTAGAAACTAGCTGCAATAAGAAATGTATCAATTGTGATATGAACCTAAACAGCTGAACAGACAGTTAGTAATACATCAAGGCTCAGTTTTGTTTTTGGACATGTAAAAAGTTCAATCTATGTTCAAACACACTCAGATTTCAGATTCGATTAAAATCTGTGACTTTAACAAAAAATATTTAGATTACACCATAAGTTAAATACCATTATTGATATTTATTAGTTTAAAAAAATCTTTTCCTATATTTGTAAAGACTTTCTGAATTATTTTTTTTTTCTTTTACATTTAGGTGACATTATGGCTCCAAGGTATTTTCCTTTTTTGTGTTGTGTGGACTATTGGTGGTCTTGTGGTGGGAGACAGTAAAAAGGCTTTTGATGAGTTCTTCAGAACATTGATCAGTGGCGTTGATGATAATCATCCCAAACCAAAAAGTATCAAGATTACAAAGGTAATGCAAACATCTTTATCATGGGACTAAGAATTTCTCCACTTGATGTTTTGAAACTTTTGAACAAAGTCCATTCTGAGATCTAAAACTTTCTTTTTTCAGAGCAACACATTTCCAGAAAGAAATACTGTATATGATTTTGCCTTTCAAAAGAAAAGTGGTGGTGGCTGGATTGATTGGATGGACACTATTGATAAATCCAGCCTGCTGATTGCAGCAGGTTCTAAAGTAAGTCTTGGTTTATCTGCCTTGATCAGAAAAATAAAAAAAAATAATTTTAATGTGCAAGAAATATTCAAACTTGATCAGTTACTTTGTGTTTTAACTATGAACAAAGCATATGACTTCTAAACAAATGTAAACGCAAATTTTAAAAAGAAAATGCTTGCGATAATATGTTTAACTAACTCTAAATGTATTTATTAACTGATATGTTTGAATAATTCAACATGTACTTGTTATCTCCCATTAGGTCAGTACACTAACTATTCCTACAGCAGAAACGGCCAGGCAGCAATTTTTCTTGAACCTCTATCTGATGCATGAAATTCCTTGCATTCTGATTGGTCCAACTGGTACGGGTAAATCAGCCATCACCAACAGCTACCTACTGGCTCTGCCCAAGGAATCGTATGTACTGTTATTAAATTTACAACATTAAATAATTTTTTTTGTTGATATTTTTAGTTATCCATGGCACTCTATCTACATTTTTCTTCCAAAGATCTAACTTTAAATCTTGTTTTTCTAACAGCTACATCCCTAACTGCATCAATTTCTCAGCCAGAACTTCAGCCAATCAAACACAGGATATTATCATGTCCAAACTTGACAGGTTTATTTTTACTTTCTACCAAAAAAATTAAAAAAAACTCACTCTGTCTGTCTGTCTGTCTATTTGTCTGTCTGTGGGATAAAATGTTTGTACAGGCTATTTCTCCCACACCCATACTTGGATTAAGTTGAAACTTTGCATAATTATTTGTTGGCATAGTCAAGACAAGAATCAATTAAAAAATTTACGAATTAGTCAATTAATTACTGGTAATTAGTTTTTTTGTTTGATACCAACAAGGGAAAGTAATCCTATGGTATTAACAGGTATGGCTAAATATGTAGGGTTTCATCCCCTTAGATAATTGACCATGTTAGTTCTCCCACACCCATTCTCGAATCAAGTGCAAAATTTAAACAATTATTTGTTGTACCTTACAAAACATTAGTTAAATAATTATTGGTAATTAATTATTTTGTTTGGTACACATAGAGAGATATGTCTGTATATGTGGAGTTATTTCTCATAATACTTTTTGTACACATTTTTTCCTCCAACTTTCAATTCTCTGATCAAGTTGAAATTTCGCATAACTATTCATTGTCGATAACCATACATTAATCTATTTTTTAAAATAAACAAATAGTTAGTTAATTAATGGTAATTAATTAATTTTCTTTTATATAGAAAAAGGGAGCTTTTTCCTGCAGTATTAAGATATATTTCTGTGATAAGATTTTTATATATTTTTCTTGTTGTTTGTTGAGTCCTAGAATTTTACTATGTATTAAATTGAATATTTTAAGTATACATTTTTATTACATTTTTAAATCTTATTCTGTCCAGACGACGGAAGGGTGTGTTTGGTCCACCTATGGGCAAGAAATCTGTAGTTTTTGTGGATGACCTGAATATGCCAGCTAAAGAGAAATATGGTGCTCAGCCTCCAATAGAGTTGCTACGCCAGTGGATAGATCATGGCCACTGGTATGACAAGAAAGACACAACCAAACTTCACCTTGTTGATGTGGTCAGTAGTGATAACAATCTTTAAAATATATTGGAGATTTCTTTTTTGCTGATTACTTTTAATTATAGAACTATTATGGAATAAATATCCAGGGAAAAAATACAGATTAAAAAATAATATTACAATGTCAAAGATTGAATGGATAAATGTTTTTCATTAAGTAGGGGGTATGATAAGAAGCATGTTTTGAAATCAAATTAGTTTGTTTTTTACTTTTGCAAATTATATTAGATCCTCCCATGCTCTTCAGCTCATAAGGTGTCAGCTTTCTTAGTAAAAAATTATCTCTATGTTTGAAATTTGCCATTTCTGTAGCAATGGTATATATTTCTATTGGCTAACTAGAAAAAAATGTCTATGTTTATTCTGCTTAGCTTTTCATCAGTGCTATGGGGCCACCTGGTGGTGGACGCAATGACATAACATCCAGATTCACACGACACATGAACATTGTGTCAGTTGATGAGTTTGAAGACAATATTATGTACAAAATATTTACAGCTATCACAGACTGGCACTTTGGTAATGGCTTTGATGGCAGTTTTGTCAGAAATGGAAAAGTAAGTAAATCTCAACTGTTTATTTTATACTTACTATTAAATAAGTATGTAGCTTACAAACTTGCCATAATGAAATACTGTAGAGGTGGCCAGGCAATAGAAAAAATGTACCTTGAGGTTACTTTTAAATTTTATAATTCTGCTTTTGGTTGGGACAAAAGTCCAAAAAGTGTTTATAAAATGACAAACTGTTTGAGTGATAAGAAATTTGATTGTGAATGCCACCAACTCTTTCTTTAACCCTAGATGCTTGTATCAGCCACAATGGGAGTATACAAAGATGCCATCTCCAACTTTCTACCCACTCCAACCAAGTCTCACTATGTGTTCAATCTCCGTGACTTTTCACGTGTTATACGAGGCGTTCTACTGGTTCCTCCAGCAGAGATGACAGATGGGGAAAAACTGATGAGGCTGTGGGTACATGAGGTGTACAGAGTATTCTATGACCGTCTGATTGATGATGAAGACAGGTGGGTCAGGACATAGAATTAGAAGTTTCAATAATGTCATACACTATTTATACAGACATGGATGTAATCATTCATTATGTTTTTTCTAGTGTTTTTATTTTGTGTTTGTTTTGGAATATGCTGCATTACCTCAATGTGCAAGCAAAATAGTATTCAGTTAATGTTTTTTATTAATCAATGCATCAAATGTTTAGATGTATCTTAGTGTTTCCTAGGTAAATGATGTAAAAAGGGGGAACTTTTTAGCTATTGTTGATCTCTTCTTTATAATAGTACAAAACTCTTTTTTATTTAACTCTTAGCTATACAATGTACAAACTTACAATAATTGTTTTAATCTTTCAACATTTGGGTCATGGATAATTTCTCATTCCCTGTATCTAGCTCATGACAGCCTGACATTGGACTGATACATTTAAGTTTACATTGCTTTCAAAATTATCCTTTTAGGTATCATGATTGATATAATTTTTATTTGAATGAAAAAATCTAAAAGATACTGATTATGCATTTATTGAATGTTTCTTATTATAAATTTATCTACACAGAAACTTGTTCTTCAAGATTGTGAGAAATAACTGCCAAGACAGTTTTAAACAGAATATTGACAAAATACTTGGACATTTATCTAAAAGTGGAAAAGTTACAGATGTTGACATCCGCAGTCTTTTCTTTGGGGATTTTTTGAATCCTGAAAATAAAGTTTATTCAGAAATCACAGATTTGAAACAACTAACAACAATCATGGAACAGTAAGTAACAGTAACAGTTATGAGTGATTGTTAAGTTTAACATCACATTTTTCTGTCACATTCATATCACCAAATGAAATGTCCTCATTAAAAATCTTCACATCAGAAAATGTATATAAATGTTTTGTCACTTTGTTTTCTATGTTCTACTTATCTGTCTCAAACTATTGCTCTGCAGCATGTTTAGTACTATGCTTATATAGATAGCACAAAGTTTGGAGTGGCTTATTGTTTGAGTCCAAATGGTTTTGTTGAGTAGTACAAAGTGGCATTGATGTGAGTACTTTAAAAGTAACTCATGATGCCGATAGCAGTTCTGTTTAAATTCAATTAATTTTCATTAAATTTATTAAAATGTTGATATAAGCAACAAAATAATTGATAACCCTCAAGTTCAGCATTTTGTCAAGTGCCAAGTTATTTCACCTACTACACATGTTTTATTTGCTCAACCTTAGACATCATGTGTTCAGCCTCCTTCTTTGACTTCCTCCTTTGGTTATGTATCACCACATGACACATTCAGTAGAAAGACAGAAAATTTATATCTATCTTAGGTCTCATAAATTTATCCTGGAGAAAACAAACATAAAAAACAATAGATTTATTTTTTTTTATTATAATTTTACAAAACATTATGACATATAGACCTTTTCTTCCCTACTTTTCATGACTTATTACCAAATGTAAAACATCAGAATTTAACAAGGTAAACACTGTATGTCAAATCACTATTTTTATTGTTTTTTTTCATCACATTTGTGCATGCCCAATCACATTGCCATGTTTCACACCACATTGCCTTCACAGTTACTTAGAAGAATATAACACAATAAGCAAAGCCCCAATGAAGCTCGTTATGTTCAAGTTTGCCATTGAACACATGTCTCGTGTGAGCCGTGTTTTGTTACAGGACAATGGCCATGCTCTATTAGTGGGTAAGTCCCTGTCAAGGTCATCTCTTGGAATTCTAAGTTACATCATTGTTTTATGGCTTTTTAAATTTTTTTTTTATTTTAGCTGCTTAGCTTTTGAAAGATCAACTGGACCTGAATATTTGTTGTTTTTACTATATATATGTGGTATTGAAAGAGTGAGGAAAAACTTACACTTTTAATTGAATTAAAATTGTGCTTTGAACTTTTATACAAACAAATAATTTTACTTATTTTAATATATCCATCGCCGGATGGAAGACAATCGGATCCCAAAAGTCATCCTCTATAGACAACTCGCGAATGGTTCAAGAAAAACTGGTCGCCCTCACCTTCGTTACATAGATGTAATAAAATGGGGCCTCAAATCAGCAGTGAACATCAATACTGACAATTGGGAAGACATATCTCTAGATCACACCAGATGGAGAGAGACAGTGACCAAGAAAGCTATGGATGGCGAAAAAAAACATGGGCCTCAGCTATGGAAGAAAAACGTACAATGTGAAAAATGGCCAGCTCCTCTACCACTGATGTGAAAGCCACCTTAACCTGCAATATTTGTGGACAGGAGTGTCTCTCCAAAATAGGGCTCCACAGCCACATGAAAAAGTGTGCAAGATGAACCATAGTCATTCTATGACTGAAGGAGGCCAACAATATATAATTCTGAAGAAAACAACTTGTAACTCATGAGCTTATTCTTGAAATAGTACCAAAAGAAGTACAAATATAAGTAGCACAACTCGGCTTGAGTTAAGACTCAAATTCAACCCCTTCTTGTTAGATAGATCCCATTCTGTTTTTATCATGGTATTAGGCACTCTTTACTATATTTTGTTTAAATTTTCATCTTATAATTGTATCATTCCTTGTAACAGGCATAGGAGGCTCTGGTAGACAAAGTGCTGCCAAACTAGCAACATTTATGGCCAACTATGATCTGTTTCAAATTGAAATTACTAGAAATTATAGCAATTCTGACTGGAGAGAAGATCTAAAAAAAGTAAGAATCAAATTTGGAAAAAAATAACAACAAAAGAAAAATTAAAGAGGTTTAAACAAAATCTTTTAATTTTATTTGATCGTCAATATTAATTACTTTCATAATGAATACATTTAAAAAAAATATAGGTCCTACTAGTCAAAATATACTTGTTATTGATGTGTTCATAGACTTGTATTGTAAATTATTGCATTTGAATGTGCATTTTCAGCTTCTGAAGAAAGCTGGAGTTGAAGGCAAGCCAACTGTTTTCTTGTTTTCTGACAATCAAATTAAAGATGAATCTTTTATGGAAGATATTAGCATGATTTTAAATACTGGAGACGTGCCAAACATTTTCCCATCAGATGAGAAGGCTGAGGTGATTGAGAAAATGCAATCAGTGGCCAGACTTGAGGTTAGTTAAATTCTACTAGCATTCAATCGTTGAACACAATTCTTTCCTATTTTCAACATAAACCATCTCATTCATTATTCCTGTTTCATTTATTAGCTCCTTTCTTTCATCCAGTTAGCACATTTCATTCATTCATCATATTTCATTCTTTTTTTTCCTTTCAATCATTCATTTTGCACATTTCATTTATGGCTCATTACCAAATGTTAAACATCAGAATTGAACAAAAAGTGTAACATTGTATATCATATCACTTTTCTTGTTGTTATTTCTTCCTCACATTTGTGTGTTATATCACTTTGCCTTGTTTCACATCACATTTTGTTCATTCATTTAGCATATCTCATTCATTCATCATATTTCATTCTGTTATCATATTTCATATCTTTAATTTGTTATTTTGTTTTAACAATAGGGCCGCCAGATGGATGGAACACCACTTGTTATGTATAACTTCTTCATTGACCGTGTGAAGCAGAACTTACACATTGTTCTGGCCATGTCTCCTATTGGTGACGCATTCAGAAATAGGCTCAGAATGTTTCCGTCACTCATCAACTGCTGTACAATTGATTGGTTTCAGGTTTGTGTATTGAATTGTGCATGTTCCATTGATTGGTTTGATTATTATACAATATGTATACTTTTACAACTTTAATAAGCAATCTCTCAAATCTTTTGTTCCTTTAATTGTTATCATAGTCATTATGGTAAGTTAAACTTTTTTAGAACTCTGATCAAGCCTTTATAAACCAGCATTGAACTGTTGAAAGAACTGTGAGAAGGATTATTGTTTATTGTTTTGAGCAGACTCTTTTTGAAATTTCCCACTGCCCTAAGAAATTGGGCCTTGGAAAGAACAACAACTTTTTAAAAAATTAAATACTAAATAAGACTATTTCATATAAGATATGCCATCAGAATATGACTGATGTTCTTTAGTAGATAACTGGATTTTGCTTGAAAATTTTTATCCAAAATTGTATTACTGTATACTTGTTGTTCTAGGCTTGGCCTGAAGATGCTCTTGAGATGGTGGCCAATAAGTTCTTGGAAGACATAGAGATGGATGATACAATGAAGTTGGAGACTGTCAATATGTGCAAACACTTCCATGAATCTGTTAGGATTGCCTCAGAGAAGTGAGTCAATAAAGAGACATAATTGCATCTTTTTTTCAGTCTGATTATTAAACACTAGTGTGACCATATGGGGCTTGTTATTGGCTGGCTACTCCCCTAGGTGAAGGAAAACTCTGAATTCAAACCTATGCTGCCCTTGGGGCTCTACTGAAACAAAGGAACTATGGTAATTAAAACTCTGAGGCAGCTTGCATAACCCAGGCAGAACCTTTTGACGCTGATGTGAGATTGGTGGAGAGTGCCATAAACTGCTTAGCTACATATCAAGAGGACTAGAGTTCAAATCCTGGCTCAAACAGAGTTGTGTTTACTGAGTGCTTAGAAACCTTTTCCCAGATCTGACTCAAACAGAGTTGTGTTTGCTGAGTGCTTAGAAACCTTCTCCCAGATAGCCCTGCCCCCATGAATTCACAAAAGAAATTAAAGCAAGCTTATAATATGAAAGATGTGCTATAAAAAATAATTTAAAAAAAAATGGTACCTACAGTTTCTTTGTACAAATCAGCTATAGAGAGAGGGGGTAACTGCTGTGGGAGGAGACATTGTTTTAACCATAGCAAATGTCCAAGCTTTCATTTCATTGCTATAAGATGATTCATAGTTACTTTGAGACTGAAAAAGTCTTTAAGTTTGGGATGTTTCTTCTGAGAGACGCTATTGCATCATTTTTCAAACCTGTAGATGAAATCCAAATCTTATGTTTAATGACCAGCCCACCATTGTTTTTGTGAATGCAGAATTACAGACAACATAAAGATTCTCTCAACAGTAAAAATATAATTGGCCTATGATAACATCAGTGTGTAAGAAGTACTCACAGTTAAAAGATGTTTACTAGGTCAATGCTGATAGTATGGAAAAAGAAAACTTTAAAGAACATTGGTCACTATGTTTTGCTTGACAATAGACAAAACAGCTAAGTTTCCTAGAATAAAAATGGTATAAGTCAAATGAGTTTATATATTACAGGGTGGTATAAAAAACATGAACACATTGTGCCTTGTTAACTACATGCTCTTTTTTTAGTAATTGATTTATTCATATAAAACTAAACCATAAAAAAAATTTGAATTTAAAGATATTTGTAATAATAGTAGATGTACAGTTTGTGCTCAGAGTCTCAAATTCTTTAATATTTCTTATTATTGTTTTACAACTAAAAAGAACACAAAATTTTTTTCTTTCAGATACTATGATGTTCTCAGGCGTCACAATTATGTGACGCCTACATCCTATCTCGAACTCATTCTTACCTTTAAGTCTCTGTTGTCAGTCAAGCGTGATGAGCTGATGATGATGAAAAACCGATACCTTATTGGTTTGGAGAAACTGGAATTCGCCGCATCACAAGTGTCTGTCATGCAACAGGAGCTGACTGACCTTCAACCTGAACTAATTAAAACATCTGCAGAAACAGAAAAACTTATGATTAAAATTGAACAGGACACTGTGGAAGTGGAAGCTAAAAAAGAGGTGAAAACATAATTATAGTGATAAATGATTCTAATGTTGCTCATATTTAATTTGAGAAACATAATCTTGAATTAATACATTTTATTATGGAAGTGGTTGATAATAAAATTAATTGAAATATATTACAAACTACAAAACAGTAAGCAAAATATCTACATTTAATTTGTTACATTATTGGATTATATCTATCTGATATCTGATTCTCAGTGACTGCCAACTACATGAATTTTTGGTAGCCTAGTCTAGATTTAAGTGAAGTTATGTGCCATAACAATATTCTGTGCTTTAAAGGAAAAAAAAATGGTTTTGTTTTTCCTAAGAAAATTTTCTAAATATTTTTGACTAACAATAGTGTGTTTAATATTTTGCATATATAATTATATTTTGTAATTGCATTTGACTTAATTTAACCTTTAGGTTGTAGCTGCAGATGAGGCTGTGGCTAATGAAGCAGCAGCTGCTGCACAAGCTATCAAGGACGACTGTGAAGGAGATCTAGCTGAGGCCATTCCTGCGCTTGAGGCAGCCATTACTGCCCTGAATACTCTCAAACCAAGTGATATTTCTAATGTGAAATCTATGAAAGTAGGTTACTTCTGATGGTACATAACTGAATTATAATTGTGTTTTCATCAATCTGCTTACATTAAACTCTTATATAACATAATGCTTATGTTAAATTATTTTTTTCCTGACATCTTTTAAAATATATATATAGGCCTATATGGGTTAAATTTAAATTGTCTTTAGATGCTCACTTGAAAGGCAAAATGGTAGGTAATTGGTTACTTAATTAAATGTAAGTTTTATTTCCTCAGAATCCACCATCAGCAGTCAAACTTGTGATGGAATCAGTTTGTGTCATGCTTGGCATCAAGTCAGAAAGGAAACCAGATCCATCTGGCTCAGGGAAAATGATTGAGGATTATTGGGGGCCATCAATGAAACTATTGGGAGATCTAAAGTTTTTGGACAAGCTTAGAACTTATGACAAGGATAATATTTCACCACCTATAATTAAAAGAATAAGAGAAAAGTAATTATATAAGAACAAATTATGATAAACAAGTTTTAGTTATTTTTTTAAAATTAATTTGGCTAAATATTATCTTTTTATCTTATCTTATAAAATACAGATGTTACTTCAACAAAGAAGATGATTATGTCCTGCGTATATCCCTAGTCAATCTAGTCATGTATGTTAATCAATGACTTAAACTCTGCCAAGGTATTGGTTTTCCTGACTGACTAAGGCAACCCATTCTATGCTCCAATAGCACTAGGGAAGAAGGAATATTTGACTAATTTGTCCTACCATATGGAACAAAGAATGTGCCTTTATCTTTGTGTCTTTCTGAGTATTTTATTAGGTTTTGTTTTTGTATTTGAAGATTATGGTTAAATGTTTTATGTATAATTGCTACTTTACTTTTAAGTACACTAGAGGTATTAGAATGGATTTTTTTTTATGTTAATGTATAATTCCAGGTATATTGCCAATCCAGATTATGACCCAACTCTAATTAAAAATGCTTCTACTGCTTGTGAGGGTTTGTGCAAGTGGGTGAGAGCCATGGACATTTATGATAAAGTGGCCAAAGTTGTGGCACCCAAAAAAGCCAAGCTGGCAGAAGCTGAAGGAGAACTTGCTGTACAAATGGAAAAGTTGAATGAAAAAAGAGCACAACTTCAAGCTGTAAGTATTAAATATGATAATGTACAGTGTAGCCCATTAGAAATAGAAAATTTCCTAAAAAATAACTGCTAACAAAATGTTACAAAATAAGCTTCAAATGGAAAAGCTTAATACAAATGTCATTTGCAAAGTTAAAAAAGTGATACAAAAATGATGTAACTTTTAGAAAACAAAGCTTATCAACACTTTCTTTGTACTGTACAATGGGTACACCAAAAAAAAAAAAAAAACTAGTTTTATATGAACATCTTTGATAGTACCATCAAGCATAGTCAATTCTCTAAATAGTCTCTAAAGGCTCATTTTAATTATTTATCGTCCTAATGTGCACAAGTTGTTATCACTAGTCCTAAGTCACAAAACATTCTCTTTGGAATTTGTACTGGGATAATTTAAAATAAAACGTGAAGAACAAAGCTGAATGATAATTTTGGCAAGAAAAAATATAATAGTTTAGCCTTAAATGTTTTGTAACTTATAACTTTTTTGTCAGTCACTAAAACATTTTTAGATTACTTTATATATTTTGTTTATATTATGTGGCATTTGTACATTGGGAAAAAAAAATTTAAATATGTTATTTTTTTGGTTTAGGTGACAGACAAGTTACAGGCCTTGAATGATGAATTTGAAGTGATGACTCAGAAGAAAAAAGACCTTGAAGGCAACATTGATCTCTGCTCTAAGAAATTAGATAGAGCAGAGAAGCTGATTGGTGGCTTAGGTGGTGAAAAAGACAGGTGGACGGAAGCAGCAAAAGCACTTGGTGATTTATACATCAACATCACTGGTGATGTACTTATCTCATCAGGTGTCGTTGCCTACCATGGAGCATTTACCGTTGACTTTAGACAGGTTATTTAAAGGCTTCATATTATTGTTTTTCTTAGATTTATGTTTTCATAGTTTCCATTTTAAGACGGGCAATAAAAAAAGACTTCTAGAAAAAATTGAGATATTTTTTTTTTTTACTATGGTCCTTGTTTCATTGTCTGATAGAAAATACTAGTATTCAGTTAATTTGTCTCGAAGTCTGGTAGATATTTTACCTTCCTTCACCTATCTCTTAGTCTATTGAACCCATGCAAGATTTTTCAACTGTCTTTCTCCATTTCTCACTTTTGCCTTGAATAGCATTCTTTGATGTTGTCTTCCCAATGCTTTCACTTTCTGCCTCTTCTTCTTTTCCCTTCTACTGTTCCCTGAAGGGCAGCTCCAAAGACTTTGTAATATAGCCATAGAGTTTTAGTTTGCATTTTTTTACAATAGTTAGCAGGTCATCATGGGGTCCAATCATCACAAATATTCTGTTGGCCTGTTTCATTGACCATTTCGGCACCAGAAGTGACCCTTTGACTTGTTCCCTTTCCCAAGATTCTCAGTGTAATCTTCCATTCTGTGTTGTTGTCCTCTCATAACTTCTTTTGCTGCTTTGACCTTCTTCTCTTCCAAGTTTTGTGCTCCATAGTAAAGTTTTGGTGATCTTGTTTATCCTCAATTCAACTAAGCACAACACAATATTCTTTTTTAGCTGCTGGAAATAAAAGTTGTTTTTTTTACATCTTTTCTAAGATGTTTAGTTCAAATTTCATGTTTATTAATTGGTAAGTATTTATCTATTTAAATTAAAAGTATTTCAGCTTTTTTAATTCATAATTAGAACCAAATTGTAAACTTAAAATAAAACTACAGGGGCTTAAAAAACTTTTGTGAATTTGTAAAAATATAAATGTAATTGTGTAATTTCCCTTGTTTTATCCTCAGATGATGACCAAAGAATGGCATGAGCAGTGTGTTAAGCGTAATATACCTTGCTCAAAGGTGTTTTCCCTTACCACAACGCTCGGCGAGCCAGTGAAAATAAGAGCCTGGAACATTGCTGGACTTCCAGTGGATGGTTTCAGTGTAGATAATGGTATTATAGTTTCCAAGTCAAGGAGATGGCCTCTCATGATTGACCCACAAGGTTAGAGTTAAATTATTACTCAATTATAGATATTAAACTTACTATTGACAAAGTTAAAATAAACTTTTAGGATTCAGTTATTTTATTTTAAAAATGTTCTTTTACTTGGATAAAGGTGAACCAAAAATTGATGCTTTGTATTATTTTGTCATTTATTATTTTCTATTATTTTTATTATTAACTTTAATAAACATTTTATAGGTCAGGCAAATAAGTGGATAAAAAATATGGAGAAAGCAAACAAATTAAATATTATAAAACTGTCAGATGGCAACTACATGCGCACATTAGAAAACAGTATTCAATTTGGCACACCAATACTGTTAGAGAATGTAGGTGAGGAGCTGGATCCTGTTCTAGAACCAGTGCTGCAGAAACTGACATTTAGGCAACAAGGAGTTGACTATATGAGACTCGGCGATAATATTATTGAATACTCCCCTGATTTTAAGGTAGCTTCTCTGTTTTGTTTTAATCTTACAAATAAACAGCTCAAAACTTTTTTATATAAAAAATTGAAATGTCATTTACCAAAATACTGTTTTCTATACCCATCAATGGCTCATTAACATTTTTAAGGAATTGAATACAGAAAAAAGTTGTTTAGTAGTAATTGAAGGTATTTTTCTGTCTAGATGTATATAACAACTGGGTTGAGAAATCCTCATTTCTTGCCTGAAGTGTCTGTCAAAGTTTGCCTTCTGAACTTCATGATCACACCCCAGGGACTGGAGGACCAACTTCTGGGTATAGTGGCTGCCAAAGAAAAACCTGAACTGGAGGAGAAGAAGAACCAGCTCATTCTAGAAAGTGCTGCTAACAGGAAACAGCTGAAAGAAATTGAAGACAAAATTTTAGAAGTTTTATCCTCTTCCCAGGTATGTAACTGTTGCATCACTCTCTTTTATCTGTTAAACTATGTGGAGACAAAACACCCATCACTAAAGCAAAGGACTTGACAGCTCCAATTTGATTAACTGTATAAGAGATGTATAAAGGTATCATGGGAATGCTTTACAATCACTGAGCTGTGGTTGAGTGTACTACCCTATACTGAAAGGTACTAAAGTGAACTCTCTTGTACTCTTCTTATTATAGGGTCTCTGAAACTTCTGAATACCAGTAGAAACACCACAGGCCGGCAAAAACTCTGTTCTATCATGTGCTTACTGGCAAGCCAAGTGTTCACAACAGGGCATTCTTAATTTTACAATCCTTATCACACCTAACCGCTAGCAGTAGGCTGGCCTTGATCACATGTCAGCTGGACACACAGAACCATTCCTACCTATATCCCTAGTTCATGTATAACATTATGACACATGTCTATCATTTTATAAACCTTTTTTTTTCCCTTCCCTAGTTATTTTATCTTCTGAATTTTTTTGTTTTAAGAATGCTTTAAACCTGATCTCTAGAAAAGCAATGCTAGAAAGACACAGCAAAATAATAATTTAATTTATAGAACCTGTTAACAAACAAAATGTAGGTTCAAGGTGCTGTGATAACATTACACACATAAACACAAGAGCTTAAATGACAAAATTACTAAGACAGTTTGTGTGGAAACAAAAAAAAAAGTAGCCGTTGCATCAAAACTTTGAATGGTCTAAAATATTGTGATGTCGGATTTTCAATATCTTTTCTAGTTTACGAGATCTAAACGGGATGGTCGGACAGACGGACAGACATTTCACACAAAACTAATAGCGTCTTTTCCCCTTTTGGGGGCCGCTAAAAAGTTTCAAACAGGTCTTAATGTTCTTTTTGAATGTAGTGTAGCATGTTGTCTGTCTGTGATCAATGTGGAGTGAGTTCCAAACCTTTGGTCCATGAAAATGCTGAAATTATTGATACTAAAAAGAATTTATACATTTTCTTTTGTCCAGGGAAACATTTTAGAAGATGAAACAGCCATCAAAGTTCTCTCTTCCTCTAAAGTTCTGGCTGAGGAAATCTCCACCAAACAGGAAATAGCTGTAGCCACTGAAAAGGAGATTGATGAAACCAGAAATGGCTACAAGCCTGTGGCCCTGCACTCTTCTATTTTGTTTTTCTGTATTTCAGATTTAGCCAACATTGAGCCAATGTACCAATATTCTCTGACTTGGTTCATTAATCTTTATCTTCAGGTCAGTAAATCTTGACTTTTTAAAATGTATATATACATAATAAGTTGGAGGAGGGGGGGAGAGGAAGATATAGATTGTATATAGAACCATAGAGTTAAAATAATAGATATAGAATGATAAATAATAGATGTAGAATTTTGTTGCATATAGACTTCTTTCTTCCACCAATTAACTATTATTGACTTATTAATATCTTTATATATTTCAGTCCATCAATAACAGCAAAAAGTCTGAGGATTTAGAAGAGAGGATCATCAACTTAAATAAACATTTTACACTCAGTATCTATAACAATGTCTGCCGCTCTCTCTTTGAGAAAGACAAACTTCTGTTTTCTTTTGTACTGTGTATTGGCATCATGAAGGGGCAGTAAGTAAAAGAAAATCTTTTTTAAATAGATAAAGCATTAAAAAAAAAATAAAACTCTCTACTACAAATTTCTATGTATTTCAGAGGTAAAGTAGATGAGAATGTTTGGAGATTTCTACTTACTGGTGGTGTGGCTTTAGATAACCCTTTACCAAATCCAGCACCAGCATGGCTGTCAGATAAGGCCTGGTCTGAAATTGTCAGAGCTTCAAGTTTACCTTCCCTGAAAGGTTTGAAAGACCGTAAGTATTACTTTTATATGATACATCTAAATAATATTTAAGAAATCATGAAGAAAAGTAGAAAGTTCAATAATCTATTGTTTGACACACACACTTAAAGATTTGTTTTAGTATTTTAATGGCATTATTTTTTCGACTCATATTATTTCTTTAAACAGTAAATAATGCCTCCACATGACAGGGATAGCATTGTCTGTGGATTTCCCCTTAAATTTTGTTTTCTTATTTGAGTAGTAGCATTTTTTTATATATATATAATTCAAGCTGACCTAGCTATTACATTTTAGACTAAAGCCATAAGCTGAAAGATAATGACTGAAGAACAGGCAGACTTTAATTTTGGAGCATATGCTTTATGGATTATAGAAAGTACCTTCAGCACCATAGCCTGCTTAAAAACTAAAATACTTTGGCATTAATGGTTCATTACATCAATGGATTCAGGATTCTCTAATAAGAAAATAATAGAACCTAATAATAAATGTATTATGTCTTCATATTTATAAAGTTTCTGACAGACTATGACTTGAAGAAGTTCTGGTCAGGTTTATCCAGAATTTCATTGACTATGCTACAATGGATGTATACTTTAACAAAAATACTAAAACAAAAATATATCATTGTAAATTTCTAAAAAAGAACTGTTAAAAAAAAAAAGAAAAAATCCTTTAAAAAAAAAACAACAAAGCTTGTCTAGAGGGAAGAACTATGCACTTAAAACTATATCTCTCTATAATGTAGAAATTATTTCCCATATTGATATCAAACAAAATAATTTACACACATTCATAGATGAAATTTTTGTATAGTTACAACATGATGTGTGCTCATTCTTTTTAAAGAAATTTTTATTTCTCTATCTGCCTTTTTTTCTGTATAGTAGACTACAATTAAAACTTTGGCCTGATTAGTGAAATAAAATTTAGGTATAAAACTTTATTGTAAGATTACATATATTTATTTTAGAAAATATATCTGTTCATAATGTGTACTTGTTACCAATTTCAGATGTGAACAAACATCCTGAGCAGTGGAAGAAATTCTATGATCATCCTACTCCACATAATCATAAGTTGCCTACTCCATGGGACTCTCTGTCTGGTCTTGACAACATGGTTGTGCTAAGGTGCTTCCGCCCTGACAAAATAGTTCCAGCTGTACAGAACTTCATTGTGGACAACATGGGACACTCTTATGTGGAACCTCCTACTTTTGACCTGCCTGGGTCATTTGCTGACTCCAACTGCTGTGCGCCCCTGATCTTCATTCTATCCCCTGGTGCCGACCCCATGATGGCTTTGCTCAAGTTTGGTGAGGACAGAGGTTACAAACCCAACATGATACAGACAATATCTTTGGGTCAAGGCCAGGTCATTGTTTTTAAATACTCATTATATACATTGATCATATTTCTTTGTATAAGTAAATCAAGAGCTACATGTTATTAGGTTAAATATTTGTTCTTCCTTTCAAAAATTGTAAATAATTAGGAAAAAAGCCCTGACAATCAAACACAATTCAACTATCTGATATAAACATTTCACATGTAAATGGTATGAATGTATATTTTGGTTTTCTATAGTAATGTTTTGTTTCATGTAATGCACAAATAGTAAGACAAATTTCCTTATCGATAATAAAGATTATTATGATTGTTATTATTAAAACTTTGACCAGGGACCAATTGCTGCTAAAATGATTGACAGAGCTATAAGTGATGGATCCTGGGTGGTCTTACAGAACTGTCATCTTGCAACCAGCTGGATGCCAAAACTTGAGAAAATCTGTGAAGAGGTTAGCAGTTGGCAGTTGGTTTCCTTAGTTCTCTAGTCTTGAAATTCAAGGCATATTTCAATTATTTTTTATCATGACTTTTTTCTTTTTCAGGTCATTGTGCCAGAAACAACTAATGAGGATTTCCGTCTCTGGTTAACAAGCTATCCCTCTGACAGCTTCCCAGTGTCCATTCTACAGAATGGTAAGATATGGTTCAGTTTGTGTTTCTCCTCAGAAACTGTAGATTAACAAAATAAAATTGTATGTTTATAAAAGCATATATCAATTATAATTATCTTTAAATCTTGATCTCTTCAATTAGAAAGTTAAGGAGAGAGAAATAGAAAACAAAAATATTAATGTCACGACTATATTAGATCCTTCTTATTAACTCATTTTTATGCTCTATTTCAAATATTTTTAATGTTCATAAACATTTTTGTATTTATCTGTGACAATTAATGGGCATAATTTTTTTAAAATTATGTATAAATTGGTAATTGGTCTTTTATTTCATTTATTAATTTAGAAACGTGTGATCAAAAAAAATTGTATGAATTTTGGCAGGTGTTAAAATGACTAATGAACCACCTAAAGGTCTCAGAGCTAATTTACTAAGGTCTTATTTGAATGATCCAATATCAGATGTGAACTTCTGGGAAGGCTGTAACAAGGTTAGATTTTTAGATAAATGTTTTAATGACTCATGTTTGGTTCAAATTAAATACTATATGTATATATAGTCTCAATGAGAAATGTTTTTGTTACTGTGCACATTTTATTTAGATTATTTTGTAATGAACATACCCCTTTCAGACCTTGCAATCTATAGGGCACATGATGTAAAAGGTCCTCTATTTCTATGACCAAAGTTAACAATGGTGTTATGTGACCAGCACAATGACCAATCATTTTTCTTAACCCAACGAATGTTAGGTACCCATCAGAAAAAAAATCCTCACCAAGATTTGAACCCAGGACCACTCAGTTCAGAAGCTAAGCACTTTACCGCTTGGCTACCATAATTTATAATAACAGAATATTGGAAAATTAATAAAATTTTAAGGTGTTGATGTTTTGATTTGATTTTTGTAAAGTATTATAAAGTAATTAAGGCAACACCATTATTGCTTTCATAGTACTGAAGAGCATGCATATGTTTATATTTATATTTTAAGTTATTTTTTTGGAATATATTTATTTAATCAGATTTTTATATCTATTATATTTATGAAAAGTTTTCCAGATTTGTTTCTAATATGATTTTCAAAAATACTTTCACCAGCCTAAAATCTGGCATAAAATGATGTTTGGGCTTTGTTTCTTCCATGGTCTTGTCCAAGAAAGGCGCAAGTTTGGTCCATTAGGTTGGAATATTCCATATGAATTTAATGAATCTGATCTCAGGATCAGTATGAGACAGATGCAGGTAATAAAAAGAATGAGTAATAAATAATTAAGAGATATACTTGAATAAAATCCCATGTTAAATGTGTATCTATAAATAAGTTATTTTGTTTCTCCAGATGTTTCTGAATGACTATGAAGATCTCCCATTGCCAGCTTTAACATATCTCACAGGAGAGTGTAATTACGGAGGTCGTGTTACAGATGACAAAGACAGACGGCTTTTAAATTCTTTACTGTCTGTTTTCTACTGTGAAAAAATTGTTTATGATGATAAGTACAAGTATGTTTAATTTTATGAGTTTTATTTATTAATCCATTTCATATATTGATATAAATATTTTTAAAATTTAGAATACAATTTCTTCTTCTTATTTTTTTTATTTGACACTCACTAATCCTATATTTCCTCTAGACTATCATCAAGTGGAATCTACTTTGCTCCTCCTGAAGGACCATATCAAAGTTATATTGACTACATCAGATCACTGCCATTAATAGTCTTGCCAGAAGTGTTTGGGCTTCATGAGAATGCTGATATTACTAAAGATAACAAAGAAACTAACTTGGTGAGTCTTATCTCCCTTAACAGCTGCTTTATTTAGTATTGTCATATAAGGCTTTTTACAAAAATAGGATGATACTTTCTTCATCTATTTATAAACTGATACTATTTTGTTTCCAGTTATTCGACAGTATTTTAATGACATTACCTAGACAAGCTGGCGGTGGTGGCCAGTCTTCTGGTGATTCTATGCAAAGTCTGGCAATTGACATCCTCAGTAAATTACCGCAGAATTTTGACTTAGAGTTTGTAAGTATCTGCAGTTTAAAGAATTTTGATGTAATTATTTCCAATGTCAGTATAAAAGAAAATAGAACATAATGACCATTGAAAAGATTACATTTTTTAAAATATAAACTTTACTTCAGCTTCTCTAATGCAAATATCTCCATCATAAAGTTTTGATGTAAAAAAAAAGTTTAACAAATATTTGTTTTTGTATTCAAATTGAAAATTGTTCTGTTTATGTAGGTCATGAACAAGTACCCAGTTATTTATGAAGAATCAATGAATACAGTACTGAGACAAGAATTGATTCGATTTAATAATCTAATTTCTGTTGTGAGAAAGACATTAATCAACATGCAGAAAGCCATCAAAGGTAATTTGGCCATTTTTTAAATTATGTTTTTGAATCAATTAATATACATTTTAAACACTTTTGGCTATCCAGCATTTGTTGTTGTTTTTTTATACATCATATCTGTATGTTTGCTTTTTTTCTGGTCTGCAGGGTTAGTTGTTATGTCATCAGAACTGGAAGAAGTTTTCAACAGCATGCTTGTTGGAAAAGTCCCTGCATCTTGGGCTTCAAAGTCCTATCCCAGTTTGAAACCACTTGGAAGCTATGTGGCAGATTTGTTGGCCAGGTAAAATTAGCATCTTCACATTAATTTATTATATCCATTGGAATTAGAAAAAAAACATTTGATTTTATTTTTTGTCAACTTTTATTGTAAGGTAACCTCTGTGTTTGCAGATTGAAGTTTTTTCAAGACTGGATTGACAAGGGTGTCCCATCATCATTTTGGTTATCTGGATTTTACTTCACTCAGTCTTTCCTAACTGGTAAGTATTGTTTTATTTACCTCTTTGTTTGTTGATATTGTCAGTTACCAAGCATGAGCATTTAGATCTAATTACTACCAGTTAGCATTCTAATCTTGCTATCTCATTAGTGGGATGTATCCTTATTTGAGACTTGTGTCATTCACACTATCAAAGAGACTTTTGTCTTTCAAAGTAACATCTGCAGGTTCTCAAGGTGCCTCTGTAGTAATGGGTAGAGAAAGGCAGTGGTGAAAACAATTTTTTCTAAGTTTAATATCTTCAAACTCAATCCACTGAAATATAACCTCTGGTTATGAACACTCTTTACATCAAACACAAATTACCAATATAAATCATAAAAGTAATAAAATAGCTTCACTGACTAAAGCTAACAATGTTAAACAAAGCACAGTGAACATAGAATATAATGACTGATAACTATTTAGATATTCTTGACCTTATATTTGGCTATCTTGCTGAAGTATAAAATATATAGGCCTATGTTGTTGTCTCAATTTCACCCAAATTTCCCAAATTGAAATTATAAACGAAAATTTACAGAATATAATTAATTAGATGTTGGCTCACTTACCTGTATACTGTATTGCCATATATGAGAATTTAGTCGCTTCACGAACGAAGCAGGTCATAGATCTAAATGTAGTAAATTTAATTCTATCATAGACTCTAATAAAAACTGTATTAATAATTTGAAGATAATAAGCTCAGCTGAGCTCAGTGAAGATTTGTTGAGATTCCAACTTTACTAATCTAGATCTAGATTAGCTCAACATCTAGACAGCATTTATATATTTTTTATAGGTCTTTTTATTGATTTTCTAAATATTAATATTTAAAGGCAAGTATATATATTTTACAATTATTAGAATTCGTAAATTAAATGTTTTAGGTTTTTAAAGTTGAGATTCAAAGTTGTGGTTTATCTTTGCAGATGTACAAAGTAAAGATAAGTAAAGAGTAGGCAATTCTAAATGTTACTTTTAGAGAAATCTATCCTACACTCAATAGTAGAACTAAATTCACCAAATTTTTTAATCTCTTAAGAAGACTTAGACTTACTAAGACTTAGGTCCTCCTGCGCCTTTCGGCACATTGGGCAGCAAGCTGTCTCCATAAAGATCTGTCATTGGCAATGTCTGAAGCCTCTTCCAACCTGGTGTCCACTGTTCTGAGATCCTCCTTGAAGGTGTGGCGCCAAGTAATACGAGGACATCCCTGTTTGCTCTTTCCTTGTATTGGCCTCCATGTCATCGCAACTCTTAGTATACGTAGTTCATTTTGTCGTACAACACGTCCCGCAAACCTCATGCGACGCGCTGTCACAACCTCACTAAGTGTTCGGCAAAAGATTTCCTTGTTTGAGACCTGATCTGTGTAACTGACTCCCAAAATCCATCTCAGCCATTTTTGTTGAGCCACATTTAGCCTTTTCTCAATTTTGACATATGACTTCCATGTCTCACATGCAATTGCAATTTTAAGATTAAACTATAAACAATTGACAATTCTTAGATATATATTCTTAAATGTGTATACTTTTAATTTAGTAAATGTATTTTTTTACAGGTGTTTCACAAAACTTTGCTAGAAAAACCACTATACCTATTGACTTGGTTGGCTTTGAATTTTCAATTCTCAAAACAACTCCAACTGAGAAACCAGCAGATGGAGCATATGTTTATGTAAGTTTCCAATGTAAACATAATGTTCAGCTTTTCATTTTGTCATTTACTGTATTGATATTAGATACATGGTCTAAACTGCCCACATGTTGTGACATTGCAGATCAGTGTACAGGCCTTTCATAACGATTGATATCAGTTGTTTTTTTCATTGTAAGATTAAAAAAAAACAACCAACTATCGCTTCATATTGTATTTCTTTTTTCAATGATGCAATTACTTATAGAATGTAAAATTCTTTCTATTTTAGGGGCTTTTCATGGAAGGTGCCAAATGGGACAGAGACAAAATGGTGATTGGTGAATCAGCACAAAAGATACTGTTTGATACTATGCCATTTGTATCCTTTGTCATATCATTAACATTTTTTATAGATTAAGAAAGATTCTAAATAAATTTAAAAATTTAACTTAGTTTTTACTATTACCTTTAATTAGTTAAACATATTTAAAGCCAAATCCTAGAACTCTGATCATCATAAATTTTGTTTTTTTTTTAATTTATTGCAATTAAAACGTTAGAGGAAAAATAATAATTGTTTTTCTTTAACAGTAATTGTTCAGATTTGGTTGCAGCCCAACAGAACAGACCTGTTCAAAAAGCTTCCATGTTATTCATGTCCTGTTTATAAAACTAGTGCCAGACGTGGTACTCTCTCCACCACAGGCCACTCCACCAACTTTGTCATGTACATCCAGCTTCCATCAGACAAGCCAGAGAGTCATTGGATCAACAGAGGTGTTGCATGTCTATGTCAGCTGGATGACTAAATTGTAGCCAATTCTCATGTTTAATAACAAATCTTGATTCAGTTAACCAGCCTTACTAAATCTAATTCATTTCAAAGAGCAACTTTTTGCCCTTTAATGATTCACTGACATAACAAACTTAGGGCTGCAATGTTTAGAAAATGTACATTTTCTAAAGAATGGATTTGAAATAGATTTTAATGTTATATTAGAATGAGATTTTACTGTCCAGTATATACTTATTCATTAAGGAATTTTTTCCAAATGCCATGTTATCTATTTATATATTTTGTTCTTTAAGTGATGACTCAGTATTATTGCATTCTGTTTATTTTATTTACTTTCTTCACATAGATCCATCATTTACTTTCTATGAGGACATTTGTATAAGTTTATAGCATGCCTCCATCTAAGAAATGTGATAGTTAAGTGTCATTCAATTATAGAGTGTACAGAAAATAATTATATAAATATTATACAAGCAAAATATTTTTTATTTGAATAATTTGTTTTTTTAAGATAGATGTGTACAAGTTGAGTTGTGAAATGTTTTATAATGTGTACATATGTTATGCGTGTGATGTATCATTAAATAAATGTACAACTTTTTGTCCAGTATTTTTTTGAAGATTAATTTTTAGACCATCATTTAACTATTTCGCCATGTACAAGTTTTGAGAATGCTCGGTTATGTTTTACATGTATTTTTGATATGATAAATAAAATACAAAATATTTTTTATATGAACTGCTTTTTGATGCTAACAATAAAAAAAGGGCAACAATATGTTAGTCCTTTTTGTAAGTAAATGTTTTATTATATATTTGATCCACCTGTGATAAATTCTTTTTTTTTGTTTACAATAATAAAGAGCTGTTCAAAAAATGTTTCTTGTGGCTTTTGATTACTTAGCAGTAAAACCAAAAATACAAATTTTTTTTCCCTTTTTTTTATTTCAATATAAAAAATATGCAACTGAAACACTATTTGAAAAAAAAATCTGATCAAATTACAAATGGGGTGAATTGAAGGTATAAAGTTGATTAAGGAATATGTTTACCATAACATGTCATTATACAATTTATACAAAAAGCAGATGCCTAACTCAAAATAAATTTGCAGAACATAGCCTGAGAACTACACTACAACCTGTTACATTTCTATACAATATTTAAAAAAAAAAAGATCTGGTTATAAACTCACAAGGCTATTTATTTTTATAAAATTTAATCCTTTTTAAGAAAAGTTCTAAGAAATGGACAACATAAATGCTACTTCTTATGGTTACTGATTTATCCCATTACTGAAATTTGTGATGTTCCAAAATATCTTAATAGAAATTTAGTCTAGAACTGGTAAAATTATTGTTTAAAAATTATTGAAATATATACAAGACAAAGTATATTAAAACAAAATAAAATTTCACAAACCAAAATATATTACATTGATATGTTTGATATGGTGGTGGATTCTCATCCTATCCATCTAATATTGCTCTTCTTTCTTTCATTTCTCGCATCTTCCTAAACAAACAAACACACAGCTCATACAAACCAATCATTCATCACAACAGCAGACAAAGTTCAAAGACAATTAGCATCATACAATAACTCAGCAAAGTAAATATTTACATCAGTATCAAAGGCATCAAGTTGAGGAATGAATGACGGAATGTTTTAGATATAGATACTTTTTATTGAAAGATATTTTTTTTCTCATACAGATTTTGAAAATATGCAATTCTTGGTCAAAAAAAAAATTAAAAATTGCATAATGACAATGTAACACTAGTCCAAGAATTTAAAGTTAATGAACTGGAATGTATGCAAAGAAATGATAAGGCTTGAGAAAACAACTAGGTGAGCTATAATAACTGCCTGAGAATACATAAGAGAGAGCCAAGAACCAGCAATAATACACTAGATGTCACATGTGATGTTCCATTGCATCCATCTTGATCTTCACAATAACATGTCTCCATGAACACACCCGTGTAATCCCAAGACCATCTGCAGCCCCAAGCAACACCTGCAAGTAATCAAATGTTGAGACTAGGGAACTAAATGTAGTGTTGCGTGTAATGCTGGATATGGTGGTCAATGGGTAAAGCACTAGAATTGTAAACCAATAGGTCTCAGTTTGAATCCTGATGAAGACATGGATCCTGATGTTTGGTATTTTTAGGATACTACTTCTGATTTGACCCTAATGGGTATCTGACATGTTAGGGAAGTTAAGAGGGTTGGATCAATGACACCCCTGTTACTGTTGGCCATAGAAACAGATGATTACCTGCCCAATAGATCCCAAGGTCTGAAAGGGGTACCATTACCATATGTGTAATGCACAACTGTAAGAAAAATTTTATCACAGATAATAAAGATTATTATTACTAAATGTTAGGCACACATAAAACTGTAAGAGGTTCTTGTTTTTATAAAATATATATAATATGAGAATAAAAGGTTTGGAAAAATATGATAACCATCATAAAAGCTGTCTATGTCAGTTAAACTATAAAATCCAAATAATATTGAAAGTTTTTAAGGGCAACTAATACATTTTCTGGTTTAATTTTGTCTGAATCATTTTGGAAAAAGTTGCGAGAATTTAATATATAGACCAAAAACACTAAAAACAAATCATGGATGTAAAACATTTCACAGAGAATTCAAACCAAGGACTCACCGAATGTAGTCCTTGTTGCACAGCGTCTTGTTGTTTTTTGCCAGCCTCCCCCTGAAATTATACATAGAAATGAAGTATTAGAGTTGTATTATTAGTTACTAGATTAATTGACTCTCTGTGGGATTGTTACACAACAGGAATCTACCAGTGTTATAGTGCATTTCTAAATGCTTTATTTACAATATTTTTAAGAGAGTTCTTTGACAAGAAAATAGACATTTGTATTATTGGTTACTAGATTTGTTGACTCTCCGTGGGATTGTTACATAACAGAAATCTACCAGTGTTATAGTGCATTTCTAAATGCTTTATTTACAATATTTTTAAGAGAGTTCTTTGACAAGAAAATAGACATTTCCTGGAATATTACATCCACTTTGTGAGTTAAAAAAAAAAAAATATTAATTTACATCCAGGGCTTTCTTGGTAAATTTTCACACAAAATTGTCCAGGAATATCTGCTTCAAATCCATTGCAATCCAACAAGGCATTTACTGTTTTGTCAAATGGATAGCCAGATGGGCATGTGTAATCTTCATTACTATCACACTGATAGCACTGTATTGCCAAACCTGAAATAGTATTACTGTGATTAGTATTGTTCAAAACAATTCAATGAGTTCAAACTATCAAAAGTGAAAGCTGAATGCTTTTAATAAAGAAAGGGACAACTTTTGATATAAATGAGTCAAAACCACTAATTTAATACTTTATTCCATAGCATATATAAAGTATTGAGTAGAATTGGTTGGAAATAATATTTCACTGATTATGCAAGACATGTAAAAATGAATAAAAAAAAATAAACACATACTTAATAATAGCTACTGGTGGCAATATTATATGTGAGGCTAAGAAGAGCCACCATGTCTTAATATATTGATTCAGATTCTATAATATTACTATTAGATTTGTTACAAGAATTAATTATAAAATACATCATAAACTAATTTTCTTGGATATAATTAGTTTTTGTAAAAAAAAAAAAGGAGAGAGGTCCTATGTTACATACAGAGGCGTAGCTAGGGTGGGGGGAATATGCCCCCCTCCCCCGCTTGGAGTGGGCCACCAAATGAGTGTGTTTTTTACATTAAATAATAAAGCAAAATTAAAAACAAATGCAGCAGTAATCAGAGACTTGCTATTTGCTGACGACTGTGCCCTAAATGCTTGCTCTGAAAACGATCTGCAGAGCATCGTCAGTGACTTCTCAAGAGCATGCTCAGACTTTGGCCTTACCATCAATATGAACAAGACTGAAGTCTTATATCTACCTGCTCCTGGGAAAGCCTACTCGGATCCAAGCATCACTATAAATGAACAAGATATAAACGCACTGGACAAATTCACATATCTTGGCAGCACACTCTCCAGAAATGGAAAAATCGATAGTGAAATCGACCTGCGTATCACCAAGGCCAGTGCATTCTATGGCAGACTGTCTAAAACTGTCTGGAACAGATGTGGTATCACCACAAACACAAAGCTAGGGGTCTATAGAGCCATCATCCTCCCTACATTGCTCTATGCCTCAGAAACATGGACAGTGTACAGTAAACATGCAAAGAAACTGAACCATTTCCACATGTCTGAGAAAAATACTAAATGTCAAATGGCAAGACAAAATACCAGATACAGAAATTCTTCGAAGAGCGTGTCTGCAAAGCATCCACACAATCCTGATGCAGTCCCAGCTGCGATGGGCAGGTCACGTCTACAGAATGGAAGACCACAGCATCCCTAAACGACTCTTGTATGGCCAACTAAGCGAAGGAAAGCGCTTGCAAGGTGGTCAAAGAAAGCACTTCAGGGACACCCTCAAAGCTTCTCTGAAGGCGTTCAGCATAGACCCAGCCACATGACAGAGCATCATGGCGTCGCGCTGTGAAAACTGGCGCACAGGTTGCTGAGGAAAAAAGAACAATGCTGGCAGAAGAAAAACGCCAGAAAAGCAAGGCAAACGACACTAGCTCCAGCTGGAAAAACCTGCCAGTGTGCAGCCGAACATTCCGGGCTCACATAGGTCTCACCAGCCACATGAGGAGGCATAAAACCCCAGTGCAAAGCCCTCAGCCCCCTGGATGACAAAGTGGTCATCATTGAACCACAATGGTTGAGCTATAAAAAAAAAAAAAAAAAATTAAATATTACGCAAAATGCAAGGGCCCCCAAATGATGGCAAATTCCTAGCTACGCCATTGGTTCCATAATACATTATATCATGGGCGTAGCCGGGGGGGGGGGGGGGTGTCTTGGGGTTTAACCCCCCCCCCCCCCCAAAATGAAATCACCCCCCTGCGAGGGGGAGTCGAACGGAATTTAGTGACTGATTTTTTGCTTTGATTTTGTTTATTTTAGGTGTGATTTTAATACTAAACCATCACTTGCCCCAGCACAGCCAAGGGTTTTTGAGTTTAAAACCCCTTACCAAGAACACCCTACCAGGGGTTTTGAGTTTAAAACCCCCTTCCAGAGGTTTTGCGTTTAAAACCCCCTGCCAGGAGGGGGTTGACTTTAAAAATCCCTACCACGGGGTTTTGAGTTAAAACCCTCCTTCAGCGGGGTTTGAAGGTAAAAAATACCTCTGTCATATTAAAAACAAAGCAAATTATACACTCAAAATTCTTTGAGTGTAGTCAAAGGGATTTTAAGTTTAAACTCCCCTCCAGTGGAGTTTGAAGCTAAAAAAAAATACCTTTTCAATATTAAAAAAAAGCAAATTACACACTCTAAAAATTATGAGCGTAGCCAAAGGGGCTTTGAGTTTTAAACACCCCCCCCCCCCCCCCCCCGCCAGCGCAGTTTGAAGCTAAAAAATACATCTTCAATGTAAAAAAAAAAAGCAACTTACGCACTCAAAATGCTATGAGCGTTGCCAAAAGGGGTTATGAGTTTAAACCCCCCCTTCAGAGGGTTTTGATGCTAAAAAATACCTCTTCAATATAAAAAAAAGCAAAGTACACACTAAAATTATTTGAGCATAGCCAAACCAATTGGGGGTTTTCAGTTTAAATCCCTCTCCTATAGATGACTTTTTTTTAAAGTTTAAAACCCCTCCAGATGGTTTTGAGTTTATAATCCCCTTACAGATCTAAAGCAAACTACAGTTACCATGACCGTAGCAAAATGGGGTTTTGAATTTTTAAAAAAAAACCTCCAGAGATTTCTTAGTTTAAAACCCTCAACAGATGATTTTGATGATAAAACTTCCCTTTTCGATATAAAATCTAAAGCACTCTACGGTCACCTAAATCCAAGAGCGTATTCAAGAGAGTTTACACATTTCTACCAGTGGCGGGGATCCATTAATAAAGTGCAGTAAATAGTCATCTGCCGAAATTGAAAAACACTAAATGTGGCTCAACAAAGATGGCTAAGACAGACTTTAGGAGTCAGTTTAAGTCAGTTATAGAGATCGGGTCTAAATAAAAAAAATCCCAGGCCGAACTGGGAGTCGAACCCTTAGTAAGATTGTGACAGAGCATCGCATCAGGTATGCGGGACATGTTCTCCAACAAATGAATTACGCATAATAAGAGTTACGATGGCATCCTAGTACAACTTGGCGCCACACATTCATGGAGGTCCTAAGAGCAGGTGGGAAGAGGCTTCAGACATTACCAGATTTTTGTGGAAGCAGCTTGACGGCAAATGCACCGAACGGCCCGGGGGGGGGGGGGGGGTCTTAGTCAGTAAGAAGAGTTTTTGAAATAAAAACTTTTTAATAGCAGGAAAATGCACTGTAGATACCTCAGAATATGCATTTTGTTGGCTTTCAATATCAGAAATAGTGCTTGTAAATGGCGGGAAGCCTACAATTTTTCCATTAATCCAGGAATAACCGTCTTCCGAAAGAATGAAGTGTCAGAATTTAATAAAGTTATGTATACATACACAAAAAAATTTTGTTGCCCCCCCCCCCCCGAAAAAAAAAATCCTGGCTACGCCCATGCATTATATAATAGATCTGTGTCCCATGACTATGAATATTAATGATAATTCAATCTAAACTCTAAGTGGTCTTTAGAAGGGTTGATGAGACTATAATATTATGAATCATCTTAGAACTAGGGAATAAATGAGAGATGCTATAGACACCATGTCCGTAATAGATCTAGACTAGACTAATTTAGAGCCTAGTACTATAATGAAAACAAAAGTTGACAGCCAAAACTATGATGATGATGTTAAAGTTCAATAAGTTGACATTTAATACTTAAAATAGTGACTAGCTCTAAATATGCTAGATGTCTATAATAATAGATTATCTAGATATAGATCTTTCATTTAAATATATATAATATATTATATATATATACTAATATAGGCCTAAATAGGTATATACATAATAGATCACTAGAAAGAGATTTAAAAAAAAAATATTTGTTAGTTTTATATGTAGACTATTGAAGACAAATGACACCTATAGACTACAAATGTGATTTCTCATCGGTAGTCAAAGTGTTCAGAAAAAGAAAACATCTAGATTGGTGAGTATGCTAGTATACCCGGAAATAACAGCAACAATGAGTGTTACAATCCAACAGTTACAAACCATTACCAAAACATTTGTTCTAGGTACAACATAGATCTACCTTCTTCTTTACTAATACAATAAGAATTATACTTCAATAAGTACGACATAAAGCTCTACATCTAATCGGTTATTCAAACACAAATGTGAAATTACCTCCTGAGATACAACATAAAAGAAAAGATGTTAGCGCCCAAGATCTATAAGACGCCATTTCGGAGTTGACTTCATAGCAGACATTGCCCAGGTGGCGCTAGGAGCACAAGGGTACAGGTAAAGACAGGTAGATCTACGTTTTACTTTCGTTTTGTCATAAAAGTAAGTTTAAAATAATTTAAAGAGGAAAATTAATATAATTATATTTATAGATTTTTTAATCTTCTTAGACTTAAATACTATATATCAAAATTATATTAGAGATATAATTTAAAAAAAACAACAACTCTGTAGTGTTTTAAGTTTCAATTGCGACCCTTTACCGGAAGTGTTACCTGTGCTATGAATGTGTCCCTGTTGAACTAATGTTGTATTATTGCTGCTGTGAAGACAGGACTGTAAAGATAAAACTTTGCACAAGTCTACCATGAACAAACTTGTGGTAGCGGTAACGATCCTGGTGGCTACATTGATTGTGTTAGAGCAGAGTGAGTATTTATTATTCTAAGTCTGGGACAAAACAATTACAGCCCTAGTCTGTTAACGTCTATAAGTATATCTACTAGAGTCTAACAATATGCGGAAGTAACACATCAAAATGGCGGTGATTGCTTGGTTTATTATATATAACTGTCTTGTCTTGACTTCTTTTGAAATTGTGTGTTTTGTTTAATGTAAACTATTTAATTACATTGACACATTTTTAGACATAGAGCTATATCTTAATGCATTTAAAAGGCTACCAAATGATTCCTTTTACTTTCAGTTAGTGTGAAGAGACCTGTATCTGCTGTATTTTTAAAAACACTTTCTTTCTACTCATTTGAATTTCTAAATTAAAAAGAAAAGGTATAGGCTGGATGTCATGCTATTCGTTAGCTTATCCACCGTCCCATATTAAAAAAAAGTGTATAGCCACTATGGACTAATGCCTTTGCTGCCAGTTCATTCCAGATTTTAGATGTAGTTGATGAGTTGAAACAACATACCATTTAAGAGTTATTGTACCACCATCCACAAGAGAAACTCCCATTAGAACTCCATTCTTGAAGGAAATTGTGCCAGGTCACAGATTACAAGAAAACCATTCTTTTAAACCCAACTTCACGGGGATATATGTGTGTGACCTATATTCCCTTATGTCGGGTAGCCTGATATATTACTGACCATAATTTCAGACAGTTTACCCAGGCTCACAGAAGAGATTTTCTTCTGGTCCATGTTGTGTATTTGTAAGAATAGGAATTGTGAGTTTTCATGCTGTCTTTTCTTTGATGTCTTTGGTAGGGTTGTGACCAATGAGACAGCTATTGTTAAATCTTATTTTGAAACTTTTGTAGCCTCTAGTAAATTTAAGCCTCTAGAGTGTTTTTTTTGTTTCTGCATATATACAAGACAAAAGCTACATGAATAATACTAGTTATTAAAAAAGTGGGGAGGTAAACTATTCTTTTATCAGGATTTCATTGGCGTAACCATTAAGTTGCTGAAAACTGACATTTATTTTATGACCATAATAAATTTTCTTTTCCTCTTTTGTTTTTCTAGGTTTTGCCATCAAATGTTTTGTCTGTAATTCATTTCACCAAGCTGATTGTGCCGATTGGTTTGACAATGTCACACAACATTTAGTCAACTGTGACTCTTGGCAACACAAGTGCAGAAAAATTGTTCAAGAAGGTAAGCTTTACATTAAATTGAAGTCACATTTTACTATCAAGGGGTAACAACTCTTTGAGAGGTAAAATAAATTTCACCTGTGTAAGTGTCAAACAAAAGTTGTAACAGTATATAGTTAGCACAATGACCTAGAAGTGATATAATTTTTTTTTTTTTTTTCAAACCTTTATTAGTTTTGAAAAGTAAAATAATGATGCTCTATTTTTACAAAGCTTATATTTAACTCACTCTGTCTGTCTCTTTGTCAGAAAGTTTGTTAACACATTATATTCCCACACCCTATCTTAGATCAAGTTGAAATTTTGCACAATTATTTCTTTTACCTGACAAAACAATAATCAATTAAAAAAATAATTACCAAAAAGTTCATTAGCTATTGGTATTTAATTATTTTGTTTGGTGTTGAACAAAGGAAAGAAATTGTACTTGACAGATTTGGTGGTATAAGTTGAATTAGTTCCCTTTATACGTGTAGAGAATTAGGTCATCTCTAAAAAGTTTTAACTTTGAAACTAGCAAGAAACTATAAAACTTTGTATTTGCATAACCTTGGTCCAGACAAGTGATAGAACTATAGCGTATTGAGAAAGTATAAAATAGCACTACGCAAAAACAATAGATTAAAATACTTCTAATGGCATGGATTTATTATTGTTTGTCTAGATCTATTACAAATTTAATTTACATGACTAATCCAAATTAATTGATAGAATTGCACTTCGTATAAGCTTTTTTTTTTTTTTTTTTTTTTTGGATTTATCCCTTAGTTTGGTTGGAAGACCACTGGGATGTACGCTACCTTCGCCAGTGTGCAGCTGGTGGCAAAATTGGTCGATATGAAGGCAGGGAGTGTCAAGAAGTCTATGGAACATACAACATTCGGGTTCGATATTGTCATTGTGATAACCAGGATGGCTGTAACAGTGCACCTCATACAAAATCCCAAATTTCATTTGTAGTTCCATTATTATTAATATTTTGCACATTAATTTTAAGGCATATTCGATGAATGACGTGACAGTATGTTTGTGTGGTTTAACCTCTTTAGGCATGTGTGCATTCGTGTGGGCAGCATAGAAAGGATTGTGTTGTTTTTAAAGTAAATTTTTATGCGCATTACTTCACAATTAAAAAATAAAGGTGTTTTAGTTGTAGGCCAATTTTTTTTTTAAATAAAATAATTTAGTTTTTGGGTTTTTTATTACAAAGTTTTAGAGGATTGTTAAACAGGGCTCTTTTGAAATATAATCCTTTAAATTTGATTCCTCTGAGTTTTAAAGAAAAGGGGGTATGTTATTGATTTAATCCATAGATTAATCATCTTTGAAGAGCTTATAGATTTGTAATTTTTTTTATCTATTAGAGTCATTAAATGAACTGTTTATGTTTTGATTTAGCCAATAAGATTCTGATGTATGAGAATGTAAACATTTCCTTTATTCTTTGATTATGTCAAGCTGTGGTCTAGTTTAAACTATACTGACATTAAGACTTTGAGTGTTAATAGATACCATTGGCATTCCCAATTGTTTCCGTTCATTGTGTCAACTAACTTGACTGCTTTGATATTCCCTTAAATTCATTAGAAAATCGCTATAGAGATCAGGAGAATGATGAAATATATCAAAGTGCTCACTGTACATTATCTATGACAATATTTTTTGTACATAATTTTTCTGTTAATTGTGATGATCAAAAATAGTTTTGAAAATGCTGTTTTCTGATAGAAAAAAAAAAGAATGGATGTTTGAAGGTTGTGTTTTTTTTGTGTCCATGCTTCTTTAAGAACAAATGTACTGTAAATTAGAGATAGATACAATGTATATACTCATTTTGATATTTAAACATTTGTCCTGATGGTACTATCTTCATATTGTTTCTAAACATGCTAGGATCTAATCTTCTTTTGTTATTGGGGTTCTTTTATGTTGTTTTTTTTAAATTTTGTTTGTTTATGAAAATATTGCCATCCTTTAGCTAAATTGTAAAAGTAGTTGATAAGTTGAGTTCTTTTAAATTTTCATTGCATAAACAAATCTTGTATTTTTTTTCTCATTCAGTGACCAAGTCTTTACAATTTTTTAATGCAAATTACAATCATTCATCCTTTTCACCATTTACTGTTACGTTACATACATAATGTTGTCCATTCCATTCCATTATACTCTATACTTATAGATTCTTTATTAAACCATTTTCTTATTGGAGATATCTTGTAAATATGTTTTATTAATGTGGCCTTAAAATAAAAGAACAGGTTGTAGTCTCCGCTGCTGTATGACATTAATAGAATATTGAGAAGTATAGAACACTCATTTTACACACAATAGTTCTGTGTTGGCTAATGAAAATTAACTTGCGGCCTAGTGATGTAGCCTTGTAAGAAGAAAAGAGTATTTTCTTCTTAAACTAAGTCATCATACACAACTCTACCTAACTTTGTAAAGTTACTCTGATGTTGTGATGGCTATGCATCCAATATTATGTCGTAAGTAGATTGTTGACTTATTTTACTTGCCTTTTTAGACAGCATTTCTAAACATGTGAAGAGATCACAAATGATTTGCTTACTGGTTTTCTACAATTAAAATGTTCAACTCATGTAAGTCTACACTGTAGGTTTACCAATCAATACCATTATTGCCAATGGTAGGTCTGCAAAATAAAGCAAGTGGTCAACGGTTATCAACAGATAGAAAAAACTTTTTTAAGAATACAAAAATGTTTAGACATTATTGCATATTGTGTACAGTTTTTACAAAAATAGCATTGTACCTAGTTATCTTCTCCCTTTCTTGGAGTCTCTTTTCAGCGGTTAGATTATTGCCAGAGTTAATATATGGCAATTGATTTAAACTGTTTCATATGTTTCTGATTGCCTCTGTGGCCTACATATTTAAGCCAAATAATTGGCAATATGTTTCTGTTTGACAATAAGCAAAAAAAAAAAAAAAGACATTTTCAAAAAATGTGTTTCTGTTCTTGATGCTCATGTAAACATTCCTAAACTATTACACTAGTTACATTTTTTTAAAATAAAAAAATACTATTTTAATAAAACAAAATAAGCATAATGACTTTTTTTTTCTTACTGTCTCTGTGTGTGTTTTGGCTGCAGGGATTGATTTTACATCATTAAAGGCTATTCATTAATAAAATTAAATTATTAAACTAGTCATATCATTGATGACATTCTGTTTACTTGAGGCACTAGATTGTGTATGTGTTCATCCTTTGAAGTCAGTGTCAGAATCAACACCAATAACAGTAAACTCAGGTGTACCTCAAGGAACAGTCTTGGGTCCACTACTATTTTTCATTTACATAAATGATTTACCAAATTGCATTAGTTCAGGAACAAAAGTCAGATTATTTGCAGACGATTGCATAATATATAGAACAATAAAAACAACACAAGACACAGATATTTTACAAAGAGAATTAGATGAATTACAGAAATGGGAATCAAATTGGAGCATGTCTTTCCACCCAGAAAAATGTCAGTTGTTAAGAGTAACAAAATAACTAAAACAAATTAATTCCACTTATCTTATCCATGGCAAACCAGTAACACAGACTAAAAACGCAAAATACCTAGGTGTTATAATAAATGAAAAACTGTCATGGAATCCACATATTGATGAAACTATTTAAAAAATCCAACAAAACATTAGGGTTTATTAAAAGAAATTTCTATAAATCAAATAAGAACATAAAACTAAAATGTTATTTAACCTTGGTTAGGCCAATAATAGAATATGCATCCACCGTTTGGGACCCCTCAACTCAAGAAAACATAAAGAAACTGGAACAAACACAAAATAGAGCAGTGAGATTCATAACAAACGAATATTCACATTTGACTAGAGTAACACCATTAGTAAAATCACTAAATTTAGAAAGCCTTCAGGACAGAAGACTCAAAAGTAAAGTAGCAATTATACATAAAACACTGAACCATAATCTTCAAATACAAAGACAAAATTTAATAAAATACTCTGAGAGACACAAAAATAAAGGCACATTCCTCGTCCCATATGTTAGGACAAATTTGTACAAATACTCCATCTTCCCTAGTGCTATTAGAGCATGGAATGGGTTGCCTGAGCTAGCCAGAAAAACCAGTGACTTTGCACAATTTAAGTCATTGGTTAATATGCATGACGCGTAGGACGTAATCATCTTCTTTTTTGAAGTAACGTCTGTATTATATAAGATAAGATTAGACTTACCAAGTCTACTGGAAAAACTTTGTCCTGAAATGGGCTAAATATTTTCTTTAGGGATATTCAGGATTAAAGAGTAGTCTGTTGGTTTATATGCTTCTAACTTTCTGGTGGAAATAATTATATGGTCTTAATTCAAACCTCATGTAGGGTGGCAAGAGACAACAGTGAAAAGTCTTGAACACGGTACCATCTTGAAAACAGTCCAAGTGCACACCACGTGGCCAAGAAGCCACCTAGTGCAGTACAACTACTGGAACAGTTTTCTATAATAAAAAAAAAAAAAAAAGGCAAACTCCACAGTTTTGAAGGTGAAGTGGAAAACAAAATAGATATATGTTTGTAAAATGTTTTACATTGTTTCGGATGTTCCTTCAGAATTGAAGATAAGTTTATTTCCTAGTCCAAACCTCCCGCAGGAGGTCGGGGGATGGGAGCGACCAGGGTTTGAACCCTCGACCGTCGATAAATCCGAACGACAGTTCAGCGCGCAAACCGCACGACCAGGCAGCCATTGCTAGGTATAATTATCTATTTCTTCATAATGATAATGGCATAGATTTGATTTGATTAAGAGTAAAAAAAAACATCATGATTGAACTTTCTCTTGAGAATAGTATTGAATTTTCCTTTTTACTAAACTAGATCTAAATTTATCAGGAAATCTAAAGATACATAGTCTAGATCTATACTTGTAGTGTCATTTACGGTTTAAAAAAAAAACTTCATTCATTTTCTTTTGTTATTCCTGTTTGTACCATAAATTTCGAGCCCTAAATAGATCTAGATTCAAAAGCGTATTATTATCATTTTGTTCCGGGTTATATGAGGTCAAGGCAAAGTTTAGTGATCAAAGTTGACTCTCCAGTAACTAGATCTAGAAATCTAGATCTATATAGATCTAGAATCTAGAGATTCCTGAGAATCTAAGCAACCAGACAAAAGCACTCGTATTAAAAATCTAGAGGCTATATATTGTCTAGTCTGGTATTGATCTGTCCCAGATAAATTACACAATCATGGCACAAATGGGAAGAATTTTAAGACTTGCAAATCGGGGCTCAAACAGTAGTCTTCAAAGTCTTGCAAGATTATATTCTACTGGCAGGTGTTCCAATTTCAAAATTAGTCTAAATGAAATGACACATTGTCAAATAATAATTAATATGTGGGTTTTGTTTTAAAGTTGCTCATTCATTAATTATAATCTAGATTTGAGCATTGTCTCTTTTGTGCAATCTTTCTTTTTTAGACTAAAATTTTAATAACAATACATTAAGTCAGATAGAATAGAATCTACTACTGAGGTCTACTGTGATCTAGATTTATGTAAGAAAATACACAAGCTGTAAAAAATGTCTGTTTAAAATATGTTTTGATGTTCCTTCAGAGTTGAAGAATTTAGTTCTTAGTCCAAACCTTCCCCAGGATAACGGGGATGGCAGCAGGCAGGGTATGAACACAGGACCATCAAGACTATTGAATGACAATCCAGCTCACATACCACACAACCAGGCAGCCAGAACCATTATAATAATAAAGGCACATTTCATATGCTTTATATAATAAACTTGCATGAATAGAATATATTAACATATGGATGCTCCAAAATGTAATTATCTTCTCTTTTGAAGAAATATCAGTAATATGCATTACACCATTACAGAGTGGTGAGTCAGGTCTTTAGTAATAAATTAATATTAAGTTTTCTTGACAGTTCCTAAACAGATAACACATATTCTAATATTAGTGTAACTAAGCTTAAATAGCATAAAAATTTTAGATTTATGTTCTTGTTTAATTTGTAAAATTTCTTTTAATTAGTCCTAATGCTTTTTTTTAATTTTGTCAGTATCAGGATTCCATATAGTTAATTTTGCCACTAATAACTTTTGTCTATAGCTCAGTATGAAAACATCAAGGTGGAAAAAAAGGGAGACAAGCAGAATGTCTTGCTGATCCAACTCAACAGACCCAAAGCTCTCAATGCTCTGTGTAATAGCCTCATGTCTGACCTAACAAAAGCCCTCCAAGAGGCAGAAGCTGATAAAGATATTGGTGCTGTCGTTCTAACAGGAAGTGAACGAGCATTCGCAGGTTGGTTATATGATAAGAGAGGAGCTAAAAAATGTGTGATGAGCTGTATTTAATCTTTTACCTTTTAAAGATTCTATAAATATTTGTAGATTTTGATAAAATTAATTTTCAACCTAGTTTAGAAGTAGCTAGGGCAGAGATATGAATTAAATTTCTAAAATTTCTTTATCAAATTCTGTGTACTTAATGCAACTTATTGTGAAAGATGGACTTTTGTTGAGAGCCTAAAAAATTTATGTTGTCAATACAAGAAAAGGAAGACAAAATATTAATAATATGGTGTTAATATTGAATCTTTTTAAAATGTTTGTTTATTGTTTGAATTATTGCCTTGGTACATGCCTAACCCATTCTAACAGCTTATAACAAAGTCCCCCTCAGCCTTGTTTTCCTTGTCACTTTAAGCACATTGTAACTACCAACAAAAAAAAAAAAATTTAACATTTCAAGTTTGGCAAGACATTCTTTTTTCTTAAAGCAAAACTGCTGAACAATATTCTAATAAAAGTCATTTTTAAGTAGGCCTTTGTGACCCTTATTTTTTTTTTCAGTAAAGCCTATTAATTTTATTAAATGAATTAAAATTTATCAAGTTAAACAAAAACAGTTAAGATCTCATTTTAACAATAAATGGCTATAGAAGGAATAATTATTTTTAATGTATTCATTGTTCAGTTAACTGGTGTTGGCTAACCTTAAAGTGTTGACAAAGAACTAGACTAGTTTGAGTAAGGCAATGTAATGTGACATGGTATTTAAGGTCCTTTTTTTTTTTCTTTTTTTTTTTACATCATTAAGGCCATTATATCAAAATGATATAAATTAAACAATCAAAAGAAAATGTAAAAAAAAAATAAATAAATAAGTAAATAACAACTTTGAAATGATTTTCAGACTTAATGTTTATACAGTAATTTTTTGTCGTAATGTTATTGCTGTCGTTTTGTGACATCAATCAATAAATATCAAATTTTAATTAATTCATTTTCAAATTATTTTATAAAACTTAGCACACTTTTTAACTTTGAAAGAACAAAACAAAAGCCATTGACCTTGTTGTTTCAGCTGGTGCAGACATCAAAGAAATGCAAACAATGAACACATTCTCTGATGTTTACAACTCTGACTTCTTAAAAGGCTGGGAAGCTGTAGCCAGATGTCGCAAACCAGTTATTGCAGCTGTTAATGGATATTCTGTATGAAGACATGTAGTTTGATTTGCAGTAATCTACTTTTAAGATCCCACCCCAAAGCCTCTACCACTAATCATATTGGCTTCTCTTTTGTCTCATCACTTAAACACTTGCAAATGTGGTTATCTATCATTGTATTCAGGTGGGATGGTGACAGCTAAATCTAAGTGGCATGGTATCTGTGTTTTGCTTTCTGCACTCAACGTTATTTACATTTTGTGTCAATGGTGGTGGTATGTTATAGATGTCTAAAACTATCCAGCCCACTCTTTCAGTTGGTGATGACATCAAAGAAATGTGTACCATGTCCATGCTGCAGGTGTTCACACTGAACTTTCCACCATTTGATTTACCACTGATGCGATCCACAAAGTTTTTGATAGCTGCAGTCAATGGCTACGCTGTATGTTTGCTTAGCTGGATATTATTGTAACTTAGCAATAGTATTGTTTCTTAGTACTTTAAACAGTCAACTGGTTCAGATTATTCACAGGTCTTCCCTGACTCTTTTACAGTCTGTGCCAAGTAAAAGTATTGTGTTTTGTTTTTTTTTAGCTGTTACACACTGGCATACAGAGTGTTGGTTATGCTGGGTTGATTTGGTAATAGGGTCTGTCATGATCAATCTTTTAAAATTATAGTAGTACATTCTCTTGCTTGGTGAAAGATTTACTCCTGCCAACCTTGCTCTGCAATCAGTTGAATGTCTGACACCAAAGCTATCCATTCTATTCTGAAATCCTATTGGGAAAGAAAAAAAATGTCTATGTTTTGGTCATTGCATAAGGAATCAGATTATGTTTTTCTAATAGTCTTTATGATAATGTACACTGTCTGTTACTAAGTTTTTGCATTTCTGTTCAATGTTTAAAAAAAATCAAGATAGCTGGATGCTTTTAAAAGGGCTCACTTAAATATTTGTCGCTCTGACATAATTCAACATTTATCTTTCAACAGTGGGTGCCGATATAGCTGAAATGAGTCAGATGACCTTTGAAACGGTTGTAGCAACTGATTTTCCTAAACTTCTCAGAGTAGACTTTTGCAGAAAGCCAATCATTGCTGTGGTCAATGGCTATGCTGTACGTTCTCAGCCATTTCTTTCCTTTTTCTTTTTTGTATCTTTATGTTGTGTTTTTCTTAAAAAGGAAGTTAACCTGTTTAGCAGAAGTTAATTTTATTTTATTTTTTTTTTACAATATTTTTTTATTTTGGAAAATGTTTGACCTAAAGTGATTTCACTTGTTACCTATTTGCTTTTACTTTTCTTATATATAAAATTTCAAATAAATTTGAAATAAATAAAAGTATATTTCAATCTTTAAAATTTTTCTAAACATGGTTTCATTGATTTTGTGTATTTTACAAATCTAGCTGGGTGGAGGCTGTGAGCTGGCAATGATGTGTGACATTATCTACGCTGGAGAGAAAGCTCAGTTTGGACAACCAGAAATTACATTGGGAACCATTCCTGGTAATTCGTTTACATATAGAAGAATTGATTGAATATTGTCTCACACATACATTTGTTATTTGGTAGAGAATCTACACTAATGGAATAAAGCTGTTGGAGTGAAGTAATGAAATATAGAAATTTTTAACTAATGTTTGGAAGTATTAACACTGTTGATTGTGATCAACACACCCTGTTTATTAGTTGTTCCCATAAACTACACATAATTTAAATGAACCTACATTATAAATAACTAGCTGGATATGACCTGCGGGCATTTGTCTGTGTATCACTTATCTAGTGCCATGTTCCCTTACATAGCTAATATAAAATGTGATAATGGGTTTACCAGATTAGTTAAAAAATGTAATTCTTCAATAGAGATAAATTTAGGATTTTTATTTTTAAGGCTACTTGTTGTGGGAGAGACATATAACATACAATACGATCTTCACCATGATCATAAGAACATTCATGACAAATTTTATCAAGATTGGTCAGACGGTTTTGAGTTCTATTCAGGAAATACATCATTACAATACATACAAACATACATGCTCCTTTCTACATTGTGCTCTTTAGATTAGATAAAGGTCTTGAATGGGCTCTATAGGTTTATACTATTTATTTCTACTATTTATTTCATATAATACAAAAGTGACACAGTAAGAGGCAGTGAACTATTATGAATGTTAAACCTTGATATTTCATTTGATTGTTTAATGTAGGCGCTGGAGGAACTCAGAGATTAACAAGAGCTGTGGGAAAGTCAAAAGCTATGGAGATGGTGCTCACTGGCAATAGAATATCAGCACAAGAAGCAGAGAAAGCTGGTAAGATGTAGAAGTATTTGAATCTCCCAAATAGAAACTCCAGCAGATTTGTATCTTATGAGACCCAAGTGTAATCATTCAGATTTATAAATATACTTTTGTTTTGTTTTACCAGTAAATAAAACAATGTTTCAATGATTTACTTACTCCTTTCCACAATTTTTTGCAACTAAAGGGCAAAAACCTTTTATGTAAACTTGTAGATGGATAATGAAAACTGAAACATTTATTATCTAAACATTTCTTTTTTGTTATAATGATAAGTTGACAGTAAATGCTAAAGTAAATGTAAATAGAAATATCTTTTTTTATATAATAAAGATGTTACTTAAAAAAAAGATGATTACGCCCTATGCGTCATGCATTTAGTCATGCATATTAACCAATGACCTAAATTCTGCCAAGTCATTGGTTTTCCTGGCTGGCTTAGGCAACCCATTCCATGCTCTAATAGCACTAGAGAAGAAGGAGCATTTGTACAAATTTGTCCTAGCATATGGAACAAGCAATGTGACTTTATCTTTGTGTCTTTTTGAGTATTTTATTAAGTTTAGCTTTTGTATTTGAAGATTTTGATTCAGTGTTTTATGTATAATTGCTACTTTACTTTTAAGTCTTCTATCCTGAAGGCTTTCTAAATTTAGTGATTTTACTCTAGTCTACATGATTGTGATAGTAATTTTATGTGATTAGGATAATGTCTTTAAAAAAATGATAAAATGTGAATGTATGGGGAAAACATGGCACAGTATTTATTAGTGAAAATCTCTAAGCGTACCTTTTGTAACTTATGGTATGTTTGTTTCAGGTTTGGTTAGTAAAGTTTTCCCCCCTGATCAAGTTGTAGGCGAAGCATTAAAAACAGCAGAAAAAATTGCCAGCTTCTCAAAGACCATTGTAGCTATGTGTAAAGAAGCAGTGAACACAGGTAATTGGAAAGTTCCATGGGACACAAGATCTATGAGTGATGACAATACCAATTGCATTTCATCATATTGCCTTTTTTTTTATTTATTTTTTTTAAACTTGATTGCTCATTTATTTCTTCTTTATTCAAATGATCCACTTGTTTGGTACAATTTGTCACTTGGTATTGTTAACTTTTGAAATGACCCACATTTTTTTATACCTAAAATTTGGATGCCAAATGGCAGCATTCAAGAAAGTAATTACTAAAGATTATGATTCAATTAGCAGTCCACCTTTTTAATGTGAATGTTCATGTTTTTATTTTATAAGTCTCAGTTTTTTCTTTTCATCACAGAATGAGTTTGAATATAGATCTATTTGATTTGTTCTTTTGCTCTTTAGGCTATGAACTAACACTAGCTGAAGCCATCCATTTTGAAAAGAGATTGTTTCATGCAACATTTGCCACAGTAAGCTCTAATGATATTATTATATTTTTAAATTATTTATTATTGTTATTGTACTATAACAACTATATAAAAAAGTGGCTTAAAGGAACCACAAAATGGTCTCTTTTTTTAACAATAGCCAGGACAATATTTTTCCATTGCATAGAAATATCTTATTTCAATTATAAAGTTAGAAAACAACCCCCCCCCCCCCCCCCCTTTACAGAACTATATGAAACAAAACAGCATTTCCACTTTGAAAGCCCCAAACCAACCCATCTTAAAATAAAGTTTTTAAATAATCTTAGCAATATTTTATTTTCCTTAAGTTACTCTATTAATTGTTTTTCCTTTTCAGAATGACAGGAAAGAAGGAATGACAGCCTTTGTTGAAAAAAGATCCCCCAATTTTAAGGATTCATAAATTTGTGATCAGCAAAGGTTTCCTCTAGATTTTGTTTTTCTTTACTATTATGTTTAAATTCATAAAGTATTGATTTGTTTGTATAAATATTAAACAGCTTGAACCTAACAAATCATTTTATTTCTCTTTTTGTTTTAATATTTCTTCAATAAATATGAATAAATCTATTTCAATGTTTGCAATCACACCCATGGCTTTGCATTTCTTAACTATCACATGCAACAAAATCATGATCATTATTGTTTACCAACAGCAAATGTATAATTAAACTGAATTAAACATTAAAAATAATAAAACAATTAAAGTTCTTTGATTGAAACTTTTTAAAACCGAAAATAAAACAAAAAGGGTCAGCATACCCTAACATGTATGAATGTAAAGTTGTGAGAGGTAATTAAATAAAAAAAAAGGTTATAACTAATAGTTCTAAAGAATTGCTTTTTTTCCCATCAGTAATTTCAAGAGTTGTCACAGCCATTAAATATCTTTGACTTATAATAGTTTTTTTTTTTTACATTCACAAAAAATAAATATTTGACATCACATCTTTAATTAGTAGCAACTTCCAAGAATTATTTTTTTGTTCTGGTATCAAATACATTTTAAAATTAAATGGCCAAAGTCTCAGTGAAAAGTTTCATAAGTTCCAATGAAAATCTAAGGCTTAAGTTAAACTTGCACTACAGTTCAAAAAATTACTTCATTGCCAACAAGATTTTAATATACACACACAAAATATCTGAACACATGAAACTTTTGTTTTTAAACACCCACATAAAATAAGAATGCAACAAAACAATTAAAAATGATTTAAAACCAAAAATAAATGGATTTGATTTTATATCAACTGTGAAAGACAGTATTAAGAAAAAAAACTTGAAATTAAACATTCTTGTGGAATCAAAGAAATCAAAATACAAAACAGTTTAAACAAGAGGCCTCAGAAATTTACAGATAATCTGTAAAATCTTCATAGGCTCCACCAACAGTATCTCCACTGGCCCCAGTGGGTGGCCACATATGAGATGGACTAGCAGGTTGTTCAGTGGATGATTCTTCTGGCTGATGTTCCAGTATTCTCTGTTTAAGTAACTTGATCTGTCTCAGTCTCTCTAACCAGTTGGAGGCAAACACTTCAGGGCTTCCTACAGTAGACTGCTGGCGTTGTAACACCATGGAAGCCAGCTGGTTTTGTAAAAAAAATTAAATTATACAACAGCGACTGATACGTATAGTTTAATATTTAAACATTGATTGAAAATACATAAAGAATCACATATACATATATTTAGTTCTTTTTTTTTTTTTTAAGTTCATCAACTTCAATTCAGGATATTTTATACACAATCCATTTACTCACATTTGAGACTTTGAGAAAAAAAAACTTGTTGATGCAGGTGCAGAAAGCTAAGTAAAATTAAATAGACCCCTTCCCCAGCAGACAACGGCATTGGCTGGATCAGATGAAAAATATGCATAATTATGTGAAATACTGCACTCATCCATCTTTGGAATCGAAGACATTGCCATAAATAAAAACTTGAAAGGGAAGGATCATGTAGCTAGGTATCATTTCAGAATATAGATAATGATAACATTCAAGACTTAATTTTTAAAAATTATTTTATCTTAACACCATGTGCTTCAGAGAAGAGAGACTAGTGGGTATGTCTTTCAGAGAAGTGAGGCTAGTGGGTATGTCCTTCAGAGAAGAGAGGCTAGTGGGTATGTCCTTCAGAGAAGTGAGTTTAGTGGGTATGTCCTTCAGAGAAGTGAGGCTAGTGGGTATGTCCTTCAGAGAAGTGAGTTTAGTGGGTATGTCCTTCAGAGAAGTGAGTTTAGTGGGTATGTCCTTCAGAGAAACAAGGTTAATGGGTATGTCCTTCAGAGAAATGAGGTTATGTCCTTCACTGCCAAGTCAAGACATATTGCAGCTTGAAATATGATATACACATTTCTAACAAGACATCCTGATCTTTTGTCTTTAATTTTCTCAGCAAAATGCTTGCACTGGTGAGGTTTATTTGTTCATTTGTCTAACATCTGAATAACACAATTATTCCTAAATTTAGATTTCTAATTAGTCTTCAGAAACAAAGATGAAATTACTTACATTACAGTTAATTGCAATCTGTCTGACCAGCAGGGGCAGGTTTAGATCAGATATAATCTTAGTATGTGTGTGTCCCAGTATGTCAGCAATATCTGAGCAAGAAGTACATAAATGAATTACATTACACATTTCTAACATTGGGCTACCACTAGCAAGCTTCAATAATACAATATTTTTTTAATGCTAAATATAAGTCTCACCTGTCTCAATATATATATAAAAAGTAAATCAAACTAACAAGACTCTAAAAAATTATATTATTTCTTTCCTTATCAATCAATGTCTCAATGACAGTTTTTCATATACTCAAAAAAAAATTAATAAAGGACTAATTAAGAATCATACAACTTTGTGATTCTTAAACTACCAAGTTAACTAGATTGCTTTCATTTTCTGTTTTATTGTTCAATGAAGAACATTGACATTTCTACTTAAGGGTAGAAGCATGAGTCATAACCAAACAGCTAGATCATATTCAAACCATTCACAATTCATGCTAGCATACATCAAGCCAAGCAAAAAAAAAAAAAAAAAAAAAAAGTACAGGAAGCATAGTGACATCAAAGTTCTCACAAAGAATTCATGAAATCATCTGTAGTAAATAAGTCAATGCTCTGAGGCTTAATTCTACAGATTTATAATAAGCAGCACAAAAATATTTGCAGATTTGTTTTTTAATACAGTTTTTTTTTCACTAAATAGACTTAATTTCTAAGCACTGAATGAGACTGCAAATGCCACTATGAAAGTGAGAGCCACAGCAAAAGCATAGTGCTACAGGGTACATTTTCATTAACCACTGCCCTCCAAATCACCACAACCAACTAAAAAATATATATATAATAGTTAGAAAAGTATAGTAATTAAAAAAAACAACAACAGCCATTTAAATCATCCCTGTGTTGATCTTTACATCTACATCATTTGAATGTATACAAATGGAATATATCATTTGGTTTCCATTGTACTTAAGAATGTGTTTGTCATTCTAGATGAGGAGGAGAAAAAAATAGTTCCTATCACTAACTATAGTGCGTTATGAAAATATGGCTGAGTGAACATTTTAAGCAATAGGATTCAAAACAAAAACAAACAAAGCCATTATGAGGTGCAAACAAATAGCCTCATACGTATATAAGAAAAAAAAATAAAGCCAAAACATGGAAAGCACAAGCAGAAAATATCAAGATTTGATCTTTATCTGGCTTACCCTTCATTGCTCCTAAACCTAGGCAGGAGAAACAAAAGTAAAATCTAAAATATAAGCAAACACCTTTCACCATCCACACTAGCAAATATGTAAGGCCCAGATTAAAATGACCTGACTTGATGATAACTGTAGATTTTATCAAAAGCTTGTTTGGTATTTAGTATTTATAAATTGTCTTATTGATTGTAACAAACTTAGCCACATCTGTTGCAAATAAACTAAAGTCAATCTATTGTGGGCAGCAAAAAGGGTTTGAAAAAAGGAAATTTGAGCATAAGTAGCATAGAATTTCTCTTAGTTTAGAGATAGATACCATTCTATAATTCTCCTAGTTTACAGATAGAGACCATTCTACAATTTTTCTAGTTTACAGATAGAGACCATTATACAATTCTAATAGTTTACAGAGTGACCATTCTACAATTCTCTTAGTTCAGAGATAGATACAATTCTTCATTTTTCCTAGTTTAGAGATAGATACCATTCTACATTTCTCCTAGTTAAGAAATAGATACCATTCTACATTTCTCCTAGTTAAGAAATAGATACCATTCTACAATTCTCCTAGTTTACAGATAGAGACCATTCTACAATTCTCCTAGTTTACAGATAGAGACCATTCTACAATTCTCCTAGTTTACAGATAGAGACCATTCTACAATTTTCCTAGTTTAGAGATAGAGACCATTCTACAATTCTAATAGTTTACAGAGTGACCATTCATCAATTCTCTTAGTTCAAAGATAGATACAATTCTTCATTTCTCCTAGTTTAGAGATGGATACCATTCTACATTTCTCCTAGTTTAGAGAAAGAGACCATTCTACAATTCCCCTAGTTTACAGATAGAGACCATTCTACAATTCTCCTAGTTTTGAGATAGAGACCATTCTACAATTCTCCTAATTTAGATATAGAGACCATTCTACATTTCTCCTAGTTTAGATATAGAGACCATTCTACATTTCTCCTAGTTTAGACATAGAGACCATTCTACATTTCTCCTAGTTTTGAGATAGAGACCATACTACAATTTCCCTAGTTTACAGAGAGACCATTTTACAATTCTCCTAGTTTACTGAGAGACCATTCTACAATTCTCTTAGTTCAGAGATAGATACCATTCTATAATTCTCCTAGTTTACAGATAGAGACCATTCTACAATTCTCCTAGTTTAGAGATAGATACCATTCTACAATTCTAATAGTTTACAGAGTGACCATTCTACAATTCTCTTAGTTCAGAGATAGATACCATTCTTCATTTCTCCTAGTTTAGAGATAGATACCATTCTACATTTCTCCTAGTTTACAGATACAGACCATTCTACAATTCTCCTAGTTTACAGAGAAACCATTCTACAATTCGCCTAGTTTACAGATAGAGACCATACTTCAATTCCCCTAGTTTACAGAGAGAACATTCTACAATCCCCTAGTTTAGAGATAGATACCATTCTACAATCCTCTTAGTTTACCAATTGAGATCATTATACTGCTAAAGGAATAGAGTATCAACATTTTAAAATTTATTTGATCAGATTTAATTACTGACTGATTGATGAATAAAATTGATTGATCTGTAAGATAAGATAAGATTATTTTTATTGATCCAATCAAATGGAAATCCAGTTTGACAAGAATTGACAACCTCAGCGTAACTACTGTACAATAACAATATAGATGCAAATACGAACAACATTCAACCCAAAAACACATACACACTTATAACCAGCGCTTTATAAATTAGATTTCTATGTACTCTTAGGTGACGACAGATGATCTTGTAACACTCTGACTGAAAGTAGGACGAAGGAGTTTTTAGATCTTTCTGTTTTTGTCCTAATGGAAAGGAGACAACCACTTTGTTCAGATCTTATGTAACAGTGGTTTAATAAGTGCAGGTTATCTTTAAGAATCAAGTGTGTTTTGGAAAGGCATCTTTCATGAAAAAGCTCTTCAAGAGATGGTAGCTGTGTTCGAGTGATATGTGATGCTTTTTTAATTAGTCTATTTAGTTTAAGTCTTCGTGCCAGTGAAGTATTACCATACCAGCAAGTGATGGTAAAGTTAATTAGACTGCTGATGGTTGCTGTATAAAAAAGTTTAATTTTTAAGTTTAATTGTTTTGTCAATGCCCATTAGTCTTCAATCTAAGATTTTACATGATAACTTGAACAATGAACATTATATCATTATTTAAATATGAAACAAAAATTGTTTGTATAGAACAATCATATATTTTATACCTTGCATTTAAGAATATTTCTAAAACTGACAACTGTAATACTACAAAAAGGAAAGATCAGTTAAAACATTTCTTTAGTGACTACCAATTTTAGTGAAGATCTCTGATCTAATTTTTTTTAAATATATTTTTAAAACATTTTAAAAGTTTTAAATAGAACACAGTATTTCCTTACCTTCTTTGGTTAATAAAGTCACAGCATTGCTTTCATAATCCAAAGGTCGAATGATAATACTAACAAAGTTAAACTGACCCTGGCAGAAAGTTAAAAACAAATGATTGAAAAAAAAATAAAAAATTACCAGTTTCTTATTCAACATTAATTTTTTTAACTTCTTGAATATTAAACAAAATATTGAAATGTTATATTTTATAATCTCGTACAGTTATAGTTCCACTTTTATAATCCTCTGAGCTGTCGTTGTAAACTATAGTGACAAAATCATTCCCAATATGACTTTTCTTGTTTGTAAAACGTGTGTCACCTTGTCGATTGGGCATCAGTGTTGCAATATGATAGATAACTGAAAGAAAAATATCATTTAATTATTGTCTCACACATATATCTCATGCACTAACATCAATATGCTATGACTGGGGTAGAATCAGCTTGCACATTAACTCTTTACCTCTGTAATTATTTTCCACATTCTGACAGAATAGTTCTTTTTTAACATTTGTACATTCTATCTTGTGATGATAAAATTTCAATAACATTTTTGTTTGTAACCAGAAAATGTTACTTTTGGTATAGAATTATAAGAAAATACATGCTCTTTTTATATAACACAAATACATGTTTATTAATCCAAAAATTAATTTAATTTAATGGGGTCAACTCAACGATGGTATTGTTAATTAGGAGAGAAAAAGTTAATATCAATATGCTATGACTGGGGTATAATCACCTTGTACATTAACATCAATATGCTATGACTGGGTTTAATCTCCTTACATATTAATATCAATAAGCTAAAATTGGGCTATGATGAAAATATTGTATACATTTTCAATAAAACTTCAAACAATATATGAGCTGTTATTAATAAAAGAAAAAAGTGGGTTAGGGTTAATTCACTGACTGACCTCTAAGGCATTCGTCCTGCCAAGTCACTGTGAACTTGCCATCATTAGAAGTAAGTCCTCCCAAGTAGACTTTTTCTTTCTCTGCTTCTTCGATGCTGATCATATCCCCCAGTCCTAGCAGAAACTTGATGTAACGAGGAGAGCCATACTCATTACTCAGCAATACTTTCTCATCACTTGGCTGATTGCAAGGATATCAACATTGAAGTGAATTGTTAAAATGCAATTTTTAAAAAAAAAGTTATCCTAACCAACACTAAAACAAAAAGAGATATTTAATGACCTGATCAGACCTTTTTTTTTTTTCTATTTATTTCTGCATCACTTATTAACGACTATTTTATTTATGAAACTTTTCTATGACAAATATTAAGATATTGTTTATGTATTAAAATAGTTTTAAAGCGGACTGAAACATTATGATAACCCAACCATTATTACATTTGCAGGCATTTTTTAAAATTAATTTGTAAACTTTATTTCAAATCAAACTCATAACAGTAAACAATATTGAATCCAAAAACCACACACATCATTGCATTATTTAGCATTTTATGGCATATTAAACTGCCTTGAGATTTGAACCTGAGTCCTTAACCACATCCTCACCACCACTCAGTGGACAGTAATTTCATAATTTTTTTTTTAATTGTTGCTAAAAAATAATGAATGTGTCTTGGCTAAGAATTCAAATCCCAGCCACATAATCCACTGTCCTCTAATTCCAAGATATGTAATCTTTTTTTTTCCAAGCACTGTAAAATGCTGCTTTCAAAGTAGTGACTTTAAGTACATTTTTCTTCTCTCATTCCATCTACAAAAATCTTTGCTACTTCATGATACATACAATTTATTCTTACATTCTACAACCTAAACTTTAAAGGGGCAGCCTGTTTTAGTATTCTAATCAATTCCCCCCCTCCTCCCCCAACCCAACAGGAACCAAGGATGGGGGATAAAAGTGACAAATACCTTTCCTCATCACTCAGTTATCAGCACTCTTATCTTATATAATATAGACATTACTTCAAAAAACCTTTCCTCATCACTTAGTTATCAGTAATCTTATCTTATATAATATAGACATTACTTCAAAAAAGAAGATTATTACGTCCTACACGTCATGCATATTAACCAATGATCTAAATTCTGCCAAGTCACTGGTCCTCCTGGCTAGCTCAGGCAACCCATTCCATGGTCTAATAGCACTAGGGAAAAAAGGAGCATTTGTACTAATTTGTCCTAGCATATGGAACAAGGAATGTGCCTCTATCTTTGTGTCATTCTGAGTATTTTATTAGATTTTGTTTTTGTATTTGAAGATTATGGTTCAGTGTTTTATGTATAATTGCTACTTTACTTTTGAGTCTTCTGTCCTGAAGGCTTTCTAAATTTAGTGATCTAGTCAAGTCTGAATATTCTTTTGTTATGAAACTCACTGCTCTATTTTGGGTCTGTTCCAGTTTCTTAATGTTTTCTTGAGTTGAGGGGTCTCAAACAGAGGATGCATATTCTATTATTGACCTAACCAAGGTTAAATAACATTTTAATTTTATGTTCTTATTTGATTTATAGAAATTTCTTTTAATAAACCATAATGCTTTGTTTGATTTTTTTTAAGTTTCATCAATATGGAGATTCCATGATGGTTTTTCATTTATTATAACACCTAAGTACTTTGCATTTTTAGTCTGTGTTACTGGTTTACCATGAATAAGATAAGTGGAATTAATTTGTTTTAGTTTTTTTGTTACTCTTAATAACTGACATTTTTCTGGATGGAAAGACATGCTGTAATTCATCTAATTTTCTTTGTAAAATTTCTGTATTTTTAGCAGCCCCTGAAAGGGGAAAGACGCTATTAGTTTTGTGTGAACTGTCTGTCCGTCCATCTGTCCCATTTAGATCTCGTAAACTAGTAAAGATTTTGAAAATCCGACATCATAATATTTTAGTCCATTCAAAGTTCTGATGCAACGGCTACTTTTTTCTTTTCTAAAAGCAAAAATCTAATTTTTAAAATCATTTATGCAAGCAGTTTTTTCATAAAAATACACCACTTTTACAACTATTCACTATTATTAGTTACAAACACAGGAGGCTCTTTAGTAGGGGAGATGGCTATTTGCCATATTTTTATCACATGTATGCAAATGGTTTTAGAATTTTTGTAAAAAAAAATTTTGTTTCTACATTTGTATTGCTACGTTATGTACGTTCTGTCCTACTTACTACTAAATTTACCAAAAAATAATGTTTACTAAATCTATATAGTATGCATATAAGTTGGACATAATTTAAAACAACAATTAATAAGTAGTTTTTCATATTATCACGTGAACTGGAGTGCTACACTGTAGTCAAGGAACACCTAACTAAAGGAATTCTTTTTTTACGGAAATCTTTTTTTCTTTTCTTGAGGATTTGAATAAGAGTGTTTACAAAACAATTAGATCAATTAGATATTCATTATAAGACATTAATTAGGCCAGGTTCACATTTAACTTAAGATTCACTTTCACCTATCCTTTAGTCTACTGGACCGCTGGGGCACCACACAAGATCTGTCAACCTTCTTTCTCCATTCTTCTTCTTCTTTCTGAAAATTGATACCTGCCTTTTTACCTGCCTGGGTGGACCACTTCGGGAGACCGATTTTGAGTTTGTGCTTCCACATAAACTGTGGGTTTTTTTTTTTATGTTCTATATATTATGCAATCGTCTGCAAATATAGTTGTGCTGAACTTTAATGCATTAAAGATTGAAGGTTCTATACAATAGTACTTCTAAGAGGAGTGGGTAAGCTGAAAACTTAGGTTTCTTAAAATATAATAAAGTATAAAATTTAGTTAATATGTAAAAAAAAAATCTTTATACTTTACCTGTCCTTTCCCCATATAAAGCACTCCAATTTTGTGCGTCTCATATGGATAGATATGGTCCAGGATGTCCACTGTACGACGAAACTTCTATTTTATAAAATAAAGTAAAAAACTTCAATGACTAGTTGGATAATAGAATACAATACATGGACAAGAAAATCTTTTTACAAGGAAAAAAAAGAATAATACAGACCTCAGTCTCAGGCACTTTAAGAGGTACCTCCTGACTCTGAACTAATGGATGGCTGTGGTACAGCTGAAGGAAGACATAGCTGGGGTTGAGTCCAACCTTACTGTCTTTGAAACTGCTTGGACCCTGAAAACATTTAGATATATAGGGTAGAGAAAGTAAGTAAAAAATAGAGGGAAACAAGTTTTTAATAAGAAAAGAAAGTTGAAAAAAGAAAATAAAAGATAATTTACTTGAGATCGGCTGTCAACATCTTCAGTGCGTCTCAAATCTGAAGCTGAGTGTATGACAGAGATAGTGTGACCACGTCTCTTCAATTGTCTCATCTCAGGAACTTCATCTTGAAGAGAGGACGAGTTGGACCCTTCAGTTGGAGAAGCTGAAACCAAAGGAAATTCTTAAGACGCACTCAGTTACGACATTTATGATAATTTCTTTTCTATTTTAAACTGGAATAAAAAAATGAAATCTGAAATCTGTCAATTTACATTTTTGGCAACAAATTGCTTAAAATGTTAAATGAATAGAAACTGACTTAGAACCATAAATATTTATTTTTTATTTTCGTTTTTCTCAGAAGTGAACACCAAAACTTCCAAAGTAATCTTGCACAATAGTCATCCAAGAAGTACATAGAAGACTTAGTCATAAAACACTGATTGTGTGTGCACATTTGTTACATGTCAATGTTGTTTGTGTTTGCTGAGGAGGACTATTGTAGTCAAACTGAATTTTCATTTGTTTGGACCAATAAAATTATCTTAACCTAAACATTTTTCAGATTTTAGAAAAAGTATCAGTATCCTAGAGCCAATTTGTTTTACAATTTCATAGTACACAACAATTCTAAAACAGATAAATTAAGAGAAACTTAAAATCTTTTTTTTTCCTAATTTAGAATTTTGTTTACAAACTGAAGACTTTAATCCTTAATTGATTATTACTTGACTAGTCAATCAAAAAAATAACAACAATTGATACTACACACAGGTTAATCATCTAGTGGCTGTTTAAGGATTACAATGAGAACAAAAAAGTGACTTTGCTGAGTGAATTTAACCTGTATGGCCATTAAGTTCACTGCCTTATGATTCTGATGTCATATGGGAATTTTAAAGAGGCATGAGAAATTATCTTAAATATTTTTATGAAGATATTAAAATGATCCAATAAAAAAATTAGATTTGACAATAATAATCAAAGCAAGATGAAACATTTCACAAACATACAAAATAGAGAATTTAATAAGAAGGTACTCAAAATCAATTAGTAATATACTGTTATCCGTAAATTCTCAATCAATATTGGAATAAATTTAAAAAAGGACAACATCAGTTTATCAAAAGAAAAAAAAAAGAATCTAACCTTGTGAGGTGTCTTTGTTATGGTTAGTTAAAAGTTGCAAGTTATCAGGTCTCTTCTTCCCTTCTAGATCCATAGACAAACTCCTATGTGCAGGTCTCCTTCCATCAAGGTATCCCGTGATAGATCTACGTAACTCTCCAGAACTTGTTTCAGCTCTGCCTCGGAAAGGAGCAGGATCAAAGCCATCCCTTTTGACAGCAGGTGCAGAAGTGGGTTGGAATACACTGTCATTACTTTCAAAAGATTTCTGTGAGAGGTTGGGCTCGGAAGTATTCATTTGTTTGTTTTCATTCATAGAAAGTTTCAATGATAAGTCTGACTTCCTCTCCACAGCCTCTGAAATTTTCTTGATAGCAGACATGATGGGAGCAGAGTCAAACTCAGTTTGAGAAAAGTCAACAGCCTCAGGTCTGTTCTTGGAACCGTGTGTATCCAAACTCTTCACAGTGGTACCAAGTATTGATTCCTTGTCTGGCCCACTGTGTTTCAGGTTTGGTTCTTGGCTGAGAGAACCACTAGGGAATGTTGGGGAGGAACTGGTCCTTCTAAGCACTGAGTGAAAGCTTGTCTCAGATTGTCCAAAAGTACTGTAGGCCTGCAAGCAGACAGGTTTATGTTATTACAAGTAATATCTATATAAAACTATTATGTGTAAAATGCTTTTTTTTTTTTTATAGATCCCATAATGGCATTCTTAGCTAGTGGTCTCAGTAATCCTATATGGTTGTGAGCTTTTGAGAGTAAAAGCTACAGAAAAATGATGGGTATCAGATACCAGGAAAAGATGACAAATGAGTTTGTACTTTTACAAGTTAACACTCTGGCTGGCAAAAATTATGAACTCCTCAATACTGTGAAGAGTAAAAAGCTGAGATGGTTTGGTCATATTGTAAGACATGACTCACTATCAAAAGTGATTCTTCAAGGTATAGTGGAGGGAGCATGGTCGTTCAAAGAAAAGCTGCTGGATAACATAAAAGAATAGACCGGCCTGTCTTTTGATATCCTGCTAAGAACAACTGCTGACCGGGAAAAGTGGAGGGATTTGGTTACGCGAACTGTCACAGCATCCCTACAATGCAAGCCAGATACAGATGAGATGAGAAAGAGATGAAGGCATGTCATGAAAGAAAATTCATTCAATGAGACCTTAAGATCTTTTCTGCAGGTTCAGGCAGAGTTCTTATGTTTCTACATGCAAAGTTATCAAATGCCCTGCACAATTATAATGAACCTTCTTTCCCCAAATAAATGTTCCTCTTTCATGGACATCTTAAAATTTCAGTCTCTACTAACATTAAATTTATCAGAAAAAAAAGCTTTTGTTTGGCCATCACATCATAAATACTCTTAGGCTAAAAAAATATTAATTAATTTTTTTTTAAATATAGAAAAATGTATAATATTAAATTTCAATGTCTGTTTAAACAAGTAAAATGGATTTTATTTAAGCCAAGTGTTTTTACTTAAATCTTTTAAAGCGTTTGACCATATTTACATGTAATTCAGCTTAAAAGTTATTACATAAAACACTTCACCTCTTGTGATGATGTCTGTGTTTGACTTTCATTTTCTCCAAGAACTACTGTGGACAAACAATTCAGTAAAACATTATTATGCATATTAACAACTAGCACTTTATTTCAAGAATAAATTCTAAAAATATAGGATTTTCACTGTAACATTTGCACTTACTGGCATGTTTATATACCTATTGACATACTGTTAATATCTAAACATAGTGTTTCTATACCCAATGACATCAAAAGAAACATTCAGTGTCTTCAAAATAAAAAGAGTTGAAAAGAGAACAAAAAAAAGGTTACATGTTTTGTCTGTTCCTGAGAAATGCTGACAGTGCAATGTTTCGTAATCTTCTTCACAAAGACTACCACTGTCAATTTTTCCAATACTGTCAGAATCAGGTGTCCTGAGAAAAAGATACATAATCTCCCAGTCAATTTCTGTTCAAATCTTACCAACTGAATAATGAAAAATTAAAAGATATTGGTCGTTTTATTTTTAAGTATCCATTTGAACCTAGTGATCAGTGGGCAACTAAAAAGGTTAGAAGTTTTACGTAATTATGTAATGTCAAACTCAAATGAATGTCAGAAAACCTGAAGTAGATTTAAAATGTCCTTAATATTATATATATATATATATATATATATATATATATATATATACTATGACTTTATACCAGGACTTTTGGCTTAGCTGTAAAGAACTAGACCTAACAATTATGTTAATTAAAAATTACTCATACTTTTTGCTTTTAATCAATCTAGATGTTTGAAACACCAATTAGTGTGTTCAGATACCTTTTTCTGAATTATTACAAGGGCATTTGATTTGATAGTGCTCATTTTATGATTGGGGGATAATGAAATAGTACAAATAGTACACAAGAATTTTAAATGAATTCTATATAATTATTATCATTGCACATTGCAACCAGTTTGGGTGAAACTTGAGCTAACCCTACATTTCATATGTAAGCCAACTTGTCCTTACTTGCATCTGACTGGAGCCAACAACTGTGTGATGTCAGGGAGGGAGGGGTCAGAGTAGAAACTGTACCCACTGGACTCATTCTCTATCCTCATCATCCAAGACACAACTCCACTTGCACCGCGAATATTGACCTCTGCCCAGCTAGTGCACCAGCAGCTACACTGAGTTGCAGAGAATGTTCTTATTTCTGACACCAGATTTTTATTCTCTGCACACAAATCAAATTAGAAATTAGTTTATCTAAATCCACTTACAATATATTTTTAAACAGAATACTTCAATATTATTTTTTAACAATTTTCTTTTTAAAATTATGACCTGTTATAAGTGAATCCATTCCTTCTTTATTAAGTGAACTCCCTGTCTGTACAGCAGCATCATCTCTACCATACATATCATGGCTGTCTTGAGGAAGACTCATGTCATCTCGACAACGGCGAGGGTGTAAAGATTCGTCAGTCTCAAGGGATATTCCAAGTGAATCAATCTAAGTAAAAAAAATAGTTGGCTTTTTTTTAGTTTGACTGCATAAGTGCATAATGGATTCACAGAATCTTACAGAGATTATTATAATAATTGCTTTTGTATATTGTGTCTTCCTTGCTTTAATGTCAAGCTCAGCTGCTGTGGTCCAACTCTTTAGTGGGCATGCTTTAGGTGGGGGTATCTAGAAGGTTTCAGGGCTTTAGGCACACAGCCTTCACAACTCAGCTCAAGCCTAATCTGAAATTAAAAATCCCTAATTGACATCAGGAATTGAACTTAAGCTCTCTCAGGTAGCCAAGATGTTTATTCCAATGAGCAACATACCCCACAGCATGATACACAGCATAAACCTTTCAGTCATTCTTGTATCTAAGATATTGAATCCTATGATTTTATACAGCCGTAATAGCTGGCATAGATACACGCACTGATTTTCACTGAATGTCACTAGATTGAAATGGATAAACATAATAAAACAGAACGATATAGCTTTAAAACATCTCTAGCATGTTGTGAACACATTCTCAAGGACAAGTTACAAGCACATCTAAACAATAAGAACATATTGATACAGTAAATTATATTCATAACAGTAATACTTTAAAAAAAATAATTTATAGCTAAAGAAATAGTTCTATCAGTTCTGGATGATATTTTTTTTTTGTCAACTAAGATAAAACATTCTCCATGGCTTTGTTTACATTTTTTTGATGATACTACGTGTACCAATGACATTTACCTGTGTCTGGGATCTTCCTAAACTTGCCATAGATTTATGTCTCCGTCTAGTTCCAGACGTTACTGTGGCAACATTACTGGATTTGGCCCCACCTGTTAGCTCTCTCTGTGAATTCTGAAAAACAGCCAGACAGTTGTCACACAGGCCAGAGTTTCCAGATTTTCCCCCTCCTCCACTTGTAGTGACTGTGATAATTTTATTCCCTACAACCCACATGCCAGACTGGCCATCTTTCAACAGGAACTGTGCCACAGGGGTTCTGAAATTAATGGGGATAAAGCTTTTATCCTCTTTCAAAAATATAATAGATATGTGCATTATGCATATCTTCTAAGCTAAGTGCCTTTAAGAAATATTCTTTATAATCTAATCTTTGACAAAATTAAATACATATATTTTTTATTACTATTTCATTTTTAATAAATAACAAGGTTACAAAGACAGTTTGTGTGGAAACACCAACTCAAATCGGTCCCTGAAGTGGTTCACCTAGAGTCTTCAGCAGGATTCGAACATGGGACTTCCAGTTTCAAGTGATTTACCACTCAGCCACAGCATCTCCATATATTCATTTAGCATATACTTATATTTTTTAAAATAATAATTATTAACCTTATCCATACATTCAAAATTAATAATGTTACATACAATAAAGAAACTAAAAAAAGAATTATTCTTCTAACAAAATTAGAAAAATTGGCATGAAAAAAAAAAAATTCTTGACCTACTTTAAGCTACAATTGTGTACCAATGACTTAACTTTAACATTAAGACTTTCCCCTCGCAAATAAAAATTAATATCTCCATTGTCACTTGTCATACAGACATAGATCTACCTAGATCTAGACCTAGTTTTAGATCTAAATCTAGATTCAAGATCTAAGTCTATGTTTAAAACTAAATCTAAGTCTTGATCTAGAAATAGATCTAAGAATTTAAATCTATAAAATCTATATCTAGATCTAAGTCTAGATCTAGAACTAGAGTTACTAGATATAGAACCTTGATATAGAATATAGAATCTACTATATCTAGGCTAGAACTCATATGAATTTACAAGTTTAATCTTAAAATTACTAGACCTAAGCCAATGTTATGATCATGAATAGTAGGCCTTTTGATTTGTTACCGGGTAATGATGTACTACTATGCTGTTCGTATCTGACTCATTTCTTAATGTGATACTATTATTTTCATAATAAATAAATCTGCACCTCTAAGCTGTCTGAAGATAAGTTATCACCTTAATAATTTAAATTTTGTTCAAATTATCAATACATTTATAATATATATATTTAAAAAATATATCTATCTGGGCTTTATTTAGTCTTATTTAGACTGTCAAGTGTAGGCCCCTATAATGAGGATATGTCAAAAATGCGTGCTATAAAAGTAGTTCGTTATTTTTTTAACTTATAACTAAAACAAAGTTCGTGTCAAAATTCTATTTTAAAAACAACATTGAATCAGTATTCTAATTCAATGAGTTAGTTAATAAATAAAAAATTTATTTTATAATAATCTATTGACACTTTTACCATTGTGACCTTAGATGCAAATTTTTTGTACCAATGCGCGAATCTATGAATGAAGAAGTCCATGACCTTTTAAAAAAAGTTATCTCCCCTGAAGTTTTTCATTGAAAAGTGGTGTAATTTTTTGAAAAATCTGCTTGCATATATAATTTAAAAAATTAGATGGTTCACTTTCGGAAAGGAAAAAAGTAGCCTTTGCATAAGAACTTTGAATGATCTAAAATATCATGATGTCCAATTTTCCTTTTCTCTTCTAGTTTCTGAGATCTAAACGGGACAGATGGACAGACAGGCCATACAAAACTAATAGCGTCTTTTTCCTTTTGGGGGCCATTTAAAATCATATTAATTATTATAAGTACATAAGACATTAAAAAGTAAATTTAATCTCCCCCTTTCAGACCTTGCAATCTATGGGGCAGATGATGTAAAGGCCATGAGTTTCTGTGGTCCATGGTTAATGATGGTGTCATGTGGCCAACACAATAACCAATCACCTTTACTTTTCCCCTACTAATTAGAGCTGGGTGGTCTCAGAGGAGCACTAAAGATCCTAAAATTGAAAGCCCCACCCTTCACCAGGATTAGAACCAGGGATCATTTGATTCAGAAGCTAAGCGCTTTACCACTCAGCCAACATGCTTCCATATAACAACAATAACAAGCATAATTTATCTCTAGGCACTTTGAGAATGTTATGTAATATTTTCATGTAAAAGGCTAATTAGAATCTCTAAAAGAAAGAAAACAAATTTTTATAAACACTTTACTACCTAACTGGCAATGCTGAAAAATTGCCAAAAGCATAGCGAGACATCATATCTACACATGTCTCTGTCAACTCTTTGTGAAACTGGGACATTTTCTCATCCATTGGAATTCGACCATCATTTCTGATGCCTTCAATGCCAGTCATATTTCGACGCCTGTTTTAAAATAAATTAATTTTTTATTGACAAAATTTGCAAAGAAATTTATATATTAAATATACTTTTCAATAGATGATCCCCCCTCCCCCATATGCACATAATTTTATCCTAAGATAACTTTAACAAAAAAAAAAATTTTAGACAAAGAAAAATCAAAATTGTCATATTCAACACATATTCCCCCACCTAGAGATGTTTCTTTAAACTTTAAAACATTTTAAACAGGGAACATAAAAGAAATGAAAAGCTCAGCCATAGAAATAAATCTACTTTTTATTTTGATGTTTTGCTCATCCCTGTTAAAGACAAAAGCTTAGAAAGTATAGATCTAGTCAAGTTGCAAGGTTTTTTCAAAAACAATCCTGCAATGCGGAGTGTCATGCAGAAGAAAGCAAAGATGACAAAAGAGAAGATGGATTAATGACATAAATTATGTGAAATTGTGAGAGTCCCAAGGACTTTTCAGAAGGGCTGCACAATAAGAGATGAAGAAGAAACCTAACAATATTATATATCCATATATAAATTCAAAAGAATCAGCTAAGAGCTTCCAATGTTTATTGAAATATATTTATAAATCTGTAATTCACTAACTACTAATTAATCAACCAAAAAAACAAACTAAAGATGTTGACATGATAATGTCAACACATTAAATGCTTTATGATAGATCAATAGCATCTCCCTTTTACCTATTTTTTTTTCAAAATTTTGTCTTGAAAGTGATCTTTATTTACAAACTTACATCGACTCCGTCTGTCTGGTAAAAATTTTGAAAATAACTTGTACATTACTGGGAGATAGTTGTAAATGTAGAGTTATTTCCCTTAGACAAGCTTTTGTTGACTTTTTTAAAAGTATGTTTTTAAATACTTTGCTTGTTTTTAGAAATTATTTAAGCTAGCCTACCTGCGATGTCCTTCATTCAAAGAACATGTGCGGCTTCTGTCACTAGAGTCTTGATTGTATGAACTTAAATGTCGGATTGAGTTTTCTTCAAACAATTGTAGGACATTGTACTTCAATCCCTGTACAAAAAAGTTATCCAATGAACAATTTTTTTTTCAATAGCAATATGGTTTGTCAGCACTAAAAGACAATTTGCTGAACTTAGGATAAAGTCAACAAAAACTTAGAGATGGAAGATAACATACACAATAGAGAAATAGAATCAGACTTGAGGCATATGGAAAAAAAGGTTCTTTTGAGCTGTCAAAGTGCTAAAGAAATAGAAGAAGCGCTAATTGACATCTTCTTTATATACAGATATATGTCTAGATCTGAAAATCACTAAAGCAACACACTAACCCTCTGAATGTACTTAACAAATCCTCTCCTGAATGGTAATCTACATCTAATGAACCAGATGCCAATCACATGATGAGCTAGAGACACTGTGTAGTGGCTGAATCTGGAACACAAAGCTTAACATTTCAGTAAATAATCATGACTTACTAAAATATAGAGATTAAAAAAACAGCCTACATTTATGACAACACTAAACCAAATTCACAAAAGCCTGCAGGAGAAATCTCTCTAAAATTTATCAAGGTATATTTTCATTCATCAAAGACAAAAGTAAGTGCCCTGGAATAAATATACCAGTCTTAAATTGTGTCCCAATTAACTTGTACAAAACATTATTTCAGTTAAATTGACTTACTTGAAAGGATTTGTATAGGGCAGAGCTATTGCAAACACACTCATGTATTGGTCCTCAACAAAATTAGCATAAAGCTCTGGGATACGAACAATACCTGAAAAGTTCATCAATAGTTTAAACTTTTTTTTTCATCTTATGTCAATCAACTGAGAGAGCTAAAAATCTAAAACTGTTTAAAGCAATGCAAGGTACTCAGGACATTGCATTTATAATGTAGTACCAATAAAATGTTCTTTGTTTTTCGATATCCATAAAACTAAGAGAAAGAAACTTTTTAAAATATCGATTAAGATTTTTTTTATTAACAGGAGTGGGAGAAATAATCTAATTTCAGTAAATAATGCTTTTCATTCATTGTAAAATGAATTAGGCTATGAAATTAAAATAATTAAAATACAAAATAATGAAGTCAGTATATTTCATAACAAGGTAAAACATACATACTAGATAGAAATGCCAAGACTGGTATGGCCATAGAGATAGTGGCAGATATTTTAGACAATGACAGCAGGACAGCTGGCAACATCCTCATCATCAGCTCTTTCATTTCCAGAGAGCAGATCCTCAGGGTGGTCACACAGACTTTAGCACACTTGGAGACGAGACCAAACTCCAGGCAGTTAACTAACTCTTTCTGGGGAACAACATAGAGTCCCAATGATAAGACTAGGCGGACCAAACTGCTATGAGCACTAAACTTTCATCACAATGGGTCTGCTAGACCAATTATTCAATATGTGCAACACTGGGTTTGTTTATTGTATTTCTCTAAAAGAATAAAAAAAAAAATCAGCTTAGACAGAGCTAATTGCCATAAAGATCTTATGACTGAAGGTATACAGAAAAATATTCCAGTAAGGTCTGATATGGAGAAGATCATCTGCCTATGAAATAAAGCAAAAAAAAAAAAACAACAAAAAACAAAAAAAAAGGAATAGTATCTAGAACTGAAATGGCAGATGTCTGACAAATGGCATAAGTAAAAGAACAAAATAGTGCTCCCTTAAGCCTCCCACAGGATTATGGGATAAAGAGAATAAAAGAACTGATTGCATTGCCTTAAAGATATTTTCTCAAATAGGATATTGGTTATTGGTGTACAGTATGCTCCAGTTGAACTGAACATTGAAACCACTAAAACTTAACATTTGCACATATCTGATTATCAAATTCAAAATCATAATTTAGTCAACAATAGAAAACGTTCATGTTTTTACAAACATTATCTACTTTATATTTACATTATTAACAAAATTATTAAAAACAAAACAATATTTCACCAAACGATGTTTATCCAGATAAGTATGATAAGTGACAATGGAAGCCAAAACTGGAAAAACAAAAGTGTGGAAATCTGAGCGTGTGAAACTTGCTGGACGGTTAATCAATTTCTGTGATTGGTCTAGAGTTCGATCTTTTACCTACAACAATAGCAGAAGTTATAATTGAACTAATCTACAATTACATCTATCAAACAGTAATTTATCTACTTAAAAATGTGTACTTTTAAACAACAAAATCATTATTAAGTCCATCTAGGTCTTAAAAAGTTCTATTTACTATTGAACTGTCAGAAGATAAAAACTATAATTACAATTACAAGACTAACCATTGCACACAGTTTTCCACACAGAGCGTCAATGAGTCCTTTGTCTCCAGACAGCACTAATGTTTTGTTTTCAAGTATCAAGGGCAAATTGTCCAGAACAGACTGCAGGATTAGCCAGTCCTTTTCCTACAAGTCAAACAATTCAACATAAATGTATCTATATTTGAATTTTATAGGATATACTGTAAGTGAAAAAAAAAAACAGTCAAATGGTGAATGAAAAAAATAATTGCTGACATGATAATAATAATAAAACAAAAGTTTTAACTAAAAATGATTAGCTTTTATAAAAAAAAAAAATCCATAAAATATTTTTTCATGCAGCTGCTCTTTTTTATTCTGATTTTTCTAAGAAATTGTATTGAAAGCTAGGCTGAAAATGTTTTAACATTTTTTTAAAATATGCACTTCTTGTTACTAGTTAAAAGTTAAGTGAAATCACTTTAAGAAAGTAGCTGAAAATCGATGTAATATTTATGTTTAATATTATTCACTGTCTTTAAAATTTATTTCTTTTTAAACATTTGACAATTCTAGTCAAGTACTGATACTAATAAGTAGAGATTCAAATATGGATCATTACAAACTTGCTAACATTGTGACAAATTAAGTTTTAAAAGATAGATAAGAGTTGTTTTTTTATTGTAAAAAATGTATTAGATTTTTTTTTCTGGATTCTTAATGAATGCACAAAATAAATGTATTAACAATTTCCAAAGTTATCAAGTTGAAGAAAATGATCATGTGACAGTACAAATGTATCTAGTGACAACAAACTAGAAGACTTACTTTTTCCAGACAGGAGAGAAACAGTTTGAATGTGTGCTCATATTCAATGACAGCGTAGATCTGGCTGGCACTAAGTCCAGGTACAGTGGGACTCTTTAGGCCAAGGACATCTAGGTCATCACTTAAGAAAGAGGACAAATGTTAAGCCAGTAGAGTCAAATCTTGAGAAATTGTTATAACAAAACTCAAAGTTATTTCAAAGTTTTCCAAAGCTTCTGCCAAGCCCTATGATAATAAAATAGCTTTTTATTCAATAATATGGAACTTTGTTTTGTTAAAAATATGCCATTTAATTCTTTCTCCCGTAATTATTTTCCACGTTCCGACGGAATTCTTCATTTTGCTCAGTAGTATTTCACTCCCCATGTTTTATTTGGTTAAGAACTAAAGGGGAATGCAGGCTCTTTTTATAGAAGACAAAGTCAAGTTTATACAATCAAACATTCATTTAATTTAATGAGTTCAAATCAACGATGGTAGCATCAATTGGTAGAGAAATAGTTTAAACAGTTTGTGCAGCTTCTTATCTATTTCTTCTGTTTAGAGCCATTTCAAATTTTGTTTTCTGAAATAATCATTCCAGCACTAAACAAATATTGTCATGATCTCTAATTTAAGTGTGGGATTAAAATGAGAGTCTCTCTAAGTCATTATTATGTGAATATTGTTTAAAACAATAATTCTGTGGCATTTTACATCTCGAGAGACAATCTTTTCCCTTTGCAACTTCTTGTGTGACTAAAGAGGCCAATCCTTGATACACAGCTGCGATTGCAGGTTGGGCATATATAATCACCAGGCACCGTTGCATTACGAATGTGGCCAAGCCAGCCAATGCTTCTGCTGCTGATAACAGAGCGGATGTCCTGGCACCCTGCTCTTCGTAGCAATTCCACATTGGTTATCTTATCTTGCCACCTTATTTTAAAGATCCGCCTTAGGCATCGGAGGTGGAAGAAATTCAGTTTTTTTTCCTGCCATGAGTAGGTTGACCATGTTTCACTTCCGTACAGCAAGGTGCTCAACACACAGATCCAGTAGACTAGGGCTTTGGTACTGTTAGTCAGCAATATGTTGTCCCAGTCTCTTTTCTGCAACCGTGACATGGTGGCTATAGCCTTGGCTATCCTGTTGTTTATGTCTTTATCCAGTAGAGTGTTCTTGGATATGATGGAGCCAAGGTAACAAAAGTGATCAACAATTTCTAGTAGTTGGCCATTAATGTTTACTTAAGGTGCAATATTTGTATTTTGGACATGTATCTTAGTCTTGCTTTGACTGATGTTTAAGCCGAACTTCTGGCAAGCAGCAGATAGTTTATCAACCAGGGACTGTAGCTGAATATCAGAATCAGCCACAATAGCTGCATCATCAGCATACAGGAGTTCCCTGATGAGTAGCTTCCTAACCTTGGTTTTTGCCAGCAGCCTTGATATATTAAATAGTTTTCCAGAGGATCTTGTATGAAGAAACACACCTTCATTTATGTCCTTGTACGCATAATGCAGTAGACAGGAGAAGAATATGCCAAACAGAGTAGGTGCGAGCACACATCCCTGCTTGACACAACTGCAAACCTCAAAAGGTGCTGATTGGGCTCCATTGAACTTGACAGTACATTTAGTTTCCTCATGAAAGCACTCAATGAACTTCAGTAGTTTGGGAGGGCAACCTATTTTCCTTAGGAGTTTGAAAAGGCCACTTCTGCAGACCATGTCAAAGTTAAAACAATAATTATTGCATACTTATCACATAACACCAATTATTACTGTTTTACTATTTTAACCATTAAAATTTTGATCTAGTTTAAGGTTAATTAATAGATACTAATTTCTAATGTAGTTGTAAGTCTGACCTCATAAATATCAGATACATTTATTTTGAACACCTTAGATATCAAACAAATTGAGTCTTTCAAAGAACTTTGATATCAGGTTTGAAATGTCTATTACAAACAATTAGCTCCAAAGTAAAAAATTTTGACCCTACTTCATACATCTGCTGAAAATTAAAACTCTAAGAGTTGTCTGTGTTCAATTACATAATCTCAATGAGCCTTGAAATCTCTTACATGTATGACCCAATCTCTGTCACACAATGCACAGTTATTTCACTGCTGAAATTTTATTAGAAATTGTGAAATACCATAAATTTACCTGGGTTGACACATTAAGTATGGGCTGAACACATGTCGTTCCCCAGGTTTCCTGTCTGCTAGTCCCACTCTAGTATGACTATCAGCACGCAGAAGCAAAAGTAAACTGAAAATCTGTACGGACAAAAGAAAAACGCATTTTACTGAGAAACAAAAAAAAAAACAGACTTCAACTATAAATTCAAAATATTTACAGCCTACATGTTTGCATTTCTGTAAATGTCTATTGATAAAGCCAAGTCATTCATCTAACGACCTTCAAATTCTAGCATTGGAGACCATTAATACCTTCAAGCCCAGTGCTATTTTTGCATACACTGATGGGTCGGCATCGATAGATTCTGGAAGAGCAGGCTATGGAGCCTACATCGACTTTCTTGGCTCTCACTCAGTCAAAATCTTTGGACCATGTGGAAGTGTTTGCAGTTTCGATGTGGAGACCATGGCAGTCTGTGAAGCCTTAAAAGTCATTGACTCTCAACTCGGTGAGGGACATTTGAGGGCAACACAGATTGTGGTGGTCACTGACTCAAAATCTGTACTACAGGCTTTGCAAAGCCCCGGACCATGGCCTCCCAATATCGACACTGTCATCATGGCTTCACACAACATAAAACAACGCTATGGCACCCCTGTAATAATGCAGTGGGTACCGAGTCACATAGGTGTGACTGGCAACACTGTTGCAGACTCCTTGGCCCACCAGGGAGGGCAAATTCCACCCACTGAACAGGCTGTAAGTTTTCATCATGCTCTGGCTACAATTCAAAAAACAGAAATGGAAAAGTGGTTTGAGTGCTGAGACAAGTCACAAAAAGCCTGTGGAGTCTGGAAGCACATGAGGCTTCCTGACCGCACTTCCCCGTGGTGGAGGCTGTCCAGGCCAGAGCAAGCTATTATAGCACAGTGCAGGACAGGCCATTGTCCTGTTGGCTCATATTTCTCACGGCTATGGCCAAATTTCACGGTGCCCCCGCTGCAGGGAGGAAGAGGAAACCGTGCCTCATATTCTGTTTGACTGCCCCAGACTTGCTGATCTCCGTCTCAACAGGTCTGGGAAACCAAAAATTCTCGACCTGTATGGCGACATTTATGCAAGGGTTTCTGTCCAGGGTTTTTGCAAGAGAGGATTTGAGCCTCTCAAGCCCTCACTCAAATGGAGATTAATGATGATGATGAATATTGATACTTCAGGAGAGAAAACACAGGTCCACAACCAACAGGGACAATATACAGCCAACCTCTACAATACCTTGCTTATGCCGATGACATTGGCTTATTAGGTAAAGAAACCTTTGACATCGCTAGAGCCTTCACACAACTAGAAGAAGCATCTCAACCAGCTGGACTTGAGGTCAATGACAGTAAAACCAAGTACATCACAATGACAAGAGACAATCAAACAGAGGGACAACATATCAAAATCAAAGACCATGAATTTGAAAACGTCCAAACTTTCAAATATCTAGGTAGTACTTTTAATTTAAAAAATGACCTACTAACAGAAATAAAGGAAAGAATAGCAGGAGGCAACAGGGCAATTTATAGCAACCATTTACTAAAGAGCAAAACAATATCAAGGAAAACCAAGAAAATAATATACAAAACCATAATAAGACCAGCAGCAATGTATGGAAGTGAGACCTGGACACTGACAAAGACACCTGAAAATTTACTTAATACTTGGGAAAGAAAAATTCTTAGGAAAATCTATGGTGCCATACAGGATGGAACAGGGTTGAGGACACACACTAACCATGAGATTTATCAATTGTATGAAGACCCACCAATAGTGACAGAAATAAAAAAGAACAGACTACGTTGGGCAGGTCACCTTGAAAGAATGTCAGACAACAGAGGAGCGAAAATCGAATACAGGCAAAAACCAAAAGGCAGGTGACCCAAAGGCAGACCCCGAATGCGATGGATTGATGATGTAAAAGCAGATCTGAAGCAGCTTGGGGTTAGGGCGTGGAGACAAAAGGACCAGGAGAGATCTGAATGGAAGGATGTGTTGAAGCAGACCAGAGCCCTCCATGGGCTGTAGCGCCACTAGGATGGATGATGATTGATAAAGATATCTAATGATATAAAATTTAGGTTAACTAACAACATACTAGAAAATTTATACTGAAGTTTGTTCAAGTATTTTATAAGTGAAACATTTGGCACTTCATGAGGTTATAATGATGAGAACAATGAACAACTTTTCACCAGACTGATCAGAGTTAACAGATAATACCAGGTGAGACTCACTGTTTTACGGATGCCACATGCTGTTTTACTAAGGTACAGGTGAGAGTAGTGCAGCTCTAGATGTGAAATGAGGATTTCATAAAGTCTGTGGGAGTGTGAGGCCGGAGCCTGGTATAACTTGATCTGGAAACAAAAGAAACAAGGAATTCAATTTAAGAACACTCTACAGCTCATCACTTACACAAAAATACTTTACCTTCACCCATACCGTTTTTTTTTTTTAATGTTTGAATGAGAATGAAGAAAAAGAAGAAGAGAAACATAAGCAGGAGCCACTAATTGATATCAAAACATGTTTTAGAAGACTATAATAATTCTGGAATTACACTAATTGATATCAAAACATGTTTTAGAAGACTATAATAATTCTGGAATTAAACTTATCTATATAATTTATCTATTTAATACCTATCCAATTTAATTATTTAATCTGGCTATATGGTTATGTTAAACTACAACTTCATTTCATACATCAAAGCAGTTTATGTGTAACAAGGTTTAGATGTATAATTGTTTCATGGAAGTTACTGCAAAAATACTTATGAAGATTTTGTAATGAATAGAACTGATGATGTACCTTAAAGAGATCACAAATCTTTTCTACTGCAGTCTGTACATCTAACAAATGTCCTTCATCAAATGTTGCAAGTGTCTCTTCTTTCTTTTCCCCATCCGGCAATGCTCCCAGTAAGGGTTTCTTTAATATCTGGGAAGTGATTATTTTTAAGTGTACTTATTATTCAATGGAGAACAAAAAATAAAATTAAGATTAATAGACTAATGTATATATTCCTTCAAAAATATAATAGCAAATGGTCAAAAAATGACAAAAAAAAAGTGTATGTATTATATTCAAATATAAATAAACATTTATTTAACAGCTACTGTTCTTAGCATAAGCCTACCAAACAATTGTATAGGAACTCACGTTTTCAATTATCAACATAAGATCAAAAAACTCATTCATCTGGCAGTGCTCACAGAGACTTATCAACAGTTCCACTGCCTTACATCTAACCTCAGTGTCAGGGTCACTGCCAATGTGGATAAAATGAGGGATGACCACATACTCAATCAGCTCTTTCTGGACATCATAAAATTGAAACAAATCAAATAAGTAAAAACAAGGAAATTGTCAGTAAAACAGTTGTTGTTTTTTAACCCAAAATTGTTTTCAAACTAGTCAATTTCACTTCATATTTAAAAGTCTAAAATGTTCATTTGTATTTTTAACTCTGAGTATACAATTTTAAACTGTTAATATTGCAGCCTTATGCTTAGGTAAATCTAAAAAATGTAAGAATAGCAGTTCTAAAAACTGGAGCAATTAATTCAAGCTCCTACTACAGAAAGATTTTCTTTTAAAAGTTTCAGATGTTCCTTCAGAAAGGAAGATTTTATTAAGTCCTAGCCCAAAACCCCAGCAGAACAGCAAGGGGATGGCAGCAGAGAGGGTTCAAACTCAGGAAGAGATGACTGACATAAGCACATACCACTCAACCAGACAACATATAAGTAAATAAGAAGAACCTAGGTACTTGAATAATGAGAAATATTAAGTAGATAAAATGTAATAAATTTCATGTATAAAAACTGGACAACAGACTGACCTCAAGAATGTGTGTATTAACGCTGAGTACACAAGACAAAACATCCAAAGTTTTTTTCCTTATTTCTGTTCTGGTCTGACATCTGTATAATTAGGAATTTCTAAATTAAGTTCGACATTACAATATACAAATACATTTTGTAATATATTATAAGCTGTTTGTGATGTTAAAAGAATTAATTCAGCATGATGAATTTAAAATATGTAAATATTTAAATATATATTTTGCTTTAAAACCTAACATTCAATAGCATTTTTTTAATATTGTAAATTTGGAACACTTTCAAAATTTAAAAAAAAAAAAAAACATTTTTCTTTGTGCAATTTTCTAGAGCTTTGTTTATCTTATCTTCTTCTTATATAATACAGACGTTACTTCAAAAAAGAAGATGATTACGTCCTACGCGTCATGCATTTAGTCATGCATATTAACCAATGACTTAAATTCTGCCAAGTCACTGGTTTTTCTGGCTAGCTCAGGCAACCCATTCCATGCTCTAATAGCACTAGGGAAGAAGGAGTATTTGTACAAATTTGTCCTAGCATATGGGACGAGGAATGTGCCTTTATTTTTGTGTCTTTCAGAGTATTTTATTAAATTTTGTTTTTGTATTTGAAGATTATGGTTCAGTGTTTTATGTATAATTGCTACTTTACTTTTGAGTCTTCTGTCCTGAAGGCTTTCTAAATTTAGTGATTTTACTAATGGTGTTACCCTAGTCAAATGTGAATATTCGTTTGTTATGAATCTCACTGCTCTATTTTGTGTTTGTTCCAGCTTCTTAATGTTTTCCTGAGTTGAGGGGTCCCACACGGTGGATGCATATTCTATTATTGGCCTAACCAAGGTTAAATAACATTTTAGTTTTATGTTCTTATTTGATTTATAGAAATTTCTTTTAATAAACCCTAATGCTTTGTTGGATTTTTTTATAGTTTCATCAATATGTGGATTCCATGACAGTTTTTCATTTATTATAACACCTAGGTATTTTGAGTTTTTAGTCTGTGTTACTGGTTTGCCATGAATAAGATAAGTGGAATTAATTTGTTTTAGTTTTTTTGTTACTCTTAACAACTGACATTTTTCTGGGTGGAAAGACATGCTCCAATTTGATTCCCATTTCTGTAATTCATCTAATTCTCTTTGTAAAATATCTGTGTCTTGTTTTGTTTTTATTGTTCTATATATTATGCAATCGTCTGCAAATAATCTGACTTTTGTTCCTGAACTAATGCAATTTGGTAAATCATTTATGTAAATTAAAAATAGTAGTGGACCCAAAACTGTTCCTTGAGGTACACCTGAGTTTACTGTTATTGGTGTTGATTTAGAGCCATTTATTATTACAGTTTGTTCTCTCCCTATCAGAAAATCTTTAATCCACTGATGCAGTGGACCGTTAATGCCGAAATATTTTAATTTTTTAAGCAAACTATGGTGGTGAACTTTGTCAAAAGCCTTGGAAAAATCTAGTAAGATAGCATCTATTTGTTCACTATTATCTAAACCTTTTGAAAAATCATCAATTAGTCCTATTAGTTGTGTTTCACATGATCTATATTTCCTAAAGCCATGTTGGTATTGGGTGAGGACATTATGTTTGTCTAAGTGGTTTATGATATTGCTACATATTATGTGTTCTAGTATTTTACATGTGATGCTGGTAAGTGATACTGGTCTGTAGTTTCCTGGATCAGATTTTTCTCCTTTTTTAAATAGGGGGGTGACATTAGCTTCTTTCCAGTCCTTTGGTACTCTGCCCTGGTTAAGCGATGCTTGAAAGAGTATTTTGAACACTGGGGCTAGCTCATTGCTTAGTTCTTTGAGTAATCTAGCTGGAATACCATCAGGTCCAGACGCTTTATTTGGTTTGGTGTTGGCTAATAGTTTTTTAATTCCATTTTCTTGTACTACTAAATCTTCTATGTTGTCTACTTGGTTCAAATTAAGAAATATGTCTTTGTCTCCTGGGGCTGAGAATGCTGATGCAAAGTATTTGTTTAGGATGTTTGCTTTAGTTTCATTATCATTATGTATTATGTTATGTTCATCTTTTAATGGCGCTATGCCTGTTGTTTCCATCACACAAGTTATGATTTAGGTATAAAAATAGCCACATTAGTTTCTTTTTTTTTTAAAACAAAATTGTCACAATTCAGATGTAAAATCTAATTTGCTCTAAGTCAAAATGCAAGACAGTAAATTCTATAAGACTTCTATACATCAATGAACATCTTTGTCCTATAAAAGAATGAATGGAATGATAGAAAAACCTACTTGAAATATTTCTCCATCAGACTATGAAGAGTTTCTATCTCTATCCAGTTCTCTTTCTTTGGTTGAATAAATTGATTGTGGTAATAGTCTATTAGGCCACACACTGAGCTTGTCTGTACAAATATGAATTCATTTTACTAACAAAAAAGGATTCTCAAAAGTTTTTTGATACATATTTTAAAATTATTATTATTTTTTTAACATTGGCTTAGCCTTGAAAGTTTATCCACTAGGGTCTTCCATCCACATTTTTTTGGCTAGATGCTGGATAAAATAGGATTATTTTGTGACCAGTTTTTAAGTCATTAGGATTTTATAAAGCTCAGACTCATATGAAGTCTTTTTCCATATGGCTGTCCAATTTGAATCCATGGCATAGATCTATATTTCATTTTAACTATGAAAACAATGTACAAATTATTACAGAAAATTTCCTACCAAATTCACTTAAATGATAAAACAAAATGTGTAAATTCAGACAACTCACTGGTCGGCTGTTTGCACATTGTTCAACAATTTTAAATAGCCGGTCAGCTGGGCCAAAAAACTGTCTACTGCTGTTCAGTGTTTCTATGGTTGTAATGACTTGGTGAGTCTCAGTGGCCACTTTCTTTTCAAAGCCACATCTCTAAACATGTAAAATAGAAGAGAAATTCTCAAATTAATAATTTGTTTTGGTTGTGATATCACAATAAAACTTGTAAAGATTATTTTAGAAATTAAATGCTTAAACAGACATTGAAAAAAAAAATGGTTTAAAACTAAAATTTGGGAGGCTGTTGAATAAAGTCTGCCTGGCCATATATATATCTATATATGACACTGGTTAGATTAATATATTGGGATGTAAAATTCTTGTGATCTTGCATGTAATACATTTTGTTAAGATAAGTTTTGTTTAACTCATAAAGGTTTTTTTTCCCACTAGCTTAAAAAAATAGCCTAACTTTATTAATAATAAAAGCACTTACATCTATTTGATTGAGCAATGTCTGTACAATGTCAAGGACAATCTCCCAGGTAATGTAGTTGAGATCTTTGCCATACTTGTGGACCAAACGCTGAATATTTAGCACAACTTCATAGGCCACTATGCTGTTCTCATGGGTCATGGCCTACACATTTATGAAAAAAAAAAGCAACTTCAACATAGGAAGTATGTCATAACCCTGTATTTATCTGACAATTAGAATGTTTTAAAACTGCATTCTTTTCATATACTAGTAGCAGATGCCCAGATCCCTTACACCTAATCAATTCTGAGGAAAACTGTGGAATTCTTCAAAGTGCATTTTTAAATTATCTACTTCCAGGGAATAGTCTTTCATGTTCATAGTTCCAATAATGACAAGGAAAAAAGAAGTATTATAATGTAAAGGTATATGCTTAACCTATACCAAATAAATGAAATTTAAAAAAATACTTTCTTTAAATCTAAAAATGTACATGAACAAAAAAAAGTATTTAAATTTTATTAAGTTAAATGTTCATCAAAACCTTACTAATATATTTTATAACATGTGAAATTGTTAATATCAAATATTTAGCCTTGTGTTGAGTTTTTTTTAATGAAATTATCATCACTTAAATAAATAAATAAAAGTAAGAATTAGAGAAGAGAAAAAAAATGTATTTCAAAAATGTATTAGTCCTTTTACTTACTACACCAAACAAAACTTCAACCAAACTAAACTTAATAAAGCAAAAAAAGGCATCTTTTCCAAACAAAGAATTGAATAATAAAGCCTTTATGTATCAAATAAATACTGGGGAAGGAGCTTTTTACAAAAATAAATATAAATTAATTTTTTTTGTATACTCCAGTGATAATACAACTGCTTTGGTGGAAAAGTTGTTTTAAATTTATTCATTTAATGTAAAAAAAAATGTACATACTTTTAACTCACTACATACTTTGAAACGCTATAACTACCAGACGAACAAAAAAAAAAAAGACATCCATAAAAGCCCAGTGCTATGAATCCGACAGTAACTAAAGAGCTCAACCTAGTTAACATATAGAACAACAAGACTGAGTCTGGTACCTGCAGGAAGGAGGGTAACACAGAAGTAAATGTGTGCTTCAAGGTTGTGACTCTTCTTGAGCCCCACAGTGCCATCCCAGTGAAGAAAATGGCTCCTCTCAACAATAAAACATCTACAGGCTGACTCCTGCATAAACATAAATACAACTTTTTAATACAACTTTGCTTGTGTTTTGTTGTTGGTTAGACCTGCTGGCATGAGCTGTGAAGGGCCTGACTGCCAAGTGATTGTTTGATTTTTAGAAGATTTTACTTATGAAAACAAAAGTACACCCAATTCTTTTGATACCATAATGTGGCAAACTTTAAGATGGTAGGCTCTTGTTCTGCCTACATATTCTCCTCCAAACCATCATTCATAAAAGCACATGAACTCTACTTATAAATATCTAGCCAAAACTTTCCAAATTAAGCAATACATAACTATATGGAAAAAAATGTTTGGTAGAAAGTTTGATTAAACTTAGCATAATGCTCAGAGAAATATGAATATAAAGTAAAAATAAATATAAAACAGAAGCAAAAGTTTTTTATGAGAAATAATGATTTCAGAATTTGTTTATTTGTTTCTTTATTGAGTGAGATGAATAAAACAAAAACTAAAAAACTATGAATACAAATTAAGACACTGCACAATCACACAAAACTTTATATGAAATGCCAGACGTTCAAAAAAAGACAACAAATGTGTGAGGATAGACTTTAAAAATACTTAGAATGTTATTTAATTCTCAACATACTTGTTTTGTAAGATGGAACACATGGTACATATAGCACTGTGACCCAGGTATGTGCCTAGAAGTTTTTTCATCAGCTGAAATACAAGGAGTCCTTTTGGAATTACCAAAATAAATAAATAGATTCATTCAAATATAGTATATATCTACTGCTGAATTGTTGTTTCTTTCCCACTTTGTTTATGAAAAGTTTGTTGATAAGTAATTTCTATAATTTTATTGTCATTTCCCTATATGTGACAGAGGTTCTGCCAAAAATTCGGATTGGAAATCCATTTTGATCTCAGACTTTAACTCCAGAAGTATAGTCAGATTTGTTGGAAGAAGCAGATACGTGAGGCTGTTCAAGCAACCAACATGTATATTTAGGCATTCACAAACTGTTGCTTACTCAGCATTAGCAGTACTGATCTTTAGTTAAGGAATATGTGTTTAAGAGTCAGAGAAAGAGAGAGGAATAAAAATAGTATAAGACTCAACTCAGATATTTTAGAATACTCCTATCACATTAATAAAATGATTAATACTATTAGAATTTACATAATAAGATTATTTAAAGATGAGAAAAGAACATGCCCAATAATTCAAGAAACTATCTAGATATGGTTACAGGACAAAAAAACTTTAGATCTCTAGCTAGTGGACAAAAAGAAAGTATATAAAGTACAGAAATTAAATTAAAATAAAAAAATTGTATGTGCTATACATTTAAAAAAAAAAAAGATAAACATAGAGCTGGAAAAAAAATGTTTAATTGTTTCTGGCAACTTACTTCCCAGGACTTTTCACTGTACTCTTTTTTGTCGACGGTATGACACAGAGCTGCAACAAAATGATAAAGGGAGTTGGAAGGCAGGTAACTATAGCAGACAACAGCATCCAACACCTGCAGACATTTCTATGGAAACAGAAATTATACAAATATTATTATAAATATTTATGTAAAACTTGCAATTTTATCATTAAAGCTATCAGTCCAGGCCAAAAACAACAATAGAACGTAACAGTTTATTTAACTGTAATTTACAACTATTGTACATGTTAAAAACCATAGGTAGTTCTTTGAGAAAATAGTCAATGTACTCACAGTGAGTTCCTCTTCTGATCGTGTTCTGTTGGGGATCATACAGGTTTGTCTGGAGAAAACATTTGCATTACAATAATCAAAACACAGCATAGAATTTCTAAAAATTGTTGCAGTACTACAATGCAAAATTTAAGTAGAATAGTTTTTCCAGTAAATTTTGCTTTAATGTGTTCAACAACTTGTGTAAACTTTAAAATAAAAAAAAATAGGATTCTATGATACCCTAATATATGTGTTCAAAACAACTTTAAAAGTTTTGAAAAGAATTACTTCTTGAGACAAATGCAAAAATTACAAGAGACCAACATAATGAAATTCTTTGACAGACAAACAGCATTAGAAGATGTTAGAAAAGAGAAGATGGTTGGACTACATACAAATTTTGAATGACTATAACAGAAGACACTAAGTTAGCACTGTTTATGTAGCATTTCAAAAGAAATGTTTAGTTCATCCATATAGAGAAATCAATCAATCCAAGAGAAAATATCCCCTACATTAACTATTATTAGACTTAAAAAAAACTTTATTAAAAACATATTCTTGAGCTGACATTTAAAAAAAAAAAAGGATGCAAACTTTGTACTTACTGTACCAGCCCCGACATAACATCTTCATCCAAATAAGCAGCATTATATTTGATGACATTTAAAATAATAGGCAGAAAAGATGCAACATATCCTGCAGAGACAACGTCTGGCATCCAGTCTAATAAGAATGAGCCTGAAAGATAATTGAGTGATTGGTGTAAGATAAAAAGATCTTGAGGGACGAACTTGCTAATTAATAAATAGTATGACTTTAGAAATATTTATATTTAACTTAATAGAATTATGCTGAATAGCTTACCAACTTTATCTTCAAAGTAAAGAAGGTTTTTTCCTTGTTCACTGAGAGTTTTGAAAAGTTCCAGTCTGATGGAAAAAAAAAGAAAACTTGACAGGTAGAAGTTGGGTTTAATTGGGTATTTCCTTAGTGACATTAAAAAGTTAGAATGGAAATAGGTTAGAGACATACAGATGAAAAGGAGAGACCACTTGTAGTAACTTAATGACGTGGACTATGCTCCTTTTTCTGTAATAAAGTTTTGTGTTCTTAAAGGCCGGATTAATTTATTTTATACTATGGGTTCTGTTGGTGTGTTGCACTGAAAAACTTGCAACTACAAGCAATATCATTTCAAGTAAACAGACTCACAACTTGCTCAACAACAACACATCCACTCAACTACCAGATACCAACCACCAAAACTATCAAAATGTTCTTTTCTATACTACTAATGTCCTCCTGCACAATAAATATTATAACTTTCTAAGATTACATTTTAATAGACTGTGTATGAATGTGATTTAAAAAAAACCCAACCTGTTGTAGATATCTGATGCATCAGTCAGGCTTTGAATCACGCTAAAGAAATGTGCTCTTAGAATACTCATATACTGAAGCTTTAAAGAAAAAAAGAGAAAAATTACAATGAATCATAACAATTGTTATACAACATTAAATTACATTAAACTTATTGTTTTAACTTATTATTTTATTTATTTTATAATATATGATGGTCTAGAAGTGATTCAAGTTATAATCTTTTCTTAGAAGATAATTTTCAAGTTGATGCAAACAAATCTTAAACCAACTGATTATATCAAGGGTTAAGCAACATTAAAGACTGACACAGAAACAGCTTCTGGGAACAATGAAACTAAATTATTGGAAATTGTTCCTTTTCAATTAAAAAAGCATACATTCTAAAGCAATGAAAAAAAAAATATATTATTCTAATTTTTATATTTAAAAAAATCAATCCATAAAAAAAGCCTTTAATCACACTGTTACATTAATTTGCTTTTAAAATTTAAAACAAAATTATTGTCATAGATTATTTGTTATCTCTAGCAGTTCTAAAGTTTCTTACTTGACCCTCCAGGAGGCACTGCAAGAAGTATAGAGCCAGCTGTCTGTTATCTGGATCATTACTGGTGTGCAGAAGATCCCTAATTTGCAACCACATGGCCTCAACAGCATTCTGTTAAGTTACAATATGTCACAAATGCATTTTATTACATTAATTTCATGGGTCAATACTAGATCATCTGTTTCATAGCTGTTTAACTATTGGGTGCTCAAGTGTTTGGCTTTTTTAAATATTCAAATGCACTGCAATCACTGTTAGTGTTGTCCTATTAATATCTTTTACTTTCTTTTGTTTAATTTTATTAAATTTATATGAAAACTAAAAAAAATGTGTTGTTTTCTTCTGCATATTATGCACCATTCCCACTTGAGAGAAAGAAAATAAACCAACACTGGAATTCTAAATGTGCTCCGTAGGATTTTTCACTATACATGCTATGAATGCTAATTATTTGTTTAAATAGCATATTTCCTTAAACAAGCATATATTTTTTTAATAAAGTGCCCAAAAACTAATTAACAAAATTTTGCTCATAACAATATTTAAATTTTGTCTAGAACCAGCACTTGTATTTTTAGAAGCAATGGTCCAAATCATAGAATTATGGAATACATATGTATATATCCTAGAAAACAGACAACATGCAAACTTACATCTTCAAGCTGTTTATGTTTGACTACCTCACAAAGTTCCTTGATGGTACGAATTCTATTATTGGCTGGACTTTCTGGTCCTATTTCCTAAGAAAAAATATATATATTTTTTTTTTTGCAATTAAAAACATTTACATATATGCAAGCAATCAAATGATGAAGAAGAGCAATAATGTTTACATGCATAAGCTTTATTAATTAAATAAAGTTTATGTTTAAATATCATGTATTGTAACTATTTTATGAATATGTATTTTGCGCATTGCTGAGGTAAGTAAAGATTACCTCTTTCAGATCTTGCAATCTATGTGGTAAATGATGCAAAGTTCCTCTGTTTCTGTGGCTGATTAACTAGGACCTGCACAATTACCAACTGCATTTACTTTTCCCAATTTCAGATACCCATCAGCGTTAGGTGGACTAAGGGGTATCCTAAAAATCCCAGTCCTCACCGAGATTCAAACTCAAGAACCCTTGATTCGTAAGCATAGTGCTTTACAAATCAGCAATCATGCCCCGCTGATATAAGGTTTTGGTTGAAGCTTTATCAAAAAAGCTAATCATAAACAAAAAATTAATCAAAAAGAGTTCCTAACTATCCTAATCATTTGAAATATTTAGGTGGCCATAAAAAGTATGCATATAAAAATAAAAATGAATAGTTTCAAACCTTGAGAATTTCAGGTGTGAAAATAATTTCCTTTGTAATTGTTTTGGACACATTATGAGGTGCTGAAGTCCTTTTAAAGAAAAATTTTTGCATCTTCTCTTTAAAATTTTCTTCACCTTTGTGTGTCTGCTTTCCTATTCCTGACATTGATCTTGATTTAAATAACTGAAATATACATAATATTTTGAATTATAACTTTGAGATGTGAAAATCTTATTGAAATCTGTGCACTTTTTACCTGGACAATAAAGTAATGTTGAAATACAAAGTAATTGCAAAGAACCAAAACCATTATTTTGCAGTAAATATAGCAGTATCATTGTGTAACCTTAAAACTTTAAGTCTTAGAAAATGGAAACAACAGCACCATTAAAAGGTGAAGATAACTTAACAAATAGTGATAATGAAACTAAAGCAAACATCCTAAATTAATACTTTGCATCAGCCTCCTCATCCCCAGGAGACAAAGACATGTTACTTGGTCAACGCCACTCGATCAGAAAGCATGAAAAGGACCAGGATGCCTGTGTGTAGTCGTTTTATATAATTACTAATGTATTAACTTATTTAATTTATAAATTACATGATTTGTACATACCCTAACATAAAGTATTAAATAGTGCAACCATAATTTGTTTTTTTGTTGTTATTTAATTAATATTCTGGACTGCAGAGGTAGGAAACTCAGTTAATTATATCACCCCTAGCTAAACCCAACTTGTCAGTGTGGAGCAGTTAGCAGAGAGAGCCTGGATAGTTAGAATCATTACAATAAAAGTTAAAAGACAGATCTACTGTAGATCTCAATTAATCTATTATTCTTTTATAATGATAATAAAATCATCCATATAAATCATATTCATAATATAATAATGACAATTAAAAATCCATATGAACTTTTAATTAAAAATTTTTTTTACAGTAACAGTTCAGTAATTACACTTACACTTGCAATGAAAAACAAAACACATGATTAAATCATAAATGATTTTTAAATGTCAAAAAAGAAGATCTGGGCATAAAATTAAATGGCTAAAATGGGGTTCTGAGTTCTGCGGCACATGTTTTTCCTCACAATTTGAATTTAATTCCAGACTTTAGACTAAACTTGACTTGGATCAGACTTAGAAACTTAGATCATTGTGTTAGAATGAGATTTACAATCTACATCTAATTACCTAGTGATCTACTCACTAGTCTAGACTCTAGATCAGGCTAGTAGATGTAGATCGGCTTCTGTGTGTCTGACACTTCTCAGGACTTCTGATCTATCAGTATCAGTACTTACTGTCGTTCACTTGTTGGGGCACTTCTTTTTATATCTAGATCTATATCATAATAAATATAGACTCTAGGCAGTCAAGGTCTAAAATATAGTAATTAGATCTATATAAATTAGATCTAGTCCAGAGTCTCTAGATTCTAATTTCTAAATCTAGAAGTAGATTAGATCTAGATTGAGTGTAAAGAGTCCAGATATCTGTTTTGCTTAGGTATAGATCTAGAGTACTCTTCAGTGCAGGAGGTTTACTGAAGATACATATTTGTACCGTGGCCTAACCTAGATAAATTACTTGACAAGATCATGTTATAATTAGATCTAGATCAGTGATTCCCAAAAGTGGCCAAAAATTCATAATCCTATATAGATTCATTGGGGTCAACGACGACTTCAAAAGAGGTCAACATAACTCAGTAGCGGCCTTAGGGGGTGGCAAGTGGGGCAACCTCCCTGCGCCTGAAGGGGGCCCCGCGATCGGAGATTTTATTGTCACCAACTTCGAAAACAAAATCAGTTGTCATAAACTAGGACTAGTTACTCAATATTTTCCCAGTTTCTTTTATGATACTAATTAAATTACCATTTAAGCTCTTAAGGTACATATTCAGTTTCGAAATACCGTTCAGTTTCGGTAAAGACAGCATCTAATGAACTGCCGATTCTAAGAGGCTATCATCGTTCATGGTTTAACACTTCACAATAAAAACACGTAGGTAGCTTTCAATCCAAATAGTATATTTCGTATTTAAACATTGACGTCCAAACGGATTTTATTAGGAAAATGCGCAGTGATAAAGTTACAACTTCTATTTGAATTATGAAAATTGAATATGAAAGAGCCATTTATAACATTTGTAGTAGCATAAATGCAACTTTTGAAAATTGATTTTAAAAAAATGAGCATATATTAATTTAAAAAAAATAGTGTTTTCTTGACTTTCGCTGGTGATACGTTCCAAGACCGCACGTGAAAGTCAGATTTTCGTGGTATTTAATTTTATATACGTACAATATTTTCGAATATGAACATAGTCACAGGACATCCCCAAACACTTAAGACCTCTAGAAAACCATTTCCTTTTTCAATAATAACTTTTCAATGCTGTTCCTTTTAAAAACTCATTAAATGTTCAGTAATTTTTAAAAGTGTTATATATATATATATATATATATATATACATATTAGGGATGCACCGGATAGTCCCACCGGCTTCTGGCGAATATCCGGCATTTTTTACTATCCGGTGCTATTCGGCTCCGGTCGGATATCACTACCGGATAGTAAAAAAATACACCTATTTAATATGCATAAAGTGGACCTCGTTCCATTACTGTCTGTTATAGAATGTATTAATGTTTACATGAAAACAAAATAATGTGCTTAAAAATAGAGCCATTATGAATATGCACCAAACATCAAATAGAAATGAAACTTTACATCATAAATGCGCTTTACATACAGAGATGCAATGGCTGGCACTTTTTTCAATTTGTCTTGACCTTTGAGTAAGTTAGTTAACATGTTAAAATGTTACATTCCTTGACTACGTAATGCTGACCAGACGTCTGTCTAGCTGTGCGGGTATATGTCCAGAGGTAGAGATGAACAACTCCCACCCCCTTTTATTTGTTTAGTCCATCACATTGAGTTTTTTATAGGCAGGTAACCACAAGTTAAATACGATGGACGTAGTTTTAATGTCAGTGTATAGACACTCTCTAGTGGTCACACCTTTCGAGGGAACTGAGTTTGTTTACTTAGTAGTTAATCTTTATTTGGGGAGGGGGGCTGGACTACAAGAGCCACACCTCTAAGATAACCAGGTATATTTCTAGATGAACAACTCCCTCCCCCTTTTATTTGTTTAGCCCATCACATTGAATTCATTGATTGACAGGTTAGATACGATGGACGTAAGCACTCTCTAGAGGTCACACGAGGAACTGTGTTTGTTATTGGGGGGGTGGGACTAGACTTTACATTATAAATTCGTATTACATACGTAGCAGCGATGTCTAGCACACTGGCTTGTCTTGAACTTTGAGTGGTCTAGTAAACATGTCATATTCCTTAACTACGTCACGCTGATAATCTGTCTAGATGTGCGGGTATATCTCCAGAGGTAGAGATGAGCTACTCCCACCTCCTTTTGTTTGTTTAGTCCATAACATTGAGTTCACAGATAGGCAGCTGACCACATTAAGCCAGATGTCAACGTGTTGACACTTCTTGAGGTCACATCTTATGAGGGAACTGAGTTTGTTTACTTGGAGTAGAATTTTTATTAGGGGCGGGACTACAAGCCAAATCTCTATAAGGTTAATTTGGTATGAGTTTGTTTATTATGAGATAGGTTGTCAATCAAGGGTCTGGACCACAAACCACACCTTTTATACTATTGGACGGGTAATAAGTTTGTTTACTTTGAGTTGAGTCTCAATTATTAGTCAGGACTACAAGCCAAACAGACACTGACCAAGGGTATCTTTAAAGGGAGGGCTCAAGAGACTCAACACCCCCAACTTCTTATTTGTTTAATCCATGACAATGTATTGATAGAGAATATAGACATTGACCATTCTTAAGCCAGAATGGATTAACGCAAATTGTTAAGACATATTGACACTGTCTAGAGGTCACTAGATGATGACACTAAGTTTTGTTTACTTGGAAAGAAATGTCAATTAGAGCACTGAACTACAGGACATACCCCTACAAGTATTTTGTTACACAAGCCACGGGTATAAAAGTGGCTTGCAAGGGCATTTAGTAAATTGAAAAGTAATAATAATGGCTGATAAAAAGTCATCACTTATATGGCGTTACTTTAATGTCTGAAGCTAAAAGCATCGCTTTCTCAACGGACACTTGGACAGCTGATAATACCACCGAATCATATTTTGGTTTAACTGCCCATTGGTTGAATGAGTCATTTGACCGAAGCAGCTATGTTTTGCATTGTACAAAATTTAATGGCCAGCATACGGCTGCAAATTTGCTGTCAGCATTTGAAACATCGCTTGAAAATTGGAACATATATCGAGAAAACTGTCAGAAGCGGTTTGTGGCCTTTAAAACACGAGCCTAATGACAAGTTGATGGTGTAAAATACATGAACACAAACATCTACCCACTATACAACTTAGATTGTACTAAGGCTAAGAGAGATTTACGCTATAAAACCAAGATTGAACTTATCCTTTGAAAGATTTACATTAGTTACATATAAGTTTATATATTCTGCATGAGTTATCCCACATTCTATTTTACAATTAGCGGCCTCATATATACGCACACACCATCTCATGTTACAAAGATTAGTTTATGATAAGCATATCTGTAAAAAAAAATGCTGTTGATTTTAATTGATCAATCAGTGATAGAGTTTAAAGTAAGAAAGTAATAACAAAATAATATGAATATAGGTATGTTATATAGAAGATTTGCAAAAACTTCAGTAAAACGAGCTGTTTGAGTCATGTAGGTATTCGGCTCCGGATATCAAAAAGTACTATCCGGTGCACCCCTAATACATATACATATATACGTTTACTTTTTTTAAAGAGAAAAAATCTATTTAGTATGCTTATAAGCTAAACATAATTTAAAACAACAATTAATAAGTAGTTTTACATATTTATTAATGTGTGAACTGCAGAGCTCCACAACTATAGAACATCTTAACTAAAGGAAAATTATTATTATTATTATTTTTTTACGGAAATGTTTTTTTTTTCTTTGAGGATTTGAATAAGAGATTGACCCTTTACAAAACAATTAGATTTTCATTATGACATCAGTTAGGACTGGTTCACATGTAACTTCCCATTCATTCTTACCAATCCTTTGTTCTGCTGGACCGCTGGGGCACCACACAAGATCTGTCAACCTTCCTGTCATTTGTCTATGATAGAATTTCATTCTGATGATCTTTCTAAAAATATTGAAAACTGCCTTTTTACCTGGCTGGTTGGACCACTTCGGGGGCTGATTTTGAGTTTGTGTTTCCACACAAACTGTCTTTGTAACCTTTTTTATTTATTTTATAGTTTGTTCACAGAAGTTTCTTGCTTGGTCATAATTTTCCAAAATCCTTATTATAATATCTTTGCTTCCAATATTGGAAACTTTTGTTCGAAATGAATAGAAAAAGATTTTCAATATACGTTCATACAGATTTAGAAGTGTTTCGATTCAAAAGATGAACTACCGTTAAGGCTCATTACGTTTCAATGAGTAGGACCTAGTCCAGAATGGAAGACTTCTGAAAAGGTTTAAATTTGAGAAGGTAAAAGATAGCCGCCTTGATCATGATTGGGCCTAAAAGTTAATTTCTCAAATCACATATTTGGGAGAGCTTTAATCCTCTAAACATCAATAGTGTTGCCACTTGAAGAAAATGTGTATGGGTTTTTTAGAGGGAGGAGCCCTAAAATAATATTTTAAAAAAGCACTATATTCTTCTTTGTAATTGTCCTAAGAGGTAAAGACTTTTCTGAGAGGATCCAAGTAGATGAAATTTGTTACATCCTAATAATCGATGGCTTGAATCCATAGACGTTTGGGCTAGAGACGAGGCCGAGCACGCCGGGAAAATTCCCCCCCCCCCCCCCATTCCTTTTCCATACCACATCAGCAATGCAGGTATATCCTCCATAAAACGATTCCTTGAGGAATGGTGTGTGGAAAGTAACATACATCTAGTTGTTGGGGGCTCTTTCCCATCCCCGGCCGTGCAATGGACTAGGTCCTATTATGCACCCCCAACTGGGGTTTCTGTTTTGCATCTCTATTGGCCTATATTTCTCTTTAAGACCGTTCCCACCTGGGCGAGGACGACATGGCCTAAATTCTGCCGATGTGCCAAAAATAAAATAAAAAAATATCCACCAGTGCGCAACGTTGAGGTTAAAATGCATTGCCCGGGAAGAAAGACAGGTCAAGAATGTAGGCCTACATTATGTAAATATGCCTGAGCCTGATCATAAATGGCAATAAGACGGTACCTTCAGGCTGACGAAAATTTCAAGGTCAATTGCACAGTAAGCGCTTCTGCTAAAATGTAATGCACTATAAAACTGTGTGAATGTCAGGATGTTTTAATCAGTAAAAAGCGTGCCTATTTGTCACAATGTTTGGAGGCATCTCTTTTGGTCAACCACCAATTAGAGGATAATTTAGTCACATGCGTTGATTGAAAACTTATACTTGTATCAAACAATTCCATCACACCGGCACCACTGTCGTCCCACACACGTGAATATAATTTGTTGGAGGGAAGTAAGATAGGACAAAGTCTTGTGCCCTCGATGTAACAGATAGCAAATAAATCTTACCAATAAAATGTGTTTCACTTTTTCAAATACACATATAATTTCTACGAACTGTTTCTTGGACTAGAGATAGGGCACGAGATCTAGGTAACACAGAATTAAATGAGCTACCTACAACTGGCTACAAGTAGTCCAATTGATAATTTACAACCGGTATTTGTAACAATATATTTTTTCACATCACAGTCTATGTAAGAATTTATAGGCCTGGGAAGCATTCTTATTTCATCCGTAATCTGCCAACATTGTTATTTTAATGGTAAAACAAAAGCACACAGAAATAATAGCCTGAACTATACATTATAGTGAAGTACCATTTAGTTAAGTTTTTGAAATTAATGCTTTTGACACTACAATTAGTCTTTACTATTTCTATAACAGACAAAGTCAACGATGCTTATTTTCCTTAAGTTTGTTATTGCATTTATCAATGAATTAATTCATTGTAGATGTGACTATTTCACAAGATGGTCTTTTTTTTTTTTTTTTCAACAATGCAATTTAAAAAAAAAACAATATTTTTATATACTTATTCATGTGTGATAATATTTTTTAACTACCGTATTTATTTATGTGTGACAATATTTTTTTAAAACTATTTTTTTTGTGACTTTTTTTACTACTTATTCAAGCGTGACAATAAAAAGACTACATTCACTACAACCAGAAACCAAGTTAACTAAGGCACAATTCATTGATACGGATGTCAACTAATCTAAGCAAAAAAGCCTTGGAAGTCAATGGGTCATCATGATTGAGCTTCTCTTTGATATATAGGTAATCTTATCTTATTATTAAATACAGACGTTTCTCAAAAAAGACGATAACGTCCAAAGCGTCGTCCAAAGCGTCATGCGTATTAACCAATGACCTAAATTCTGCCAAGTCACTGGTTTTCCTGGCAGGCAACCCATTCCATGCTCTATTAGCGCTAGGGAAGAAGGAGCATTTATACAAATTTGTCCTAGCATATGGAATGTTCCTTTACCTTTGTGTCTGAGTAAATTAAAACAACAATCCATTACATGCAATAAGGGCTTTTACATCTTCGTTATTTAAAAAGGAGCACTTGAATTTTTCAAGTGGTCACTCCAATGGATCTTGATGATGATGAGCATAAAGTAAATAATAAACAAAAATAATAAGAAAACTTCACAGTTTTTACCATTCACATTGACTAACTTAACTTCCCAAAACAAAACAAAAGGAGACATTTCACCTGCTGATACAATTCTTTGATTTTGTTTTAAACATTTTATTAATGTTCAAGGTCTGCACCAAAATACAAAAACTAGAAAACCAATGCTTGAAATAAATAAATTAGAATATTAAAAAATCATCTAAATATTGGTAGCCTAAGACTATCTTAAATTGGTGAAGAAAACATTTGTAAGTATATTTAATTATTTTAGCAAACAAAGGATTTGCAGCCAAGAAAATTTAAATAACAATGAACATCTTAGTAATTATACTAATATATTAATTATATTATCAAAATGAGAAAAACCTTTCTTTAATATAAACCTATATATTTTTGAAAAAAAAAAAAAAAAAAAAAAAAAAATGGAGACAAAAAGGTCCTGAGCAATATAGATTTATGTAATAATAAAAATGAAGGAAAAAAATCCACTCATACGCAAGGAAATGTTTCAAATCTAAGAACCCAACAAAACAATCTGTTTTTAACTATGAAATTTTTTGTTCTCAATGTGTATTCAGAAAGACTGCTTGTGTGTAACTAGACTATACATATCAGATAAATTATCACTCCCAACTGTAACTTGTGAACATACTGAACAAATAATTGTCTTTAGATCATTACAATGCTTTCTCTATATTAACAAAAACAGCAAGAGGGTAAGTCCAGAGCTCTATTGGACTGTTAAGCATCAAATCTCTGAAACATTAAAGCTCAGCAGTAGTTCCTAGTATAACAGAAAGTTAAATTTTTGATTCTTCTAAATATGATGTGAAAATCTTGCTCTAGTAACTTAGCTAAAGTATGTTTGAACAAAAAATGCATCAATAATGTTTCAGTGTACATTGCCTACAAGAAATTATTTCATTTGATAGCATTTATCCCTTGCTTTTATAAAAAAAATTAATCAAATTTTTTTTTAGTTTATTGTACAATTCAATTATTGCAGCAATATAATGAGTGACCATCACATTAAATTAATCAGCTTCTGAGGGTGACCAAGACTCATCTTCGCTAGAGTCTTCCTCTGTATACTTGTTGAGTAAATATGCAGCAGTAGGGGGAACTTTTACATTGGGAATAACATCGTCATCCAAAGGAACCAGTTTGTCCTGTAATTTTACTGAGCTTCTCGTCTGAACCCTAGTGGAACTTCTAGTGCTTCTTGTGTGTGGTGTCCTAGTGGTGCTTCTTAACTCTCTTGCAGTGTTATTATCAGACAGTCCAGAGGTACTTCCACTATACGTGGCAGTATTATTGGTTGACTGAGACACAGTGACCTTTGTCTTGGCATCATCTTCTGCTTCAACTTGCTTGTTGGTGGCTTTTGTCTTAACAGAGCTGGATGACCCTGAGTCAGTATGAATAATACTATAATGTGGTTTTTGGTGTTTTTCTTCTCCCCCAGGTCCAAAATATACTTTATGATGAAAAAGAATATGGCTTCTGCCTGCTGCACCCCCAGAACTAGATGGTAGATCACTACCTTGAGCTCCTGGTGATTCTTCTTCAACACCTGCCCCAAATGGCTCAGACTTGCTATGAGAATTATGACGCTTGCCTGTTCCTTTTTTCTTTGTAGCACTGGACACCCCAGCTTCATGAGAAGCAACAGAATTTTTTGATGTCTGGCTCCTTAGGGAGTTCAGTTTAGCAACTGGCAAGGCAGACGATGTAGAGGGGCCTTCTTCACTGGCTGATGAAGGTTTGGCCCGTTTAAATACTAAAAGATTATCATAATCCTGAGACCTCTTGTTGTTACCATTGACACTGGTGGCTATACTTTGGGATGCAGCATCTACCTCAGCTAATGAATTATCACCAGGGAGGCTCTGTGTGGTTTCATTTTCTATATTTCCTCCAGTGCTACTCAGAAACTCAAGACTGGGTTCTTCCAAAGACTGATCACTGTCATGACCACTGGTGCTCAAATGTTCCAACACTTCAGAATTGAGGCTCTGTATATCCAAATCTGACCAGTCATCTGAAGTAGTAGACCAGTGAAATGTTGATGATATGCTGGATAGTTCACTGGATGAAGAACTCAGTGCAGGAGAGATTTCATGATGTAGTACTGACATCTTGGTTTTCATTTCATCAATAGTTTTCTGCATATTTGCCTTATCTTCTTTTAGCTCTGTGAAAACATACAATATAAATTAGATTTGTGTTAAACACATGAAAGGGTGCCTTAAAATTATTCACTTTTTATATCTGTGAATAAAAAAACAAAAAAGTGAATTGAAAAAAATAAGTGAATGCAGTTTATCTCTGTAACACTAATTTTTCATGTTAGCGTAATTATCTTTTGAGAATCTCAAAATAATAACCTCATGATAGACTTCATATGTTCTTACAAAAAATGAAATTTGCAAAAAAGCATTTTAGTCTATCTTATCTTATAAAATACAGACATTACTTCAAAAAAGATGATTACATCCTACGCGTCATGCATCTAGTCACACATGTTAACCAATCACTGCCTAGTCACTAGTTTTCCTGGCTGACTCATAAGCAACCTAAAATATTGCATGCTCTAATAGCACTAGGGAAGAAGGAACATTTGTACAAATTTGTCCTCGCATATGAAATGAGGAATGTGCTTTTATCTTTGTGTCTTTCTAAGTATTTTATTAGATTTTGTTTTTGTATTTGAAATAATGGTTCAGTGTTTTATGTACAATTGCTACTTTACTTTTGAGTCTTCTATACTGAAGGCTTTCTAAATTTAGTGTGTTACTCTAGTCAAATGTGAATATTTGTTAGTTATGTATCTCACTGCTCTATTTTGGGTCTGTTCCAGTTTCTTAATGTTTTCTTGAGTTGATGGGTCCAAAATAAAGATGCATATTCTATTATTGGCCTAACCAAGGTTAAATGACATTTTAGTTTTATGTTCTTATATGATTTATAGAAATTTCTTTTAATAAACCCAAATGCTTTGTTTGTTTTTTTAAATAGTTTCATCAATATGGGGATTCTAGGTATTTTGCGTTTTTCGTCTGTGTTACTGGTTTACCATGAATAAGATATTTGTTTTAGTTTTTTTCGTTACTCTTAATAACTGACATTTTCTGGGTGGAAAGACATGCTCCAATTTGATTCTCATTTCTGTAATTCAACTAGTTCTCTTTGTAAAATTTCTCTGTCTTTTGTTGTTTTTATTGTTCTATATATTATGCAATCATCTGCAAATAATCTGACTTTTGTTCCTGAACTAATGCAATTTGGTAAAATTATTTATGTAAATTAAAAATAGTAGTAGACCTAAGACCTTTCTTTGAGGTACACCTGAGTTTACTGTTATTGGTGTTGATTGAGAGCCTACAGCTATTCATAACTACAATTCTAGTTTTTGCAATCATAACAAAAATGTTCTGATGCTAGTAGACTTACCTAGTCAACTGCTTTTAAGGAATTAACAAAGATCAAAAACATCTTTAACAAGGTTACAAAAGACAGTTTGTGTGGAAACACAAACTCAAAATTGGCCCCCGAAGTGGTCCACCCAGGCAGACTTCAATATTTTCAGAAAGAACATCCGAAGGAAATTATATCAAAGACAAATGAGAGATAAGAATGGAGAAAGAAGGTTAACAGATCTTGTGTAGTGCCCCAACGGTCCAGCAGATCAAAGGACAGGTGAAAGTGAATGTAAAGTTAGATGTGAACCTGGCTTAACTAGTTCCCCTTTCAGATCTTATGGTCTATAGGGCAGATGATGTTAAGTTCATCTGTTTTTGTGGCCTACGGTTAACGAGGGTGTCATGTAGCCAGCACAACGACCAACAGCCTTTACTTTTCCAGAACTAATGTCAGGTACCCATTAGAGCTGAGTGGACTCCAAAGATTCCAAAGTTGAAAATCCCAGTCTTCACCAGGATTCGAACCTGGGACCCCCGTTTCGGAAGCCAAGCGCTTTACCGCTCAGCCACCGCGCCTCCCCTGGCCTAACTGATGTCTTATAATTGATCTAATTGTTTTGAAAAGGCTCAATCTCTCATTCAAATCCTCAACAAAAAAAAAAAAAAAAAAAATCCGCATAAAAAAATAAAGTTTAGAAAAATGAAATTTACAAGATTACTCTTCGTTTTAAATTAGGTTTAACTTATGATGCATACTAATTAGCTTTTTCTCTTTAAAAAACTGCTTGCATAACTGATTTTAAAAATTAGATTTTTCGCTTTCAGAAAAAAAACAAAAGTAGCCGTTGCATCAGAACTTTCAATAGTCTAAAATATTGTGATGTCGGATTTTCAATATCTTTTCTAGTTTACGAGATCTAAACGGGACGGACGGACAGACATTTCGCACAAAACTAATAGCATCTTTTCCCCTTTCGGGGGCGGCTAAAAAACATGTGTTAGTTCACTTGTAAATTTTTAATTTTCTGGCATTCAAGCAATTAAGAAATTTATGAGTAAATTAGGTCAGATGGTGGTGCTGGAATTGATTTTCTAATCTACTTGGATAAGAATCTTTACACTTAATTTAATTCCTTGATCTTTATTGGCATCGACAGTTTTCAATTATTCTTCAAGTCAATGTTAACCACAGGTTAAGAACAAAATAAAACAACTAAAAAGGTCTACCTTTAACTAATTCCACTAATGCAGTCACACATTCATGTTTCTCTTCCTGAAAGGTGGACAACATCAATCCACATCCTTTGGTACACATTTTATGACGGTATATACAATCCTTTTGTTCATGCTCCACAATTTCTTTGCGAAGCATGTGAGCAGAGCATTCTTTATATTGGCACTTCACCACAGAGTATTCACATTTTACAAGATGATCATAATAATCTGGAGTAAAGATTTTTGTTTCAAATTTAACACATTCTACATATTAATCAAGTTTACTAAGGAAATGTATATTATACACACACATTTATATATCTTCACATATGCACAACTTCAGTTTCAACAATTTAGCCTGCATAATAAAGTTATGCACAGTAACTAATAGAATTGAAGTGAAGTCCACACTTTTAAGAACATGACAAAACTATTCAGATGATTTACAGTTTTACACAAAACTTTAATAAGAAAAAAAAAAAAGAAAAAAAGTGTGCATTTAACAAAAAAAGTTTAAAATGCACTAAAATAAGTTGAAATATAAATACCCCCCAAAAAATATTTTTTTTATAGAAAGGTTATTTTTATATTTTTTTTTAAAAATTAGAGTTAATACTTACATTCCATTTTGATAGGAGTGATACAACCGTTTTCATAATTGGGGCATTTCATTGTCAGCTTGTTAATCAAGTTCTGCACAAGTGGCAGCACATCTTTTAACATTGATTTCTTGCATTTCTTTCGACACAGGGGACATTTACTCTGCTCCCTCACTGCTTTATGGATACAGTCTGTACAAAACACATGGCGACAGGGTGTCTCCAAAGGTTTATCTAGTATATTCATGCATATTCCACATAGCAATTCTTCATCAGGAACAGGCAAAAAGGAACTTACATTGTATCTGGACATGTCTGAAAATTATTTTTATATGATATTAATACTATATTGAAATCAAAATGTATTAGTATTACTAAAACTACTATCTCTAGTTACTTCTAGATTCTAGTAACTACTACTGTTTAATCTAATAAATCTAGATTCTATCTAAATTAGTATATTATAAATATCTCCTTTCTTCAAGATCTAATTCCATTTTCCATTTTACTTCAAAAACATGCAATGACTGTCTAAATTCTAGTAAATGTAGACTTAAAAAAAAAAAAGCTCCCCTTTCAGACCTTTTTGGCCTATAGGGCAGATGATGTAAAGGTCATCTGTTTTTGTGGCCTATGGTTAACAACGGTGTCATTTGACCAGCACCACGACTAACTGCTTTTACTTTTACCCAACTAATCATTTAAATCATCTAATCATAATCTGATGTCAGGTAGCCATTAGAGCTACGCGGATTCAGATGCACACCAAGATCCCGAAATTAAAAATCTCAGTCTCCTGGTTCGGAAGTCAAGTGCTTTACCTCTAGGCCACCAAACCTTGGAGGGTTCCTCGACAATTCATACACTGACATTTCGTTCACACGACTATCTGTTCACCTGACATATCGCTCACCAACATTTTTTTATGACAAATCATTCACTGACAATTTATTCACCAACAAATCATTCACTGGATAGTAACATATTGTTAATATTATATATTCTCATCGCTTGTGTAATCTGTTTACATTAAAACTTTTGCGGCTATTATTTCCAAAAAAGAAATTTAATCTGAGTTTCTTTGTTAATTTTCTTTTTAAATTCTTTTTCATTTTTTACTTTATAGTGATAATGTGCAATAGGTCTGTTAAGTTAGATGAAAAAAAAATACCTATAAAGAAAAAAATAATAAATACTCAAAGATAACAAAAAAAAAAAAACAACTTTCACCAAGTTTTGCAAACGCATAGATAAATGTAAAAAACAATGACTTGTCAACAAACCATTTCTCCTTCTATAAATAATGGTTCTCTGTTCGATAAAGTTGTAGTACCTCTAGAGCAGGGGTGGGCAAATTACGGATCGCTGGCCACATGCGGCCCACCGAAGTGATTTATGCGGCCCGCGAAAACCTAAATAAATCAAGTGTGCCCACACATTACACATATAAAATTGCAAATATATTAAAAATAAATCATTGTAAATATCTATAGAAATTATTGAAACTTTTGATTCTTATCACTTATAATGAAGAGGCTAAAGAAACATTGTCTCTAAACGTGCTTATAAAAAGTTTAAAGTAAACGAACATTATATTTAATAGCAATATTTCGATAAATTCAGTAAAAGACATAAGCCCAGGCCAGTATTTATTCAATGCTATGAAGAACTGTGTTGCAAGAGTTGGGTTGGCTTGTATAAGATGGCAAGGGTAACAACTGGTGGAGCTTTGACTGAGAAAAACAACCTTTTTAATAAAATAAAGAAAATTTCCCAACCATAAACTAGTAACTGGAAAGTTTATAAAAGACTACACTGAATTCAAATGAATTGTGTCATCTATAACATAATTATGTATTACGCACAGGTCTGTATGCAGCTGCTAAGGTCCATGATTGTTGGGATAATCGGAAATACGCTTCGATTTTTAGAGTAGGAACAGCGAAACTTGAATTCAATGTTATTGTTCGAAGTACACTAGGTCTTTAATAAATTGCATGATTTTAGTTTTTTCCCTTTATTTTTATAATGAAGAGGTTAAAGAAACATTGTCATGAAAATAAAAATGTTGCTATAGTGAATGAGAGCCCATTTCAATTTTTTCAGCTAGCTTGTTGTAAGATAGCATTTTTTAAGTATAATTTTTATCACATACTGTCCTCATTAACAAAGAATTAACACAAAAAAAAATAAACAAAGGAATTTAGATTAGGCCTGATCTCTAGCAATCAAAATTTTTTTGGGAAATAACAGCTGCAAAAGTTTTAATGTAAACAAATTACACAAGCGACGAGATTATATAATATTAACCATAGACAATATTATTTTATATGCTACTATCCAGTGAACAATTTGTCTCAACGATATGTCGCTGAACGAAATGTCAGTGTATGAATAGTCGTGTCCGCCTCAGAGTGTTATAATAACTGTAGAGCTAGCATAGTATGATAATAATAATAATAGTAATTAGGCTAGGTCAAGATTCAAGATCTAGGTCTAGTACTTAGTCGACTTAGTCACTTATTGAGTTAGTCTTAGCCTTAGCCGGATAGTTATAGTAGGGATGTTACAATATCCGGTGACACGCCCCTTTTATTAAGTCAAAAAACTGTTTCGACTTTTTTCTGACATTTTTTTTACATACCTTAAAGGTGCACATTTTTAACATATTAATTGAATACTTCTCTGTAAAAGAGTTATGGTTTTTGATTGACCAATAAAAATGGCTTCCGGGAATGAAATTACGCTTTCCCACATGGAGTAGGTTACTTTTTATTTGACTTAAATAAAGGTTCGATTTCCCTTGTATATAGTTTAAAAAGCTCAATATTCCCAAGCCTTTTGACTTTCCAGTATTGTAGAGCATTTTTCTGGCTAAATTTCAGTGCTTTACTTTTCACATAATACTGTGCACTTTGGATGCTATTAATTTTTAATATTTAACAGTTGAATCTAATGCTGGAGGCCATTGTTAACCATTGTAATTTTAGCCATCTTGTTTACATGCCAAGATAATAATGATTGGTCAGATTGGTCATGTGACATCAAATAATTTTCTGATAGGTTGAATTATTAAAGCAGTTAAAAAAAAACTTAGACTGAAATGATGTCAAAATGGTTGACATTGATTTATTTCTGCAGTTACGCATTTTGAAATAGATGTAGATTTAGATCTAATGAGTATATAATATGCAGCTTAGTGTTCAGATATTTTAATAACAATAAACTTTCCTTTGAAACATGTTTTTGGACTAGTTGATTAATATATAAGAAATGGCAAGCATATTTATTCAACACATTCAAATCTCCTCACATCTGCCCATTGGTTGCTATGATAAGGACAAGCACACAGAAAATTTATTTTCTTTCAACCAGGAATCATACATACATAATTCATATAAATTTAGAAGGCTCTATCAAATCTACAACATATCAAACAACAAGATTCTTAAAATAATTTTTCTGAAAAAAATTGTAACATCCCTAGTTAAGTTATAGATCTAGTCAATCTAGAGACTAAGATGTTTAAGTTAAGTCTAGATTTCTAGATCTAGAATATAAATTATGGACTAGTCTAGAAAATTCTAGATCTAGATTCTAGAGACCTAACGGTGAACCACACGAGTCGAGTGACCAGGCTATCACGAGCTCTGAGCCTGCGGCTCTGGCTCAGCTGTTTTCTTCACAATACTACTTACTAGCCGGTCAATACTCAATAGTTGACAATAGTGAGATTGTTTAGGAATTCCTCCTTTTATTTTGCCAGCCATATTGCTTCTAGAGAATAGATTTCTCACCTCTAGACGTGTAGATCTAATCTAGATCTAGTAATCTAGTATATACTCTAGATCGAGATCGAGATTCTATCTTGATGTTTTGAAAAATGGAGATCTATTTACACCGGAAGTTTGTGTGATAAGTGATCAGATTTTCGGTTCCGGTCACTCATCACTGATCTATATATATTATAAGCTTAGATGTGATAAAGTGCAGAAAATTTCTCATGTGGACTACAATGAATTTTGTTTCTCTAACGAAGCTCGACCCTGGCAGTGACTGAGAATGAATATTAGTTCGTTTTATATATAATGATAATAATTTAATTTATATAGCGCTGTTAACAAACATAATGTAGGCTTAATGCGCTATGATAACATTATAAAGACAATTTAAAACATCAGAGATAGATGCCATGGGGAGCAGGTTCCGAGCCTTATCTTATAAAATACAGACGTTACTCCAAAAAAGAAGAGAATTAAGTCCTATGCTTGTCCCTAGGTCAATCTAGTGATTCATGTTAATCAATGACTTAAAGACCAACTGAAGAGGTTTTGGGGTCAAACGCGGAAACCGTTAAAATTCTTTTTTTTTAGTTTCATAATGCTTAAAAAAAACATACATTCAAAATATTATACATATATTCTTTTTAATTATTTTGATATAAGCAATTTAATTTGCCTTTTATGGACTATTAAATTTCACAATCTCGAAGCCATTCGAGATCAGTATCTCCCAGACAACCAAGGTCAATGACGTAGTCTTTGGGAAACTATAGGTCAAATTATTCAGTTTATGGCTTAGCGTGTTTCCCTATTCCTTTTTACATGAATGCCAGTTTGTCAAAACAAAAGGCGACTAAAACACACCAATTTATAAAAAGTGGATGTTAGAGTTAAGGAAATTAGGTCAAATCACGCAATTTATGGCTTCCCATGTTACTGTTTGTCGGCTTATACTTGATCTAGTCGAGCGAACAGCGTTTCAGCCAACGCAGTATCGCGCGCGCCTCAGTTCACGTTTCGTTTTATTATAGTCAAGTTACGCAATTTATGGCTTTGTGTGTTACTGCTTCAGGCTTATTCTCGTTTTAGATCTACTGCTTTTCTCAGATCTGTAGTGATGTATGAAGTAGACCTAAAATTGATTAGATGAAGTCTAGATTTAGTAATAGTAGTATTAGAAATTAGACCTATATATAGGTCTATATATATACCTAGACTGGTCCAATCGAGGTGCTGGGCCTATATCTAGAAAAACAAAGTTTAAAATTATAGACTTATCTCTATATACTTAATAGTGATTGTTAACATAGTCGTCCCTAACTAGGCCCAATAGGATGAATATGGGGGACAAAACATGAACAATGTTGAGCTCACTCAATGTAGATTCTAGTTTATATATTGTAGTACACGATTATATTTAGCTTGAATCTAGTTAGTCAACACCCCGTACAACACCAGCAAATAGCTTCAACCTTAACATAGACTTAAAACTAGCCTGATTTAGATCTACTAGATCTAAATTTTTTAAAACTATTATAATCTATAAGGCAAAAAATTAGACCTAGATCTACCAATTATAGATAATGTACGAAATATGGATTTTGTTACACTCTTACATAAATATATTAGTGCCTATATACTTAAAAAGTTCTATAGATCTATTATGTAAAAATTGAAGAATTTTCATGTATCTCAAGTTCGATTCAATTGTTGATTGGAATAGAATCATTAGATAGTTAAGTTAACAAGTTAATATGCAACTGTAACCAGGTTTTAAATTGCGTTTAGACTATAAATAAAAGAGATTATCCAATTGGAAAAGGAAATTTTTGTTTTCTTTTCTCTGGGAAGTCAGGGAAGTGGAAAATAAACTGTAGTATCAATATAATATTAAGTAATGAATAGGCTACTGTTGATGCAGTTATATATGCAACTCATTTTATTAAATTTTAGTAACCCAACTATTGCCAGTTAATAGCCATTAATCAATGAATATATTTATATTTTTAAAAACATTTTATTAAAAAATGCATAATTAAATATTAAATATTCATAATTTAAGTGTTTAATAAATAAGGCTGGCATTCGAGTCGAAACATTAACGAGAAATGCAGTATTTCCGGGGCTACGCAGTCCTAGCTGCAAACTACATATTTTGCCACCTCCAGCGAAGACATAACCATTTTACACCGGTGGTCAATTTAAATGTTCTTTTCGATGTCTACGTCTGCCCTCATCAGTGGATTTTCTTTTGGCCTCTAATATGTATTCCATGTTGCAATTTCAAATAAACAGCATGGTTCGAAGAATGAGATCCAACTCTTATTTTTAAAAAATGTAACCCCTTTACAGATCAAGTCATCATTGCAATGGACATTCAAATCTTCAATAACATAGAAATTATCAAAATTTGAATAAGTTTCGAAACCCAGAAAGTTGTGTGGTTTGCGCTCCGAACTGTCTTCTTTGTGGTCTCAGGTTCAAACATTGACCGTGGACATAAACTAGCATCCTGCTGGAGTTTTGGGCTATGACATAATAAAATTCAATCCTGATTCAAAGCTTTGTCTAAACCTAGCAAGTAAAAAGGAACATATTAAAATAATATTGTGTGTATAATAAAGAACTCAATTAAAACGCGATTTTGTATTTACATTTATTTGTATTTATTATATTAAATAAAATTGTAGAATGTTTCTGTGATTTGTTTCACAATAGAATGCGAACTCTTCTTGTTCTTCCAAAATGATGAAAGATCTATCTAGTAAACTTGTCTGTATGCCACATGTCATATTTATAAATGTTTTCTGTAAAATAAATTTTAAACAAATTATTTATTAATATTCATACTTAATTATGTTTACATATATATTGAATTAGTGGTAATATATATTATATCTGATCTAACATCTAACTCTTATTGTTGTTAATAATAATAAATTACTTTACTCTAGGCCAGTGATGCCCAACCGTACACGTCCTGCGGGCCATTTTAATTTCCAACATTCGTGTCGCAGGCCACATCAACGAAAAGATACAAACATGAAATGAAATTAACCTGAAACTATTTGATTAGAAGCCCGTGGATCTAGTACCCGAAGGTAAACAATCTTTTATTCACGTCTCAAATCAAGAATGCCGCCATATTTGTTTCATAATGCCGTTTATATGTTGTTGTTTTTTTTTAAACAACTCCACTTTCTTTATAAACAAACATTCTGGTTTATCATGTTTTATAAGTAATGATCCTATCACTTTTCCAAGTAGATTCTTCATTCAGAAATGTTAAAGGTCATGGGACCAATCCATTCGAGAACAAATAATTGGGGCCTATTGTAGGTAAAGATACATTTTTTTAACCTTTTTTTTTTTTGAAGAAAAAAAAAAGGGGGGGGGGGATTTTTTTTTACTTTGTGCCGACGTATCTGTGGGCCGGATGGAACCACTTCTCGGGCCGGATCTGGCCCGCGGGCTGTACTTTGGGCATCACTGTTCTAAAACTTGCAAATTTGTCAGAAAATATATTAAGGTAATGCTTATCTCTTTGAACTATTTTTATCATTATCTATTTTTTAAATAATGTCGCTGGGCTGTCGTTACGGTTTGCAAACCAAAAGTTTTAACTCCTTCGATTTAGCAGCTAACCTGACCAGAAATCAAGAGAAAGACCGTCAATTTTTGTACGTCGATCATCTAGTCTATCTTGGTAATTTTATTACTTCTGTACTTTTATCAATGATTCAACTTAATAGAATGATTTTGAGGACAGGTAGGCCTAGAATTGGATACCCATCATATGATATGCAATTGTGGACCTGATTGTATAGATATGCCCAGGCCGTTTAAACACACAGTCCGCCTCTGTTTATTAAGGATAGTATTGACAGTGAGTCGAGTCTAACAATATGGCTAAACAGCTCAATGTTCGCCTCGCTACAGTATTGGACACACTTTATCTCACTGCACCAACAAAAAAGAATTCTTCATGTCCCTTAGTAAATGCATCACTTTATATGTCCCTCAGGAAGCCCAGCGCTCCATGGATTTAACGTTTCTAGCTGTGGCATGATTCTCTCTCATAAGATCCATTTCGCCGGCTTTTATAGTTTTTAATCCAATGTTTGTAACTCGCTTTCCGATACTTATCTGAAAATGGGGAAAATGAGTTGGAGTTCACACAATTATTTTTGGTAAACTTCAACAGGCTGAAGAGAAGAACATAAAAAACGCATTTTAAAGATTTTTTTCTCAAGATCTAGCAGTCAGAAGAAGCCCTGTACACAACCACTTGTCATTGCACTTGCAGTAAAGGGCAATTTACAACTCTGTCATAGCTACTACTGCACCATCAGACTTATAGATAGGGAGGAATATATTACGAAAGAAATGCCTTCCAAAATGCTGTGAAACGTATATGCTTTAAATGTTTGAGGATTACGAATTGACGGTTGCGTTTTTTAATAGATCATGTGAAGGTCATTGGATAGAAATAGTACCTTCTTTTGGTGTCTCTCTGGAATGCAAGATATATGCGCTATCTATTTGTTTTTCTATTTTTATAAACTAAATATTAAAAGTAAAATTGGTAGATTACAGACTTGTACTATATTCAAAAAAAAAAAATTGTCAGAAAAAAATAAATAACAATATTTCTTTTTTTTAAAATTGTTATAATAATGATTTTTATAATTAATTTAGAAAGTTTATGCAACTGTGAATTTTTACTGTAAATTGAAATTTATTTAGTTAAAAATGCAATGTTTTCTTATGTAAATACCTATAGAGTTCTCTATGCCGTTGTACTTAGAAAATAAAAAACGGAAAGGTCATTCTTTGCAGGATGGATAACTCTCGGAATACATGTCATCTATTTTTAATGTATATAAATATTACTAGATTTAGAAATTTAAAGGTCAAATATAGTGTGAGCATTAAAAATGCTTTCTTTTTACTTAAAATGTTTTAAAACATATACAATTTAATAATTTATATAAAACTCAACATTGTCAAGCAGCAATTGTAAAATACCAAATAAAAAATTGTAGATTTATCTTTCAGTGAGAAATTTTGATTTAAAGTTTTATATATAAATACACAATATTTTCTGTTAATACTTGTGCCGTGTGTAGTAGTTGCGTAGAACATTGGCTTTCCGAGGCAAATGTAGAGAGTTCAATTCTCCGACGATGTATATTTTTGTTTTTAATTTTTTTCATTCATTTTTTTAAAAATAAATAACTGTATTAGGATATTCTAAAACTTGCAATTTTGTCCGAAAATATACTTAGTGCTTATCTCTTTGAACTATTTTTATCATTATCTATCTCTTAAATATTGTCGCTGGGCTGCCGTTACGGTTTGCAAACCAAAAGTTTTAACTCCTTCGATTTAGCAGCTAACCTGACCAGAAATCAAGAGAAAGACCGTCAATTTTTGTACGTCGATCATCTAGTCTATCTTGGTAATTTTATTACTTTTGTACTTTTATTGACAGGGGCGGACTGGCTATATTGGCATTAAGGCAAATGCACGTTGGGCCGCTACCCAAATGGGCCGTTACGGTCATTATGGTCCATTCCATCATAAGTATCATTAAATTGTTTGACAGCTAGACTTAGATAAGTATATCATCTGAATCGCTATCAATGACGTATCCATCATTGTCTATTTTTATTTACATTTTCCTGTCCCCAAGAAGACGTCACTTCCGCTTTCGGCCATTTAAGCATATTTTCAAATCTCGTTATTTTTTACACTTTCAAATTACTTTTTCTAATATAAATACGCTTATCTAAAATCTCAAAATTTCTAGGAACTATAACTTTGATGCTATCTACTATCTAAATCAATCGCCATCTCAATTTCGAAAAAAACAACACGTTTTAGTGGGTCTTTAAACTCTGCCAAGTCACTTGTTTTCCTGGCTGACTCGATCATAGTAACCTATTCCATGCTCTAATAGCAAACCTCCAGCAGAACGACGGGGGATAGCAACGGGCAGGGTATGAACCCGGGACCATCGTTTTGAACGACCAGGCAGCCAACCACAATAATGTATTAGAGTGGAGTAGAGTAACTGAACGCATGCATACAATGAACTCTGTATCTTTTAAAGATAATATAGTAGACCTTATTGTTGCTTTTTAAGCGCTAAAAGTGTGGGCCATACAAGGATGAAGCCACTAGTAGCACTGTCTACGGATGTAGACTATTACAATATTTCGGAATATGTGTTAGCTTGAATTAGCATTGCACTGGATGTAGAGACCGTAAAAGGAGTTAGTTTTCCGTGCTGCCTTTAGACTCTGCCCGAGTCGGGTGTCGAACATTAAGTTGGGACCTTCTAGGTAGTTCTAGAAAGTTCAAGCGCACTTGGCCTCTCGACCACGCTTCCCACCAGTCCTTCCCGTAAGTTCCCGACCCTACCTCACCGTATGCAAGGCGATGCATGAATATTGAGGATTATTTCTAAATTCAAGCTACATAGGCCCTATATTTGTATTGCAAAGAAGGTAGACCAGGAAAATTGGAAATGAAAATATCCACTTAAAGTATGGTATATTATTAAGTCTATAATAGGCGGCATAATAATGACCTACTAGATCTAGAACTAGACTAAATTTTTGGGATATTGCCAACATAGAATTCTAGTAGACCTACATTCTTAGAGGAGAACAGGGGATCGCTTAGTTAAATTTATAAATCGAGATAAAAGATAACGTAGGGAGGTAGTAGGCCTAGTCTGTTTAATGAAGTAAAGATTGTGTGTTGGTTCCAATGTTGTCGGCTTAACCGAAGCGTTGGTTTATTATTGTTTTAATTAAAAAAATAACTCTTTCCTGGATTGAAATATGAGTATATAGGGGCTTAGCATATCATTAGATTTATTTGGCTATTATGATAGACATGTAAATAAAGGCCTTCACACATATTCCCGGTCTTAAATTTATTGGCCTACGAAGGCCTATATTTGAAGAATTTTTGAGTTTTTAATTCTGTTCTTCATTAAGTTGGGACCTATATTCTGTTTACAATTGTCCCTGAGTAGCTCCTTAAAAAAGAAAAACAACTTTATTCTATTTTATTGTGCGGGGATTGCTTTTGAAAAAAAAAAAAACAGCTTCCCCCACCCAATCGCATTGCAGAGCTAAATAATTGCTCAAAATTATAATGTAGATTTGTAGCCTAATGATCAGAGTACAATTTATATTTATATCTAGTCGATCTATATGTTTACTAGAGCTGGATCTATATCTATATATATATAACCTCTAGATATAGATCTATATTTATATGTAAGTAAGTATAGATAGAAATGTTACGTAAAAAGATAGCAGTAAATTTGAGTAAGGGTACACCGGAAGTTTTTTTTTTCGGGGAGTGTAGTTGAATAACAAAAACATTATTATCAAAATGGCGGATTTGTTTCTATCGTGTTGTGGTAATGAGTTGGAAAAAGCACAAAAAAATCACAGCAGAGAAATTGATCGAAAGTTAAACAGAGATCGATTAACTTTTAGACGAACAGTTAGGGTATTACTTCTAGGGGCTGGCGAAAGTGGTAAAAGTACTTTCTTGAAACAAATGCGAATCATTCATGGACAAGAATTTGACGATGAGCAAATCAGAGAGTACAGAAATGTTATTTACAATAACATTCTCAAAGGAATGCGAGTTTTAATAGACGCAAGACAGAAACTTCATATACCATGGGGTGATGAATCGTGTGCTAAAGATGCTACTAAAGTATTTGACTTCAATGCTAATGGTGTTTTAAAACTTGATAGTGCTGTGTTTTGTGATTATGTTGATTCTTTGAAAAAATTATGGAGTGATTCAGGGATTCGGACAGCTTTTGACAGAAGAAGAGAATATCAATTGGTAAGGAAGATAGATATCTAGATCTAGACTCTTATATTATCTAGATTATTCTAGATCTATGTAACATATACAGGATTTTTAAAAAGTGTTTTAAAATCTATTCCTTCTTTTATTTAACAAATCTAACTTTTTAAGTGATGGTGTCATTGGTGATCTATAATTTGTATTCTATACTAACTAGTCTATAACTAGTTAATAGTATAACTATAGTGACTAAGAGTGTAGTAGGCCTATAATAAGTTATAAGTTATAAGCCCATAACTATAAGTATTATCTAGATTTATTTCTTGTAATCATGTTTATGTATAGATTATAGATATAATACTGATATATATGTAATGCTTCATTATTGCAATAAATGAGTCTTTCCAGTGAGTTTAAATGGACAATTATGTTCTTCTAATAATAGTAATAAAAAGTAACACTGGATCTACCGCTGAAGCAGGGTTATAAAAAAACAATAACATGCAAGCCAAATTTAATTCTAAGATTTTAAGATCTATTTTGAAAATTATAACTGTAATAGTCAAACCTGACAAGCACTAAAACTTTAAAAACATTTTTTTTTTTAATTTAAACATTTTGTTATATGTACCAGCTTAGAATTGCATTTAATTTCTTTCAAGTGCTAGTGCCATATATATAGTGCCCCTTAGCATTAGAAATTAAAACAAAAAGTTATTGTTATAATAAATCCCATTTAGTTTATTATTAATATTATTAATTAAAATTATTTCCTAGGTCTTAACGCTCACTGAAAATAAATGCTTTCCTAATCTTAACTAAATATTTCCTGAATCCCGTAATAAAAACCACCTAGAGTCTAGTTATTTAGTGATCACTAGACTTAAATTGTTATATCATTATATTAGCCTCTAGTTGTTCTGTTAAAGGGAACTTAAACTGACTTCTGGCAATGGCTTTGTCTACAGGTGTGACAAGATTTTATTCCTTAGTTGGTTCTGCATATTCACATCAAATAGTAAACTTTTCATTAAACTTTTTAATCCTAGACCATATCTTTTATGCCAATACTATCTTGTAAATCTAAAGCATTCACCTTCACCTATCCCTTAGTCTAACTAGACTGTTGTGTCACCTGTTGACCATCTTGCTCCTCTCTTCTATCTTTTGCCAGGATTAGTCTCTTTTGTTGACAGGCCTGTCCATTCATTATTGTTGTGTTTCAATTACTTCTAAAGCCAGGGTGTCACACACCAAACTGTGAAGGAACTGATTGTTTTTTTAAAATTCTTCTTTAACTAGTAAGTTAAAAATATATCACATCATTCTAATGGAGCTAAAAATAACCATGCATTCTCAGGATTTTTTGCCACACCATTAAAAGATTGCAAGTGACTTACATCTCTTGTCTGTACTCTAGTTCTAGAGCTTACTCTTAGATGGATAAGAGATCTAAGTTCTATATTTGAGTTTAATTTGTATTCACCTTCATCTGTTTTGAGTTTTTCAAGTGCTACTGGTTTGAATTACACAATCCACAGCACTAATTATTAATATCTGCATTAAAATTTAAAGCTTTAATTTTTAATTTTTTTTTCACAAGTTACCCTGCAATTTTTATAGCTAAATAAATATGACATTAATGTCAGTACTGTACACAATTTTACTGTGTACAATTTGCTCTAATATAAAACCTAAATTCATTTAATGCTATAAAACACTTTCCTAAGCCTAAAGTTAACCCGAAAACTTAATAGATGTTGTAAACACTTCCATAAATCTAGCCCATAATATATGATAGAAAAAAACTTTGACAAACTTAACTCTGATTGCCCTAAAAGTAATAAAATAACAGGATTTTTGGAGAATATAGTTTCTTTCGTCTTTATTATCTATATAAAACTTGATTTTGTTATATTTTTGAAAACTTACTTGCACATTTATTTGTGTCAGCATAGTTTATATGGTAAGATTATTTTATATGGCAATTTTCAAAGATATGGCTCTAATCTATAAAGTATTTTTTTGGTAGGGGGTCTATATACATACATATTAAAACATTTGTAGTATATGGACCAAAATCATCGGTTTGTATTTATTTACCAATGGTTTGTAGAAGCCAAACTGAAGATGATGTAAAGATTAAAGAGTGTCATGTGACCTACACAACGACCAATCACCTTTACTTTTCCCAAACTAATGTAAGGCACCCATAAGAGCTGGGTGGACTCAGAGGTGCCATACAGATCCTGAAATTAAAAATCCTAGTCTTCACCAGGATTTGAACCTAGGACCTCCTGTTCAGAAGCAAAGCACTTTCAGCCACTCAGCCACCGCACCTCCTTGAATAACTGTTGTTACCAAAAATAACCCAACACTTTCAACATTGCTATACTACCATGAATTTGAGCCTAAGTCTAGATGCCTGCAATTGCTTGAGCCTGGTGGACCAAGAATTTCTCTTTTTTGCTCCTTGAAAACTTTTTGTTTTCCTTGATATTACAAATGTCTTTCGTTTCATGGTATTTAAAATATTATTTTTTAGTGCAGATATTGCATCTAATATACTTTTTTTTTTTTTGAGGAAATTTAACATTATAAACAAGCAAAATTTAAAAAAAGCATAGACTAGGCTTATATTATTAGTTTGAATCGGTCATGTAATTTAATTTGTAATAGATCTTGACTAACTGCTTATGAAAATAGATTTTATGGCTATTAATAGTTAATTTTTTTTTCTACAAACAATAAAGCTTTATCTGAGATTGGGTGTGGGAGAAATAATGTTTACAAACTTTTTACCAGACAGACAGAGTGAGTTTTGTAAGGTTTGTAAAAAGAAGAGCAAGAGATGGACAAAGGATTAATTGAGTTCAGGTTTCCTTTCTGTTGGACTCCCTTAACTCTTTCTCTCCTAATTGACGTTACCATCGTTTATTTGACCTCATTAAATTTAATTAATGTTTACTTTTGTAAACTTTATGTGTTACATAAAAAGAGCATTTATTCCCCTTTTATTCTATACCAAATAATACACTTTCTGATAACAAACGACAAAAATATTGAGGTTTAATCACAACAGGGTATTGAAATAGTAAAGAGCATGAAGAAAGAGCTCCCACAGCGATCTGTCAACGTCCAGGCGCCGTCCCTCATGGGGGTCGTTACATAAATGGCATGTTCCGCACGGTTAGACCGTGGGAGATCATAGGAAAATGACGGTGGCCCCGGTGTACGCGGCCCTCGGGCGCGTCTTATTCCGCGAGTCCTGAGTGCCCTTGCCACCGAGCTCGCAAAAATAAACTTCGAGTTTAACCCCGAGTCTCACCCCCCGTCAGACAGAAAAGGGTATGCGAGGTGTACACCGTTCATTCAGGCCGGTAGAAGGGAGCTCTTCGCTTTTTGCTGGCCTTAGGGTTCCAAGTGCTTTTCCACAACTCTACATGACAATTTCTACTGGCGTAATCGAGGGACTGGTATGAAGTTGACGAGGAGATACATGCTAGAGACGCCCGACAGAAAGGACGTGCATTTGTCATGAGCTCTATCTTGTTTGAAGTCTACGTCTGTTCTCTAGTTGAATCTGTATGTAGTGTTAATATAAATTGCATTATTTTTAATTAATCAAGAAGTTTAGTTGTACATTTACTAGCTGTTTGGAGCTACAAATCAACGACCTGGTATTCTTTCGATGAATAGAAATGGTACAGAGATAGAATTTAGTGGAGTTCCCCGGTTTGATTGGTCTTCGGCCTAGTCTCTAACCCGGGTGTCCTGGGATTTGACCCATCTGTAAAAAGAATTTAACAAATTTACATATGATTGGATCCCACTCAGACAAAAGACAGACCGATGGGGTGGAGCTTCTCCGGGCCTAGAGTTCTTAGTGTCTTCGACTCAACTCTAAGGACAATACATAGAAGAAGTTTTCTCGTCAACAATATCTGTAATGTTTCTCTTGGCCGATAATAGGGATGCTTTATGGCAACAACTAGATCCATATATTTGATGTCTTGTAGGAAAGTAAAGCGTTGATGATATCAGGATAGTGTTCAATGAAAGACTAAAACTGGTGCTGAGCGTGTACGTGGTTACTTATCACCCTGAACTTTGACCAACTTCGTCATCCAGATGCTCTTGGTTCTTAATAATTAGCATGTGTGACCTACTTACTTGTAAAAGCAGGCATAAAAAAAAATTTGAAGCTAGGTTTAAAATTGTATTAAGATTACCCACAACTAATTTATTTGAGCATGTTTTAAATGTCGCTAATTTATCACAGGGCTTGTGATATGGCACCAAGGGCTCTGTCATTTAAAACAAATGAGTTAATAAGTAAATAAATAAGCTCTTATTTTAACTCTTGATTGAAAGGGCATTATATTTGCCTTGGTTCTCTAGATCTAGATATTCTAGATGTAACCATTGATTTTAACTTTTAAAAAAATATTCAGCGATTGTATCATTGAACAAAAAGGTGACAAATAATTAGTACGTGTGTTACACTTACAACTCATGCCCACAACCTCACAGCCATGACCTTGAAAAACCTCACAGCCATGACATTGAGTTACGTAATGTGGCTGTACTCCTATATGGTGGTGAAAGTGGCACAGTGAACGCTGAGGCTGAAAGAAGAAGTCAATTCGTTGCTACAGACAAATGCTGGGCATCCTATATACCAGAAAAAGAAGACATACAAGTTTGTACTTTTACAAGTAGGCATAAACTTGTACAATTAAAGAGACGAAAGCTGAGCTGGTTCTGTCGTATTGTAAGACATGATTCGCTGTCTAAAGTCGTCCCTCAAGGTACACTGGAGAGGTCGTCCAAAGAAAAGCTGGCCGGACAACGTACAAGAATGGACCGGCCTCCCTCCCTCTTGATATCTTGCTAATAACAGCTACTGACCGTGAACAAATTGGAGGGATTTTGGTTACGCGACCTCTCACAGCACCCTTAAGACGCAAGTCAAGGAATAGATGAGATATGAATGACACAATTTTTATCATTTAGAGATAAACTCTGGAAATGTTTGTCAGTTTCTTTTGGACCAGCTCTGTCGTGGCCTCTTCAGTTCCGAAGCTACTTATGGATCACGAAATGGAAATTAGATGAATACCTTAGCATTAGCTAATGTCGGAACGATGTCATCCATACTGCAATTCCCTCTCTCTGTATGCAGCTGATGTGAAAAGGTAACCCAAGTAGCCGTTGCACTAATTTCTAGCACAATGACGGTGGTGGTGAAATTAAATGTTTAATAGGGCATTTAGAATCTAAGATCTTAACGTTTCAAACGGACAGCTTAAACACAATATCGGTCGTTTCCCTTTTAGGGGGGTGGGCACTTACAAAGACATCTTACTCTTTTATACATACATTACGGTTTTGTCTTAAACACCCTCATTAAGCATTAAATATTTTTATTTGTTAGATCCCTTTCCTAGCATATGATTATTTTTAGACTAAGATTGGTGTTTTCCATCATGCTATTTATAGACTATTGGGATAAACCGGAAGTTTTCTTTAAGTCAGGGGTGGAGTGAACTTAAAATGGCGGAAATTTTATTCTGTTGTTCTTACGACAACAACAAAGCTGGAAGAATACGAAGTAAAGAGATAGACCGGCGACTAAATAAAGATCGAGTCACATTTAGAAGAACGGTACGCGTCCTTTTGTTAGGTGCTGGTGAAAGTGGTAAAAGTACTTTTCTCAAACAGATGCGTATTATTCATGGCCTGGATTTTGACGATGAGCAAATCAGAGAGTTCCGAATGGTTATTTACAACAACATTCTCAAAGGAATGAGAGTGTTGATAGACGCAAGACAGAAACTCGGAATATCATGGGGAGATGAAACGTGTATAAAAGATGCAGCAAAAGTGTTCGATTTTAATGGTCTTATAAAATTAGATCCATCAGTTTTTTGTGATTACCTTGATTCGTTGATTAAATTGTGGCGAGATTCAGGAATACGAACAGCTTTTGACAGAAGAAGGGAATACCAGTTGGTGAGTTTCGAGATAATTTATAATATAGATTAGATCTAGATTCTATAGATCTATTTCTCTATATCTAGATTTTCTAGATTATTATAGATTTATATTGATCTAGAATATAGATCTCTAGAAAGTATAGTGTATAGACAGTTTAGTCACTCATTAGTGTATCATAGATTTGATAGATCTAGATCTAGTATATAGATCTATACCATACTAGGTTTAGTAGATTGAATATATATAACTTGTGGAATTGTACCTATTGTTAGAAAATGTACTGAGCATATAGAGTCCAGTCCTAGATTCTAGAATAGATCCAGTAGGTCTAGGGTTACCAGACACATGTACAGAGAGGAAGACAAAAAAAGAGAACACAAGAAAAAAAAACTAAGACAAAGTGCACTTTACTTTTACAAACTAGGATTACACTGTTGATGAAAGGTATCAGGAAATCAAAGACCGTGGTACTTAACTATATTATATTTATGCATCTTTTCCAGTAGTACATTATTAGCGCAAACATACTTGTGGAACTCCATGCACAGGATTTGTTTTCACTTTGTACTTAGTGAGAAAAAAGTCTTTCTAGAGGGCATATTTTTCTCTTTTGGCCACTCCACATTGATCAGCAAAAAATGTGTTTCCAACTTTAGTACTAGTCCTCGGAACAAAAAAAAAAATCACAGAACAACATAATGTATTTTGAGAAACTGGTTCCTCTTGACAAGCCTTGAAAAAGGAATACCTGTTCAAGAAGGATGTTGTCAAAGAATTTGTCATCTTACTGCTTTCTATGAGTGACTTTGTTTAATTAATACAGAAGATAAGAAAGGAATATTGTAAATTGATGGATGATATCCAATTGTTGTGAAAAAGACTCAAAATTTAAAAATTGATAGTGACCAAGATGAAACTTGAGATCATCAGTTTGTTATCCAAGCTTATAAGCACTTGACTGCTACATCTACATCCCTTCAATGTCTACTATTCTGATTATTGGGAACATAGCAACATGTTGACTTAAGTGGTAGAATGCTGGGATAATGAGCTAAGGGGTCAGGGATTGTCCTTATATATGGAGGAATGGTAAGGACATGAAACTCCTATATTCATATATATATATATATAAATGTTGTAAAATGTGCTTTGTCTTCATTGAGGCCACTCATATTTCTCATAAACTATTAGGCATTGAAACTTCTCAGCACCCTTGTCACCTGCCTTATAATATAATATATATATTTGTTATATAAAACCTGACTTCCTAACATTGAAGCTGTCTAGCTAGCCTAAGGTAACACTGTGCAAGTCCAAATTAAAACAGTGGCATGTCAAGCTAATTGACAGCACAAATTGTTACTGATGACAGCTGGCTGAAATATGCTTATCTTGGACATGTCAAATCATTATTAGCTTTAGATAGAGGTTATATAAATATAGTAATAGCCTAGATGTCAGCTAAGCCTTGCATATTTACTGATAAGATGCACATACATGAATCCTAGGAATGATGGAAATATTTAAAAGATTTTGATTACTCTATATTTTTTTATTTGAATAGTTTTTTTTTTTTAAATTATCAAAATTAATTTAAAATGTGCCGTCAAGGACTGAAAATGTTTCATGGTCCTAGTTAAAAATAGAAATACTATGTACAGTTTTACATTTCATATACATAATACTATTAAAAACTGAAATTCTATCTTTATTCATCTATTATAATTATTTGAAATAGAAATATTGTGTACAATTATATATTTTCTTAAATCTATTTTTAATAGCACTCAAGTTTTGTTTCTTTTCTGTTTAACAAAATCTAATCATCTTTATTGTCTGACTTTAATATTGGGTTGAAATCTGCAACAAATATTCACGTTTGGCAGACCTCATGAATTGCTGACCTCCAAAATGATTGAACACTACTTGACCTGCCACACTGGACCTTTTCTTGGTCTCATAGCCAACAGAAAGCAGGAAATAAATTATATGATTAAAAAAAATCAATACACATATTTTTCTCTTTTTAAGACTTTTTACCCTGTTTAACTCTTGATTCTTAACCTTGTAGGCGTTGTCTTAAACACATTTTGAATCTTTACATTTTCAGAAACTTTCATGCGTTATACTTTTGTTACACACTTTCTTTTCTTAAAGATTACCATTCCTCACACAATAACCTTGTTGTTTAGTAATTATAACATTTACTATGTATGCCTACAAACTTGGACAAAAAGTGTAGATCCAGTGGGTGTAGTGAAATAATTGAAAGTGAAGGATGCCTCCCCTCCTCCTCCCCATAACATCATCACGGTTCGTTCTGTATAACATGAACATGTGGTAAAGTAGAGTTACGTTATGTATAGTAGAGTTACGTTATGTATAGTAGAGTTACGTTGTAGAATAGAGTTACGTTATGTATAGTAGAGTTACGTTATGTACAGTAGAGTTATGTTGTATAGTAGAGTTACGTTATGCATAGTAGAGTTACGTTATGTACAGTAGAGTTATGTTGTATAGTAGAGTTACGTTGTAGAGAGTTACGTTGTACAGTAGAGTTACGTTGTATAGTAGAGTTGCAAAGCCCCGGTTCAAGTGAATCTGATTTACGCTGATCCCTGTTTATCGTCCGAGGCAGCGCTATTTATAGCCTATGCGCGTGAAGATAAGTTGTGTGTTAGTATGAAAACAAAGAGTTGTCTAAATCTTCTAGCAGTCAGTAGAGAGCTGCATGCAAGATTATCAGCCTCTAGCTAGCTAGAACCAGATCTCTGGAATGCTGTCTCATTTTTTTTTCTTCTGGAATATCTGACAATTTGCTTCCCATCTCACATTTTTTTACTACTTAGAAAACACTATCTCTCCCACTTCTTTGCCTCTAGCCTGATTCATGTTAGCCTTTTTATTCCAAAGTAATCAAGAGGTTTCTTTTACTGATAAGTAGAAAATGAGAGAGTTTGTGTACGCGTACGGAAAAAGGTGGTAGACTCCCCCCCTTCTCCCAACACACACGCTTACAGAGACGCACTCCACCCCAACTGCAGCAAAATCTGTAAATATTTCATGAGCGCCCCCCCCCCCCCCAATCTCCAGCAGTAAAATCAAGTACTTTCAAACCGAGCAGCGCTGTATGCTCACTGATTCGGTTGCCGGTGGTAGTGACACTGATAATCGACGCTCACCAGTTTTACAATTTAGTACGATATTCATATAAACCAAAAAACTCTAAAAGAAAAACAAATCTCACTGGGGCTTTTCCCTGTCCCGTGGACCATTTCACGCTTCTTCTCTCCCACCTCCCTTAACTGATGTGGTTATTTTCACATATCATTCATTATATCTATTATATAAAGCAGAATGTTTGGCGTATGTATGTATGTCCCCGTATAGAAATAAAAACCACTTGACCAATCTTGATAAAACTTGGCAGAAATGTTCCTTGGGTACCAACTTAGACCGTAGTGTATGTATTGTAGCCCTAAAACAAACTTAAGACCCTCAAAAAAAAAAAAGACGAACTCTATTACAGCTATAGTATTTTTTGGATCTAGGCCATGTTTACAATGTTGACATGAGAAAAGATCGAAAGGATTTAGACCAAGATCTAATTTTAAGAACTAAACTTTGCACTTATAGTTTGTTTTTTTGACACATGAAAATACAAAATATAGTTTATTGATTTCATTATTTAATAAAATTAACCTTCAAATTTGTGTTTCAAAAGCATTTTTACATTAATTCGTTATTTATATCTGCGAATTTAGATATCCCGATGCACATTCTTTCATTAGACATTACCAAATGGTTACACATTAACACATCTCTCTACTCACTACTGAGTCTATTCCTAGGTCTAAAACTCTTATTGAACTCTAAGATGATTAAACTTCTTTTCGCTAAGATAGTTTTATGCTTTAACACATGAACATACTAATTATAGTCCATTCATTTCATATTTTAATCAAATTAACATTCAAATTTGTTTTTCTAAAGCATTTTTAATACATTCGTTCGCTGTTCGCTAATGCTGCGTAGCCGTGTTGAGATATGCATATATTCATTCATGAAAAAAGGTCACGCATGCGTAGAGCAAAGCCTTCACGCAGCACAGAATGAACTCTATAAATGCCAATTTTTAACTGTAGATTAGTCTAGATCTATGTCTTCCTCAAAATCTAATTTATACTTAAAAACATGAACATACAAAATCAAGTCTATTTATTTCAAATTTTAATCAAATATATGTAGGCCTACAAGCAAATGTTTTAATTTGAAAAAAATGGATTTAAGTAGATTAGCTATTTTGATTTGATGGCTTCATTCATACTATTATTACATTTACACATTCGCTTTATTTATTACATTATTATTTCGTTTAAATGTTTTAAAAACACTCTCAGTGACTATATCGACAGTAATCCGCAAATAAAGACCCGCGGGTCGCGGGTAAAATATGTCTAGTACTGTATATACTCATCTCATAGTTTGTCAAGAAATAAAATGTATGATACTGAGAATCGAAGTGTTTATAAAATGAGATTTCATTTTGACATACAACCTGTTCTGTTTAATATGTTTTTTTTAAAGGAATTATACATTGATAAACCAAGTTCAGAAAGAAAATTTGCTAAAAAAAAATATCTCCCTGGCCCAGGAAACCGTCTGGAGCGATATCTTTTTGTAGTGTTTATTGAATTTGATACCTTTTTTTTTTTTTAAAGTCGCGGTGCTATATAATTAAACCCCGTGTCATTTATTATTAGGTGTCTCTGTACAGTGACATCATCCAATGTATAGCAAAGTAACCGCTTTATATTTTCATCGTTTTAACAGTACGGTACTCACCTTTCCAAAAGAGTTGTGTTAATATTTAAATCAGAACATTTTCACGGGACTGCATTTCTTTACTTATACAACCACACTAGTTACTAGTTACCTATGACTTGTAATGTCATCATCTGATTGAAGCTACCATTGCTAACTTTGCATCAACTATCCGAGACTCTCAGACAAAACCATTCACTTGGTGAAAAAGTCTAAGTTTGAACGGGGGAAAAAAAAAAGGTTCATGGTTATTTATCATTATGAACAGTCATGTATATTATTCAAACTACTTTTAATGACAACAAAACTGGCCAAATTTAAGTTTTACAAATCGTATAACTATATTAGACCTAGCGGCCTTAGGGGTAGATCATGGATGATTTGCTTCTGTGGCCAAACGTTTAACGAATGTGTTACATTCTAGCATATCGATCAGCTGTTTCTCCCTGAGAAATCTCAGGGACCCTTTTCTACTAGGTTGACTCAGGGACACCTTAACATCTCAAAGTAAAAAAATAAATAAATAAAACAAGGCATCCAGAATTCGAAGAGAAGACTATCCGTTTGGGAAAGCTTTCCTACTCAGCCACACTTCCATAATTAAATGTGAAAAAAAAAAAGTCAATAGCTAGGTTGGACAATATAGATTTAATATTCCACACAAAAAGCTCATAACATAGACAAGTAGTATAATAATGGTGTCTGCGTTAGATTGAGCCCGCTCTTCAAGTGCAGCGTTGATTGTCTTTTGATCTTGAAGTTGTCATGTTGACTTGCTTATATTTGTTTATTTTCAGGGGGACTCACTCAAGTACTTTTTGGATAACGTCGCTAGGATTGGTACGATAGTAAGTAGTTTATAGTCATTTTATTAAAGTACATCTGTTACACGTTCTGTTACCCCCCCCCCCCCTTTCCCCGTCTTTCGATCTGTCTATCACTGTCTTTTCATACGATCGCTCACTCGCAAAGGTTTTCATCTTTCTTAACGACTTATTGGACTTATCCTTTAAATAAACTCCACTATTTCTATTATCGCTCCAAGTAAGAATACGTACTTTAAATCCGTTGAACTTGATCTGTTTCATAGAAATCTAATGGAAAAGTTGTTAAGCTAGATCCACATTGGAGGAGCATCTCTTGTGCTGTCGTGTGCACTTGACTTCAATTAGAACTCAAATGACATGAGTTCTAATATACTTTCTGAAATTAAAGATGAACGCTACCCTTCCTATGTGTCACATCCTCACACATGAAAGGAACTAGGTCTAAACAACTAGTGAATGAGTACCCATTGAACAATTCAGTAGCAGAGCAATAGATATTGCCAAGAATCAATTGCTAGTCTTAGGGGTTGCTCGTTTTGTTGGCCGACCCTCTCTCACTCCAAAAGTAGGTCTACAGTGATACAAAAGGGAGAAACCACGTTGTAATGACTGCATTGACTATACTGAAAGAATAAACAAGAAACGATTAAAAGTATATACTTGCTCAATTAAGCATAATTAATGTTTTAATGGAAAGGAAATATTTATGCAACATTAGTTAGCTTTGTAAAATAGTTCCCTCTTAATCCAACATCTACCTTTTTATAGACTCCATAGTTTTCATTTCTCGTTCTCTCTTTCCATTCCTTTTTTTTGTCTTTTGAAACGAAGTTTGATGAGGAGGATTACGCCTCTTTTATGTATCTCCATCTATATATAAAAACTTAACAAAAAGGGCCCTTATTTATCACATAAGTATAATGTATACGGATGATTATCTACAAATAGTCCACGTATGACACACGTCTGAACATTGAAACATGTTAAGATTTGAAAAAAAAAAGGGCGGGGGGGGGGGGAAGAGGTGGTGTGTGCATCTGCCAGCGATGCGTGACTTGGTCTGTTTACTCATTTCAAAAGAAAAAAGATGTTTTTCTTTTTCCCATTCATCATGTAATGTCACAGTGAAACATTAATCAACTTTCTAGCTCAAATTACACCAGTCTGGTAAATGTAGATACGAACTCCATTGAAACCAAGTCCAGTGGTCTAGATATCTACTCAAACTGACTTTTAAAACTAGAGTTAATAACATGTTGATGTTTTGCAGTCGTGTAGTCCTCCCTTTCTCAGGCTACATTTGTGTAACGCCAACACTACCGGAAGTCAGTATGAACCAGAATGAACCAGACCAGTCACTACGACTAATTGTACCTTCATTTTTGTGTCTCCTATCTCCCACGTTAAATGTGGAGGGTCGAGGTTATTATTTTTGACCTCTCGACACCAATGCGGAAGTCAAGGCACAGGCAGAAGCCCCACAAAGAGTCCCATTGTTTCTTGTTGTAGTTTTGAAATAGCCAACTGAAGGTGACAGTTGAACGTGACCACACACTGGATTTATTTAATAAGACCAGACGTGGAAAACCATCATCAGCCTGGGGGCTATATGACACGTACAGGCCGAACCATCCAATCAAGGGAACTCAGTCTGAGGCCTCAGTATGCACTGTCAATCGGACAGCACTTCGTTGCGGGCTGTTGTAAATTGGACATCACTGATTTAGAACTAATGTAGACAGAAGTAGAACTATTTTTTTTAACTGAAAATTTTATAGAAGTCTCGGCGATTTGTTAGCTTTAGTTTTTGTTTTGTTTATTGGTCCAGTTATATTTATCGCTAAGCTGTTAAACAGTCAAAATCTAGTGTGTCCGTACGTGCGCTAATGGTAATCAAGCGAATTGTGTGGGTGTGTGTGTGATAATAGTAATCAAGCGAATTGTGTGTGTGATAATAGTAATCAAGCGAATTGTGTGGGTGTGTGTGTGATAATAGTAATCAAGCGAATTGTGTGGGTGTGTGTGTGATTATAGTAATCAAGCGAATTGTGTGGGTGTGTGTATGTGATAATAGTAATCAAGCGAAATGTGTGGGTGTGTGCGATAATAGTAATCATGTGAAATGTGTGGTTGTGTGCGATAATAGTAATCAAGTTGTCACGGATGAATGTGTGTATGTATGTATAATCTATTTTTACATTCTGTGCGAATGACCGGAAGTGTGTTTTGTTGTCAGAGACCAGCGTGTGTGATATGCAGTAAAGATGATTAAGGTTTATGTGTTCGATCTAGTGGTTTCATTGTTTTATTTCGTTAACTAGAACTGAACCAGGGACACCTAGACGTATCGAAATCTAAGGTAGATTTTATCAAGTTATTATTATAAATATAATTGGAAAGCTGTGACATATTTGGGGGCTCGTTTATCTAGTTACTTGACTTAGTCTTTGAAGGCATAAGGCAGAACTGCGGTTCGCCATTGTGAAAAGGTCAAGGACCAAGAAGGCCGTGAAGTCGTGAAGTGTGTGCGCTCACGTGCAACGGCGGGAAAAAAAATTAAGTCAATCAGCCGAGACGAAACTAGGTCAAACACAGTGACAAAGTAATTTGTATTGTATATATTTGATGCTACACACATAAACAAGGATGGCAGACAAATTATCACAGATAATAGCCGCTGGAAAAGAAATTGGATTGTCGGGGACAGCTCTACAGGAGTGGGTGAAAGAAAGAGAAAACAGAGAGCTTGAGGAACGTGTTAAAGAGAGAGAGGCGGTGGAAACAGCTAAAGAAAGAGAGGCGGTGGAAAGAGCTAACGAAAGAGAGGCGGTGGAGAGAGCTAAAGAGGCAGAAGCAAGAGAAAGAAACTGATGTAGAAATACACAAATTGAGTCAGAGAACTGGAGATTAGAGAGACGAAAGGAGAACTCAAAGAGCATATAAAGCCTGTATGGAAACCAAAGTTGCCACCTTTCAATGAGAACGTGGATCAAATGGATGCATATTTGGCGAGATTCGAAGTGCATGCTCAAGCTACAGAAATACCTAAAACTCAGTGGGGAAGTCATCTTTACACATTGTTACAGGGTAAGGCACTGCAAGCTTGTATCAACTTTTCTAAGAAAGATCTAGAAGAATATGACAAGGTGAAAGAAGTATTAATGAAAAGATACAACTTGACAGATGATGGGTATAGTGAGAAGTTCCATAAAGCTAAACCAGAGAGAAACCAGCCATTCCATGAATTTGTTGAGGACATTACAAGATACTTAATGCGTTGGGTAGAATTGTCAAATACTGAAAAGACATTCGAAGGTCTCATTGATCTGTTCATCAGAGACAAGAACCTCACATCTTGCAATCCTCAGTTGGTGGCTTTTCTACATGAAAGGAAACCGAAAGATGTGCCAACAGCAGTCAAGTTGTGTCAGCAATATATTACTGCACATCCAGAGCAGACAATTCAGAGAGAGGAAGACTTGATAACTAGCAAGTTTGCCTTTGCTGCAAAGACTAATGGTAACAGAAGTCGCTTTAAACAAGAATGGAAACAGGACCGTCTGCAGAAAAGAAGTGTTGGTGAAAAAAGAAAATGTTTTAAGTGTTTCAAAACGGGACATTTAGCAGCCCAATGTAGAAACAAAAGTCCATTAAGACGAAATGAGACTATGGGCTCAAGCAGAAGTCAGGAGTTTAAAACCAGCAACAGGGGAAGACCTACTGGACATCCATACTATGCGTCAGTTTGCATAGACTATCAACATGGTGAAAAACTCCCTCATGAATCTGATCAGATCCAGATGGCTGTAGCTGTAACTTGTGACGCTGGGAAATTAAAAATGTATCCTGGATTTGTTGGGGAAAAATCTATTTGGGTCTTGAGAGACACAGGAGCGACCACAATCGGAGTGAAGAGACTACATGTGCACCCTCACCAGTTGACGGGTAAGTCCAATGTATGACATTTGGAGGAACAATTGAAGAATATCCCACAGCTGTCATTGACATTGATACGCCATTTTTATCTGGGAAAGTTGAAGCATGTGTGTTGGAGAGGCCTGCAGCTGACTTGATTCTAGGAAACGTGACTGGCATAACTTAGCCTACCATCACAGATATCTACAAGTGGCAAAGATTAGCAATGTCAGAAGTTACAAATGCGTTAACGAGATCTCAATCTGGTGTGATAGATAACATGGGACAACCGATCCTACATAGTCAGATTGAACAGCCAGAATCAGAATTAACATTCAGTTATGCATTGAAACAAAAGGAGGACCAAACATTGGTTAAACTTTTTGAATTGGCGAAGCGTCCCACCAGTAAATTTAAAGTGAAAAATGGGCTTCTGATGAAACAAGATAACAAAGAGAAGCTACAGCTAGTCGTCCCTTCTGCCGAAAGAAAAATAATTTTGGAGTTACGTCATGACTCACCTTTGGGGGTCATATGGGGACAGCATGAACAAGAAAAAGAATTCTGAATAACTTTTACTGGCCAGGAATATTTAAAGATGTGAAAAAAATATTGTTCAGCGTGCAGCACTTGTGCCAGTACAAAACCCAGAGATCGTTATACAAAAGCCCCATAACAGGTCACAGATCTGCAATATAGACCATTTCAGAAAGTAGCCGTAGAGATTGTGGGTCCCATAAACCCTATGTCTAAAAGAGGATATAGATACATCCTTACGATGGTTGACCTATGCACACGTTGGCCAGAGGCCGTGCCATTAAAGACAATAACTGCAGCAATTAAACACGACATCAGACTCTGAACCAGTGAAACAGAGAAACCGTATCCAGGACCTTTAGGGTATATGAAGGAAGTAGAAGAAGAGATACAGTTGATGCTAAAGTTAGACATTATATCCCCAACAGAGTCACCATACACGGCACCTAAGGTGGTGGTTAGAAAAAAATCAGGCGCAGTAAGAATATGTGTTGACTACAGAAGCTTAACAAAGTTACTGTGCTTGATTCGGAACCACTACCCAATCCTGAAGACTTGTTACCTCAAATGGCAGACGCAACATTTTTTACAAAGCTAGACTTGACCCGTGGGTATTGGCAGATACCTTTGGTAGATAAAGCTAAACCACTTACAGCTTTTTTTTTAGTCCTTTTTGGTTGTTTCAATTTAATGTCATGAGTTTCGGGCTTGTCAACGCACCAGCAACGTTCAGCAGAATGATGAGAAAGGTGTTGTCTAATCTATCCCATGTACTGTGCTACCTAGACGACATCTGCATTCATGACATTACTTGGTCAGATCACCTGCAACATCTAGAAATGGTTCTAGATACATTGAGGAGAAATGGTTTAACCGTGAGACCATCTAAAGTGGAGATTGGTTGCAAGAACATTTCCTTTCTAGGATATGTAATTGGAGGACACTCACTGAATCCACAACCTGAACTGCGACAACGGATTATGAATCTTCGTCAGCCAACAACCAAGAGACAGGTCCGTAGTTTATTGGGACTCTGCAACTTCTATCGAAGGTTTATAGCGGATTTTGCACTCATAAACCTGACCAGAAAGGGAGCTCCCAACGTGATCAGATGGTCACATGACTGTGAAGTATCGCTGCAGAAGATCAAGAAGGCATTAGGTGAGGAGCCGATCCTGCGTCTACCTGACTGTCAGAAGGAATTCATACTAGCTACTGATGCATCTGCTGTTGCTATCGGAGGATGCCTAGCACAGGAATCACAGGGCATTCTACATCCCGTTATGTACGTCAGTAGAAAGTTGTCGTCAGCAACGATACAGCACCGTAGAAAGAGAGTGCTTGGCAGTTGTTTGGGCGGTAACCAAGTTGGCCAGATACCGGTTGGGCAGAACATTCGTACTCCGCACAGATCACGCACCCTTACGCTGTTTAAACATACGTAAGTCGGTGAATTCCAGGGTAACTCGCTGGGCCCTGATGATTCAGGACTTTCAGTTCGAAGTGCAGCATATTCCAGGTAAAGGAAACGTCTTAGCGGACATTCTGTCACGCTTATCATAGATATAAGCCTATGTGGCTTCTCATAAGCATGTGTTGCTTCATCAAAGACTTTCTGTCTACAACTAAGACTATGTGTCTTCATCTTTTAAGACTGTGTGTCTTCATCTTTTAAGACTGTGTGTCTTCATCTTTTAAGACTGTGTGTCTTCATCTTCTAAGACTGTGTGTCTTAACTATAGACTGTGTGCCTATTACGTTGCAGTCTGTGTTTCTACATTAAAGTCTGTGTGACTACATTAAAGTCTGTGTGACTACATTAAAGTCTGTGTGACTATGTTCAAGTTTGTTTGGATACATAAACGCCTGTGTGGCATATTCAGAGCCTTTGTGGCCTATCGAGTTAACATTTTTGTTGTATAGTGTTTTATGTATCTTTGTAAAAATTGATTATAATTTTAGGAGGGGCGAGATATCACGGATGAATGTGTGTATGTATGTATAATCTATTTTTACATTCTGCGCGAATGACCGGAAGTGTGTTGATTGTTAGACAGAGACCAGCGTGTGTGATATGCAGTAAAGATGATTAAGGTTTATGTGTTCGATCTAGTGGTTTCATTGTTTTATTTCGTTAACTAGAACTGAACCAAGGACACCTAGACGTATCGAGACCTAAGGTAGATTCTATCAAGTTATTATAAATAGAATAAGGAAATCTGTGACACAAGTGAAATGTGTGGTTGTGTGCGATAATAGTAAAGTGAAATGTCTGGGTGTGTGCGATAATAGTAACGTGAAATGTGTGGGTGTGTGCGATAATAGTAAAGTGAAATGTGTGGGTGTGTGCGATAATAGTAAAGTGAAATGTGCGGTTGTGTGCGATAGTGAAATGTCTGGGTGTGTGCGATAATAGTTAAGTAGAATGTGTGGTTGTGTGCAATAATAGTAATCAAGTGAAATGTGTGGTTGTGTGCGATGATAGTTGAGAAAAATGTGTGGTTGTGTGCGATAATAATAATCAAGTGAAATGTGTGGTTGTGTGCGATAATAGTAATCAAGTGAAATGTGTGGTTGTGTGCGATAATAGTAAAGTGAAATGTGTGGGTGTGTGCGATAATAGTAAAGTGAAATGTGTGGTTGTGTGCGATAGTAGTAAAGTGAATTGTGTGGGTGTGGGTGATAATAGTAGTGAAATGTGTGGGTGTGTGCGATAATAGTAAAGTGAAATGTATGAGTGTGTTCGATAATAGTAAAGTGAAATATATATATATATAATTCGAATCCGATAACCGGACCACATAGGGCAGCGAACGTTTATTGTCCTAATAATTGGCTGGTCCGATTAACGGGCTTCTATAGTATAATTGCATTTTATTCGGTACTTGAAGATTTGGTCCGAATAAGCGGCTGGTCCAATTAACCGGATTTAAATTTATTATTATTTTTTTTTTAACAAAGCTTATTACAAATCACTCTTGTCTTGTCTGCCTGTCTGTCTAGCAAAACGTTTTTACACGTAATTTCTCCCACACCCTATCTCGGATTAAGCTTACATTTTTGCCAAATTATTTCTTTTACCTGACAACACAAGAATCAATTTAAAAAGAAATTAGCTAATTAACTATTGGCTATTAATTATTTTGTTTGGTATCTCGAACAAGGGAAAGAAATCGTGTTTGACAGATGTGGTGGTATACGTTGAATTAGTCCAATAGTGGACTCTTTGAGACCTTAGGGAACATTTTTGTAAATATCTAAAAAAACGATCATGTTCACAAAGATACCCCTTCTCACCCCTCTCCCTTTTCCCAACTGGTCCAGACATGTGATAGGATCATAGCAAATTGAGAAATCTAAAAGCTAAACAAAAAAAACAATTGGTAAAAATTGTTCTAATCGCACAGATTTATTGTGTCTTAGTCCATCATAACTGTAATGACATGACTGATCCAAATTAATTGAAACAATTACACTTAAGCTTTTTTTTTTATAAGTACTTTTTAATTTTTTTTTTTTTCTTGTTCTAAATGCATCCCTGTGTATTTGGAAGACAGCAAATTGTTTGACTCTTGCCAAGTGGGCTGATACTCGCTTATCTTCATTGACTAGAAGAATGAATCTTTTGTCACCCAGCTGACTCACGCTTTACCTGCGAAGCAAATATACATCGCAACATCGGCCTCCTAACATCCGTCTTGGAGTAGTTGAACTGTGCATACCTTTTCTTTCTTTAGGGGCCAGTCCGGTCCCCTCCCCCCCAACCAGGTGACCTAACTGCATCGCCTGAGTAATTAACTGGCCCTACTGGCGATTAAATTTAAACCCTAACAGTTGTAAAAACAAAAGTATATATTTTCGGAATAGTTAGTTACTAGTCCTGCAAACTAATGCTCTTTAAAATATACCATGCTTAATACTATAGCTGCTTGTTATAAGAGATAACTTAAATGCTTACATACGTAAAACATATTTTCTCTCTTACCCTCTCTCTCTTTCTTCTTCCCTTCCTGTCTCTCTTATTCCATCTTTCCTTCCCCCCCCCCCCCCCCTCTCTCTTCTCCTTACCAGTACTTCCACATCTCGTCCCATTTTTTAATAGATTTTGTTTTGTTTCATTTCATATTTTTTTAAATTTCGTTCCTGAAAGCTCCGAACATTGTTTTGGGAGTCCTGCTGTGACTTTATACACTAGCCCTACTGTTTGTCACATCTGACAGTTTTAGGTTTTGTTTTGTTGATAGCGCATGCTTTTGTTATGACTTAACAGTTACATGTTGTACATTTGTTGCTAGAGAGCACTTCACTAATTAATGCTATTTCAGTGCTCGTTTGCATGGGCCTCCATTATTTATCGTCTGATAAAACGCAAACAATAATCTTCAGTATTGACCTCCCTTGACTAGCGTGGCGCCGGTTGACCCTTTTATCTAGATACGATGGTGAATATCTAACTTTAGATCTGGTGTGCGTATGTCTCTGTGCATGTGTGTGTGTGTGAGCGAAGTTATGGGCTGGGATTCGGGATAGCATAGAATCCAGTAGATGCATGTGCATCAACTCGGGTCTTTTCTTTTCATAAACGTTTTAAAAGAATAAGCGTCAGACCAAAGAAGCCTGATGTGGCTGTTCCCGGAACGTGTGCTGGGTGCCAGCCTGAAGAATGGCCTGGTGGGACTATCGTCTGCCATCGCTGTTATCTATTTTATGTCCTTTTCAATTGGCCGTGCAGCCTTACATTTACCACTTTAATTTTTGTTTTCCAAGATTTTAGAGAGCAGCTCGAGGAATGGAGAGAACAAACTATAAAAGAGAAAATGACACTCACCAAAAAGATGGCCAATTATTTGCGCTGAGAAGAAACGTCTATTTTTAGGTGAATTAAAATAAGCGTGTTGTTGTTCCACAGGGGGGTGGCATTCATTAATATTTTGAGCACACTCTATTTTTAGCTGGTTCTATTGAGGAAGTTGCTAGCATTTATCACTTGTCATGAAGGGAATTTCGAGTACATAGTACATACACACACTTAATGAACCTCATGACTATTGTGCCTTGTGCTAGTTTAGTCGATATCTAGAAAGTGGGATTTTGTTTTTTACAATGTGTTTTTACCTTTGTACATTTATATTTTTGTAAAACCCTCGAAAGAACCTTTCTCAATCTTGAGTTCCACGTATACTATTAAGGTGGTTTAAAGAAATTTCGTAATGGTAGACTTCATTCTAAAGAAGGTTACAAAGACAAGTTTGTGTAGAAACACAAAACTCAAAATCGACCCCATGCTTAGATTAGTGTTCATCTCTCTTTCTTAATACTTGATATTAAGTTGATACATGTATTAGATTTTGAGCTTTCATTATTACAAAAAATGGTGGGTGGATCAAATATTAATGAAGCCTGATTATGATCATTCAATCATTTTCGGTTCGTGTCTACAGCCCAGGACAAGTTCATGTAAAAGTCTTTTCCTATTTCCATTGTCTTTTACCTTGACAGCCCTAAAGCGAAGGACACATATAATTTTAAGAATTAAAACTGAGCAAAAGACCCCCTCCCCCCCTCCCCCACTTTTTTTAAAATAATAAAACGTTTCTGTAAGACTGTGTATCACTTTCTAAGTCTCTGCCCCCCACCCCCCACCCCAGGTATCTGTTAGTTCATTAAGAGTACATGAGAGGCTATTGGCCTGACCATGAGCCACAATTTCGTGTTTGTTATCAAAGCTAAGTTTTCACTGCGAGGTTATCGGCCTTGTTCTTTGCTGAAACCATCCGTTGAGCTCGTGGTGTAGTATCTATATAAATACCGACCATCTTCTGCTTCCTGTCACAGGATGCTCGGCACAACCCCCCCCCCCCCCCCCCACCTCCGGCTCACCGAACAATACACATTTGCTTAGTTTTAAAGAGTCAAAGAAAAACGAGGGGTAATGGGGGGGGGGGGGGGGAAATAATGGCTCCGAAATGAAAGACTATCACTTTTGACATATGGTAGTTGAAGATTTCAGAGTAATCATGACCTTACTATTTTAATATCGTTTTACAATGACAATGAAGTATTGAGCTTTTCAATAGAACTCTAGCACGTATATGACTGGATTGCTATCTTAGTAGTCTGATCATTTCCTTTACAACGTTAGACTTAGCCTGCACTGGGTACGTACACTGAGGATTGTACTTCCTAACAATTTTGTTTTTTAATGAGTTCTCGCTGGTTGCAGCTGTAGACAGCTAATGTAGGCGTTAGACTTGCACACACATCCTGAATAAAGCTTGAAAACTTTAAAACCAATTATAAACTTGATTTTAATTCACAAATATCCATAGCTTTCAATTTCAATGTCATTACACAATAGAGTTTCGATATATTTAAACAACCAATTTCATTTAATTGTGTAACTTTCGCCCTTTTATCCACTCCACTGCACCAGTTTAACTTAAGAATGCTACATTAATATAAAATAAATGGTCTTCAAGTTTAGGTGCTCACAATGATCTCTGTCACAGTGTACATAATGCCACAGTTTACATAATGACAGCTGCATGCTGTTAGGCGCTTCCAAACTGCAGCTAAGTCAAACGGAGATAATACTCAAATAACGAAATTTAAACAACACATGCGAAAGGCCAACACTACAAGTTAGTCGATGCTGATAGCGAATAACGAAGGGAATCGTCAAATGTCGCCAAGCTAAATCTCTACGTCCTCAAAACTGCCTTTCTCTAAAGCTGTCAAGAGTAGTCTGTTTACATGTAGCTATTCTTACTCAAATCCTTGTCTTGTTTTTTTGGTATTTAGCGGCCCCCCGTAAGGGGAAAAAGCAGCTATTAGGTTTGTGCCAAATGTCCGTCTGCCACACTCAGATCTCGAAAACTAGAAGAGAAATGAAAAATATTATTTCATCATTAAATGCGGCTTGAAAAGTTTAGGTGCAACGGCTACTTTTGGTTTTCTAAAATAACCGTCTAATTTATAAAATTAATTATGCAAGCGATTTTTTCATAAAAATACACCCATTCTAAAACAATTAGGTAAATGTAAGGGAGGCAATGTTACAATATGCTAACAACGATGGACAATTCTTGTGTATTTTCAGTATCACTAAGTCAAATATATTTATAAAATGTACAGGAAATGTTTACAACAAATATAAATAATAGTTAAAGGTGTTTTTTCTGGTCAACTCGCTGCTAAAATTAAAAGAAAACATTTCTGTTTGTTTATTAAGGCTAATAATGCACTTTGTATGTAAATATCACGCACATTTTTTAAAATGGACTTTTTATGCAGCGACTTTCATTAAACTTTATAAAAAAATAAGATTTCATTAATTTTTTGTTTAGTGCCCCCATCCGAATGTGTGTTTTGTCTGTTGGTCGGTCTGTCCGTCACGATTAGATTAACATATAACACTATTGTAAATCTGATTTAACCTTTAATTTTTCATTCAGAAATATTGCAATAGTTTTAAGTATCTATAATAGATTGTTCCGGATGTTTTGTGAAAAACAAATCAACGCCAATGCATATTTGTTTGCTCTTCGAAGTTATAGTAGATTTTATTTCCATGCTTAAACGTTGCAAGAAACGCACGATCTTTAATATATTGTTCCGGTTTTTTAATGTAAATAGCATATAAATGCTAAATAAAATATCTATATTGATTTATATTTCATTAACTATAAAGTTGTTCCGGATATTGTTATATAAATAATAAATTATGTCATATGATTGTTTGAAATCGCATAATTGACTAATATTACACATATACTTTGACACTACGTCACTATAGTTTATTTATCAATATCAATTGTTCCGAATTTTTAATTTAAAACAACTTTATGTCAAATAATTTTATTTTTTTCAAAAATAATGACAATAGGTTATTCAGGATTTTAAAATAAGAAAGTAATTTACTAGAAACGATTATTGAAAATCAATTTTTAGACTTATTTTACACTTAATTTTCTTGCCGAAACATAATAACAGTTGTTTAATCGGTAAATAATGTTCCGGATTTTGTTTCGAAAAAGAAATCGACTTAATTTTCTTATAAATCTTCGCCAAAAATGATCCGAATTTTATTTGAAAATTCTAATAACTCTAATAAATGTTTGAAATCCCTCTTCTAATAAATAAAACAAATAATTTTCTCATTTACGAAAATCGGTTGTTCCGGATTTTTTACGAAAAATAGTTTTCTATTTATGTAAAATCGCAAAGTATGGTTTGAAAAAAATCTCCATAAGGCTATGGTACATCTAATTTTCATAACAGACCATACCACAAATTTAATTAACAGCATTTGATTAAATCTGGAATTCTTATTTTCTCTCACTATAAATATATAAACATCCGGAACAATCTATTATAGAAGCTTAAAACTAATGCGATGTTTCGGAAGGGAAATTAAATTTTAATCAGATTTTCAATAGCTTTTAGTCTTTTTTTTCCTCGCTATTAACATAACGGACAGACAGACTGACAGACAAAACAAAAAAAAAGCGTCTTTAATCCTTTATATATATATATATATATATATATATTAAGTCTAACTAGCCCATCAAATGAAATGCTAAAAGAACAAACTCGGCGCACCAATGTCTATGATTCCTCGAGAAGCTGCTCGTAAAGATGACATTTTACAGTCTAACTAGGACGTGTGACGTAATGGACTTTTTTTCCTTTGACGTCATATGGAATAAATTCTTTAAATTCTAAAACAACTCGGTTTATTAAACCTCGTAATGTTTCTTGAATTTTAAAAAGACATAATAGCTAGATTTAGATCTAATCTAAATTTTTTTTACACTAGATTTTGTTTCTTACTCTACAGCTAGATTTTTAAAACTAGATTTAAGTTCTAATTAAAATCATTATAGAATCTAGATTTAGAATTTCTTGGTCTAGTTTAGAATGTTTGTTGTTTTACATGTTTCGGATGTTCCTTCAGAGTTGTAGTCCAAACCTCCCGTAGGACGACGGGGGATGGGAGTGGGCAGGGTTTGAACCTGGGACCATCGATAAATCAAAACGACAGCCCAGCGCGCAAACCGCACTACCAGACAGCTATGATTTAGACTAGATCAAGATCTATAATTTTAATTTCTAGGATTAAAATGTAGATTTTTATTTCTAAAGTCTAGATTGTCAATATTGCAATGTTATAAAATACTAAATCTAATCTACTATTTTAATATAGTAGATATAGATAATGAGAGTGCTAAATTAGTTGTTTAATTTAGGTAGATTTACATCCTCATTCTAGTTTCATTTAGGCCTAAATGAAAATGCTCAATACCAAAAGATTATCTAAAATCGCTCTTCTGACATATTGTAAAAATCCGGTAGTTGTCACTCCGTAATGTGTAGGTATATTACCAATAGTAGGCTATTAGTTTGTTACCAGTTTGTCATTAGATTAAGAGCAATGCCTGGTCGTGCGGTTAGCGCGCATGACTAATTATCTCTACGGTCTCGGTTTCATACCCTGATCGATGCCATCCTCAGTCGACCAGCAAATATGCGGATCCGACAGGGATCCGTCTCCCACGGGGGCCGCCTCTGAGTTTGTGTTACACAAACTCTCTTTGTAATCTTGTTTTTAGTCGCGTCATTGTTTGTAAATCAAAACTTTCCCTTTCTAGGAAACATAGACTAATTCCTAAAATTAACTAATAAAGATAAGTGTAATAAGAAATAAAGGAACACTGAAGAGTAACCTAAAACAAGGCTTTATTAAACTAGAACGACACATGAACTGACGAAAGAGACTTGGATAGTAGCACACTAAATCAATGTTGTGAACACATTCTCACGACGTTACACAAACATAAACAAATACTAACTATTTCACCACATTCACCCCGCCTAGAATTAAAATAGCAAGTATAGTAATATAGTAGGCCATAGCATAAATAAAAAGAGAATGCCAGTGCCTGTAATACAATAGATCAATAAATAGTGTCGAAATATTAGTTTCTCTTGTAAACAATGATGAGGAGTGATACAAAGAAACCTAAAAACCAGTATCTGTAGTAGGACGTATAAACAATTACTAGTTTCTGTTTTAAGCAATAGCAAATAGTGTAGTAAGTAAACATGTATGTAAGTAAGTGAACAAATAAATTCTAGTATCAGTAGCAAGGGATAAACAATGCCAGTTTATGTAGTCAGTATAAGTAGAGTAATAGAGAAACAACTCTAGACTCTATAGTTCGGTCTGGTTCTTCTCTCTCTTAAGTTGTAACGGGGTTGACTATCATGCTCTACAGTTTGGGAGTCACTAATGAGTTCCTGAGCGTCAAGTGGGGTATGATGGTTCTGTGTATTTTCAAGAGGAAGCGCTCGGAGATCCTCAGAGCCTTCCAGGGGTTCTTTCCTTTCTTGTATCACCGTAGGGGTGTTTACTGGTACTTCCATGTTTTGAGCTTCTGGAGGATGTTCATTATCCTCACCCTGAGCGAAGAACGAAGGTTCACTTGTTGTTGTGGATGGGGAGGGGTTGGGAGCCAAGCGTCTTAGAGAGACCGTCTCCTCTTTACCGCTGGGCAACCGTACCACGGCATATTGGGGGTTACACATCAGTAATTCGACTTCTTCCGTGAGAGGATCATACTTTGAAGATCTGTTCTCTCTTCTCAGCAACACTCGACCTGGGCTGGATAGCCAAGTGGGGATAGATATCCCGAAGGAGGATTTCCTGTTGAACCGGAAAACTCTCTCATGTGGAGTTTCGTTTGTTGCCGTAGATAGTAATGATCTAATCGAGTATAGGGCCTGGTTCAAGACAAGTTCCCATCTTGAGATCGGGAGATCGAGGTCTTTCAGTGCTAAAGTAACAGCGTTCCATAGAGTTTTGTTTAGTCGTTCAATTTGCCCGTTGCCTGAAGGATTAAAAGCGGTTGTTCTACTTGTAGCTATTCCCCTCTCGTGCAGAAAAGATTGCACCTCCTTCGACATAAAGGACGTACCTCAGTCGGAATGGACGTACTCTGGCATCCCAACTAAGGAAAACAGCTGATCTAAACACTTTATGACAGTAGATGAGGACATATCGGGACATGGGTAGGCAAATGGGAAGCGTGAGTACTCATCCACCATTGTTAATAAATATTTATTGTGAGTAGCAGATGGGAGTGGCCCCTTAAAATCGATGCTTACTCTCTGAAATGGTTGGGTAGCCTTGATGAGGGTGCCTGAAAACTGTTTGAAGAATCTAGGCTTCAGTTCAGCGCAAGTTTTACATTGGTTTACCACTTTGCGGACGTCTTCGCAGGAAAAAGGTAAGTTCTTAGTCCGAACGAAATGGAGGAGTCTCGTGACCCCTGGGTGGCAGAGGTTGTTGTGTAACAGTTTGAGGTCTTCTCCAGTCATTGCTGACGCAAAGTGGTTTCTTGAAAAGGTATCCGCCGCAGCGTTTTGTTTCCCGGGTCGATATACGACGTCATATTGGAAACAACTAAGCTCCAGTCGCCATCTTCGTATCTTTTCGTTTTTGATCTTGCCCTTGTTTTGCTGGTCAAACATAAAAGACACTGAGCGTTGATCTGTAAACAATGTGAAGGGTCTACTGATAAGGTAATGTTGCCATTTTCTCAGGGCTTCTACGATAGCGTATGCTTCCTTTTCAACTGCAGAGTGTCTGCGTTCACTATTAGTAAGTGTTCTTGAAAAGAAGGCGACAGGACGGCCGTCTTGATTAAGAGTGGCGGCGATCGCGATGTCAGAGGCATCTGTTTCGACTGTTAGTGGTCGATTATAATCTATCGTCGACACAACAGCGTTTTCAAGTTCATGTTTTAGCTGTTTTAAAGCTTCCTGTACTTGTTCAGGGAGAGGAAAGGTTTTGTTGTTCACCAATAAATGGATCTTGTTAGAGAAATTTGGGATCCATTGAGAATAATAGGACAGTAGTCCAATCACCCGCTTTTGTGATTTCATGTCTTGTGGTGGAGGTAGATTTCTCAATGCTTGAAATCTTTCGGAGTCTGTTCTTAATTGCCCTTGTGAGATTTCGTAACCTAGGAGGCATACTTTATTAGTCGCAATAGCACTTTTATCGTCGTTGAAGGTGATACCGTACTTCTTAGCGGCGTTGAGAAATCTCTGTAGATTCTGGTCGTGGCTACTGGAGTCACGTCCGCAGATGGTAACGTTATCCACGTAAGCGAACGTATCCTGTAGCCCTTCCTTCTCAATTATTGCGTTGATTGTCCTTTGAAATGAAGCAACTCCGTTTGTCACTCCAAAAGGAATGCGGCAAAACTGATAAAGCTTTCCGCCAGCCTCGAACGCCGTGTACTGCTTTTCATCATCCCTGATAGGTATCTGGTGGTAAGCGCTTTTGAGGTCAAATGTACTGTATATTGAGTATTTAGATATTTCCTGCACCAGTTCATCAACTTTTGGCACGGGGTACGCGTCGAGGTAAGTGAATCGATTGATGGTTTGACTATAGTCGATAACCATTCTCTTTTTGTGCCTTTCATTTGTTGTTACAATTATTTGAGCTCTCCACGGGGACGTGGAAGGCTCAATAATTTTATGAGATAGAAGTCTCTTGATTTCAGTTTGAATGAATTGGGAGTCAGGCAAAGAATATTTTCTAGATTTAGTGGCCATGGGGTGGCAGTTAGGAGCAAGATTAGCGAAGAGGTGAGGGGCTTCAACTCGTGCAGCTTCCAGCGTACAGACCTGAAGAGTGCTTCGTTTTCCCTCAAATGGGATCATCAGTTTTTCGTGCTGGCTGATGAAATCTAGTCCTAAGATTACATCAGATACTAGTCCGTCTAGTAGTGAGAGCTTCACACTTTCGTATTGTTCGTCTTTGTACTTTATTTTGGCGAAAATATGTCCGTGAGTAGTGCGAGAAAGATGTGTAGAGGCCATGTAGATTCTGTTTCTGGACATTTCTAATTTCCATTTGTACCTTTTAGCAATTGAAGAAGATATATAGCTTTCACTGCTCCCCGTATCTACGAGAGCCTTCAATGGTACTCCATTGACCAGTATTGAAATTGTAGATTTAGTAAGGCCGGACGCTGGTGTCGATGCCCAGGAAGATCCAACGGTTGTAGTCCGTGACGTCTCATCATCTGCTTTCACTATGGCTGAGGTTAAAGATTTGAGTGTCTGTTTGGTCGATTTACAGACTTTCTGGAAATGACCCCTCTTGCCGCACAAGTTGCATGTAGCGTCACGGGCTGGACATCTAAAGCGTTGATGTGGGCTGTTTCCACAAAAGAAGCATCTTTTACTAGTCGCCGCACTCACCTCGTGTTCTAGTTTTGTTGTTGGAGAAAGGCTCTCCACGTCGGCGCTGGCTCCACATGGAGTTTCAGAGTAGATGTTATACGCCATGGCATGGTTATGGGCATATTCAAGTTGTCTTGCCTCTTCATAGGCACACTGTAGAGTTAGAGTAGATTTCTCTAAGAGTCGCAGCCTTATACTGTTTGAAGCCAGTCCAGTAATGAAGGCGTCTCTTACGAAGATATCTCTGTGTTCTTCAGCGGTGACAGCTTTGAAGTCACAGTCTTTGGCCATACTTTTAAGCTTAAGTAGGAAGGAGTCAACGGTTTGTCCGTTCTCTTGTCGACATAGAGTTATCATGTGCCGTGCAAAAATTTCGCTTTTAGGTTTCACGTAGACATTTTGTAGAACTTTGATTGATTCTTCGAACGTTGTACACTCACTTATGTACTGAAATACGCTCGAAGAAACGTAGTTTTCAAGTAATTTCTTTTTGTCAATCTCGCAATGAGAGACTGAGGAGATGAAATTCTCAAATGTTCTGAGCCAGTGCAGCCACTTCTCGGCAGCCGATGGCGTGCTAGGCTCTATGTCTAGCTCTTTTGGCCTAAATAGACGCTCCATTTGTATTACAATTTTTACTTACAGACTGAGAATAGTGTTGAACGAAAATCCAAATAAGATACACGAGACACATAGATCCATAGAATTGAAAATTTCTAGTTTAATACATTGTAATAAGAAATAAAGGAACACTGAAGAGTAACCTAAAACAAGGCTTTATTAAACTAGAACGACACATGAACTGACGAAAGAGACTTGGATAGTAGCACACTAAATCAATGTTGTGAACACATTCTCACGACGTTACACAAACATAAACAAATACTAACTATTTCACCACAATAAGATAATTTTTATTGATCCAATCTAATGGAAATTCAGTTTGACTACAATTGACAAGCTCAGCGAAACTACTGTACAAAAACAATATTGATTAAAAAATTCGAACAACACACACGAAACACATACAAATTCACAACCACCGCTTTATGAATTTGACTTCTATGTACTTCTCGATGACGACAACAAGGTAAACGAACAATCAACACTTGAATATTTTCGAGGTTCTTTACAAATAGACCTAGACTCAATTGGAACTGCTTGTTATATTAGCTACTATAAAACTCGATACAGTTTATATCTTATCTTATATAATACAGACGTTACTTCAAAAACGAAGATGGCATCCCATTCCATGATCTAATAGCATTAGGGAAGAAGGAGCATTTGTACAAATTTGTTCTAGCATATGTACCTTTATATTTGTGTCTTTCTGAGTATTTTATTAGATTTTTTTTTATTTGAAGATTATGTTTCAGTGTTTTATGTATAATTATTACTTTACTTTTTAAGTCTTCTCTCCTGATGGCTTTCTAAATTTAGTGATTTTACTTAAGGTTTACAGTTTAGTGAACAAAATTCACTGGGGGGGGGGGGGATAGATCTGGTCATTACAGTTTAGGGAACAAAAGTCACTAGGAGATAGATCAGGTCATTACAGTTTAGGGAACAAAAGTCACTAGGAGATAGATCTGGTCATTACAGTTTAGGGAACAAAAGTCACTAGGAGATAGATGTGGTCATTACAGTTTGGGGAACAAAAGTCCAATTGGGAGATAGATCTGGTCATTACAGTTTAGGGAACAAAAGTCCCATTGGGAGATAGATCTGGTCATTACAGAAAGTGGTCAATAAGTTCAAAACGTAATCGACGAATTTTGCATTGCAACTACTGAGGTGTTAGATAGTGCATTCTCGTGTGGACAATCTTTTCTCTTTTGAATATGTAACCTTTTATTTTCTTGGAGTTCTTTCTTGAACTAATCAAATAATTATTTATAGCTTGGTCATGTACTGGTTTTTCCATTTTGCTGGATAACCGATGAAAATAATTATATCGCTATCCCAAAAACAATTGCTTTCACCTTGCCAACCAAGCAACAGTTTTTGCCTTTAGGAGGAGGGTGGAGAATTATTTCGTATGCCATTATATGTGTCACACATTCATTTCATTTCGATTCTTAATTAGCATGGTGAATCCAAGTTTCATGTACAGTACTTAATCGGCGCCAAATGTCTGATTTATTGCGCCTAAACTGCGCCAACAGAGCAGTGCAAATGTTTTAGTCGAAAATGCTTTTGTTCCGGTATAAGGAATTAAGGGGGACCCAGCGTGCGTCCAGCTTTCTCGTTACTATTTCTTGTTTTAGTATCCAACAAACGCGTTCTCTGGACATGAGCGTTGACTCTGATCTCTCTCTCTCTAACCTTAATTTAACCATTTGCTCAACTTGAGCGATTTAACAGTTTCGCAGTATCTAAGTTGATTCGTCCACGTGTAAATTCAGCTTCCCAAAATTGTTCAGTGGTAAATGATTGAACATAGACCTGGTAAACAAATGGTTAATAACAGCACGGTTGTCGTTCTTACTGTGTACAGAAACGCTCACAATTCATTCAAGAGACTGTCAAACAATGACTGCACGTCAAAAATGATCTACGTTTTTTTGAGCTGTTGTTAAATCATGCCCAAACACATCTACTGCCATTTTTATGTTGAGATCTGGAAATTTGTTGACAGTCTTGTCTCGTGAATAACCGAAAATGTATGTATTTATTTATTTTAAAGAATTTGCATCGCCTTTGAAGAATGTTTTTTTTTCCATGCCTGTTAAGAATTGGGTGTTGAACTGGACATTTGATACGTTAAAGGAAGGTTTACCTTGTAAGGCTAAATCAAGGGTGAAAAGGATTTAATACTTATAAAGTTCTCTATCACAAATCAGCAACCAAGCACTCACATCCTGCGCCGCATGTTTTCGCTTAGCTAGGATAGAGAATAAAAGAAAAACATCATGAGGCTGAGGAGCATTGCCAGCATTGACCTGATAACGCTAGAATAAAATCTTGACTTTAAAATGGAGAAAACATTTCCCGTCTTAACATTGAGTGGGAGAGATTACGGCATGTCAGTTTGAAAACACTGGCACAGCTCTTAAAACGTCCTGGCCCATCACTTTAACTGTACCAAGATGTCTCCCACTGACTGGGTGTCGACTGCCAGTTATCATATCAGCGTGCCTTCTTTTTAGAGCAACGCGCAGACAGAGCCCCGTACAATCTCTGGTCGTGCTCTTTTAAACAAGCTTGTGGTGTTTTTTTCCATAGTACACTAACATATTCCGTGTTACATATAAATGGTAGCTGTACTTATTCAGATATTTTAAATTTCTTTTTAAGGCTAAATTAGGAGCCTGTAAGGAGTCTGCAAGAGGATCTGCTATTTAAACACCCATCTAACGAAATTTCGAAAAATCCATACGAGCTCAGACGTCGCCTCGTAGAAGGTCTGCGCACGGCAGTTTCTTCCAGGACTGCCTGTGATAAGTCAGCTACTGGAAATAAAAAACAGACTAGCAGCAAACACCTAAACCTTTTGCAACTCAACATCTTAGGCCTACAAAACAAGACAACAGAACTCCAACACATACTCAAGAGGCATGATATACGCATAGCGCTACTGCAAGAAACACAACTGCCAAAGAAAAAAAACATCACAGGCTACACACAGTACAGATGCCTTTGCACCAAATGCCAGGAAATTATGACCCTCATAAGAAACGACACACAAGCCACAGTAAAACAAATAAAGAACAATACAGACATCGACACGCAGGAAATACTTCTTTGGAGAGGAGGAACAAAGAACACCATCAAAAACTACTATTGCCCACCATCATCAACAGCAGAAATAGACATACAACTACCACACTACACAAGGACAATAATAGCTGGCGACTTCAATGCACACACACCTTCCCTAGGCTACCCACACTATAACAAGCGTGGCAAAGAAATAGAGGATGTAACAAATGCCTCTAACCTACAACTTCTGCAAAACAAAACTTCACCTACAACTTTCCTACACAGAGCACACAACACAACTAGCAGACCTGACCTAACTTTTATCTCTACAGACATTACTGACTCTTCTAAAATAACAGTACTTGAAGACATAGGTAGTGACCACAGGCCTATACTCCTCAATATTGGAACGCCAGGTAGATACCAATCCAGCAAAACAACTAGATAAAACTATAAAAAAGCTAACTGGGCAGCTTTTTCACAAGAAACAGACACAAGACTATCAAACATAATGGAGACAGACGTCAATTCAACCTATACAACTATAGTCTTCAACATCTTACAAGCAACAAAAAAACACATCCCTCGAGGCCAAGTTAAGAAATACAAACCTTTTCGGACACCTGAATTAGATAAATTAGTAAAAGAAAGAAACATGGCCAGGAAGACTATAGAAAAAACCCTACTAGAGAGAACTAAACAACGTACAACAAATTGACAGGGCTTATAAGATACAAAATTAAAAAAGAAAAAGTGGACCACAACATGCGAACAACTAGACCTAAACAAGGATGGTCGAAAGGCCTGGACCCTTCTGCATCGGCTAGCAGGAAAGAAACAAATAACAAACCCCCAACTTATAAAAGGCACTGACAACATAATAACAGAAAACCTCAAAAAGGCTGAAACCTTCAATAAATATTTTGCCAGCATTAACAAGTCAAAGCCAAGAAAACAACTGGACCAGGCCTTTAGTAATATCTTAAAGAAAGAAGAAAAAGCTCCAACAATCAACTGTCAGATCTTTGACACTCCCTTCACTCTACATGAGCTCAATACTGCCCTAAAAAGTCAAGAAAATCCCCTGGACCCGATAAAATAACAAATGAAATGATTCGGGGACTAGGACCACAGGCCCAAAACTGTATACCTAACTTTATCAACCATACATGGAAAACTGGAGACATACCACAGGAATGGAGAACCGCAAACATAATACCAATTTTAAAGAAAAATAAACCACCTGGAGACCCAAAAAGTTATAGACCAAAATCTCTAACATCCAACATTGGCAAAATGGCAGAAAAAAATATCAATAACCGACTCTATTGGTGGCTAGAAAGTACTTGCTCACTCCACAATGCACAAGCTGGCTTCAGGAAAGAAAGTAGAACAGAAGACCACATCTTTCGTTTTATCCAGGACATAGTAGAAGGGTTTCAAGAAAACAAGCACGCTACAGAGGTATTTATAGATTTGCAGCAAGCCTATGATAGAGTGTGGAGAAAAGGTCTATTTTTGAAGATGAAAAAAATGGGCATCCATGGAAAAATGTACAGCTGGATCAGGGCATTCTTAAAAAACAGAGCCATCCAAACCCGATTCGAAGGTGCCATCTCTAGTAAAAAAAAGTTTGGAAGAAGAACTACCACAAGGTTCAGCCCTTAGCTGCACTCTTTCTAATCTTCATGAATGACCTCCCGGACTTCATTTCGGCCAATAAGGCACTTTATGCAGACGACCTTTTAATTTGGACTACAGAGAAATATCCAGTGCTGACTAGATCCAAACTAAATAGAGCCCTCAGAACTATCTCCACATATTCAAAATTATGGAAAATGGAAATAAACAAAGAAAAGTCAGTTTATTCAATCTTTAGCCACAGCAACAAAACAGCAAAAAGAAACTACATCCTCAAATAGACTCTCAGCCAATAAATAAAGAAGAACATCCAACATATCTTGGTGTAAAACTAGACCAAAGACTGTCTCTAAAACATTTTATGGCAGATTTAAAAGAAAAGGCATCACAAAGATTAAACATAATAAAACACCTAGCAGGAACATCCTGGGGAGCTGAAAAGAAAGCATTAAGACAGTTATACACTGGATACGTCAGATCTGTAATGGATAACTGTCTCTCCATACAAGTAGCTGCCAACAAAACCTATCAATCATCATTAGATACAATCCAAAACCAAGCCTTGCGGCTAATTAGTGGAGGTATGAGAACTACTCCCACAGCGGTCTTTGAAATAGACTCTAATATTGAACCTCTTAAGTTAAGGCGCAACAGAGCAGCATTAGAAGCTATTGAGAGATACAGAAGGTTGGAGGACGATCATCCTAATAAACTAACACAGAGAAATAGGAAAAACAACCAAAAGAAGCAAAGGACTCTAATCAAACTTACTGACGAACTAACCCTAAAACACCACGTCCAATAACAGAGAAAAAATTACCAGATTTTCAAACATAACGCCCAGACTAAACTACAAACAACCAACCATCAAAACGCATTTACTAAATAACACCTTAAAAAAAGAATCAAATCCACTGGAGTTCAAAGTAGGGACGCTTTAAACAATTGAAAGCTATCAAAAAACAGCTATCCATGTTTATACAGACGGATCGGCTTTCAAAGCTACCATCAATGCTGGTCTTGGTGCCTTCCTGGTCTTCCCTAAAAATAAACACTTTGAGATAAGCGCACCCTGTGGCGATTACTGCTCAAACTTCCAAGCCGAAATTGAGGCAATTACCATAGCACTACAGACAGTGGAAAACAAATTATATGAAGGAGTGCAAGCACCATCAGATATTGTTGTCTTTACAGACTCCCAATCTACTCTGCAAGCACTTAACAGCGGCACCTCAAACAGCCCAAGAGAGTTGACAACACCATTGTGATAATCCATCAGATGATATCAAAATTAAATATCAATATCACACTACAGTGGATCCCTGGACACATTGGCATCATGGGAAATGAAAAGGCAGATAAGCTATCAAAGGCAGGTTCGTCTATGGAACAACCAGATAGACCTGTTAACTACCTCACCCTAAGGTCAATGTTAGTCAACAATCACAAAGAGGAGTGGCTCAACCAATGGGCATCAGGAAACACAGGCAGAGCCATGTACAAAGAAATGACTACGCCTAACAAACTGGACAGTATTAACTTCCTCCCCCGCAAAGAACAATCTACAATCTTCCAACTAAGAACTGGACACACACCACTATTAAATTACCACCTGAACAAAATAAACTCCACACAACTACTCCTTTGCAGACACTGCGCCCACCCCTTTGAAACCGTAAACCATATCCTCTTTGAATGCCCCTCCCTAATCCACGCAGACCCTACTTCCACTACATCCCAACATAACCAACACCCTGTACGGCAGTGTTGAACAACTGAAGAAAATAGCGCACTTTTTTTCCTTGGCACAGTCTGCAAAAGAGCTGACAGCTCAGCAGCAATAAAGCTGGCTAGAAGAAGAAGAAGAAACACCCATTTTACATTGGTATGTTCTAGCTGTTCTTAAGCGGTGGTGTGGTTGTCCCACACACTATGACTGGATGTAACACCCATCACGTTCACATGTTCGTAAGGACCTTTGGAGAACTAGTTTCTTGTACTGCCTGATTTCATTGTTTTGATGCTGATCAGCTGGACTAAAAAAATAGAGCTAGACAAACACTCAATAAAGTCAAGATGTCAAATGTCTTAATCATAGTCCTTATAGTCAGTAAGCCTATACGCAAATAGTTTGTTGTAATGTGGCCCCTAACTTCATATGTACTGTTAATGACTTGTATGTATAATTTCATTTATCCGTTTATTGCTAATCGCAGACTGAAGCAGCAAATATAAATCTGTTGTTGGCAGTTATCAATCTTGAAATGAATCTGGTTCGCGTCGTAAAGCTTGGGCATTTGCTATGGTTGGCACGTTGTCACCCACCCAGCTGTCCCCAACCCCCTTTCCACGCAGCTGTTAGGTCCAAATTAAGGATAAAGAACTGGTACAGTTTAGGAGTTAGGTCCAAATTAACGACAAAGAACTGATACAGTTTAGGACCAGCAACGTCGCAGGGTCTGGCAGAATGTGCTGCAAACTGCCCAAGAGTCATGGGTTCCTGATTTTTCCTCAGGGTTGACTCCCGAAGCCTATTCTATATAAGTTTAGGTTAAGCCTCAAGGCAGTGGAGTTTTGCTTTCTCCTAGATGGGAAAGCCTGGCCGATTGCTCCTATTGGGTCCCTCGCCAGCCCCGTAATTTACATTTAGGATATCACTATAAGTCATGGCTTTTGTCACAGGCATCTATATAAGATGTAGATCTTAAGGGTTAATTTTTTCAGTGTATCTTACAAATGTCGTAACTTTAATAACCCACTGTCGCCTATAGCTTTCGATTTGCTTCCTATGTATATTAATAAATATTGATATAATAATCTAAGTAATATTAATGGTTGTTATTGTTAAAAAAGTAGAAGAGGGGCCTCGCAAGTATCCAATAAATTGGGCCCCGCTATTTGTAAAGCCGATCCTGGTGGGACGAGTAGTCCTTTCTGCTCTGAAGCCAATGGAAGTTTATCTCAGGTTTAGCTGCTAGTAACCCGTCTTTGCCCCTTCCCCTTTTGGCTGTAGCTCTTCTGCCTGACCTAGTACTACACGTAAAGTTCAACTGGTTGTCAGAGGCATTGTCAGACCCACACCATCGGAAGCATTTTCTAGGTAGCCTTTTCCGGCCATAACAACCTAACAGAACCATCAGCTATATTAATGTATGACACGGATATGACAATAATAAAATACCATTGTCAGTGGTGGAGTCTGGGGTTATGAAAGGGGATGGGGGGGGGGAGGTAATCACACACAATCATCATCCCCTTTGGGAGCGTGTTTGTGGACAAAAGGTTATTTAATGACAAAAGGTTATTTAATGACAAGTTAATTCTTATGTGATTTCACTGGCATGCTAGTATTGCCTCTCTGTTTTTAGCTACATGCAGACGTTACGTTTACACTTGGCCTTATTGTGATAATTCATTGTGATAGTAGACACGGGTTAGAGGAATGGCTTTCTGTCTGTCATGTGTTTGTGTGTGTAGTGCTCTAGTTGCTGTAGTAGTGACCTGAAGGTCAAAAATTAGCTTGCTGAGAAGTCAGGTGCAAAGCGTTTATGTGTATGTTGATTGTTTACCGGGTTTATGTTGATTATATATGTGTGTGTTGAATGCACATGTCATCTACACAATACATACACTGTTTAAAATATTTAGTTAATCACTTTCAGTGCCACATTTGTACCTAGTTAAAAACAAAAACTTATAAAACAGGAATAGATTAAAAAAAAAAAAAAAAAAAAAACTAAGCCTCCAACATCTCATGTTCTCCACTAGGACAAATAGTGTCTGTAGACACCAAGAAGATGACTATAGGAAACACTTGGCACCAGGAGCTTCACCCTAGAGCCTGCAGCACTTTTTAGGTCTGTGGGAGCATTTGAGAAAAAGTGGTCTAATGTAAAAATGCATTATTTGTAATCCTGGTGTAAGTTTTGTAATGTATAGACAGTGATATATATGCCTGGTGTAACTGAAAGAAGTTTTGTAATGTATAGACAGTGACATATATGCCTGGTGTCAAATTTAAGAAGCAAAGTGCAGTGCAGGCATATGACTAAAATAAATGTTTGTGTTTTTTGTTTCAGGGTGAGAAAAATGTATGTTTATCTAGTACAGGTGATTGGACATACAGTGTATATATACAGTATATGCACTTATATAGTTATAAAGAATACATGTTCACATTTTGATAATATATAGTAAAATGTTTTAAAATTTGCATTAAGAACTCCAAATGAAACATATCTGGGTGATTGAACATACTGATGTGTGTGTATATAGTATGTACTAAATTCTCAAGCATCAGGCATGTATTTAAGTTTTCTCTTCCACAATTGCCTGCTACAATTGTGCACACTGTAGACAAAATTCATTCTGACCTTTGACTTGTAGCACCCTGTACTCTATTTGGAAGAGACAAAACCTTATTGAAAGTGGGAGAGAAAGGGGTGTGGTAGTGAAGGAAAAAAAGGGGGGGGGGGAGGTTTGAACTAATTTGATGCACATTTTTAACACATTTTTTCCCTGTTAAAGATTTTGGTTTAGCTTGCTGCTTGCTTTACATTAATTTAATCTTTAATGTCCTCTAATTAGCTGTCACTAGATCATATTTTTTTTACCTAGCTTAACCTGGCCAGACAAATTAAATGTGTTAATAACCATTTTTATCATTTTTTTTTTGGGGGGGGGGGGGGGGGGGGGGGGGGGGTTTCTGGCCTGAATTTGTGCACTTTTCAAATATCTTCTTGGTTTTTCAAGGACTCTTGCTCCATAGACTGGTTAAACATAACTACTTAACCTTACGATGCCAATGAATGTTTGTCAAGAATTTTTAAGTTGTTTTTATAATATTATCTGTGATCTTTTTAAAAGTCTTTCTCAGTGTATTTGGAGTTTGTTTATTTTTCCATTTTAAAGTTTTGAGTTTTGACTTATACTCTATTATTATTGAGCTCCTACTATTTCTTACCCATGCATTTATACACACACCACCTTCATTTATAACATTAAAGTTCACATAGCTCTTTTCAACATTGTTTCTTTCTTTTGTGTGTGTGTGTGCATGCGCGCGTGTGCATGCGTGCGTGCTGTTGACCCTTTGACTTGTAGCACCAAACTGCTGTAGGTGTAATATATCTAACTAATAAACTTGAAATAACTTCTTTGTGAACAAAACTAAATGTAACTTTTATTATAATAATGACAAAATCAACTTGTGATCAAATGAAATAAATGTAGTAGACTTATAGTAATAATATTTTTTAACAGTCTAACTCATTACAATAGCACAACCTTTCAGTTGTCATCTATGATGCATCATTCACAATCAATAGCTAACCTCTTCCCACCATCCACATAGAAACACACACACACACTCCATAACAACCCCAATCTTTCCTTAAAAAACATTTGGAACATTTTTTTTTCATTACAATATACAGACATTGTTACAAAAATGTATATCAACATGAAAGCTAAATTCATACAAAAAGAATGAAATGTTACCAATAAATATGTGTATCAGAAATATATTTACATGTCATATTAGTGTTGGCGGTTATAAAAGAAAAAAATATTACACAAAAATTGTAATAAATATTTAAATGTTAATCATTTTCCAATTCAATATCCATAATTTTATGAAGTTACAAAATGTTAAACAACCTCTTCCCACCATCCACATAGAAACACACACACACACACACTCCATAACAACCCCAATCTTTCCTTAAAAAACATTTGGAACATTTTTTTTTCATTACAATATACAGACATTGTTACAAAATTGTATATCAACATGAAAGCTAAATTCATACAAAAAGAATGAAATGTTACCAATAAATATGTGTATCAGAAATATATTTACATGTCATGGCGGTTATAAAAGAAAAAAATATTACACAAAAATTGTAATAAATATTTAAATGTTAATCATCCTTTTCCAATTCAATATCCATAATTTTATGAAGTTACAAAATGTTAAACAACATTATAGAATAAATCTCTAGTAACTCTTTCTCTCGTAATTATTTTCCATGTTCCGACGGAATTATTTATTTTGCTCATAGATCTATAAATTTCACTACCCTGTTATGATGAAACTTTAATAACTTTTTTGTTTGTTATAAGAAAAATGTTATATTTGGTATACAATTTAAGGATAATGCATACCCTTTTTAGATAATTTAAATTGATGTTTAGAAAACCAAAATAAAAGTTTATTTTGGATAATGGAACCTAAAATTAAAAACTTACAGACTGTGGACGAGTCTCACTTATAACCAGATCTCCATTAGATCCAGGCAATATTTTATGATCCAAATTGAATAAAAAGTCTTTTTTTTTTAATTATATGAGGGGTTTGGACTTCTTCTTCTTGAAACTTTCAGGTAGAGTTGAGCTCTCAGTTCTCACAACTCTAGGCCAGCAAAAGTGAACAAGAGCTCCCTCTCACCGGCCTGAATGAGAACAGTGTACACTGTTCTATCTGGCAGGACATGCTATTTATGTAACAGCCTTAGAGGAACGGTGCCAGGATTGTGACAAGGTTGTGGGAGCTTTCTTAAAACTCCGCACAGTGCAATGAGGATGCTCTAGCACCCACTTAGGCTGCCCCACAGGAGTCTTTTTTTTTTTGCTACCCTTTGGCCTAATCGTTTCCTTATGATTGTTTTCACCAGGCAGGGTAGCATGCCCAGGAGGGGTTTGGACTAAAACAACAAAACAAAACAAAAAAAAAAAAAAAAAAGCAAATTGTTATTTAACTTAACATCTTTTTCTTGATGGTATAATAATAATGACTTATGTTTTTGCTGTTCACTGATGTTTTATTATATATGTTCACAGAATTATATTCCATCAAAGCAAGATATTCTACTGGCCAGGAAAGCCACTAAAGGAATCATTGAACACCAGATTATGATCAAAGGGGTGCCTTTTATGTTCATAGATGTTGGAGGTCAGAGGTCACAACGCCAGAAATGGTTTCAGTGCTTCGAAGGAATTACATCCATTTTATTTTTAGCCTCTGCTAGTGAATTTGATCAGGTAGAAGGATATAATTTTGTTAGCATTTATTTTCTTAATTGAATTTTATATTCGACCTGATGTAGTATATTAACCAGATTCGACTGTATTAAATTTTATAATTAGAATATTTATATGTATTATTTATAAATAATAGCCAACAGCTTTAAAATGAGACATTTTCCATATTTTTTTTTTTATTTCTTTTTTTTTATAATTAACTTTTAAATCATTTGATCATGTTTTGAGTAACATTTTTCACTTTTATTGTGCAAAAAAAGAATTGAAAAGAAGCAAACTAGAAGTCTTTAAAAAATTATCCATTGTGTACCACAGGAAGAGATTTCTTATTATCTCGTCTCTAATTTCGTTATGCTTTTATTCTAGATAAAGTGCTGTTTTTTTTTATAATACCTCTATTCAGCTTGCAAACTCATTGAGTCAAAAAAAAATAAAAAACTTTAAAAAAAAAACAACAGAGGGTGAAACCTGGACACAGAAAACAGCTCAAATGGTTTTCTAGAAATTTGGCAGTAAATGTATATATAAGGGAAAAGAAGTACAAGCTAATTGATCACACTTGGACAACTCTAGTTTGACAATTGTAATTTTTCAAAGTATAATAAAAAATTTAATTTGGCTGGAGGTCTAGATAATCAGTGGGTATTTTTGCTTGGAGGACCTATTCATTAAAAGTTTAATAAATAAATAGAAGTTCAAAAAAAAAAAGAAAAAATTTCCATTTTTGTTTAAATCTATCATTCATTAGTTATTATGAGTAAAATAATCGCAAATAGATGTGTTCTAGGCCTGTCATGAGAATTTTATATACTCTGAGTAGATTTATACATTTGCATAACCAGAATTGTTTTTTTATAGAGATGGGGCGGGGTAAAAATATTCCTTTTTTTTTTTAAATCTATCAATCATTAGTTATTAAGAGCAAAATAGTTGCTCTAAAAAAAGGTTGACCAGCTCTAGGTAGGAGGAATAGTCTTTTAAAAAGTTTTTTTTGTCAATTTTAGTCTGAAAAAGGTTTTAAAATTCTTTAATATTGTAACGAGGTTTTTAATTTTATGTTAATACACTACTTTCCGTTTATTTCTTTTTGCTTTCTTGTTGAATATGATCACAGCTGTTTCTCTTCTTTTCAAATGTATCTCACATCTGATTAGTTTATTCCATAATGGCAGCTTTAGTTTATCCCATAATTGCGGCCAGTTTTTGCATATGAGCGCCCCTCTAATAACATAACTAACAGTTCAATCTTCTGTTTCATTGTCTTTTTACTTTCACTGCCTACACTTGGTACAGAATGGTTAGGTGGCATCTTGTTTATGTCTATAAACAGTTTTAAGTAAAACCATTCACAAATACTGTACACAGACATTGGGTGGCCAGGGAAAAAACAAAAAAAATGGGAAGTATTTTTTTCTTACAATTTTTAAAAAGCCCTCCGTGAAAGTCTGATCCTTGAAAGTCAAGGGGCCACCTTAGTACTATTTCTTCATCTATGAATAAAGCTGAAATTTAAGCTGAGCAGAAAAAAAATGTAAACATTGTTAATTTATTATGTGCCAAAAGAAAGCATTAACTCTTGGAAATAAATATTCTTGTCTTAATGTTTCAGGTTTTAATGGAGGATCGTAAGACTAACAGATTGGTGGAGTCTTGCAACATATTTGAAACTATCATCAACAATCGAAGCTTTGCTCTAGTATCGATCATTCTCTTCCTTAACAAAATGGACCTTTTAGCAGATAAAGTGAAACAGGTGAACATTGCAGATTATTTCACTGACTTCCATGGCAACCCGCACAATCTTGACGATGTCAAGAGGTTCCTCTGCAACATGTTTGACTCCAGGAGGCGGGAGCGAAGTAAACCGCTATTTCACCACTTCACAACTGCTATCGACACGGAAAACATAAAGCATGTGTTCCAGGATGTGAAAGACACAATATTACATGACAATTTGCGCTCACTAATGCTGCAGTGAGAGAGAGAGAGAGAGATTTTCCTAGGACTTGAGAAAACTGCAATGATTAGAACAGGAATGTTGGATTATTTTGTGATTTACTCTCAGAAGTTCCTGCTGAACTCCTCAAAGAAAAGATTTTTTTTTTATGCAGGGATTCAATTTTTTTCCTTCCCCACCTTTTTGTGTGTGAACATATATGGTAAAGCTCGTACAATTCAATGTTCCTGTGATGGAAAGGTATGACATTACCACCGATGGTTATACAACTGATGCAAAGGCAAGAGTAACCTCATTTACCATGGAATATACTTGAGAATGCAAGATTAACCATAGTTAAAAAAAATTATTATTTATTGATCTTTTCTACTTAAGTATCACATGTCCAGTCCTAGGATCAGACAGAAGTAGAAGCAGAAATAGATCCAGAAAATAAAAACTGAGACATTGATAAGAAACTAATGATATTTTTAAGTACAGTTGTTGTTTTTTTAACATGGTCTAATTTAGGACAAAGTGAAAAAACAACAACTTTGAATTCAAATCTTTTTGATGTCTGAATAGAAAATGTTAGGGAGGTGAAGAACTCTTGTTAAACATGGAGGCGACCATATTTCAAGCAATATTTTCTGATTAGGTTGTTAATGTTTATTTGATTGTACTCATTTTATTGTTTTGCCTCAGATGTTTTTTTTTTTTTTTCATTAGTTAATTTTTCTAACACTAAGAATATTGGAGATGTTATTGTTCATGTCTTTTTGAACTGTTTAATTGGATTTCTCTGTAGCATGGAAGATAACTGATGGCAACTCTAGAACAGGCCTTGCTCCCTATGGTAGATGCCTTTCTTTGTTTAAGCTCATGCTTTTGTTTCTTGTTTATTTAATAAGAATTTGTTTCACGACTAGAACCTGAAGTCAAGGTTTATTTAACATGAAATGATTTTGTTCACTTTATTACATTTTCTGTTGATGACATGAACTTGCATGTGTTAATCCATTTGTTGTTGACTTGTAGAGTTCAAGTGTATCTATGTATGTATACATAATATCTATAACTATTCAACTGTAACTCTGAACTAATAAACAATTTCAAAGTCTTTTGATGGCATGCTTAAAGGAGGAGTGTGATAGTTACTGTTCTATTCCCATTGTTAATGTTCAGAGGCATCATCTGTGTGATATCTACATTATGTGTTGTTGTTTAAGTATGCATTTTATACACACATGACATTTTTTTAAATTCTAGAATGTGGGCCTTGTTAGCAGAGTACTATAGCGCTTGGCTTCTGAACCAAGGAATTCTGGCAAAGACTGCAAATTTCATATTCATGATGTTTATTTTTGCCCCTGAGTCCACTCAATTCTAATGTGTAAGTAACATTTGTTGGGGAAATAAAAAAGCTGTTGGTTGTTCTGGCCAAATGACACCCTTGTTAACAGAGAAACAACTGAGCTTTACATTATCCTCATCATCACAGCGGCATCTGTACCAGCAGTTCTCAACCTGTGGGTCTTGACCCCATGGGGTTGAATTATAATTAGCCAGGGGTTGCCTATGACCATCGTTTTTCCCCCTTGCTATTCAGATATCTAAAACTTGACATTATACGAAGTTTTTCCACTGACAGTTACTATTTTGTTTTATTACTGTAAATGTCATTCAAGAATAGATGTTGCTGACAATTGAATCAAGATATCATTTTTATTTTAACATTCTATGTGAGGTATATAAATGAGGATGATTTTAAAGACTTAGTCTGATCTTTTGAAGCAGAAAGATGCTCAACATGCAAACTTTGTACTTTCATAACCATTTTGCACCAATGTAGTTCCCTGTAGTCATGTTCCACCATGCTTTTTAAGTTGTCACATTGTAATATACATGAATATGGTGAAAAAGCAAAAGAAAAGTAATAAAGCAAGTCTCATTTATTTGAAATTTAATTATAAGAAATTGATTTTACACAAAATATAATTATATAATGCTTTCGCTCTTCCGGTTGTCAACAAAATAAAATACATAACTAATATATAGGCCTTACATTATGATTACAATTTTATATCCAAAGCACAGTAACTCACTTACTTAGGCCTATGAACAAATAGTGAAAGTTGTATCAAATGGTTTGTGGAGCCAAAAAGGCTGAGAACTGCTGATCTATATTCAGGCACAGATTAGGCTGACACAGAATAAGCATAGTTTACATATATAATGTCTATTTGGGGCTACATTGGAGACAATATACAAAATTGATGAATACATTTTGAATTTAAAATGTAACTGGAAATAATGAATTATATTCAAGAAAACTTAAAAATTGTGTGCAAAACTGTGGTTGAAAGGAAGAGAGGGTTAAACTTTTGCTCAGTTATCATGCTAGAAATCTGTATGTCCTTCCATGTGTGAAAGTAAATTATGCTTGATTACAAACAGAAACAAATCACTTGTGTAGAATTGTGAATCTGGATTGTGTCTCAGGCCTTATTATGTTATGCACTGGAGTGAAGGTGCTGTATTGTATATATGTGTATTTACTGGCCTGAGGCACAAGGAACTGATGGTTAGTCCTTGTGTGCAATGAACTGAAACTGTCTTTAATTAAATCTTGTCAATTTGTTTCTTAATTAATTGTCATTTTATGAATGAAATGCTTGTTTGATTCCTTTGATATAATCATGATTGTAGAACAATACACATTATTATACACATGTTGTTTTTTTTAATTAGTGCAAAATATTTATTTTCTTTCACCAAGGCTTTACACACTTTGAACTTTCAAGTAAAAGTTATTTCATTAAAAAATTTGCTTTTGACATTTTATGAACCTTTTTTTTTTTACCAAATCCATTTCATCTTTTTAAATGTATAACATTCATTCACTAGCAGGATGGTAATAATAAAGTTGTTTATAATGCCTATACTTTAAAAAAAGAAAAAAAAAGAGCTTTAGAATCATAGAGCTATTTTTTTAATTCAGTGACATGGATGTTACTATACTTCTTAACTTTGTTGAGGACATTCATTTGTAGCCAGGACACATTTATTGGATCCTTTTGAAGTTGATGTCAGTTGGTATGCTGGATGTTTTAATTGTACAAACTTGTCTGAATGAATAAAGATCTGTGCTGTCAACATCTCACTCATTGAACAACTTCTACCCTGGCTGTCATTCTCTCCCTTGGAGCTGCTGCCAGACATGTTGAGTGGCTAACTAGTCCACTGACATTTCTTACTTAGGCCTCTCACGCTCCTTTTCCTTGGTGCTTTATCTATATATGTTTTATACATTCTGAATATATACTAAATCTTCCATTGAAAATTTGTACACAATCCTTTTTCTTGAGTGCTTTATCAATTTATTTTATGAGTACAGAATATTCCATTAAAGGCATTAATGCATGTACTAAATCTTCCCTTAATTGTTTTCTTCCACTGGGAATCTTTGTATGAGAGGAAATTCTTTTTGACCATTTGTTCTTAATTTAATGGATAAACAACTGGGATATGTACACATACTGAATGAACTTTGTTTAGGAATACATGCTCATTATTAAGAGTTTTTTTCTTGTATTTATGTCTACATTGTATATTAGAAAAGGAGAAAGCTAGTCAGCATTGTTGGTTAAGAATAATTTTTTTTTCCCTCTCTGTATTGTTATAATTTAATTATTTATTTTAGTTAATAGTCCTACAGAAAATTGTATCTACTACTTTAAGTTGATGTATTTCCCTAACTACCAATATTGAGCACAGCATTGTACTATGAGCTTGGACCACACAAAGAAAAGCATGACGATGGACCACCTTTATTTTTTGTTAACTGGTGATGCACTACACTACTAATAATCTTCTGCTGTCTTGTATCAGCATTTAGTAACACATTCTGTCATTAGGAGCTTATGTTTTACTTATACACACCATTATATGCCCAGTTTTGATGTTGACTTCATCTTCCACTTCCATCAAGATGTATTGTCTGTATTAAACTAAACGCAAGGAGTGTTTACCAAAAATGGAGCCATGTAAAATAATTACATGGTCAATATTTGTGCTCTTTCTGCTTAATCTCTCCACATGATTTTTTTTCGGTATCCGCTTACAAGTAAATCTCCTATGTTCAGCTTATATTTGTTATACCCTGAGTTACAAACAGTATTTTATCCTGAACAGTGCTGGCAATTTAAAACTATAGTCTATTGAAGCAGTTGTATTACTTAGACTTAAGACAAAAGAAAACTAGGAGTTCCCAAATACCATAAAAATGTATGGTTAAAATCCACTGCTTTCATATTCTTGTTACATAGCTGTGTATTGTTGGTTTTGTGTGACATGGGTTCATTTATTTGATGTGGGCGTTAATTGCAGGATGGATAGTTGCCGCTTGAATAAAACTTGTCATTTGTATACTGAGGTTAAAGTGAAATGAACTATTCTAGACCGCTTTTCTTTTGTTAAGTTTTATTTCACTAAGGAAATTATTGATGTTCTTTATGTAATAGAAAAATAAATATTGTTTTTGCATTTATATTTCTATCCCAATCAGCTGTTACTTGTGCTTATAACAAAAAACCTTTTTATTCTTAGTGCTTCCACCTATTCTTTTGTTGATTTTTTTTTATAAACATAACATTGTTGAGATGCTTTTTGTGCATGAAAAAATAAAACCTTTGATAAGTTTGTTCAATCTCATTTTAATGGATCAATTTTTAAATGCATTGTTTTGTTTTGTTTTTCTTTGCTTCCTATGAACAGGATATTCATTGTGGTTAAGGCAGGGAGGCCTACAGTCATTATTTATAGCTTTAGAATGGGTTATGGAAACCTAAAGATAATTAGCTATCAACTGCAGTCATAAGTGGGAAATACTGCTGCAGTTCATTTCTATCTACTTAGTTATAACAGTGTACTTCCATCCTCTAATAATGAACCAATCATTGCATGCTATATGTAACTATACAATATTTGTAATGCCCTTCATTAAGGTTTTAAAAATGTCAACTTAGATACAATGCTCGACATAAAGTGTTTTTTTTGTAATTTAAATACTAGAGTACTTCCCATTTCTACATCTTTTCTCCCATTTTGTTTATAAGGCAATACAGTGTTAGTAAACAATATTATGTGCCTTTTGTTTCTAAATGTATGGTTTGTAAAAATGGTCATTATATGGTTGGTCTCCAAAAATGTAAGAGGCAAATTTTATTCCCATTTTCTTAAAGAATGAATAAGTTTCTGGAAACAAAATTAGAATTTTGCAATAGCCTCCCATTTCATTGATTTTATTCTCTGAACTAGTTTTCTGTTCATATTTGTCAGAGATTGCATTAGTATTATTGTGCCTTATTCTATCCATCATTATTTCTTTTCACTATTTACTTTGATTCAGAGTATGCTACTTCATCTTAAAAGCTAGAATATGGTCTCCTTTATTTCTTTGTGTATCAGTCACCCAAATAATGTATTCATGTAAGCTTTAACTTCAATGTAACATTGGCCATGATTGATCAGTTTTACTAACATCCAGATAATTTTTTTTTGTATAAATTTATTTGACTTCCTTTATACAAAATGTGTTTATAGATAAAATAGTGTTAATATCATTTGATCAAGATTAATATATATTGATATCAGCTGGTTTAGCTGGTTGCACCTAGTCATAAGTCATGTTAGAGGCTTAAGTTTCAAAGGTCTAAGGGATATTTTTTCAACACTGTTTTTTTTTATTATGTCAGATGAATGATAATAAACTTCTAAATTTCTATATGTGAATATTATTTTGTTTTTCCTGGCTTAAAATTGAAAAGATTAAAATCTCTAGGTTAGTAGGTCTAAAAATAGGTTTAAAAATCCAATTAATAGGTTGGTAGATCTAAAATTTCTGTTGATATGATTGATAAAGTTATGACTTATTTTAGAAAATTCTCTTTATAGGGCTGAGCTTCCTATTGTTAGGTGGATTGGGATAAGCTATCTGTTGATAGGACTCAGATCACTGAGATTCCTGGCAATATGGTAAATAAAAAAAAGATGACATATTTTTGAAATCCTTGTTGATAGGAAAGAGATAAAATAGCTAACCTATTTCTTAGAGCCCTCTTGAAATGGTTGACCTATTTCTTAGAGCCTTCTGAAATTGTTGACCTTTTTCTTTGTGCCCTCTGCAATTATTGACCTATTTCTTAGAGCCTTCTTGAAATTGTTGACCTATTTCTTAGAGCCCTCTTGAAATTGTTGGCCTATTTCTTAGAGCCCTCTTGAAATGTATTTCTGTTCAAGTGTAAGATTTTCAACTGACATGGTAGCTCCTGAAATCCAACAAAGAAATATTCCAATTTGAACCGGGGGCATTCAAGTGCATTTACATTTGCCACCATTATCCTACAAAGAAAAAAGGGGGAGGGGTATACGTAGCAAAAAAAAAAAAAAAATGTTTTTCAGTTTGGGATGAGCTTTTGTCATTGTGTCATTGAATTATATTTATTTATTTATTTGTTTGTTTTTTTTACTTCGGCCATATGTCAGCAGTGTTGTGATTTGAAATGATGCCACTGTCTAGGATGCCTTCATTAGTATCTACGTGCTGTTTTTTTTACAATGATTTTTTTTTTCACTCATTTAAGTATGACTGTTGGGGGTTCTGTTTATGTTTTACTTTTACAAAGTAATGTTTTAAATGTACCATATGATATATATATATTTATAATATATATATACCGGTAGGTAAATAAGAGTTACTTCTCCTGTACACCTTTTGTTATTTCTGTATTTGACATCACTGCAAGAAGTGAATAGGTTGTTGACTCTTGTTTTTTTCCTTGCATTTGTTTTTTATTTCTTAACTTGTTTGTTTTGGATGTATGTATGATGCTATATTAGAGTTCTTTTTTTTTCTTCTTTATATTATTAGACAATGTGCAAAAAAAAAAAGGGTCTCTGCAAAAATAGTTATGCAGTCAAATCTGGTTAATTGGACCAGCCACTTGTTCAGACCAAAACCTAAAATACTTAAACCAATCCTCTTATACAAGTGAATTCTGTTTATCAGACTAGCTGGTTATTGCTTTCTGATGTAGTTCTATGTACTAGATTCAACCGTACCATATAGACTCTAGAATTAGAAGCTATCTAGAATTAGAAGTGATCCGTGCTTTAGTTTAGTTTGACCTAACTATGGAAAAGTGGATGTTGGGAAGAAAGAAGGTCAAAGAATCAGTTATAGAGAAATTGAGCCAGTCTCAAGTAGTTCTCAAAAATGTAATCCTGACAGTCACAGTGACTGGTTGCTATAGATTCTTTTAAAGTTTGGGTTTTTCCACTTGAGTTTGGGGAATAAGAGGAACAGGGTTTAGTTTTCAGAAAGTCTGTTATGGCTGAAGTGTAAGTTTGATTATATTGATTCAAGCTGAGATTAGATGAGTTTAAGAGCATGAGTTTTAGATGACTGCAATCTACTAGTCTTCATTTTAATGAAATATATACAAGAAATGGTTATGATAAATCTAAGGTCAAAGGAATTTAAATGCACGAGTTCTAGATTACTCCAGTGTTCCATAGCCTACAGGAGCTCCTTAATAGCCTTGTTTTACATTATGTAAATGTTATTAGCGATGAATAGGTATATACATAAATGTATGGTAACTTTATTTATATATATATATATCAAGCTCCATGTGTGTACTATAAATATGCCTCTACAGTACTGAGTTATGTGATCTGTGTCAGTGGCTCTAGGATGTTTGACAACTACATTAACATAAATGAATGACTGTTTTGGATATATGCAAAAAAACAAAACATCTGTCTTGATATATTATATTTATATATATATATAGGCCTATTTACACAAGTCTGCATGTGTATGCCAGTGTGCTTGTAAAGATTTATTTGTTTTTGTAATTATTCAATGTCAGCTTTGTGTGAGGAGTGAAAGGAAGTAATCATTGTTTGCTGTAACAGACAACTCTCCAGGAGGAAATAGGAACTATGTAATAAAACTACAAAAAAAAATTGGGAATATGTCAATTGCGTTGTTTTAATCCCTTTGTTTGTTTTTTTCCTGGTATATAAATAAAGTTGACAGAAAGTCCAGTATCAGTTTTAGCTACTCATGTTTTGGTGCTTCTATATTTTTATTTTTACATTCTTATAATTTTGAATTCCTTATTTTTTTAAGCAAGAGTAGGCCTATTATGTCCAACTTAGTATTCAACTAGTTCATTCTTTTTATACCAGATTAGAACGTGTTTGCAAAGGCATGTGGTAAATCTATATACATGCCAAATACCATTCATTCATTTATCTACCAGGATATCTCGCATGGCAGAATGGATTTGCACCTAGTTTTGTATAAAGGTTCCTTTTAACTCGAAGGTGCTTACTACGAAACAGTTTTGATAGATGCGCAAAATGATGCGGAAATTTACAAAACCAACTTTCTATTTAACTTTAAATGGCAGCATTACAATTTTTTCTTAAATTGTAATATATATATAGCACAAATAAAAATGGCATAAAATAAACTTAAGTACAATTTTAAGCCCTCAATAACCATTATTGTATATTATATCACTGACTCTCCTATCACTGTGAGACACAAAAAATTGAAAATTTAACCTGTTACATTGGATATAAGACAACTTCATTTTCATGATCAAAACTGCAATGGTTAAATTTATCAGAAACTTTTTTATTCGCAATTTCAACCCAATATGTTTTTAAAGTTGACATATATCAAAAAGTACAGAATTAAACTTCCTTCTGTGTTTAAGTAAAGTACCAGTTTCAGACCTTGCGATCTATAGGGCAGATGATGTATCGGTCATTTGATTTTTGGCCCATGGTTAATGAGCATGTCATGTGACCAGCACAACGACCAACCACCTTTACTTTTCCCCAACTAATGTCAGGTACCCATTAGAGCTGGGTGGTCTCAGAGGTGCCCTAAAGATCCCCAAAAAAATAATTCTTCAGCAGGATTAGGTGTCAGGACCAAGCCAAGGTCTTTACCACTCAGCCCCAACACCTGTTTTAAAAGCACTATTTTAACTCTTTTTTTTTTTCGCCAATGTCAACAAAAAATGTTTTTGTCATATGAAGCAGACAATGACTGAATACATATTTTTGTTATAAAAATGTAAAAAAAAAACAAAATGAAATGAGAAGTATTTTGTGTGCTGAGGCTGGAGCTAAAAAAAATAAATTATAGGATTCTTACTACGCCAAAGTGATAGCAAACAAGAAAATAAAAATACTTTTAAAAAATTTGTTATATTAATGTGTATGAATTACTTTGGATCAGTCATGTACCAATTAAATTTGTAATAGATCTAGACTAACAATAATGAAGCTGTGCAATTAAAAAAAAATTTTTTTACCAGTTGGAAAGGGGATGAAAGAATGGGGTATCTGAGTGATAGTTGTTTGAATGACCTGAATTTGAACTTGTGGGCTAAAGCTTTCTCAGGCTTCTCAAACCAACGTGGTAACCACTCTGCTAGCAAAGAGTCTATAATCAGCCTAATATAAAGGGGACTAATTCAGCTTATACCATCACTTCAGTCAATTACTATTTCATTCCATTGTTTGAGATACCAAACACAATAATTTATTACCAATATTTAATTAACTATTTGGTTAATTTTTTAAAATTGATTCTTGTGTTGTTAGATAAAAGAAATAATTGCAAAATTTCAGCTTGGGTGTTGGAGAAATAGTGAACAAAATTTTGGCCAGAGTTATAAAAAGGGTGGAGGGGATAACAGAGGTCTGTGAATCCATGGGGCCAGCTTGATTTGACTTTGTATATTTAGTATATATGTTTGAAACATTGAGTTGAGCATAAGTTTGAAACTGGCAGAAATCTTGTTCATGTGAGTCTTTTTTTCCAGCTATGAACTGAAAATAATACATTTCAAAGATAAATGGTCTCTAGACTAGCATTACAGTGCACTTCAAAACAATTTATTTAACAACATTTCTTATAAATTGTTGTAATGCACAGTATTAATTACAATAGACTAAGACTGATATCAAAACAAGTGAAAACTGCTTGTTTTATACAAATGTTTTTTTAATTATATTTTTATTAGTGAACAAATATAGAAAAAAAAATGACAAAAGAAATAATACAAATGAAGACCCATGATTCCTGTTTTCCAGCAATATTATCAACACAACTAAAAAAAATAAAATGATTTAAAAAAATGTACAGAACTTGAGAGGCTTGCTATAAATTTGGTTGGACATTTAGATGTTTCCAAAAAAATTAAAATTAAAAAAAAATGAAATGGCCTAAGGTTACTAACCACTGGCAATTTGTTAGGTAAATTTTGCAATGAAAACAACAACTGTGAAAACTAAATTCTGAAGAGCTTTAGTTGAACACAACCATTCTCTTAAGCTGGCCTATTTAAACAACAAAAGTCCATGAGGAGTAGGTTCAATGTGATGACAAAACCTAAAGGACTTGAACTTACGGCTGAATAATGATATGTTAATGAAACCAAATAAATGAGCAATTACATTCAAAATCATATTGTATTCAAGAAACAAAGTATATAAATATAGAGTTACATTAATCTTTACATCTACTCAAGCAATGTTATATATTGTATGCTGAAGTCATTACTGGAAACCAAATCTTAACAATATCAGAATATGAATATTCCAATGAAACAGACTGAAGATATAATGTAGACATCTTTGCTATATGAAATATAGAACTGAGACACTAAACATTTGCATGAAAAGCAAAAAACAAAAAAGTTGACTCGCTTTGATGTTAAAAAAAATGTTCTGAAAATCATTGACCATTGCTACTTTACAATTACTAGGAAAAAGAAAGACATTTACTATTTGAATGAAAAAATTACCAGAACCAGAAGAAATGACACTTGGAAAAAAATAATAACAACCAGTAAGATCAAATCTTTAAAGATTTCAAGAATCTCCATACACCACAGAATAGAAAAAGATGATCTACACATAGTAAGAAATTATCAACTCTGACAGTCATTTCAAACAAACTGATAGTAGAATAAAAGAAAAACATTTATTTTTCTATTCAGTCTGATAACATAGTCAATATTTTTGAATTATTATTATCAATTTAGAGCAGATACTAATGGTTTCCAATACAATAAAAAGTATGATAATATGCATCAAAAGATTTATAATGATGAAACAAGGTTTTAACATTACTAGTCTAAGTTATAGTGGCTAATTTTATTTTCTCATAAAGATAATCAAACTTGGTTATTAAAAAGTGCAATTGTATATTGAATACAGTAAAAACAACAGAATATCAAACAAACAACAAAGCAGCTTTCAAAACGAAAAAAAAAAAAAAAGTTTTCTAATAACGAAACAAAAATTTGTCAACAACTTGTACAGCTCAAACACCTGCAAAGTTAACTGTAGAGCAAAATCAGATCTTAGTAATTTATAGTGAATATTGAACTTATGACATTTCATATAACAACATAATTTGTTTGCTGGTATTTAAGAAGCTTCTTGTGATCTACAGGCATTAGAAATATAAATTTTCAAGAAGTATTTAATAAAATGCATAAATAAATATTATTTGTAGTTAGAATCAATTTGACATTTAGACTGAGCCAAGGTTGACAAATCAATAAAACAACAAACAATATGAATATACATATAGCACACACACTAACAAGAGTATATACGTTAATATACAGGTTATAAATGTAAAACTTTAATAAAATAATTTTTTTAAAATACCTTGTTGAAAATTTTTCTGTATGATACATGCTACAGATAATAAAACAAACAATATTGTATGGCATACATTTCAGTTGAAATAAGACATTTATTTAAAGCAGGACTTAAAGAAAAAGTAGAATAAAGCAAAACAAACACAGCATAAAATATTAATGTCATCTTCTCTCAAAGTTACATATCTGTCAATTACAAGATGCAGCATTTAAAAATCAAAGTTAGGGATATATCTTAACTTAAATTTTAAACAAATGTTTAGATCATTTGTTGATTTTTTAAAAATAGATTATGGCATGTAAGCACTATTTAGACTGTTGTGGATGATTATTTTATTCTTACATTGCATACATTAGTTGAATAATTTGCATTTTTAAACAAACAAAAAAAAGGTAAATATTAACCTGTCTACCAAGGGTAGACAAAATATCAAACCTCCCTCCCTAAAAGAAGAACCAAGTTCTGGTTGTTAGGGTGAATGAGCTATCAAACAAATCTCCTAAAAAGAAGAGCTAAAAGCTGGTTGTTTTCAACACACAAATAACAAAAGTTAGAAACACTAAATCTAAGTCAAACATAAGAACAGCATGATCATCAGAGTGTACATATTTCAGTCTAGGTGTGCAGAGCTCCATGTGTTGCTGGGATGTCATTTCTTTCACAACTTGTAACCCACTTGAGCAGTCATTCCTAAACAAAGAACAGTTTTTTGAAGGAACAGAAAAAAAAGGCATCCACTCCTAAACTAATAGATCTAGATCTATACATTTTAGAACCAAAAAAAAATCTTTTTTTTTTATTTGCTACGAAACATTTTTTTTTCAATAACATTCAAACAAAAAAACATTTTATTTAATGGAATTCTGTTAAAAGATTAAATGATAGTACATTTTTTTAAAACAAAGAACACAGGTTAAAATTCTTTAAATGTACCGGTAGTTTTTTTAAACTAAAAATGATTGTTCATGTTTACAAGTATTCATGGACAAATGCATATTGATTTGGACACTATGAATAATGTAAATCAAACCAGGTAGACCCACTCACAGCACATATATTTGTTACTTGCTCTTTACATTAAATTAAAATAATAAAACATGGACTACAGATTTAGTCAGGAACAAAAGAGTATTTATCCAGGTTGTATACAACTGAAAGCCTTAGATGTGGTGAGACTTACATGGTAGTCCCCCATTTATCCAGATATCAAAGCGAGCATAAGAGTCCTGTAGTCTCCTGAAACATCTCCCTGTCAACAAAACAAAGGTGATTTTCTTTAAAATAGGAATACATATCACAAACAATAAACAAAACAACAAATTATTACACACAACAAACAATCAACACATTGATTACAAACCATAATCTAAATTTGGTCATGCATAACATGTTTTGCATGTATAATATAGAGTTCCCCTTTCAGACCTTGCGATCTATAGGGCACGTGATGTACAGGACATCTGTTTCTGTGGCCAACAGTTAATGAGGGTATCATGTGGCCAGCATAATGACCCAACCGCCTTTAAAGATCCAGAAATTAAAAATCCCAGTCTTCACCAGGATTGGAACCCACAACACCTGGTTCAGAAATCAAGCGCTTTACCGCTCAGCCACTGTGTCTCCAATGTATAATATAAATAAAGATATAAATATAAATCTGTGTATACCCTAACAAAGGCATCTAGTCCCTTGCCATATCGTCTCTGGAACTCATCCCTTATTTGCTTCATGTCTACTTCACACCTTGACACAATGATACGAATCAAAGTTCTATCATCTGTGCCCATACCCTGTTTTAGGAAAAAAACATTAAAAAAAACTATTACCTACATAAACGGAGGTCTATTAATTACTCAACAAAAGTTCAAAATATTTAAAATTCAAGAGAAAAAAAAGGAGAAAAAAATTGTCATAAGGATTAAACAAGATTTTTTAAAAAGTTTTTAAACATGCTAACATTGTGGTTGATATGTAATTTTGATATGAGAATTTACTAGACCATTACCTTCATCGAATAGTACAGTCTGTCGGCAAAATATCCATGCTTGCTTCTGATCATTCTCACTTTAAAAAAAATAGTTGAAAGAAGTTAAGTGTAATACTTGTTAACTAATCTGCTCTCTTGATTGGTTGATAAAAAAAATTGATATACATATATATGTGTGTTTGTGTGTGGTATATCTATATTATAAAGTAGAATGTAAGGTGTATGTATGTATGTATGTTAGTTATAGACATCAAAACCGCTTGACCAATCTTGATAAAACTTGGCAGGAATGTTTCTTGGGTACAAACTTAGACCGTAGTGTATGTATTGTAGCCCTAAAACAAACTTAAGACCCTAAAAAAAAAATAAAGTTGTCCGACTCTATTACAGCTATAGTATTTTATGGATCTAGGCCATGTCTACAATGTTGACATGAGAAAAGATCGAAAGGATTTAGATCTAGATCTAATTTTAAGAAATACACTTTGCGCAGATAGTTTTATCTTCTTATCTTATATAATACAGACGTTACTTCAAAAAAGAAGATGATTACGTCCTACGCGTCATGCATATTAACCAATGACTTAAATTCTGCCAAGTCACTGGTTTTTCTGGCTAGCTCAGGCAACCCATTCCATGCTCTAATAGCACTAGGGAAGAAGGAGTATTTGTACAAATTTGTCCTAGCATATGGGACGAGGAATGTGCCTTTATCTTTGTGTCTTTCAGAGTGTTTTATTAAATTTTGTTTTTGTATTTGAAGATTATGGTTCAGTGTTTTATGTATAATTGCTACTTTACTTTTGAGTCTTCTGTCCTGAAGGCTTTCTAAATTTAGTGATTTTACTATAAGTGTTACTCTAGTCAAATGTGAATATTCATTTGTTATGAATCTCACTGCTCTATTTTGTGTCTGTTCCAGTTTCTTAATGTTTTCTTGAGTTGAGGGGTCCCAAATGGAGGATGCATATTCTATTATTGGCCTAACCAAGGTTAAATAACATTTTAGTTTTATGTTCTTATTTGATTTATAGAAATTTCTTTTAATAAATCCTAATGCTTTGTTGGATTTTTTTATAGTTTCATCAATATGTGGATTCCATGACAGTTTTTCATTTATTATAACACCTAGGTATTTTGCGTTTTTAGTCTGTGTTACTCGTTTGCCATGAATAAGATAAGTGGAATTAATTTGTTTTAGTTTTTTCGTTACTATTAACAACTGACATTTTTGTGGGTGGAAAGACATGTTCCAATTTGATTCCCATTTCTGTAATTCATCTAATTCTCTTTGTAAAATATCTGTGTCTTGTGTTGTTTTTATTGTTCTATATAGTATGCAATCGTCTGCAAATAATCTGACTTTTGTTCCTGAAGTAATGCAATTTGGTAAATCATTTATGTAAATTAAAAATAGTAGTGGACCCAAGACTGTTCCTTGAGGTACACCTGAGTTTACTGTTATCTGTGTTGATTTAGAGCCCTTTATTATTACAGTTTGTTCTCTCCCTATCAGAAAATCTTTAATCCACTGATGCAGTGGACCATTAATGCCAAAATATTTTAATTTTTTAAGCAAATTATGGTGGTGAACTTTGTCAAAAGCCTTAGAAAAATCTAGTAAGATAGCATCCATTTGTTCACTATTATCTAAACCTTTAGAAAAATCATCAATTAGTCCTATTAGTTGTGTTTCACATGATCTATATTTCCTAAAGCCATGTTGGTATGGTGAGAGGACATTTTGTTTGTCTAAGTGGTTTATGATGTTGCTACATATTATGTGTTCTAGGATTTTATATGTGATGCCGGTAAGTGATACTGGTCTGTAGTTCCCTGGGTCAGATTTTTCTCCTTTTTTAAAAAGGGGGGTGACATTAGCTTCTTTCCAGTCCTTTGGTACTCTGCCCTGGTTAAGTGAAGCCTGAAAGAGTATTTTGAACACTGGGGCTAGCTCATTGCTTAGTTCTTTGAGTAATCTAGCTGGAATACCATCAGGTCCAGACGCTTTATTTGGTTTGGTGTTGGCTAATAGTTTTTGAATTCCATTTTCTTGTACTACTATATCTTCTATGTTGTCTACTTCAATTTCAGTAATATGTCTTTTGTCTCCTGGGGCTGAGAATGCTGATGCAAAGTATTTGTTTAGGATGTTTGCTTTAGTTTCATTATCATTATGTATTATGTTATGTTCATCTTTTAATGGCGCTATGCCTGTTGTTTCCATTTTCTTAGACTTAATGTATGACCATAGGTTTTTACTTTGACACATGAAAATACAAAAGAAGGTCCATTGATTTCATTGTAAAATAAAATTAACCTTCAAAATTGTGTTTCAAAACCATTTTTTTACATAAATTAGTTCCTTATATCTGTGACTACAGATTTCCTGACGAACATTCTTTCATTAGACAATACCAAATGGTTACACATTAACAGTGATTAACACATCTCTCTACTGAGTCTATTCCTAGGCCTAGGTCTAAAACTCTTATTAAACTCTGAGATGATAAAACTTCTTTTTGCAAAGATAGTTTTATGCTTTAACATATAAACATACTAATTATTGTTCATTCATTTCATATTTTAATCAAATTAACATTCAAATTTGTTTTTCTAAAGCATTTTTAATACATTCGTTCGCTGTTCGCTAAATAAAGCTGCGTAGCTGTGTTGAGATAGGCCTATATTCATTCATGAAAAAAGGTCACGCATGCGCAACACAGAGTGAACTCTATAAAAGCCAATTTTTAACTCTAGATTAGTGTAGATTTAGATCTATGTCTACCTCAAGATCTACTTTATACTGTAACACATGAACATGCAAAATTAAGTCTATTCATCTCAAATTTTAATCAAACATATGTAGGCCTACAAGCAAATGTTTTAATTTGAACAAATGGATTTAAGCCTATTAGCTATTCTGATTTGATAGCTTCATTCACACTATTTTTACATTGACACATTCGCTTTACTTATTACTTTATTATTTTGTTTAATTGTTTACAAAACACTCTCAGTGACTATATCCACAGTAATGCGCAAATAAAGACCCGCGGGTCACATATGTCTAGTATATATATATATATATATATATATATGCAAATTTGTTCATACAATATAAATAGTATAGACTTATGGCATTCAATAATTAACAGAGCTAACATTGTCATTTCCCTAATACAGAATGTTAAAGTGAGATCCTGAACTAAACAGCCAACCATCTAAGAAAACAGCCATGATAATGAAACACAAAGCAACTAAGGAAGAAGCTGGATTTGAAACCTGCAAGAAAACCATGTTAGTACTAATAATAATGAGAAAGCTACGAGCATTAGGAGACACAGAATGGGGAAGAAGATAAAACAATAAGATAAAGTGATTCATCCAAAACAGGTCTTGCTCCACAAGAAGTTGTATAAAATGAACACTCTGTATCAAGATTAAAAAATAAAATAAATATTATGTGCTGTCAAAAATATCAACGAAAACATGTTAAAAATTAAACCCTATAACTGACTACTTACCAATGGTCAACATGCCAGTAGACAAATCACCAGACATCTCGTTCTTAATTGCTTGTTCAATGTCATGCTTAGACAGGCGACCATACTCATCAAACACAGCCCGACACTGTTCATAGCTTTGAGAGGCCAAGATCATGTTAAAAGTATTTTCATCTGTGCCCCATCTTTTCTCACCAGCTTGATAGAGTCTCTGTTCAACAATAAGAATATGTCAAGTTAATAAGACAACTAAAAAAAAAGTTCTTGATAGATTTCTTACTTTATTCAATTTAGAAACCATGTAAGATTGGTAAGTCATTTCGGGTGAAAGACACAGAGCAACGCAAAGAACATTGAGACTGTGCAAGAGAAAGGAAAGAAGGAGATTGTAAACAATGTTGTACTTTGACATTGAACAAAATTGACCAAGAATGATGATCAAAAATTGCAGATTGCTAGACAGAGTCAACCTTTATTATACTTGGTATCTCACTTTCAGGTGGATAGGAGTTAAATTTTTAATACAGAGCTTGTTTACACACATGGTGTTTCATTGCTATGTATAGAGTCAAACTAACTTTGAGATTACATTTTTATAATTTTTATTATGGAGCTTGTCAAGTGAACAAGTGAGCTTGAACACATGGTTGTTTCACTGCTATATATAGAGTCAAATGTTCTCACATCACCTACTTTGATTGAGATGGATAAGAGTTAAAATTTTTATTACAGAGCTTGTTTACATACATGGTTGTTTCAAAGTGCTGCTTTAGAATTTAATTTCTACAAGAAGACAAGACCATTTGTTTTACATTGTGTCTTTATGTATGTTGTCACTATTCAGTATTACTCCTCTAAGTAAAGGAGTCATTGTAATGATGTGTTAAATGTGTTACTTTAGTGTGTAAATAGAATTTATTCCTGAAGCTGACTTATGGCTTTACCATAGCTTATTATGTTTCCCTTGGAGAAGGAATTAAAGTAATGTTAGGTGTTAAAAGTGAATGTATTCATCAAGCTGGGTTATGGCATTAGTATTTCTTATTGTGTTATCTAGTTTATTACAACAAACACCAATTTTTTTTAAGCATAGGTGAAAATGTCTAACAACTACTGTGATTCTCTATTTTTTCTACACAATTACTGCTTCTTATTTCACTAATGTGTAGGAAGGAACCTATTCTTATTTAAAAAATGAAAAGTCCCTGCCACTGAACTATAAAAGAAGAAAAAGAGGTGAATTAACTTAGACTTTCCTATTCACCAACCTGAGCATCTGTTCTGGCTTTGTTAATATCCACAGGCATATTTTCTTGTCTGCCTCCCTAAGTTAATAGTAAGAAGAAAAAGTAACATTTATGTATGAAAATACAAATAATCTTTTTTTAAATGTCTATGTAATGAAAGTAAAGCTGAAACATACATGATTAATTTATGTTGTGATATTCTATCAAGAGTAATAAAAAAAAACTTTTAATTAAAAGATTATGAGTGAAACAAACTTTTCATTAATTACATAATTTAAAAAAAAAAAAAGCTTTAAAAACATAGCTCTTATATATTTCTTTGAAACAAAAAATGGTATACAATCAAGTGATTTATTAATTTATTTATTTACAAAATAGAAAAATTAAAGAGAATAAATAAAGTTCTTCCGGTTAAAAAAAATAAAAAAAATTCAGATGATTTAAATACTTCACAATCACGAAACCCAAAAAGTGATATAAAGTCTTAGTTTACTTACCACTGACATAGAAACTAAAAGTTTTCGGAAGTGACCTGATGTTTCACTAATGATGTCATCCTCTAACTTGCGACCATACACTGATCAAATATATTAAAGATGTTCAGAACATGTGCATGATGAGTAAATTGTCATAAAAAAACTAGGCCAGGACTAATCATTGGCAAGAAAACAAAATTTTTTTAATAGTAAATATTTCAGTCCCTAAGGGGTCTTACTGGTTTTGTAAGCTGCAGTCAAAGCATGGATCTGTGCATTGTTTCTTGTGCATAGAATTTCAATCAAAGCTGCTTCATCTGTGCCAGCACCCTAAAAAAATAAATTTTAAAAAAAGGCAATGAGAAATAAATTTACATAACAAGTAAATCAGTTGTTATTTTTTAAGAAAAAAACAACTAAGTAACTATTACTTATGACAACAAAAATCGTTTTTGAATATTTGAGACATGCCATGATGAGATACTTACTCTCATTGCCCTGCGAATTTCATAGGCATCAAATTCATCTGGCTTCATCATCAGTGCCACACAAGCATCTTCAAAGCGTCCTCCTAGCTCACTCTTTAAGTCATTGACCAAGTCCTGCAAGCCAGATAGAGTGCGTTGAGATAATGGCACAGTGGTATATAAATATGTGAGGATGCTTGTGACACCATCACTTTAAACACTTTGGAAGTGACAAGAAAATAGTGCTACTATTTGAAGCACAAAAAGATTTGTTTAAATACTCCAATGAAATTAATTAAATTTATAGAAACTTCTTTCATTTCAAATTTAAGCATTAGTTAAAGCAATGATTTAAACAAAAATAGTTTGTTCTTCACTTACACGACCAAAACATGTTTTGTACATAAGCTTGATCTGCTGCCTCTGAGTGTTGGATCGGTGGCCAAGTATATCAATAATAGCTTTTTCATCAGTGCCTAAAGTAAAATGTGTTATTGCTGAGTCACTGGTTTGAAACATTTATATAAACTTAAAGTTAAAAGGTGAGTTTGCTTAACTTTTTCTCTCCAAAGTAGTACAATTTCAACTCTTCAAATCAGTCAGATTGTTGCCTCTATCGTGAGTATTTTAAAACTTGTTTGATTTGTTTTTAAAGGAGTAAAACTAAATCATGAAGTTTCCCTTTGTTAAACATCTGGATTTTTATTTCTGATAGTAGTGTCATGGGATAACAAGTTCCAGATTTTTCCATTTTATGTGTTATTATATCTGTTATTTATTGAGTTTTCTGAGCAAATGAATAGTTGTAATCAAAAAATTTCTTTCTATTCAGATCCTAAAATGTAGGTTAAGAAATCTTGTCCACAATCTGTGAATTTTCATGTTTTATTTTCACAATTAAAAATATTTTTTTTAATACATATATCAATTTGTATCATGCATTTCTCTTTAATTCTAAACCAAATGTAACATTTTAGGAAAACAAAAAAATTATTGAAGTTTAACACAAAATTAAGAATGATCCAAGTGAATAAATCCACCAAAACATGGAAAATAATTAGGGTGTCACGTATTACAAATTGAATTCTACTTTTAAATGGCTTGCCTAGGGGAACGTGACAATAGAAAAAGGTAGTTGTGTCACTTATCTTAAGTCTGAATTTAATCAGAGACTTACAATGAATAACAAAAAAAAAAATGACACAAGAAATCGGAAGGTAAAATATCAACTTAAGGTTTAATAAAATATAACTCGAATAGTACTTTTAACTGAATCATATAAAGTAAAAAAAAACAAACATTTACTCAATACAAAATGGAAGGGTTGACCAAAACCCTTTTACAAAAATGGCATGTAAAAATATTACAATACAATAGTTTGAAAATATAATTACAAATACAAGCAAGGCCTTGAAAAAAGAAAAATCTTAACTTACACGATCAATTGGTATACCACGCACGGGTCACGCAATGTCTCCGCTATTCTGTCTCACGGCTGTCTCCGTATGTCTGTCCGTCAACGTTACGCGAGCGGTCTTTATATAATCTACCGCGCGTCGATATCTAGTAATTTCTAGAACAGAAAGTCATCAACACCCAGATCTAGAACGCTCTTCAAAGAGACAGAAGAAAAGAAAAAAAAAACCACCCTCCTTTCAACCAGAGGTACACACATAGGTCAAGGACCGGTCACTGTCTGTGTGGCTTGACTCTTGAAGAATAAAATAAAAAAAAACTTATTACACAAAGGGGCAGACAACCTACAGGTCAAGAAAAAAAAACAATAGTATCTAGGCATTGTTACCTAGATACGTAACAAGGGAGAGAAAGAGTTAATTAGCTTTCAACCTTCGATCAAATTTTTTGTTTAAGAAAGCTAAGGTATTATAATAGAAATAAAATATTTACCAAAGCCTTTCATTGCTTTCCTCAGAACTTGGACATCTTGTTCTACATTGAAATTTGGATATGGCTTGAGTGTGCCTTCTTCCTGTTCATAGATAATACTACTATGTTAAAAAAGATTAAGTGTGTAGTTGTGGTATTATTATGTACTGGTAAATAAATTCCTAATAATCCATTTTATTTCCTTACATAGATTTGGTAATTAGCTGGGCCTGGTACACTGCCATAGTTTGCTCCACCTGTGGGTGCTCCATAACTACCATACTGGCCACCAGTTTGGCCAGCAGGGGGTGCACTATAGCCACCAGCAGGGGGTGCACCGTACCCACCAGCAGGTGGGGCTCCATATCCTCCTGCACTGGGTGCACTGTACCCTCCTGGCTGGGCACCTGGAGCTCCATATCCAGCAGCAGGTGCAGCACCATATCCAGGTGATGACCCATAGCCAGCAGACTGTGGAGGTGCACTGCCTTGCACCTGACCGTAACCAGGAGTAGGTGCACCAAAACCACCAGGTGGTGGGTTGTATGCTGGAGAAGCATTGTATCCACCCTGTTGTGGGTAGCTTGGTTGAGCAGGATATCCAGGCTAAATAACAAAAGTGAAAAATTACATTACACTCAATAAAAATAAGATTTGCTAACAAAATATGCAGTAATCTAAGCATAAATATTAATAAAAACTCCAAACGTAATCTTAAGTAAAATAATTTAATGGTTTAAAGGAAAAGGAAACCATCTTTTAGGTCTTAAAAGAGTTAAAACTGAGCAAGTTTTTAAAATTAACTTAGCATTACTATTGCCTACTGAATATCTATTATCTGAGATGTATGTTTTTAAATTCTATATGTTTACTATTACAGACCATACATTATAAACTGTACCAGAAATATAAATCCTTTTAATTTGTACCTTGACAGAATGCCAAATTACAGTTGCTTTTCTTTATGAATGCATATATTTATATATACCTTTCATGTTACAAATAAATTTAAATCAACAGTATATATATGTTTAGGGCTTTAAGTTTAAAACATGAAGTACTATATAAAGTAAATTATAAAATACTATTACACATAATATCTGAAAAAAGTCAGGCTAAAAATTCTCTGTATTATGGAGTAATATTTTATTTTTTAATTAAATGAAATAAAAGTGTGAAAAACAAAATCAGTCCTAGAATTCAAAGAATAAAAGGGGTGAGCAAAGTTCAGTCATATTTAAGAAATGATGTGAAGAATTAGCTGAACAGACAGACAGAGAAAATGAGACTGGTTAAAATGGAATAAAAGGGGGCATAAGGTTAGAGCACTCAGATAACAGTTGGGACATATTTGCCTGGATTTTAAAGCCTAACAGACAAAACATTCAGCTAAAGATTCACTCTTTCCTCTAGGACAATGGAGATGGATCTTTTCCATTGGCCTTGGGTCTCAAAATATGGCCTCATCTTATGGGCAATAGTAACATGGTGAAAAATAAATAAAATGAATGACCGGACTGATGAGTCAAGATAAAAGGTGTACAGAAGCAACAGAAGTATGGACTAATTTAATCTTTCTGTAATATCTCTATCAAACTTTCAGGAAAAGAAGACCAAAATCTTCATCACTAGGACCTCCCTCCCTTTCCCACCTTTTTTTTTTCTATTTTAAACACTTGACTGACTTAAATGATAATAAAAATGTGTCTTTATGCAGATATTCAATAAGAAATCAAAACTAGGTAGTATTGGTTTCTTCCAATTACGACCACTTTAAACTGACTATGTAAAACTACATTACCTTGTCATGTGCGCAGGAAGTTTTCTTTTTGTGTTTAATAGTTGTGTTTTAATGTATAGGAAGTAGTTCGTGTTAGGCGCGTTTTGTTGTCTAGAATATTGTGTATGTTTACGTCACCCTTTGTTCCAGATTTTTTTGTTAGCTGGTTTACTGTTTCCCCATTTTAACGGCATGTAACTATGTAGTTTTATTAAGTAGGCTGATCTTTCGGTATGGGTGTCGATAATGAAAAGTTCTTAGTTGTAGCTGCATCGCTAGATCTAGGTTTTCTTTCATATTAGGGTGTTAGGCTTGGGGCTATGGGAAAGAGTGTCGTCTTCTCGCTCTTGGTGCAGTGTCTTTATCTAGCATTGTTTGTGGTGTAGGAAGCTGTTGATCTATAGGGTAGCGAGATGGAGTATGCGTGTGGAAGATGTATTAATGGTGTGTTATCTGAACGATTATTAATGTAATGTTAACCACAATGAGATTGATACACATGGAAATATCTTAATTTACAATTATGTATTATTAAACATTATTCGTGTTGAACAATTGTTGCTTATTCAGTAATGGTTCAGTTAAATGACATTTAGTCGTTGTTCATTTATTTCGTAGTTTATATGCTAGTACTTTTTGTTTTGGTTTACACTGTTCAGGTGGGGGAAATGCAGAAAGCAATGAACTTATGTCTACCCCTAGAGCAACAAGCAGAATCCCACTTGACATACCTGACAATAACTTTAACTATTTTATGGGTCAATGAAATAGCTTTCAGAACATGTACATATCATAATTTCTTTGCCACCTTTTTTCCTGAATAAATTATCGCTCTGCGGACTCAAGCCTACCTGTGCTGCTGGATAAGATGGCTGAGCTGAAGGGTAGGCTCCTGGATAGCCTTGACCACCTGGCATGGGTCCTCCCACCTAAAAGACAGAATTGAGGAAAACATTTTCAAACTGAACTTAAAAGAAAAAATAAACCCAAACAATAGTTCTAGAACATTTTTCAAGGGAGGAAAGTGAAATAAAATGTCAGAAAGAAAATTTATACATATAAATTTTGTTACCAAAAAAAAAACAAAAAAAAACGTGCTGCTTAGATTCAAGGACAATAAAAAGCATACAAAATAATACTAAAGTGTATCATGTGTTTAATTCAAACCAAATATTCACTATTCACAGTTTGTTTTAAAAATTAGGACCCAGGCAACTAAAGGCCTTGATGAAAGGAAACTTCATTTATCTGAAAACCAAGTATAATAAATTTCATTTGCTCAGAGAACCGAAATGCTGACCAACATAAAAAAATCTTACATTAAATCCTATAGTGCCCGGGCCACCAGCAGGCTGTGGGGCATAGGGTAGACCACCAGGTGTTCCATAAGCTGCAGCTGATGCAGACTCAGGTGTTGGCATACCAGCCTGCAAACAAAACAAGCATTATTAGCATGCATTTGATTTTATTTAAAATAACCATACAGTGCAAATTAAGAATAAAATCTCTAGCTCAAATGAAGTTCCTATAACCAAGAACTTTGAGAAAAAATATATACAATGTAACATGCCAATTTAATGTTAGATTTCTTTAACAGTAATTTTATTAATCAGATCAATACAAAGATAAATAAAATGAATGAAGGCATGTATCTGAATAATTAACCAATTATAACAACTTAGTAAATCAACTGTTCCTTTTTAAAAATCTATCATGAGTCATCCAAGAGATGCATATATATTGTAACTCAAGACTCCCAGACACTGGGCCACCATGCTTTAGTCACTTAAAAAAATGAATTTCAAACAGTGATAATCCAAAGTGATACTTACTCCACCAGGAGCAGGGTAACCACCAGGCTGTGGATAGCCTGGTCCACCACCATATCCTCCAGGGGCGGGATAACCTTGCTGTGGATAACCGCTGCCATAAGGGGGATAACTCATTCTAAGGAAGTTTTATTTTACTAAAAAAAAAAAAGAACAGAAAAAATAAAAATTCAAGCAATTTATGAAATTTATTACTAACTTTGAAAATAAAAATTGATTCACACTGCTATCTCTCTTTCTCATTGCAAGTTTTAAAAAAATGATTAAAAAAAAAAGTATACAGGTACACAGAGTCCATTAAAATGACTTTAAAGCTTATTATTGTCCAATGTCAACTAGATCTACACAATCAATCCATATTAGATAATTGCATTTCCATTTTTATATTTGGCCTCATGCCAATATGTAATAACCATTCAGTATTTAATATGATATAATGTTTTATTACATTAGACTAAAAAATTTGATTTTTATTCTAATCAGGTAACTGAACCAGTTGACTCAAGTACCAGAGGGTCACTGTGCAATGGAGAGAATTGACAAATTGGTAGAAATGACTAAAATGGTAAAAGTTAAAAGGGACTTTAATAGAGTTCTGAAGCTGCATAAAGTAAAAGACAATGGTCAACAATAGCAAAGGTAACATGGCTAAAGACTTCTACAAAGCATTAGACAAAGTTCATCATCATAGCTTGCTTAAAAAATTAAAATATTTTGGCATTGAAGGTTCATTACATCAATGGATTCAGGATTTTCTGATAGGGAGATAACAAACTATAATAATAAATGGCTTTAAATGAAACCCAATTTAGTAGACTCAGGTTTACCTCAAGAAACAGTCTTAGGTCCACTACTATTTCTAATTTAAACAAATGATTTTCAAAATTGTTTTAGTTCAGGAACAAAAGTCAGCTTATTTACAGACAATTCCATAATATATAGAACAATAAAAACAACACAAGATACAGAAATTTCACTAAGTGAATTAGATCAATTACTGAAATGGGAATCAAATTAGAGCAAGTTATTCCACAAAGAAAAATGGCAATTATACAGAGTAACAAAAAACTAAAATAAATAAATACCAATGATCTTTCATGGTAAACCAGTTACAAGGACTAAACAAGCAAAATATTTTTAAAATACTTTTTAAAAAAAAGAAAAAAAAAGTTTATATTATTAAGTATCAATTAATTTGGATCAGTCATGTAATTAAATCTGCAATAAATCTAGACTAACAATAATAAATATGTGCGATTAGAAATACTTTTTTTACCATTTGTTTTTATTTAGCGCAATTTCATGTTTTTAGTGATCCTATCACATGTCTAGAACAGTTGGAAAGGGGGAGAAAGAATTGGAAATCTGGGTGATCGCTTTTTAAAAAAAGATGGAAATGACCTGAAGTTGAGCTTGTGGGCTAAAACCTTCTCAGGCTTCTCAAGCCAATGCGGTAACCACTCTGCTAGCGAAGAGTCTATGAACATAGAAGATTGTATAGTTATCTATTGTTTCTATTTCATATTTGTGTTCACTAAGTCTGAGATGGCAGCCTAATATAAAGGGAAGTAATTCAGCTTATACCACCACTTTAGTCAAGTACCATTTCTTTCCTTTGTTAGATTTACCAAACAAAGTAATTTATTACCAATAGTTAGTTAACTAATTGCTTATTTTTTTAAAATTAATTCTTTTGTTTTCAGATAAAAGAAATAATTGTGTAAAGTTTCAGCTTGAACCGAGATTGGGTGCCTGAGAAATAAAGTGTACCAATCTTTGCCAGACAGACAGAGTGAGTTGATATAAGCTTTGTAAAAATCAAAATACCTAGGTATTATAATAAATGAAAAACTATCATGGAATCCCCATATTGATGAAATCAAACAAAGCATAGTTTATTAAAAGAAATTTCTGCAAATCAAATAAGAATAAAAAGTTAAAATGTTTTAACATTGGTTAGCCCAATAATAGAATAGGCATTAACTCAAGAAAACATTAAGAAACTAGAACAGACACAAAATAGAGCAGCAAGATTCATAACAAACAAATATTTGCATTTGATTAGAGTAGCACCTTTAATAAAATCATTAAATTAGAGACCCTTCAGGATAGAAGACTTAAAAGTAAACACTGAACCATTATTTTCAAATACAAAACCTAATAAAATACTCAGACACTAAGATAAAGGCTGATTCCTTGTTCTATATGCTATATCTATGACAAAATCGTTTAAATACTCCTTCTTCCCTAGTACTATTAAAGCATGGAATGGTTTGCCTGAATCAGCCAGGAAAACCAGTGACTTGGCAGAGTTTAAGTCATTGATTAATATGCATGACTAGATTGACCAAGGAACATGCGTAGGACATAGGACATTTTCATCATCTTTTTTTAAGTAACGTAGTACCTGTATTTTATAAGATAAGAATTCTATTTATAGTTGCCAAATAAACATGACATAAACATAATACCATCACTATGACTAGGATACAGAGAGTTACAGAGAGAAGTTAAAAGAAACTAGATGGTCATATATATATATATATATATAAATAAGCAAACCGCCTAGTAGCGAATAAATACCAGGCTAACATCTGATTAGGCTTGATTAGACCATTCAGGTCCTCTAAAAGTTTATATATAGGCCTATGTAATCATATTTAATAATATTCAATATCTTGAATCTTTAATATTCAAACCTGTGGTTTGAGTCCTCATAAGCTCTTCTCTTATCTTCTAAATGGTGATATTAAACCTCATTTAATAACATAATTGTCATGAAACTCATAGATCTATTAATTATTTATTTTTTGTGGCTATAGACACTATAGTCTATACTATTACTATCTAGATCTCATACTATGATACTAGTCATACTATAATGACTATACTGTATACTACTAGTACTAGTCATCACTCAAACATGATACTAATGATGTAACTAATGAAGCAAAATAAATCAACATAATTTTTATCTAGACAGAGACTCATTTAGATTTAGTCGTTAGTTTTAACTTCGTTACAGTAAACGGGTCGCTAGTGAAGCTGGTAGTGCCACTTTTTATTAACACACAAATACAGAAAACAAATCAATAATCTGCCGAATCAAGACATTCACTTCAGTCATAAGTTTAGACTGTCAGTTTAGATCTAATACTTACGGACTTTTCTATTTATTATAATTGAAAATCACAAGCTTCAATATACACTTAATTTAGTTCTTGAAATACACTAAAAACCTACAAACAAGGTATTGCGAAAGGTTTAGGGTAAGCAGTGAAATTGGTGTTGCATTAAAAAAAGAATTACCTAAGTAAATAAAAGGCTGGATAAGGATCCGGAAGAGACCTGCCCAAGGGCAACAAACTCTAGAGTAAAAAATATTTTTTTATCTAACCTAGTGTTCAACATTAGAAGACAACTTTTATTTAAAGACAAATGTTGATGTCTGACGACGAGTAGCTAAATCTTAATTTACCATGCTACCTTTGCGAACATTTTTAATTAGACATAGATATAACTTCAAACATGTACTTAAAGCACAAGATCATTTAAAAGTGTTAAATGCTGGCTATAAAAGTCACTTAAGTTTAGATAAAATTTATCCTAACAGTGATCCTGATTACCTTAGAATTAAAAAAAGTGATTTGGGTTCTGCAAAAAAAGGTCAACAACAAGAAAAGGTAAAATTAAAATCTTCTGTCTAGACTAGATCTAGATCTAGTATTCATATAGACATTTACTATTTACATTATCTAGAGATTCTTGATCCATTCTAGATCTAAAAAAAATCTAAATCCAAACAAAGAATAAACTTTTAAAACAGAGACTAGACTAAATTTAAATTGGGAAAGACTCTGACTAGATTATTTTATAAATCTAGATCCTCTATTATCTGTATAGATCTAGTCTAGAAAGTATGGTAAAAACTTCCTATGGAAGGCCCCTGGTTTTAAAAGTTATTCATTTGGCAGCTGTCTATCCATATGTATGATGATGTACTGACGTGACCTTTTCTGCACGTGCGTGCATGCTCTACTTGCCAAGCATGCCTTGTCACTGTCTCTCTCTCTTCTTTTAGTAAATCTTAGTCTAAATTTAGATCTAATAATTAATGTTTTGTCAGACTTTTATCTTAAAATGCTACTCATCTTAGCCAAAATTTATGTTATTGAATGATGATATGTTGAAGATTCATCATTAAAAATATGGTAGGCTTAGGCTTAAGATTAGTTACCAATATGTATATCAATATTGATAGTTTTGGTTGGAATTTCAATTATTTATATTAGAAACTAATTTTGTTTTCTGGTGTTAAACATCTATACAGGAATATATCTGGCAATTTACACACTTCATGAGCCAAAGCTTGTGTGCAGATATTATTTATAAAATTGTGCTTCCAGAAAATTTTTATTTAAATCAATAAATATGTGCAGTGTCACGTACACTGTATCTATATTTAGCTGCCCAAGGTTACCAGCCAGAACTTGTTAGCTTGGGAATTTCCATCACGCAACAAACGTATGTTTTGGAGTGAATGTGTTTGGTTAGAAATATTAATTATTGTACTTTGAGCTGCATTTATTGGTTGGCCTTGCAGCGTAGAGATGTTAGTCACGTGATTACGCTCTAGAGCCCGGGGAAGATTCTAGATTGCGGCAGTCTTGTGTGGAACATGTTAGAGATAGCATGTATGAGAGTCTAGTGTTAGAACTCAATTATATTACTGTGTAGATCAGTTATTTTATTGAAGTATATTTAACCATTGTAATTATTTGTGAATAGCTTTTCTAAGTTCTGAATTGAAGTAATTGTTTTAGACGAAGAGAAGTTTCTTCATTGAATATATAATAATATACTTAGATCGTCTTGTTAACCAATAACTTCTAGATGATCTTCTTATCAATTAGTAACTTCTAGATGATCCTCTTATCAACTGGCAACTTCTAGATGATCTTCTTATCAATTAGCAACTTCTAGGTAATCATCTTATCAACTGACGATTTCTGAATCCTTGGCAATTACGATCATTGCTTGTGCTTCAACATGACATCTTGGCATCAAGTTTGATTGTAACATCTAGCACTATTGATGATCGTAACATGCAGACTATAGCCCTATCTGATAGTCCTAAAACAGATGTATTCTCATGCACAGGCTGTTGCAAAGTCTGCTGCTCTAAATTGACTTGTTTAGTCAAAGCAGATGGTGACCAAATTCAAGAAGAACTTAATCTAGTAATTCATCTGGGCACATCCATTGACATCAGAGACAGAGACATATATATATCTGATATGATTAATTAGCTAATGCAGACTATGTTTTTCCTCAGGTATCTGATCAATCCATTGACATCAGAGACAGAGACATATATATATCTGATATGATTAATTAGCTAATGCAGACTATGTTTTTCCTCAGGTATCTGATCAATCTAAAGAACAGTTTAGTGGATTTATTCCAATTGGTAAACACATTTAGATTTAGATTTATTAGTTTTAGGTTAAAAGACTGACAAATGCAAAATACTGAGATGAAGATTAATATAACTAGGATGAAAACACAATATATATATAATTTCTAGACATATTTATACTAAATGTAGTTGAAGGAAAGCCTTCCTTTCCTTTGTGAAACCTAAACCACACCCAATCTCAGATTAAGCTGAAATTTTGTACAATTATTTCTTTTACCTGACAACAAAAGAATCAATATAAAAAAAAATAAAAATTAACTATTGGTAATTAATTAAATGTGGTATCGTGAGCAAGGGAAAGAAATCATACTTGACTGATGTGGTGGTAAAAGTTGTATTAGTCCTCTTGAGGAATCCCTGAGTGAACATTTTTTTATGCATTTAACTCTTTCTCTCTGTAATTATTTTCCACATTCCGAAGGAATTATAATTCATTTTGCACATTTGTGTTTCACTACCCTGTTAGGATTAAACTTAAATAACTTTTTCTGTTTCATCAGGAAAGTTATATATTATTAGGCATATAATTATAGAAGAATGCATGCTCTTTTTATACAAATTAAAGTTTATAAAACTAAAATTCAATTTAATTTAATGGTGTCAAATCAACATTGGTATTGACAGTTAGGAGAGAAAGAGTTAAAAAACAATCATGTACACATTCACCAAGATATCTATTCTCAACCTCCCCCTTTCACAACTGGTCCAGACAAGTCACTCAAGTGATAGGATCATTGAGCACTGAGAAAGCTAAAAGCTAAACAAAAACAATTACCGTATTTTTCGCCGTATAAGACGCTCCGGCATATAAGACGCACCCAATTTTAAAGGAGGAAAATCTAGAAAAAAAAGATTCTGAACCAAATACTGTACTAAAATATTTTATATCAACTGGGAGGGCGGTATCTTCTCCCCGGGATTCGGGGGCGGAGCAATCCTTCTGCCCATCAATCACGGGCATCCAATCAGCGGGGCGGGGCAGAGTACGGACATCAGTAAGCATTGGCTGGAGGAGGCGGAACCAGGAGGAAGACATGCGGACATTTCAGGGCAGCATGGATTGATCGGGTGCCCGGGAGATATGCAGAGAAGCGGCGAAATTGTGCCCACACTGCCCAGCAAGGAGTGAGACTGCTCCGGGAGACATGAGGAGACGCAGCCTGCGCTGATGGATGGAGGTACCGGCAGTAAGCTCAGCATGATGCCCGTGCAGCACATGGTTAGACTGTCGGGAGGGGGGCATGGCGCGCTATAGGAGGGAGAGGGAAGCCCGAACACACACAGCCTGGCCGTGCAGGGAGAGTCACAGAAGTCACCACAGCCCGCAGTACGTGCCCCAAATCCAGCCCGCAGCACACACTGCATAAGGAAAGGACTGCGAGTAAGCGCCACACAAAGTTGGGGGCAGTTTTAATGCATGTAAAATGTGTATTTGCCGTATAAGACGCACCAACTTTTCCCCCCCAGTTTTGGAGAAGAAAAAGTGCGTCTTATACGGCGAAAAATACGGTAGTTACAATTTTTCTATTGCACAGATTTATATGTCTAGGTCAATCATACAGATATAATTATAACTAATTGATATAATTACACTTAATATAAGCTTTGTTGTTTTTGTTTTTTTACATTATTTTTTATGTTTTTCTTGTTTTTTTTTATATAGATTCATTACAAATAATAACATCAAGAAGTAGTGGACCTGGTGGTCAAGGGGTTAACACAGGTGATTATTTCAATTTCTAGTACATGTTCAACAGAGATTTGAGTTACCTTTATTCTTTTCTTTGATGTAAATATTTTCCTAGAATTATCTCCCATATCCACCACTATTCAAATAAAATGAAAATGCACTATTCCTATAAAATTAAAAAATATTCTTTTATTGAACTTACATTATCACACATTTGTTATTTGTTTAAGTTTACATTAGCACTTATAACAACTAAAAGGATAAATATTTGATTAATACATATATCCCCTTTTGATGTAATGTAATACTAATTATAATTGCATACCTTATGAATTTGTTTAATGATTAAGAAATAACTTAGGGGAAAATATATCCATGTACGTCTTTTTTTTATGTCTTATCTCTGAACAAGTGAGTTTATATTTCTCTATTTCTTTTTGTAGCCAACAGCAAAGTTGAAGTAAGGTTCCACTTAGAGTCTGCTGAATGGATACCAAACTGGATTAAACCCAAACTCTCTGAACAAGTAGGTCCATCATTTAGTATTGGTGTAATATTCCTTCTTTTAATCCTATCCTGTATACTCCTTTATTTTAAATAACCATCACTAATGTTCACAATGATTTTGCAACAGATAAATTAGTCTCATCAGTTTTCTTGCTTTCTTCCACCTGGTGCTGTGTTTTGTGTACTTTTATTTTGGAAAGTTGATCACATGACCTTTAAATTAGTGAGTAATGAACCATCAAAAAAACTAATTATAGTATGACTCTGTAATTACTAATGGCACCTTCCCATCTTCTGTGTTCTGTCTTTGAATGGATGCTCTGCTATCATCTGAATGTGTAATGTTGTTAGCTGCTAAAATCAAAATGGTCATCACTTCATAGTGAGTCAACTTTTTAGAGGACATATGTGAATGTGTACTGATTTCCATACTGATTATTCTGTATTATTAGATGGCAACAAAAATTAACTTTTTTAACAAAATATTACAACATAGTAATTAAGTGGATTTTTTGTTTAAACTCCAGGAACAAGGCAGGCTGACAAAAGATGGATATTTGATAGTTAAGTCTGATATGACACGCAAGCAGTTGTTGAATCAAGCAGATTGTATGAATAAAATCAGACAAATGATATTCACTGCATCTTTTATCCCCAAGAAACCAACAAAAGAAGATGTTGAGCTTCATGAAAAAAGGTAAAAGAGAAAATAAAATGTTATTTTTACATAACCCAATAGCTCATATTCTTCCCATAACCTAAGCAAAGAAGGGTAACAATAAAAAAAATTCTTAAAAATTTAATATTTGGAAAAAATAATAAAATTTAAGATTTAATACTAATAAATAAAAAAACAACTTAAAAAATTGATATTTCTAGTTAAAAAAAAGTATATCTGCTTTTAATACCTTAAGAATATTTTTAAAAAAATACTCCTGGGTGGGATCTTATACACTGGGGCTATGGGCCTGTTCTTTTGAAAAATTCTTTTAAAAATAATTTTAAAAAGTGATACATCTGGGCTGCATTAAAAAAAAGTAACCACACTCTTGTTCTTGTTCGACTTAAACCTAAAAGACACACTGTACTATGATTAGAGCTATTGGGTAAGTAAAAATCTTACATTTTTATTAAGTTACCTCTTTCTGGCACCAGAACATCTTTCGCCATCTCTTGAATATATCAGATGATACACTCAAGTAACAGGAGATTGTGAGAGAAGTGTTGAGCTGATGACACCTAAAAGATTCCAGCTGTTCAGTTTCTTTAAAATTTTCCTTCAGCTTTAAATTTTCTTAATATCTGATCTGAGATATTAAACTTACCTGTTTCTGGATATTAAAATGAAGCTGTCTTATAGCAAGCACAATGAATGAATTCAAGACTTCCTTGTCTACAATTTATTCTTCCTTCGTTAGTTTAAAAAGCAAACTTGACTATATATTTATTTGATTTTTCCCTTTTTACATTCAATTTCTCTAATTTTTTGTTGATAAAGTCTATAAAGGCTTAATTTTTGTAACTATATTTCATTGACATGGCATATATGTCACCTCATGATCAGAAGTCATCAGTTACTTCCAATAATTTCTCTTGACTTTTTTGTTGTTGTTGTTATCTATCTAGATCACAGTGTGCCTAATTTTACTTAAGACTCTTCTCCATAACTTGCAGTGAGGTGCCTAGTATAGTCCATAGTGTCAGGACTGAGTCCTGGTCAGCCTGGGTCTCCTGTTTACTGTAGAGGAGAAGGGGGGCCATTCAGGTTGTTGACTTCAAAACTGTTATTGTTTTGGGTTGTTTTTACTTCGTGAGATGTTTTTGTTGAATATAATGTAACTCATAATAAGACAGTGTGGTTTTGTTCCTAGTCCAGGACAGTTGGACTTTTTGGATATAGATATAGTCTAAGTGTAGACTCTAATTATTTTTCTATGTTGTCACTTGTCACTATTCAGTCCATTGAATATTAAGCTGGTATATTTTTAATCGATACTGGATATTTCAAATGTCTGAGCTGATTCTGTATTATAGTGCAGATAATGTAATAAATATGTTATATGTCTGTGAATTGGCATTCTGAATCTTATTTTCTCGATGTATGTGTCATTATGGTATTGCCCAGGATTTGGGTACATTTAGTATTATACATACGTATTTTAGAGAGAAAATGAGTCTTGACACATAGCTTGCAGTGAGGTGCCTAGTATAGTCCATAGCTTGCAGTGAGGTGCCTAGTATAGTCCATAGCTTGCAGTGACGTGCCTAGTATAGTCCATAGCTTGCAGTGAGGTGCCTAGTATAGTCCATAGCTTGCAGTGACGTGCCTAGTATAGTCCATAGCTTGCAGTGAGGTGCCTAATTGTCCACAGCTTGCAGTGAGGTGCCTAGTATAGTCCATAGCTTGCAGTGAGGTGCCTAGTATAGTCCATAGCTTGCAGTGACGTGCCTAGTATAGTCCATAGCTTGCAGTGAGGTGCCTTGTATAGTCCATAGCTTGCAGTGAGGTGCCTAGTATAGTCCATAGCTTGCAGTGAGGTGCCTAGTATAGTCCATAGCTTGCAGTGACGTGCCTAGTATAGTCCATAGCTTGCAGTGAGGTGCCTAATTGTCCACAGCTTGCAGTGAGGTGCCTAGTATAGTCCATACCTTGCAGTGAGGTGCCTAGTATAGTCCATAGCTTGCAGTGAGGGGCCTAATAGTCCACAGCTTGCAGTGAGGTGCCTAGTATAGTCCTTAGCTTGCAGTGAGGTGCCTAGTATAGTCCATAGCTTGCAGTGACGTACCTAGTATAGTCCATAGCTTGCAGTGAGGTGCCTAATTGTCCACAGCTTGCAGTGAGGTGCCTAGTATAGTCCATACCTTGCAGTGAGGTGCCTAGTATAGTCCATAGCTTGCAGTGAGGGGCCTAATAGTCCACAGCTTGCAGTGAGGTGCCTAGTATAGTCCATAGCTTGCAGTGAGGTGCCTAGTATAGTCCATAGCTTGCAGTGAGGTGCCTAGTATAGTCCATAGCTTGCAGTGAGGTGCCTAGTATAGTCCACAGCTTGCAGTGAGGTGCCTAGTATAGTCCATAGCTTGCAGTGAGGTGCCTAATATAGTTAATAAAACAGCCAAATTTTTCTACAAAATGTTTTTCAAATATTTTTGTTTCTTCTTTCACAGAAAAAACAAGATAAAAGCTGAAGTTCTGAGGGAGAAGAGAATCAGATCAGTTATAAAAAGTTCAAGATCCAATCCAGAGTTATGAGTTGTGCATGAAGTTGTTTTTTTAAACTGTTGTCAATTAAATTTTTTTTCATGCCTTTTCTAATGCGACTTTTGTGTTATGCTTGTATTTCCAACTTATGGAGTTTGTTTTAGACGGTTTTATTATTGGAAAATAAACAAACTGTAGTATGTCCAGGTACCATTATTGTTCATCCTCCCTAGACCCCCATTTACTTTTCAATTAAACTTCAATGACACTTAACTAAATCACTAACCTTCTGCTTGTCACCTTATCCTCCTCCTTTTCTGTCACTCTGATCCTACTTTCACCTAATCCTGCTTACTTTACCCAAGTCTTCTGTTCCCTTTCGCCTCCAATTATCTGGGCCACTTTACCTTCACTTCCCTCACTTATCTCTGAACCCCCATCTTCTGCACACCTTTACTAACCAGCAAGCATCTTACCCTTGTTCTCATCCCATGTTCCTCTTTACTTGCTGATTTCTTTCCATGCCTGCTCTCCTTTTATCTTCCCCCCCTTTTTTTTTTTTTTTTTTTTTTTGCCTCCCCTTCCTCTATTCCCTTGTTGTCAAGAAAGAAGTAAAAAAGAAAACAGCATTAAAAAAATAATTTCTTTGCTTTCAAAACCCATTTGTTATCAAAACCCAGTCCATAGGATTGGGAGGTCAGAACATGACATGTTATAAAACATGTACTTATCAAAAACCATTAGTTCTATCAAAACTCAGTCCGTATGAGAAAAGAGGTCAGAACATATCATGTACTTCTAACAAAACCCAGTCTATAGGAGAAGGGAGGTCAGAACATGATATGTACTTTTAACAAAACCCATTACTTCTATCAAAACCCAGTCCATATGAGAAAGGAGGTCAAAATATGACATGTACTTTTATCATATTGTAATATAAACCAAAGTGGTGGTGCTATAACTTTATTAAAACTGACCAGTGAAATTGATGGTTTGTGAAATGCTGAGGCAATATTGAATCTAAAGGAAATAGATAGTATATTTATAAGGCCATGTAAAGTAAAGAGTATATCCTATGGACACACATAAGGGCTTTGCAAATAGCTACATCAGCCATGATTAAAACCCCTTAATACATTTTGTTACTCTATGTCCCAACAAAAAAAAGAGTTTCTCTTCATTTGCAACATTGAGAATCACAACTCATATTGATACAATCAAAAGCCTACATATTTTACTTTAAGGCTTTTATATAAACATTTAGTTACAAATAATTAATATAAAATTAATCAAAGAACTGACAATAGAAATTATTCAAATCAAATTTATTTACTAATTTTTTTGCTTTTAAATTGCATGTTTGAAAATATCTATTATCAATCCATTTTAAAACAAACAAAATGTTTTTTTCTGGTAAAATTGTGTATTTAATATTTTTTTTTATAAGACATTAGGATCATTTATGTCCCTACAAAATATATGCATAAAAAGTGCTTGTCATATTCTTTAAAAATAAACATGACATTATGTTTCATTATAAAATGTGCGCTAAATTTGTAAAAAAAACAAATTAAAAAATAGACAGATCAGTATCAATACTGCAGGATTAATTAATGCTCAGAAAATTGGAATAAATTGAATAAAATAACCTAATTTTCTACTGACCCATAATTAGAAGTGGTAAAACTTGAAGCAAATATTAGTGGTAATATTCTGTACTATAAATATTTCTAAATGTTAATAGCAGTTATTGTAGTACTATAAAATATTTTTTGTATAAAGAACAGGAAAATGTTAAGCATAGTGTGTGTATAAAACATGCAACAGATCACAGCAGTATATTTGTTTAACATAACAAAAAAAAATATATGTATAATTACATTAAAGAAATAATTTGATCTATTGTCCGAAACAACATTAGTTCAAGAGACTAAAAGTGTTTCACTAAATGCTGACAGTATATTTTATTTATGCATGTCTAGGACAAAAATGAAACTAGTACAAGCTGAACCTGTGTCAGCCAAAAATTCATAGATCACAAGATGTACAAAAACTCATTAAGTATATAAAAAAAAATGAGAAGAAATGTACAATAATAATACTGTTCTTTTAAGACTTGGTAGCTAAAATATGCACAGAAGTTTTGTTTCAATGAACAAATCAAAACAAAAAGAATATTTAAAATGAAAACAACTTCAGATCACAGATTGAAAATATGCACCAAAAAACAAATTTGAAAACACAAACAGGCAAAGAAAAAAAAAAAGAAGTTTGAATGGGTTTTCTAAGAGTCAAACTTCTACAAACAAACAATGGTGAAAGTATAAGCCAACTAGGAAATCAATTCAAAACTAAATAGTTTCTAAAATAAGATTACACATTAACCTTAGGCTTACAGGGTATAGATTTAAAACAATACTGATAGTATGTTCTTTAAGCAGCACCAAGTATTTTTTTGCATCAAGAGTAAAAAAGCTGGTTCTTTTGCATTTTTTAAAAATGATTATTACTAGATCTAAATAAATCAACAAATTTTTTATTTCCTTATCCTATAGCTATAAATTATTTTCTTTTTAAAATTTGTTTTATATTGAAGTATTCTTTCAAAGGAAAGGGTGAAAAGTGCATTATCAAAATTACATCTTAGAAAAAACAACAATCAATGTGCTCACTAAAAACTGGGCATGTTTTACAAGGAAACAACCCTGGGAGCCATTGGAAAAGTTTTCCTCATGGCCAAACACTTGTCACGATCAATGAACAAGCTGTTGTTCTTAATGCTGAGATCTTGCTCCAGTGCAGCTTTAGTGCGGAGAAGAGCTTGCAGTGCGTTCTCAGCTTCTCTAAGTTTTTGCTGAAGGCTGTCCACTGTATCTGTGATTTCATAAACTTCCTCCACAAGTCTGAAGAAACAACATTGATTCATGCATGTAGTTCAATAAAACTTATTATAAAGGAAATCTTTGACTGAATGTATATAACAGTGGGATGGGTGCTGAAGTATAAATGGCTCAACTACCTATCAAGAGACCCTGAGTTTGAAACCCAGCTCGAGCTGAGTTTTGTTTTCTGAATGCCTAAAGACAGCCTGAAAGACTTCTCCGAGATAACCTCTGCCCTCACTGGTCACTGATCTACACTGGGCATAATTGATGCACTATGCAAGTATTTTTTTTTAAATATGTCCAAGATCTAAATATTTTCTTATGTTGACTTCTCTTTTCAATAAATCTTATTAAAGCAAAAATGTATAGTCCATTAAAGTCCTTGAAATTGTAATATAATGTAATTATATATTATATTTTTTTAAAAATCCAACCTGTGCTGTACAGGATCTCGGCACAGTTCTACATTTGGCCTCCTGAGACGAGTGTCCAGTCTTGTTTGGGCCACTTGCATTGGAGCTTCCTTATCCTGTATAGCTTTCTTAAGGAGTTCAATGTTCTTCTCCATTTCGAAAACTTCTTGAAGAACCTTTTTTAAAATAAAAATAAAAAAATCAAAAGTTTTATCTCTACATTGTTTTAAAAAAAAAAAAGTCTCAAACATCACACATAAAGACTATCATTTTTAGCTGTCCCCGAAAGGGGAAAAGACGCTACTAGTTTTGTGTGAAATGTCTGTCCGTCCGTCCCCTTTAGATCTCGTAAACTAGAAAAGATATTGGACTCCGATATCACAATATTTTAGATCAAAGTTCTGATGCAACGGCTACTTTTTTTTTTTCTGAAAGCGAAAAAATCTTTTTATAATCAGTTATGCCAGCAGTTTTTTAAAGAAAAAAAGCTAATTAGTATGCATTATAAGTTAGACCTAATTTAAAACGAATAGTAATCTTGTAAACTTCCCAGGAGAGTTGTGGTAGCTGAGCGGTAAGGCACTTTGCCTCTGAAACGGGGGTCCCGGGTTCGAATCCTGGCAAAGACTGGGATTTTCAACTTCAAAATCCTTGGGCGCCTCTGAGTCCACCCAGCTCTAATGGGTACCTGACATTCGTTGGTTAGTTGGGGAAGAGTAAAAGCAGTTGGTCGTTGTGCTGGCTACATGACACCCTCGTTAACCGTAGGCCACAAAACAGATGACCTTTACATCATCTGCCCTATAGACCACAAGGTCTGAAAGGGGAACTAGTTAGGCCAGGTTCACATCTAACTTTGCATTCACTTGCACCTATCCTTTGATCTGCTGGACCTGTTAACCTTCTTTCTTCATTCTTATCTCTCATTTGTCTTTGATATAATTTCATTTGGATGTTCTTTCTGAAAATATTGAAGCCTGCCTGGGTGGACCACTTCGGGGGCCGATTTTGAGTTTGTGTTTCCACACAAACTGTCTTTGTAACCTTGTTTTTTTTAATCTCTTGCTGTAAATAAATATTTATATTAAACGGGAGGTAATGTTTTAATGATGTTCTTGGTTTTGCACATAACAAATTAACTGCAAATTATGGAGCCATCATTAAAATTTTTCATTTGAAAGTTTCACCTTGATTAAAATCAAAAAAATACTTTTAAGATATGAAAATTGTTTTTGCTGTAGGCTGGTAAGTCTATTGCTTATGAAGTTAATTTTGAATTGGTTTCTTAAGTCAACATTTTATCTTTATAAAATAGACATCTATCCTAAATGCTGTCAAACCTTTGAAAGATGTGTCTGGATTTTGTTTCTTGCATCTGTGGTTTCTTGGGCTCGCTGATTGAGAGCAACATTGACAGCATTCCATTCTTGCCACATCTCATTGTTACAGGCATTGATCACAGACTCAATTTCATTGCGCATATTTTTAGAGGCTGCTCTCTCAGCTTGTGATCTCTGGATGTTGTTGTTGCTAAATTTAGCCCAAGTTTCAGGCACTGACAGGCTGTTAAACAAATTTTTAAAAAAAATGAAATTTGTTTATATTTTAGGCCATGTTTCTTTATTTTATGCTTTTTAAAATATTGTTGTACCGGGTATATGGTTTCTTTATTTTTATACTTTTTAAAATATTGTTGCACCAGCGAACCACTTATAACTGGTTTAATATGTTAGTGTTATGAAAGAAAGACAAGGTTTCTTCCACCCAAAAAGAAAAAGAGAAACAGAACAAGAAAGACATCATCACCTTTGACAGACCAGCAAGATGAGAAACAGTAGATGCTCTTTAGGGTGGTCTGAACTGGAAGGTGTTTGAAACAGTGAATGGGCTGTTCCTAAGGAGTGGAAGACACTTCTGATGTGTTGGGAGGGCAACCATTTCTAGTTTAACCACAGAGTGACACAGATTTGTTACCTTGTTACAGAAAACTGAAGACCAAGACAGATGTTTATGTTTGTTGTGTCCAATCATTCACAGTTTTCATTTTTAATAATAAAGATCCTTCACCTAACCTTGGCCCTTTTTTATTATAAATGTAACAACTAGTACCTCATTTTTTTCTTATTTTCTTAAGACTAAGTAGAATTGATACTATAAGATCAAGAATATTTGACATTAATTTTTCAAAAATGTAAACGTAAATAAAAATGGTTGTGCACGTCAGAGCAACGAATACTGTGTTGTAAATTACACAGGATTATAGAAATACACCTGTTGTCTATTCTATGTACACCATCATGATAAGCCAGCCCTCTGCTGGTGTTTCTCATGCCATGACATGCATTGTCCAAGTGTTCAGCCACGAATTTGTCGATAGAATCCTTCTCCAGTTCATGTTGGGATGCTCTGTTTAAGCTGAAATTACAAAGATTGTGTCAAACATTTGTTTTGTTCAATATATTCTATTCAAATTTCAATACTTTTTAATTATATTTTGATAAGCTTAATTTTTGAGAATATATTTTCAGTAAATAGTCTGCCTAATAGTTATCGGGGCAAGTCTTCATGTTCCAAGTAGCCTACAGAAGAATGTCATGAGGTCAGCTCTCTAATAATTAATATATATCAGTGTTGAGTGGATGTCCTTTTATAAAAGTGTTAAGCCTTACAGAAAATCTACATTGAGTAGCCAAATTTATCCACCTTACCTGTTAAAAAGAAAGCCTAGTTGTTAAGAAAATATTTACAAATAGTACATTGAACATTCCTTAAAATCTATCTTCATCTACTAGTAGACTTCTTTTTTTCAGAAATATTGTAATCATAAAACATTTATTTTGTATTATTGCACTTTTATTCCTATAGTAAATATAGATCTGTTTCTGTTTTTTTTTTATCAGCCAATATATATATATAATTGTTTATGTTTAACATATATTACCTTAATTGAACATTGGCTTTGTCAACCAATCCCCTCATCTTATCTTGACATCTCTTAATGACATCCACTTCCTGCAGATAAAGGAGACTTTTTTGTATGACATATTAAAATATTAACATTAAACCTTATTTCAGAAAGGAAATCACTTACAATAGGAAAAACAAAGGGAGTATTTAGTATTTATACTTACTCTTATTAGAGCCTTCTCAGGATTGTCATGCACTAGGTCAATAGACTGTCTTTTCTCTCTGTGGTACAGACATTCTTGTGCAAGGTGTAGTGGGTTTTCTGTCTCTGCCAGAAATTTCTCCAAAACTCTCTTTGCCTAATAAAAAATATACATTTCTAAAATGTTGAATTAAATAAACTAAAAATACTAAATACCTAATTCTAAACATGTATATAGTCAAAACCTTATATAATCAATAAAGGGCCTATTCAATTTGAAAACATTCAAATATATAATGATTACATTGAAATGCAGCCATAATTTATTCAAAAATATGCAGAAAAGGAATTACAAAGTCTGGTTTAATTGTATATCAACCAAAAGAAACTTTTGTTCAAAATGTTTCATTTCTCAACATGTTATATCTTTTCAAACCATATGATGAAAATAACAGTAGTCAAGTAGTCTACCTCTTGGAGTTGATTTGTCTCACTGATCATGTTGTCAGTTTCAAGGTTCAGCTCATTCTTCCAAAAGTTGATGTCACCAATTCTTTCACCCAACCGTTTCCCAACATCATTTTGTGTACGCTTGGTTTTGTCATCTGCTTCTCTGAAATCATTCCATCAAAGTCATATTTTAATTAAGTGACTCATTTTAACACTTTTATGATCAATTTTTTATTTTTAAGTAATCAAAATTATGTAGCAAGTCACTGACCTACAAAGTCGTACAGTATCTAAGCGCAGCCGTTCAGCTCCACTACGTACTCTGTCAGATGCTAAGTAATTGCCTTGATTTGAGGCCATCCAGTCATTAGGTGTGAACCTTGTATAAAGGGCATTTCTGGCTGAAGCAAACACTGGGGGTACTTTCAATGCATCTAATTCAGACAACTGGGTTTTTTGGGAAAATGGATCTGGCATACTGCGAGTTAGGGGAATTGTTGGATTAGTCTGTTGAATATAAATATGAAAGTTTTCATGCTAACCATATAACCACTAAAAAAAAATCAAATTATTGAATATAAAGCTGAACTATTTTTGTAAAAGCAGTTGTTCAAACTAAACTATAAGTACTGCTTTACAATAGTGGGTGAAGTATGTTACAACTTGAATCAACTATAAATAAAAATATGATACAGAAACAAAACTAAAAAAATTTCAATCATTTATCAGTATATTTTACAATGCCCAAAAATCCTATGTTTGTCAGAATGTGGCAAATTTGTTTAATACACTAAGCCAATATTCTTCACTAAATGTTAAGAAGGATAGGAAACTCTTCAATCTAATGCATTTGATAAAAGCTTCAAACTAGTACAAGAGAAATATGTCACCTTTGTGGACTGATAGTATGCACTTGGTCTCCATGGTAATGTTGTGAGTGATCTTCGCAAAGGTGATGGCGCTGGATAAGTGTCAGTGGTTTTGGAAACATTCTGTAAGTTTCCAATAGTAGGCAACTGAGGATATTGTGTAAATTGTCTGGGCCCAGTAAGATATGTTGCAGTCTGAGTCTGACCAAGATATTCCATTGCTAAAAATTTTGAACAGGGAAATAGTTTTTAAAAAAATTATAAACATATAGTTCTATGAAAATGTTGGTCTGAGATGTATATAGGTAAAGTTTAATGCTACTTTAGAGTTAATAACAATAGGTTATCAAAAGTCGAGTTTAACAACATAACAATCATGCTTGCTAAATAATTATTTAAATTAAAAGAGATAAAATATAATAGCCTAAATTTTATCTTGAAATAGCTTGGAGCTTGTTCTACATGATTGAGTCATGTTCATTATGGAGGGTTGGGGTTCTGCTTAACTAGCATAAAAATGTTTACTTGTTTTTAAAAGCATTATAAGTTAAATTACAATATCACTTATTCTATATGTAGACTTCTAGATCTACATCTAGTTAGCATTTTAAATACATGTATTTGTATTAGCACATATGATGCAAATCTAATATTTTAATGAAAATGTACATAAATTAAAGTTCCTTATTTAATTGGTCAATTCCTTATTTCCACATTTGTTTTTAAATTAGATATTAAAATAAATATATACGGCTGAAATGGATTTGAGATCTATATATAGATATGTCTATAGATATATAACATATGTATCTTTATTTTATAATTAAGTTATAAATTACATCATTACTGATCATTACCATTTTTTTTTATTCTGTCAGCAAAGATGATAAAGGCTAAAGGGTATTTATTTATAATAGGCCCCTACATATATTTTTTTTATTAGACCCAGGTCTATGGGTTTAATCTATATCATAATATTATATATAAAAGTGTATCTTATTATTATATACTTATAGAAAGTTATATACCAACTAAATATTATTGTCTAGGTCTAGGCTCATTAAGAGTCATTATACCATTAAATTTTGCCATAAAAGGCATCATTATATATATCATGATGGTCCTGATTATGATAAGCAGAGTCAGCAGAGATAATATAATTATAAATCTAGATTTGACTACATGTATTTCTGTACTAGTATTACATGATCTAATCATATAATAATTACAGTATGTAGATCTATTTATCTATTAGTTTTAAAAAATACTATTATTATTCTTTATAATCACATATAAAATAAATTTAACCTATACAATACATAGATTTGATAGATCTTATAATCTTATTTATACTCTAATAATATAGTGATAGTCACAATATAGTAGTCTAAGTAGTGAAGAAGTGTAAAATCAAGATCTAGCCTATAAATATATTAGTATAATAGTACTATATATATATAGATTTCTAGATCTATATCTAGCTCTATATTATTATGATCTTATCTTATCTTATATAATACAGACGTTACTTCAAAAAAGAAGATGATTACGTCCTACGCGCCATGCATTTAGTCATGCATATTAACCAATGACTTAAATTCTGCCAAGTCACTGGTTTTTCTGGCTAGCTCAGGCAACCCATTCCATGCTCTAATAGCACTAGGGAAGAAGGAGTATTTGTACAAATTTGTTCTAGCATATGGGACGAGGAATGTGTCTTTATTTTTGTGTCTCTCAGAGTATTTTATTAAATTTTGTCTTTGTATTTGAAGATCATGGTTCAGTGTTTTATGTATAATTGCTACTTTACTTTTGAGTCTTCTGTCCTGAAGGCTTTCTAAATTTAGTGATTTTACTAATGGTGTTACTCTAGTCAAATGTGAATATTCATTTGTTATGAATCTCACTGCTCTATTTTGTGTTTGTTTCAGTTTCTTTAAGTTTTCTTGAGTTGAGGGGTCCCAAACGGTGGATGCATATTCTATTATTGGCCTAACCAAGGTTAAATAACATTTTAGTTTTATGTTCTTATTTGATTTATAGAAATTTCTTTTAATAAACCCTAATGCTTTGTTGGATTTTTTTTATAGTTTCATCAATATGTGGATTCCATGACAGTTTTTCATTTATTATATCACCTAGGTATTTTGCGTTTTTAGTCTGTGTTACTGGTTTGCCATGGATAAGATAAGTGGAATTAATTTGTTTTAGTTTTTTTGTTACTCTTAACAACTGACATTTTTCTGGGTGGAAAGACGTGCTCCAATTTGATTCCCATTTCTGTAATTCATCTAATTCTCTTTGTAAAATATCTGTGTCTTGTGTTGTTTTTATTGTTCTATATATTATGCAATCGTCTGCAAATAATCTGACTTTTGTTCCTGAACTAATGCAATTTGGTAAATCATTTATGTAAATTAAAAATAGTAGTGGACCCAAGACTGTTCCTTGAGTTTACTGTTATTGGTGTTGATTTAGAGCCATTTATTATTACAATTTATTTATTATTTATTATTATCATATGATATATTATAATTATAGCATAGTTATAGTATAGCTTGTGATCACTTGAATTAAGTTGAATTGAGTGAAATACTAAAATGAGAAAAGACCGATGATAGATTTATAATAATTTGATTATTAATAATATAAGGTATTAGTTTACGTGACTAGACAAGATCTATTATCTATAGTATAATTAATTAATCTATAATGAACTATATATATAATGATTATATATAATAATAATTATAATCTTATATTGATAATATTCATATTCAATTTAGTGAACATACTTTTTTTTATAATAAAATCATTCCTAGCTTAACTAATTGATGTATTTATAACAATGTCTCGTACCTTTTCAAATGTAGAACTATTTAATTTAAATATCCTATAGTTTTCAGTTGGTATCAGTTAGTGAGTTACCTAACTGATGTGGTGGGGGATTTCACTTGTCGCGTTGCTAAGGAAGCCTTACCTAAGAAACGGGTGCGCGGACACCTTTAATTAAACGTCCGGTAAGTCGCGTTCACACCTGGCAACCGAGACGCACAGCACAGTTAGCTGCTAGCACGCCAGAGGTTGTTAGCAAAAGTTGACCTGTAAACGGCGTCTGTTGGGTGACGTGCTCAAAAAAAAAAAATGGCCAGCATTTATAAAATATTTATGACCTGTGATAGACTCTGCTTACTCAGGCACGCAAGGAAAATCGTTAAGCGAAGAAAAATTTAAATATTTTACACACGTATAGGCCTACTATAATTCTTTCATAAACTAGAACAGACGCAAAATATTGCCCTGAGATTAATAACAAATGAACATTCACATTTGAATAAAGTAACACTATTAGAATATATTAAAATAACATACATAACAGAAGACTTAATAGAAAAAAACAATGATGCATAAAACACTGACCCATTACTTACAAATACAAAAAAAACAACACAACCTAATAAAATAGGCCCTATTATACACTTAAACATGTTAATTAGAACAACGGCCTATGTATTCTTTAAAAAAATAAAGAGTAAGTTTCTTTTTTACCCCTGCAACAATAAACCTTTTTATTAAGAAAAAAAAACAACACAAAGATAAATACACATTTGTCAGTCCAAATGTTACAGCAGTAATCAGTGGCGTCACTAGGGTCGGTGTCACCCGGTACAGTAAGCGTAGCCCCCCCCGCTATAAACTTTATCCACTTTCCCAATAGAAATTCATTTTGTTGAACCAATGCAGTAATCTTATTTATATAATACAGACGTTACTTCAAAAAGAAGATGATTACGTCCTACGCGTCATGCATTTAGTCATGCATATTAACCAATGACTTAAATTCTGCCAAGTCACTGGTTTTTCTGGCTAGCTCAGGCAACCCATTCCATGCTCTAATAGCACTAGGGAAGAAGGAGTATTTGTACACAGTAATACACTAATATTTTCATCGATTTTTTGCACAAATATATAATTAGTCAATTCTATTTGAAAATCACATTGTATATGACATTTTCTCAATACTTTTGCCTATTTTAAAATGTATATTTATTAAAATCACCTAACCATGTTTCCTCTGTTAGACTTTTAGACGGAAACGGTATAACATTTTGCTGTGTTATTCAAAGTTTTACTACCATCTAAATATGATCTAAAGGGGGAAAATGTAAGTTTGCCACTACCTTAGTCATCTATTAGTCTCGGGGAGCATTTAAAGATCACCTATCGAGGTCCTTGAAAGGATAATGGAAGATGCTCTTGATGGCTATGAAGGTACTGTAAGCATTGGAGAAAGAAGAATTACTAACTTGCGCTTCGCAGATGACATAGATGGCCTAGCAGAGACAGAAAAAGAACTAGCTGACTTAGTAATGCGCATTGACCAGACTTTCGCAGCATATGGTATGCAAATAAATGCCGAAAAAAAAACAACAACAAATTATGACCAATAACCAACACGGCTTTAAAAGGGGCATCAGTATTGGAGGTGAAAAGCTGACTAGTGTTAGCAGCTTCAAATATCTCGAAACTATTGTCTTAGAATTGCACAGTCCACAGCAGCACTTTCGGCACCAAAATCAGACTGATGCGCTCCCTGATCATGGCCACATTTTTATATGCTTGTGAGTCTTGGACGCTGGCTGCATAGCTAGAGAGGAGGATCCTAGCAGCGGAATTGATATGCTACAGAAGGATCCTAGGTATCACATTCAAAGACCGCATCACAAACCAAGAGATCAAAGACAGCGATTGGATACCATGATGTCCTGCTAACTATCGTAAAAAACGCAAGCTAAAAATCTATAGCCATATTACAAGATCTTCGGGTCTCGCAAAGACGCTCCTTCAGGGAACAGTTACAGGAAAAAGAAGAAGAAGCAGATAGAGAAAGCGATGGGATAACAAAATAAAAGAATGGACGGGCCTGCCATTGAAAGAGGTTCTAACTAAGGCAAAAGTCAGAGTGGAATGGAGAAAGAAAGTCGACTAATCTTGCATGATGCCTCAACGGTCCAACAGACTAAGGGATAGTTAAAAAGTAAATCAAGGTCCGGGACGAAGCCCCGGGCACCAAGCATTTTACAGCATCTCTGAGCTTTAGAAACTCACTTTCCTATCTTGTACAATTTCTACTAGAAAGAAGTTTGCAGGCCGTATCTGAAGTGTGAGAGACATTCGAGAGAGTGTTTACCAAACTTTTATCGTTGGCGTCTTCACCCACTAATCTTTTTTTTTTTTTCAGAAATAGTGCTACGTACATAATTTTAGACTATTTTGTGTAACCGAAAACGTTCTTTCTGGAGATAGTATTAGAGAGACATCAGGTTCCCTATCCATCCAGCAAGGTGGTCTGTTGATGCGCCGTTAACTCCTCCAAGCGTTTTCCTTCGTTCTCAGCATGTGTCATCTTTAACGTATTTTTCTTCCCGTAGTAAGTAGAGCATATGTCAATGTTAAATGATAACGGAGTGGGACGTTCTGATAGAGAAATATTTTCTTGGAATCTGAGCTGATGTTAAACACTTGAGAGAATTTTGACCATTCAGACTAGAGAATTTTGACCATTTCGAATAGAGAATTTTGACCATTCTGACTAGAGAATTTTGACCATTCTGACCATTCAAAAAGAATCATTCAGTAGAGACGTTTTGAAAGGTCTTCTTCAAAAAGTTTTTAATTGATTTTTTTGCAGACGCTTCACACAATAATGGTAAACATTTTAAAAGATCCTTTTTGGTAGAAAATATGAAGTCTTTATCTTACACTATTTAACTTTTTAAACATTGTCATTTCTCTGGGTTAATATTCAAAATTTTATTGATAACTACAATAAACAGACTTTTTAATTTTACCTGTATAAAATAATTTGAATTGCTTCACCCTCTCCCCATTGGTCAAGGCGTCGCGCCTTCATGAAAGAACGTCAACCCCCTTCCCAAGGGCTCCCCCCCCCCCCCATCACAGCTTGAGGAAAGCTGCAGTAGTTCATGCGAGTTTGTAATGGGCTTGTTGTCCTCAGATCATCCTCATCTTTAGAAAGGCGTCTTGTAGCGGGTCTGTTCTGTTCACGCAAAAAAAAAAACGTCAACATTACGATGGTACGTTAGTCGAGAGAAATTGGTTTGTACGGCCGTAAAAACACCGGGGGGGGGGGGGGGTAGACTCTAGAATCACGTTGTTGAAGAGACATTAAATGTTCTCTATAGAAGAATCTTTTGAATCGATCTTGCTGCTAACGTAGAAAAGTTCTACTTGGACGATAAAACGACGTCACATAATTAGTAATTTAATTTGTCTTAAAATTTAGTAATAAAGTCTCTTTCGTCTATTAAATACTAAAATATAAAATAACTAAAGTGCAAATACAAACATTGTTTGTTCTTTAAAAAACTGTCTTGTTCTCACTTAACTTTTGGACATTTTTACCAAATAAAATAAAATATATACAATAAGGCCTTAAATAAAATGCATAGATCTAAATTAGTTCATTAGAAATGCCTAGACATATTTGGGTATATATCTTGAGATTTATTTATTTTTGAATATGTTAGTTTTTGACGATATTCAATTTTTCCATTCGGGTGTCACCCCCCTAATGGGTGTCACCCGGTGCAGACCGCACCCCCCTAGTGACACCACTGACAGTAATTACTTTACTATGTTACTCGACACGTAGCCTACTCTTTCTTCCAAAGTGCCCTTATAGCCCGAATTAGCTTGAAAACTTAGGTTATTAAAGTTGCAGTCTCTTATTTAATAAACATGCACGACGAGTTTAACACATGGATATGTGTTAACTACGATGCAATAATATTCTTTGAAGGAACGTCTGTAATTTATAAGACAAGAAACCGCACGACCTTGAAACATCCAAAAATCCAACAAACTGCAGTAAATTAGGCCTACCTTATATTTAGTTTCGTACAAAATCAAAACTAAAATACGGCCTACATTCCGCTGGCATAGGACCTTAATAACTAGTAAGGGCACACAATAAGCTATTCTACAATTATCTGAAATTCGGCACCTTGACGAATTCAAACGCTTGTAAAAATAATTGCAACCAAAATTGACATACCGGTATAAATCAGTGTTTAACAGTGGCGATTCCCCCCCCCCCCCCCCCTCTTGCTACCTTAGCCAGCTGGTGTCTAGAATAACGATGTAAAATCCCACACTGGGTATGGGAGGGTTCTAAGAATGTAATGAAAAAGAACGGAAGCTTCCAGACATAATTATTACACAATTTTCCATTTTTATTTGTGTATGCATATTTACAATATGTTTGGAATTCAAATTTTCATAACGATTGTTCATTAAAGCTTGTTTAGTCTTTTTCTTTTTAAAATAGAAAGTGCTTCGTCTACAGTAAAGGTTTTGTAAACTAGAAAAAAATCTCTCTATAGTTTCCTTTCCATCCAGCAAAGTGGTATGAGGAAGGGCTCAAGTTCTCCCAACGGGGTTCGCGTGGAGCCCACGGTAACTAGCTTTTTCCCAGCATTTTGAGCTTCAGAAATACACCCTCCTCGAGAATTCATATAAAAAGGATGTAAAGAGCGAGACTGGATAATACGCATGCAAATATAAGTATAACGAAGGAGCGGCACTAGCCAATACTTTATGCGATGATCATCTTAAAATCATTGTTGTGTTAAGTAAGACGTCTTGTCGGAGTCAACATAAAATTTCAGGTAAATTCAACTGTTCTGACAAAAGAAAGTCGAGAAGAACCGCGTTTTGAAATGTCTTTTTCAAAATATTGTCGATATTGAGATAAACGCTAGACATTGGCAAACAAACTTTTGTTTCAAGCTGATAAGAATACAAGGAAACTATAAGTGCATCTCTGATCAAACCTTGTACAATACTTCACGGGTAAGAGAATGCTTTACTGTATGAACTGAAGCTGTAGACTAAGCCTGTTCAGCAAACTGAATAACATCTCGTCTTTTTGTTCTGCTTACTTTCACTTTTTGATTTAGTCAGAACAGTCGAAGAAATAACATCGAGACGGGTGTGAGACAAGAGTAACATCCCCATTTCTCTTAATCATAGACATATATATTTATTTAGGTCTATGCTCTTAATTCTACAAGCCATTGACTTTGTCATGATAAAAAAAAATGAGCTAGAATGCCTGTAGTATGCTATGTTGCGAACTGAAACGACAGACTTTGCAGATGACATGTCACTACTAGAGACAAACATTTAATTTGCGGAAGAGAAGATGGAGAGGCCTGGTTAAAGGCGTATTCAAAATCTGACCCCGGATAAACCTAGATAAAACCATAGCTATGCAAATAGGCAACAGGTCAAAGGTGTAGCATGCCGTTAAAGAAAGCAGGATCTGTCTTTTAATAACAAGATCTATTTGAACACACAAATCCATTTTTTTTTCTATTAGCCTGGAGACCAGGATCACACAATCGTTGTCCCAACTGTCGCCTACGCTTGCGAGTCATCCATAAAGGCCCAGGAGCGATGGCTTGGAAGGATCCTAAAAATAGCCCACGGAGATCATGTTGATGGGGGATGGGAGTAGGCAGGATTTGAACCCGGGATCATCAATAAATCCAAAGAACAGTCCAGCGCGCAAACCGCACTGCCAGTCAGCCATCCTTGTGACAGTTTGTTACATACATCCAAAATAGAAAATAAAGACAGCACTAAATGACATTGAACATGATGATGTAGAAAGTAATAAAATCAATCCCATAATGCAGTGAAGCAAATGCCACTTTAATCAACAATAAATAATAAAAGTAAAATTATAATAAATAAAAAGTGTATGGAAACATGGCATTCAAAATAAAAAAATAAGCAAGTATCAAATTGGGAGCAAATAGCACACCATAATCCTTTAAACACCTATCTTCAACACACAATGAGCACAACACAAGATATATTGATGATATCCTCTATGCAGGACACATTATATGAATCTCAAATATTAAACCATAAAATATTTTTTTTGTTTGTTATTCCACAACACAGGATAATTCCTACATCTTAAAGTCATTATTAAATTAAAAAAAAAGTTATCCTCTGAATAGGATTGTTTTAAATATAGGATATCCCTAATGTAGGACAAACTGATATCCCCAGCACCTTTTTTGACTGGAATTATCCCTCCGTGCTCCTAAAGCCAGCTTTGTAAATGTCATCAGTTTTAAACAGTCAGTTTCTCACAATCTTAGCTTGTGAGGAGGATCTTCTTGCCATGGGGCTATGGTACACACTTAAAGGAACCACTGGGATATACTGAGATCTTTCACAATATCATATAATGATGTTAAAAATAATGATACACTGATATCTTCGAAAAAAAAGAAAAGGATTAGAAAACCAAACCTATTTTCTGGTGAAATAAAAGATAAAATCCATCACCTGGTGCCATTCTTTCATTATGCACAAAATCTGTCAAGTCATTATACCCATAGAGTGTCATTCTCTCATTATGCAGACAACCGTGTTATGATATGTATATGAGGCCATTCATTCATTATGCTATCGGGCAGTTATAATACAATACATTCATCAATATATATTTATATCAAACAACAAATAAGCAATTATGACATTATGTTCATAAAAAAACCCAAAGATAAGCACTGAGAGGCAAGTTATTCGGGGCTGTGGGAGGAAATGGAAATTAGAAGTTATCACAATGAAATTGATCTTGAAATAGTGGTTCCATTAATCTGGCCTGGAACAAGAATTGGAATGATCAGGTCATCCATGTTTGGCATCACAAAAACTCTCTGAAAAAAAAATAAATTTATTGACCAATTATTAAGTAACAAACTTAAATCTAAGCTTCAAGGATAAGGTTTCAAATAGTTAACATTGTGGTTTTACAGTACGTGACGTTTTGGCGCGAACCGTTTTGGCGCGAGATATCATTTGACGATAATGTAACAAGCACGTAGCTTTTATAACAATGTTTATTTTACTCTACCATAATATTGTATGTATAGTATGAATTCTAACACCGTTCAGCAAATTTTTAATTTTTTTTTATTATAAACTTTTTGCTTATTTCATGAATATAGGCCTATAATAAGTCAGATTCCTGAATGGTAATGACATGCTATATGTGAGTTCTGCTAATCACACTGGATGACATTTTGGATTTCATTCCAAAAGATTTTTTTTTATTTGCTATTAGTGTAATATACGAACTAGCAAAGTGTCACACTTTAATACAACAAAAACCATGTTAACATCTAAAGCTCTATTACAATGAATGACGACACAAACGCCACAAACAGTAAAGATCAAGACACGGAATGTGGTCAGTACAAACTCTAATGTGAATTCACAAATATAAACAAACAGTATGGGCGACAATAGAGAGAAACAAATTCACGACACCAGGATACTTTGAAAATATATATTTTGAGAAATTGGGTAGGGGTGATTTGGGTGACACATCTCGCATTGACGCAGGTAGAGTTAAACAAATGAGGACAAGACCAGCACCAAGCACTGGTTGTTGGCATCATGCGCCTGGCGATCATCTCCTTAGGGACTGGTCATTACCTGTAACACCTATATCACCCCTCTCTTCTGCTCATATTTCACTCCTTGTATATACTCTTTCCTACACCCCTCCCCTCTCTCACGCGTAAGAAGATAATCTGTTTCTAGCACTCCACTTGACGTCCCCGATGCGCTCTGTTTCCTCCTCCTATGTGGTCTGTCTATTAGAGAACACTAAATGGGGATAATCGAACAAACAATTTTGCGGAAGCAGCACATCGGCGACTACAAGCCGAGTTTGTAAGAAGCCACCCAACCACATGGAAATTCATTGATGGAATACGAGCTGTCCAGAAAGGCCGTGACCTTACATATGAACAATATATCCGGGGAGACCAGCCGCCTTCTAAACGAAAAAAGTATATTGACACAGACAAAAGAATCAATGTAATTGTACAAACTTAACAGAGGAACATCATTGAATACCTCAAGGGACTTGTTCACAACTTTTTAATGAGCCCTTGAATTCCAGCGACGTAGGCAAATAACCATGGTGTCTATGTATACTTAACTTAAAGTATTTTGAGAAACATGGTACATGTATTATATTTTTACTTATTATTAGCAAGTGTTTGGTATGTATAGCTGGAGATACCATACAAAGTCATTAAATAAACCAATATTAATGTAAACAAATCATTGCATCAATTTTTAGGCAATCATCGTTTCATTTTGTTTTTGATTTTGTTATTAATTTTAAAGTAATATCTTAAAAAACTTTTGAAAATAAAAGTGTGCCTCTTAATAAACACACATACACAAGCCAAAATGTTTATTAAAGAAAATGATATGAAAAACAAACACACATTTACATTTAGTACGTGAAAAATATGTCTTAACACAAACACTCATGCAAAACCTAGATAAGAATAATTCTTTTAAAAGAAATAATACAATAAACGTACAAAATGTATTTCGCGCCAAAACGTCCCATCACCTAAACGGCTAGCGCCAAAATGGCGGGGCCAAAATGGCCGCGCCAAAACGTCCTGCTTCGGTGGTTTTATCATTAAAGGCGACCAACAATTATTGACTACGTCTTGCCAAGCAAGGTAATATACATAGGTGTGGGCTAATGTTTTAAGTCAATAAAATTTAGCTCTTATGAAATAGAATTTACACATCCAAAAATGCTTGTAGGGCTGGATAAGGTGGTTGAGTAATTATTACTCTCTTAGAACGAATTGGATAAAGTTAAAATTTACTACCAAATACAAATAAGCAATGTTGATTGTGACGTTGGATGCCTGAGGCACCAGCTTATAAATACCTGTAATATCTATAATTAACATAAGGTGCCAACTAATAATTATTCCAGACCTGAAACTCAATGGCTAATTTCTTTTCTATCCAGTCTGTGATGTGAACAATGGTTACTGCCCTTTCACCTACTTGTGGTTTGGCTGAAAGACGAAGATGTGGATTTTTGCGAAAGCCATACCTGTTGGAAATTAAAAGCATATATAAGTAATTTCAATCCTATCTATCCTATTTATCCTTTTTTAAATGTGTTTTACAAGCAAAAGTTTGTTAATAAAAAGGGAAAATCTTTGACATCTCATGTTACTATTGTCCCCCCAATTCTCTCTGAAAGTGATTACTAAAATGAAAATACATTTCAACAATTATGAAGAGACAACCCAATACAAAACTGAAGGTGTATCAGCGTTGCCTGAAACAACTCTATGCGAGAAATGTTTTGATCAAATAATTTCAAGATCACCATACACATTAGCCATTTCTCAACCTGATAGTCTGACTTTATGTTGGAGAATAGTAGTGTCTTCTCAATTTACATGAGTTACATAAGTGCCTCGATGCCACTACTTAAAAACACTCAAGAAACACTGTGTAGAATATATTTTCCGAGTTAAATGCTTTAAAATTCTGTCCAATAAAACAAGTAATCCATTGATGAACAAACATAAAATATAAATCACTTGTATGAATAGAATAATAACATAACATATAATATTATTAAAGAATAAATAAAGCACAGTGAAGATCAATAACTATCCATCATAGGATATGACACTGAATAATTTACTTATATACCGTATTTTTCGCCGTATAAGACGCTCCGGCATATAAGACGCACCCAATTTTAAAGGAGGAAAATCTAGAAAAAAAAAATACTGAACCAAATACTGTACTAAAATATTTTATATCAACTGTATAAAGTAAACAGCAGTTTAAGAACAATTTTATGTCAACCATGTAACATATTAAGAGCAATCTTTACTCTCATTAACATTTTCTCATATGCCATCTGGTTTGAGTGAATGCTGCTGGAGAGAATGTTGTGGGATAGCCTTGATTTACAGACTGTTACACTGACCACAAAGGGTAACATGCATGTGTCATGAGAACAGCTATATGGGGAGAAGGCCAATGGCAAATTTATAATCATATGGGGGCACGCAGCCTGCGCTGATGGATGGAGGTACCGGCAGTAAGCTCAGCATGATGCCCGTGCAGCACATGGTTAGACTGTCGGGAGGGGGGCATGGCGCGCTATAGGAGGGAGAGGGAAGCCCGAACACACACAGCCTGGCCGTGCAGGGAGGGTCACAGAAGTCACCACAGCCCGCAAATCCAGCCCGCAGCACACACTGCATAAGGAAAGGACTGCAAGTAAGCGCCACACAAAGTTGGGGGCAGTTTTAATGCATGTAAAATGTGTATTTGCCATATAAGACTCACCAACTTTCCCCCCCCAGTTTTGGAGAAGAAAAAGTGCGTCTTATACGGCGAAAAATACGGTAGTCCTTTACAGACTTTTTTGGATTGTTTATGTCATTGTTAGTTTTTCCTTCAAGCTTCATTATCTTTTCTCCTGACCTTTTTCTAAATATTCCTATATTAAGTTTGCTTACATCAATCTCTCTCCAAGTCTTTGAGATTGTTCGGTCTAGCCTTAAAAAGTTTTTTTTCCCCCTACAAATACAAAACGTAACATAATAAACTGGCCAGCACTGAGACAAGCTCTGTCCTTCCTGGCTTGTTTACTGAAGCATGGCACTGCTAAATTATTCTAAGTAAATCCATGAGAATTCATGGTTTTGATCTAACGATATTATTCTTTATAACTTTATACCCTTAATATATATATATGACATTATGTGTCATGGAGATATATAAAATGCATTGGCATCCAAAACAGCTCACTGGAGCTGTTTCAACTGTTGAACTGAAATCGTAATGGTGCAATTAACAGGCTAGATGAATGATACAAAATGACTCTTTCGACTTTAAGATGACCCTTATATGCTAAATCAACAGTCAACACAGACTTTACATTTTATTTGTCTGCTTATTGTGTCTATTTCTTCTACATGAAACAGTTTAACATTGTCTACCAATGTTTTATTAATTAGCCACATTTATCTTTGATTTAAACAATGTAGGAAGCTGATTATGAGGTTTATCTATTTTTAAAATTTAAACTTCAGTTGTGAAACTCTAGCGTTGTTCTTGAAATAGATCAGGTCTGGGTGTTCTAACTAAGCTAATTTGAGTTTTTTTTTTTTTGTCTTTTAGATAAAAATCAATTGAATCATTATTTACTTATGAACTCTTTTTCTACGTAGGATGCTTTCACATTGTACATTGAGCTACTTGACTTTAAAATTGATTTTGATAAAAAGCAACAAAGAAAAAGTAAAGAAAAACATTTTTGAATCAAAGATACTGTTTGTCTCCCTTCAATTACAGAAAAGAGTTTAGTCAAACTCTCCTGGCCATGTACTTCTTGAGCCACCATAAGAATGCTTTTTAAAGCCTTATGAAAGAGTTGTGACAAGGAATTACTTACCATAGTCTGTCAGAAGGAGGCGGGGGTATGTTCATTGCTAATGTACCATTCAAACTATTGACAGTGACAGTCAAGGTCAAAGGTGTGTTGGAGACATTCTCCATGGCTCGCTTGATGACACTGTATTCTGTGGCTTTGTGAAAGTACTTAGACTGGGTGATTTTATTCAGATAACGAAGAAGCTTCTTGCTTGTACCTCCCCCTGAACTGTGGCAAACAATTACAAATAGTTAGCTAAAAATGTTGCTTTGACATAAAATTCATTGTCTACTTAAAAAGAAAAAAAAATTAGGAAAATTAGTAATGTAATAATGTTGATCTGTTACTTCTATATTTTCATAAAGAAAACTTTATTGCTGAATATTGTTAAAAGTAGAAAAGAAAAAAGACAAATAACAAAAACTTTTTTTTTAAATAGTACACAAATATTTTTGTTTTCTGATGAACAGATGCAAACAATTATAAACAGCTATCAAAATAAATTGCCTTGATATATAAAAGTAAAGTTCCCCTTCAGACCTTGTGCCCTATAGGGCAGATGATGTAAAGGTCATCTGTTTCAGTGACCTATGGTTAACAAGGATGTCATGTGGCCAGCACAATGACTAACTGCCTTAACTTTTTCCCAACTAATGTCAGGTACCCATTAGAGCTGGGTGGACTCAGAGGCGCCAAAAGATCCCGAAATTAAAAATTTCAGTCTTAACCAGGATTCAAAACCGGTACCCCCGGCTCATAAGCCAAGAGCTTTACCACCGCACTTCCGCCTTGATATATGCTGATTAAATAAAATCCATTTGTCCGCTTAAATAATAAAAATTAGAAATTGTTCCCCTTGACTATATAATCATATTTCAACAATTACTTTGACAATAGCTACACAAAAAAAAATACAGAAATAAGAGGACAAATATTAAGCCATTTGTCAGTCACATGTAAAAATAAACAAACAACATATTTCTTAGCCAAACCTGTCTTCAGATGCTGAAGGAGTTTCTTCTTCTTCATCTGTTGAGGATTCAGCACTATCTTCCTCTTCAGCATCAGTCACTGGAGACCTAACAAGAAAAGCCAAACAGAATGAAAAGAAATTGAAAGCAATAAAGGAAGTGTTTTTTTTCTAATTCTACAAACTTTTTTTCCCAAATGATGTCAGAAGTCCATTTCTTTTAGGCAGCCAATAATAACCAAGGTCTCACTTCTAACCCTTTTAGTGATATTAAGTTAAAAAAGTACCTTACATTTGAAATAAATCCCATTCTGCTACATGTCACCGGTGTATTTTAGACATCATAAATGTCACTGTGGTTATGTTTTGATGCTGTGATATTATTGTCGGTTTATCTATGTAGGCGTGGTGGTGACACTGGGTTTATATTATAATTCACAGAATAAGGAATGACACTTGATGTAGCAGACACAAACAAGTTTAATTTAAGTAATAACACCACATATTGAATATGATACACAATTCAATTCCGGAATGACCAGTATTAATCCTCTATAGAAATATGGCGAATATAATGACAACTTACTAACTAATCTATAACCAACTTCTTTAAACAACTAACTCAACTGACTATATTAAGTGACTCTATCAAGTGCTTGCTACCAACTCCTATATTGACTGACTGCTCTTAACTCTGGTTCACTTAAGGTCAAGAGTGTTCACCTTAGGGCAACATGAGTTGTGAATAACATTCACAATATAGAAATAACATTCACAATATTGAAATAGGGTTTCTACACTATGGCACCAACTTTGAGGTGGTGACACTACATTAAGTAGCTTAGCAATTTTAATAGGATATATCCAAGAATTGAATTATGACCACATATAGTTTTTCATTTGAAACCTTAATTATGAAAGTAAGGAAAAAAAAACAGCATCTATTTAAATACAATTATCAAATAGGGGATTGTCAGTCAAGTTGTCTGCCTCAAGAAATCTTAATGGAGTTTTTAGATAACCCTGGATCTACTCAGAAATTCCTGACCTTTCTTTGGCCATAGTAACATATTCACTTTATATCATTTGTCTAATAAGAGTTTTAGCCTTGGAGGAATGTTAATTATCTACACCAGTTTAGAAGTAAATTAATTTCTTGCTAAAAACAAAACAAAACCACAGATCAAGTCATTACTTCACATGCTCAATATGGTCAACAGAAGTTGAAGACATTTGAGGAGATTCCTTCAGCTTCATCAAGTTGATTTTGGTCTCTATGGTCATCTTGAAACCACCTGAGTAAGTAATGTTCAAATCAACCCAAAGACCTTTCTCATCCAGGTAGGGCTTATAGGCATGCTGGATGGCTGGCATTTCATATCCTAAATGAATATCTGTCACCTTTAGTTCTTCAATAAAATAAGGAACCTGAGGAAATTACAAGGTACATAATAATTGTCAAAATCACCAACATTTCAAATTTCATAATTACCGGTAATTATTTTTCCCTTTATGATTTTGCCTTAGCCAACAGTTTACAAGGAAGTTAGGCATAAATAATGCAAAGTAAGATGTTTGTGGTACTTTGCACCCATTAAACCACAGTTACATCCAATCTGGATGAAGTGGTCAGCTCCTCTCCATTAAGGCTAGAACAGAAAACTCTTTTATCCCACATTCAGTCAGGGTTTTTCAAGGTCACTGGTTGTCACAGAGAAGTACATAGAAGCTTAACTCATAAAGCGCTGGTCGTGTGTGTGCATGTTATGTCTGTGAATGTTGTTTGTGTTTGCATCTAAATTTCTATTGTTATAGTAGTAATGTTGAGGTGGACAATTGTAGTCAACTGAATTTCCATTTGTTTGGAACAATAAAATTATCCTATCTTATCAAATGCAATTTGTCAAAACAATACCAAAAATAGCAACAAAAATATTCTAGAATATGTTAAGATCATTTTTATTTGACAGTGTATTATGTTTAGCATATTGGTTATCAAGAAGAATATTTGTTAAATTAATTTGTAACTTTGTTTTCAATTAATATACAGGTAGTTCATAAACAACAGTAATTCTTTTTGTTTTCATGTGTAATACATGGCATTTCAATAATAATATGGATCGTTTTCTAGTCTGAAGATTAATGAGATGTGCAGTATTTTACCTACATGACATTTTAATTTGTATTGTAACATAACGTATATTAATGAAAATAGTATAATAGAACCAGCAGGTCATTAGAAACAATCATAAATGTACCCCAATGTAGTCTCATTGTCTGGAATCAACTGTACAATAATTTGTAACTGTTAATAATTACCCATAGACATGTATTCAAAATATCTTCTTTTAAACAATAAGCTAAAATGTATTTACAACTCACATGTATTTTGCTTAGCTTCCTCTGTAATTTTTCTTTGACTTTTTCCATCCATGTCTTGTCCCGCAGGAAGTCAAAAAAGCACCTGCCAATGAGTGCATTCAGCCAAAACAGCTGACAATCACAAGAGAGTTCTCCAGAAGCAGGGTTGACTTTGGCCTCTTCACCTTCTTTACTTTTGGTGACATCCTTAGAGCTGAAATTCTTGACCAGACCTTCCTTCTCTTGGCTGGAATGTGTGGGACTGGTAGAAGGGGACAGTGACCCAGCAGGCATCAGGCGACCCATGTAGTGGGCAAAGGTAAGAAGATCAACAGACTAAACAACAAAAATATTGAGAACAATGAGAATAATTTAACGTCTTTTTTTTTTGGCTGCTTTGCAAAAAAAAATTTTTTTGGGGAAAGCTAGTCTGAGCTAATTTCTAAAAGTACATTCTATTTTCATAACAGAAGAAATAGGTTGTTATATTGTTTGTGTTAAGTCTTTTGACTTACAAAGGGAAAGTGCAGAAAAAAAAATGGTATGGTAATTATAAGGGAGATTTTAAAATATAATATTTATTGTCTTTCATTTTTTTTCTGTTTCAGGCTTAATAACTCACCTCAGATTCTTTTCTGGGAATATCTGACTGAAGTTCGGTAAAGGAAGAAACAGAATCTGTTGAACCCTCACGTTTGTGTCTTGGTATCTCCTGACTTTTTCTAGATGTGTTCTGAGACACTGCACGCTTCATTTCCAAAACATGATTTCCTAGAAATAAGATTGACAATTAAAAAAAAAACTAAAAACTTGAAGCAAACTGAAATTATCTCTACAATTTTTTTTCCCCCACAGCAGAACTGAGGGCCTGATCTCTACAAAATATTTAAAAAAAATCTTTCTAATTCAAGTTAGTTGGGAAACAAGCATTCAACTTTCAATATTTTCCAAATAATTTATGTTTCAATGTATGAAAAGTAAATCAGTGTTTTATTTAATTTTAAAAAGTAATTGATACTGATGTTTTTCTGACAGAGTTTCTCTGTAAAGAAAAAAAAAGGAAATAAAATTTGTAAACAGACTGTGAATGTCACTGTTGAAAGGACAGGATCAAGTAAACATCAAGTATTCACAGGTAGTGTTACAAATAGTGGTGGCAATTAAAAAAAGGGTCTAATGTATGCAAATTATGTTAAAACCGAGTCAACATTATATGGTCTAATGTATGAAAATTATTTCAACATTATGCAAAAATAAAATGAAAGTTCACTTTGCTGTGTTACTCACACCATATAATATATACATTAAAAATTAAGTCACTAATTGATAATAAATTAGATATAACCATTTCTGAAGAAGAAATCTAAATAAAAATTTCAATAATAAATTCACAAAAGTAGGCTTAACATGAAGCTAAAAACTTACTGACTGAAAAAAATGATTACTCCACTCTGAAACAAACTTGTCTCCTCTATATGTATAGAAGCTTTTAAATCATAGCGGAAATAACATAAAACCTTTTTATCTCTAGTCCGAGAAGCCAATGTGTAAGTAAAATTCCTGTTTACACTTCTCTTGAGACAGTGGCACGTACACTAGGTGTTAATGATAATTTATAAATAAGTAACAAAAATTCATAACTAAAAAGCTACAACAAAAAGAAGTAACAACTAGTAGGCTATGCAAAAATAACATAACATATATGTACCTAAAGGTTTTCCATTAGCGGCAGCAGTAAACCTTTTAAACCATTCCTCTTTCTCGCGACATGTTCTAGCGAAAAGATACAGAATATTATTTTCACACTTTTTTTCAGTCACAATTTCAAAGCCCATGTCAGTGAGCTTCTCTTTTTTTCCTGTCATGGTTGTGTCAGATGATATGTGCTTCAACTTGCTGGCATCACCGGTAAACTTGGAGGGCAAGGATATGCATACTGGATACTTCTTACTCCAGATCCTCTTGTCCACCAAGCCATGTGGCAGCAGAAAGACGATGGAGCCAGCAAGATCAAAGTGCCGCTGATGAATAAACTGTGGTTTTGGGAGCACTTCATCCCACATAGCACGTTTAGGTATGGAGTTCTTCGGTCGCTGCAATCGAAGGTTAGTGTTTTCTAGGCTGATAAAAACTGAGTGAGTTTTATTGATATGATAATCATCTGGGTTATAGTCTGTGAGCTCATTCATCCAGCCCTGTGAAGAAAATATCAAAGTTTAGTTAATAGACTTTGAGCTCATTCATGCAGCCCTGCGAATGAAATACCAAAGTTATGAAATATCAAAAGTTAAGTTATAGACTGTGAGCTCATTCATACAGCCCAGTTAATGAAATACCAAAGTTAAGTTATAGACTGAGTTCATTCATACAGCCCAGCAAATGAAATACGAAAGTTATGAAATACCAAAGTTAAGTTATAGACTGTGAACTCATTCATACAGCCCAGTTAATAAAATACTTAAGTTGAGATTTAGAATAATTTACATAGTATTCAGAAATTTGTCCTTTTAAAGAAATGTAGAATTTTAACATTTGTAAAAAGTTTATGTTATAATATAAAAGTCTTGATTGCAGCAAAAGTTACAGTGCTGTAGGTGGATAAAGTGAACAGGCAATGCTGATTTAGAACAGCAGAGGTTCAAGACAGATAAAGTAGTGAAACTGAAATAGATAATGCCCCCTACTAAACAGAATAGAAAGTAAAACTTGTAGAAAATATAACTATTTGAGCTTAATTTGAAGTATTTGTACACAAAACCAAAACAATGTCTTATGACATTTTCAGGTCATTTCAAAAACAAAGAAAATTGAGTGGCTTCAAATATAAAAAAACACAAAAAAAATAGAAATCCTTATTATTTAGCTAACAATTGAATAAGTCTGTTATGATGGGTGTCAATCATGTCGTTTAGAATCTGAAGGAAGCAATACTATTTCACTTACCTTGTAAGTATGTTCTTCACTTTCTGAGGGTAATTTCATTTCAGGGAGTGGCGGCTCAATAAAGGGAGGAGGCACATATGGTTCTTCAGGTGTGGGCGGCTGCTTGAGCCACATGAACACAGCCCATCCAATTGAGGCCAAGAAAATTCCCATCAACAGACCAGAAATGTAAGATGGGAATGGAATAATGAAATATGCAAACATCACAACCGTAAATGTTGCCAGTTTTTGATAGGGCACAACTGTGATGTCTAAGCTAATCTGACGTAAAATCATGCCGGAAGTGGATTCTTTCACACGTTCAATCTTTAAGTGATCTGTTTCATTTTGTTTCTTAGTTTCCTCTGTTGAAACTTTGTGTTCCCCAAGATCAGCAATTTCTTCATCTGGGGTATAATGCAAATTTGACATGGTGGCTACAGCTGATGTTTTTTGCTCCTTTTTTATTAGTCTGCTAATTTTAGAACGTGGCTTAAGGTGAGTAGATGTTTGTATTCCTGGAAAAGATGTAAAATCTTCAGCAGGTTCATTGGTAAAGTACTCTTCAAAGACTTCAATGTTCAGATTATCACAACGAACATCTTTGAAGTTGTCATTAGCAGCAGATTTTGATTTCATATGAGAATTATTGTCTGCATCCTCAATGACATCCTCAAAGTCGTCTTCCAATTCTGCCAGTGGGTGATCTTTCACCAATTGGATTTCTTTAGAATGAGACACATCTGGTACAGAATCCAGTATTTTATTAAGGGCAACAACTCCATCAGTATCATCCCCTGCTGACTGGTGATTCTGCGACACGTTTAAGGCCACTTTCTTGGTAAGACCTTCTGATACACCTTCTCTCACAGGTAACGCTGCATGTAAAACAGGAGCTTCCTCCTTTTCAACCACACCAAAACTGTTGCTTTTGGGAATGGGGAATGTTTTAAATCTTTCTTTATCTGGACTTGGGCTGTTACTAGAATCACCAGAAAACTCTTCAATGGTTCTGGAAATTTTGTCCGTAATTTTACCTTTAAGCCCTGAAAAGAGTTCTTTGGATGAATCAAATTTTGCTTTTGCTGCAGTTCTAAGTGGTGAGCTGGTGGCATCACTAGATTTTTGAGTAGGTTTAGTAGAATTAGACTCACCACTGTTTCTCTCCATTTTCAGAATGCTATCAGGCAGAGAAGAACTGCTAGATGGCTTATCACTTCTCTTTAAAGACTTTTGAGATTCTTCTGTTGATTTTTTGTAGTTTCCAGTGAATGCTGTTAGATCCTCATCAATATCATCTTCTTCAAGCTTCTTGAAACTAAACCCAGACAGGCTGATGCCGCCTTTCAATGCACTAGGGTTTGGTGGTGGAGGCCTACCAGGCTTCAAAAGGCTTTTCTTTGATGTCATAATTAGCCTGTAAGAATATACAATAAAGCTTATTAGTTATATTAAGCTACTTAAAAATATTACAATTAAAGTAGCGCTTTGGCGTGCCAAACATCATAACTGCCAGAACAAGGACCAACTAAGGTCAGGTACTCATCAGAGTTGGGTGGACACAGGAGCCTCTTAAAAATCCAAAGCTTCGCAGGTTTGTAAGCCAAGCACTTTGTAAAACAAGCATTAATATCTGGATCTAGAGTGGCAGAGTGGTGAAGTGCTTGCAAAGTAAGTAAAAACACATCTAGAATATCTATAATTGGACAGTAAAAATTGCTATTACATTTGTTTAAAAATAATATAATGAAGCAATAGAGAAACAGGTCATTTAATGGTCTACAAATAATTTAAAAAGAAAACTAAAAAGTTGTATAACTAATAAACAAAAAAATGTCTTGAGCCATTATAGCCTTTGCTAATGTTGTCCTTACTAACCAAAATATCCATTGTGTGAGGAAATGTGAATGCTCAATTTATAGGAGAATATATATTGGATTATTTTTGCTTTATGACAATTAGCAACTTGGAAGAAATCTACTTAATCCACTTGAAGGGTTTTATCAAACAGGACATGGACTAAGGGAATTTCCAATATAAGCAAACTGTCAACACTTTAAAAAACTAAGCCTCATTTAGGAATATGATATATTAACAAAGTAACTGTCTATGTGTAAGAAGCAACAGAATTAAACAGGAAGTGACATCGTTGTTTTGAAAGATTGTTTGCAGAAGATAAGAGACAAGTAGAAATTGTCAGTCTAATTATGTGTTAATAGGAAGTTAATTGGAAGATATCTGCAAAGCAACATCATAGTCTCCTGGAGGAAACTGCATTTTATTGACATTTAAAAAAATGAGTTTATGCTTTTATACTATTGTCCCCCTTAAGTACTACTTGAGTAGCTACTTTATTTAAGCACTCTATTATCCTATTAGTTTGTAGAAAAATGCTTGTAATACCATTGCAATACATACAAACACAAAAAAAAATAAAATCTTAATCAACCAATTTTATTTCCTCACGAAAATCCAACTGGTATGTGATTTTCCAAGAGTATGCAATTGTGGGGTAAAATAAAAAATAAAAAAACGGCCATTGAAAAAAAAAAATCAATTTTTAATTAAGGAGTTAACTAATTAATAAATACTACTCAATCACTAACTGACTTATTACTATTGTCCCTCTTATGGGCTATCTAAACATTTTTTAACATAGTTTTTCCACTAGAAAATGTCCATTATGTTCATGTTGCTCTCATCAAGACCTTTTCATTACGTTGTTAACATCTATCTAAAATATGATTTTATTTCATTTCTCAATACAATCCTTGGAAACAGTAAGCCTAAGCACAATGGCATGCCATACTGATTTGTGAAAAGGGTTTCTATTTTATTAAAAATTCAATGCAAAGATATTTAATCCTTATGGACTTTATGGAGAGTCTAGATCTAGAATTGACTAACATATGAAAGGGAAGCGTGTTTGTGGTGAGGTGTCTTTGCAGAAATAGGTGTTTTTATAGAACTGGTTTAAAAAAGAAAAGAAATGTTATCTTACAGGTAGAACTTTTAGAACTGAGGGATTTATAATGTATCTGTATGTATGGGGAATGCTGCAGACAAAGCAAAGCAGAGAGGCATTTTAATCTTATAGCCTACAACTGATGAGCTATAGAAGTGTGTGGGTGTGTGTGACTAAGTTGTGAAAATGGTGATCTCTCAGACTGTTCCACAAGAAATGACTATATAGATGCAAATATATTTTTATTTTCATGAGACCAATAAGTTTTTGTTTGTATATGGGGGAGCAACGGTGGAGACAAAGAAAAGCTATTGTATCCTTAACCCAACAGCTTATGAGCCCAAAAAGGTGTTTGGGGGGGTGGGGGGGGACTATAGTCTAAAAAAGCATGTTCCTATTGAATTGTAGCAAACCAAGAAGCATTATATGCTACTTTTTTATTGGAGGATGTAAATTTTTAGGGATCTGAAGATTTTTTATTTCATGGAGCCCTTGTATTATGTGGTTATAAAAAAATAAAAGTTTTGTTCCCCATGATAAATGTTGATATATTCCCAACTGTCAAGAATTTGTTGCTTATAGTTCTTTCTTATTGCTTGAAACTTTATGTTAATGTATTTGCATATTAGCAATGTTCATTTGAATGAATAAATAAGTGAGATAGAATTAATTTTTTTGTACTAAAAATATTTTAGTATCCCACCATTTATCCTTTAAATCCTAACAATTCCTGGGCAACTAGTGTCATGGCTCATTTTGAGTTCTTTAGTCTACTCTGATTTATGGATGTTGTATCATAGTTGAACATCTTTACATAAGATTTTTTAAAATGCATTTGAACTTAAATAATTTTTTTTATTGAAATAAAATAGTAAATTGACATGCATGTGCAATAGGAAACATTTTGTGGGTGAAGGGTCTAATTTTTGTAAGAGTAGGTATTGTAATTTATATTAAAAAAATAGCCAAATATTTTTTTGGAGGGCAGGTTTGTAAATAATGTGACATGAATAATAGATAATGTTCAGTATCAAATCCCATGAATCTTAAAATAAAATAGACCCAGAGTGAAAGTCATTATTTTGAAATCCTCCTTTGTAAATGTATAAAATATGATAAAAGGGCTGAATGTGGTAAGATTAGGTCTACTTTGAAAAATATAAATATAGAAGTTCCCTGCCCCACTAAGTCAAATGCAGATCTATATTTAGAGTCAAGACAAATGGATATTTTTTTTTAAATTTTATCTAATGTACAAGAGGTCCTCTAACTAATATGTATAAAGATACTAATATTAAAATTCAAGTAAAAGCCTATCTATAATTAATATATTTCACCTACTTTTTAAAATACTAATAATGGAATTTACATTTAAAGTTTTTGTCCCCACAAAATTTTGATTTGCAGGGTTCATTCAATAATTTAATAGTATTTTGGGAAAAAATCATGGAGTATGGTTGTATACAAAAGCATCATTTAGATCTAGATTCTACTCATAACTCATAATACTGTACTGTAGTACAGACTACACTGTGATGACTGTGTAGAGTATGGCACAGAACACACACACACTTAAGTATTATAGCAGCTCACTATATGTGTTTGTTTATTTGGTATGGTATTAGCCTGCATGTTAAATTTTATTTTACTTTGTTTAATTTAAATTTCATTAATAAATTAATAATCAGTGTGAATAACACATTTGAAGTTGATGAATTTTTAAATAAATACAACTGTAGGCTAAGCTGGGTGTTAACCAAAAACTGGAAAAGATTGCAAGGGGTCCACTGGTATAGAACTATAGAATACAGGTGTGTGTATGTCTTTCATTTATTAATGAAATTTAAATTAAACAAAGTAAAATTAAATTTAACATGCAGGCTAATACCATACCAAACAAACAAACACATATAGTGGGCACATATATATATATTATATACACAGACACACACATATAAGGATAATCATAATTAACATATAATTACATACATATATATAAATATATATATTCTTATATTGGCCTAACCAAAATTAAATAGCATTATAATTTTGTTTTTGATTGCTTTGTAAAAATTTCTTTTAATAAACCCAAAGGTTTTGCTTCAAATTTTTAAAGAATTACATCAATATGGGTATTCCATTATAGCTTTTCATTTATTATTACACCTAGCTAGATATTTTGAGTTTTTATTTTGTGTGACTGGTTTACCATGAATAAAGTAAGTAGTTTTTATTTGCTTTAGTTTTTTTGTTACTCTGGCATTTTTTTGGGTGGAAAGACATACTCCAATTTGATTTCCATTTCTGTAATTCTCCTAGACTAATTCTTTTTGTAAAATTTCAGTATCTTGTGTTGTTTTTATTGTTCTATATTATGCAACTGTATGCAAATAATCTGACTTTTTTCCAGAACTAATGTAATTTGGTAGATCATTTATGTAAATTAGAAACAGTAGTAAGCCTTAGACTGTTCCTTGAGGAATTTTCTATTATTGGTGTGGATTTGAAGCCATTTATTATTAGTTGTTTTCCTATTAGAAAATCCTAAATCAATTGATGTAATGAACCATTAATGCCAAAGTATTTTAGTTTTTTAAGCAGGCTATGGTGGGGGAACTTTGTCAAATGCCTTAGAAAAGTCTAATAAAATTACATCTATATAGATTTGCTCACTAGTATTATCTAATTCTATTAGTTTATCTTATCTCATATAATACAGACGTTACATCAAAAAAGAAGATGATTACATCATACGTGTCATGCATTCAGTCATGCATATTAACCAATGACTTAAATTCTGCCAAGTCACTGGTTTTCCTGTCTAGCTCAGGCAACCCATTCCATGCTCTAATAGCACTAGGGAAGAAGGAGTATTTGTACCTATTTGTCTCAGTATATGGGATGAGGAATGTGCCTTTATCTTTGTCTTTCTGAGTATTTTATTAAATTTTGTTTTTGAAGATTATGGTTCAGTGTTTTATTTATAATTGCTACTTTACTTTTGAGTCTTCTGAAGGCTTTCTAAATTTAGTGATTTTACTAAAGGTGTTACTCTCAAATGTGAATATTCATTTGTTATGAATCTCACTGCTCTATTTTGTGTCTATTCCAGTTTCTTATGTTTTCTTGAGTTGAGGGGTCCCAAATAGTGGATGCATATTCTATTATTGGCCTAACCAAGGTTAAATAACATTTTAGTTTTATGTTCTTATTTGATGAATAGAAATTTCTTTTAATAAACCCTAATTGCTTTGTTTGATTTTTTGATAGCTTCATCAATATGGGGATTCCATGACAGTTTTTCATTTATTATATCACCTAGGTATTTTGCGTTTTTAGTCTGTGTTACTGGTTTACCATGAATAAGATAAGTGGAATTAATTTGTTTTAGTTTTTTTGTTACTCTTAATAACTGACATTTTTCTGGGTGGAAAGACATGCTCCAATTTGACTCCCATTTCTGTAATTTATCTAATTCTCTTTGTAAAATTTCTGTATCTTGTGTTGTTTTTATTATGCAATCGCCTGCGAACAATCTGACTTTTGTTCCTGAACTAATGCAATTTGGTAAATCGTTTATGTTTAGTTGAGTTTCACATGACAAAGAATGATAGATACTTCCTGAACCCATGTTGGTATATAATATATGAAGTGAGGACATATGTTTATAACTAAGTCTAAGTGATTTATGATGTTGCTACATATTATGTGTTTTCTATATATATATTTTATAAGTATTTTACATGTAATGCTGGATTACTGGTCTGAGTCTGTAGTTCCCTGATATATAATTTTTCTCCTTTTTTAAATAGGAGAGTGACATTAGATCATCATTGTTGGATTGATCTATCTATATAAAATTTTATAGTATAATATAGATCTAGCTAAGTTATAAAGATATCTAGAAATAGACTAGTAGAGAGAGAGTCACTAGATTCTGGACTCTGGATCTAGAATCTCTACTAGTTTTACTAGATCTAGATCTAATAATCTATTAATTTGTATTAGTATTATATCTATATGATGATGAGTATATATGATATCTAGAGTCTAATAATTTCATCATAATTTAATTTTTAATAAAGAATTTTTTTTATAGATCTATTTTCTAGATCTAGATACTAAGTGTAACTAACTTTACTAAAGACTAAACTAAGACTAAGTGACCTAAGTCTGATAATTAAATAAGTCATTATAAGTCATAGCCGACATAAGTAAGATATCTACACTCTAGAAATCTAATACTAGATCTAAGTATATTATAATATAGATCTATAGATCTGGTAGATGATAGATCTAGTAGATGATAGATCTATTAAAAGTATATCATATTATGATATTATCATACTTCATTATTCATAGTCATAGTAGAGTAGATGAGATCTAGATCTAAGACCTAATCCCTAATAACTAGATAAAGTAGATTCTAAATAAGACCTAGTGACGGGCTACTCACCTACTAACTAAGTAACATTACGTCATTAGTAACTTGACAAATCTATTTTTTTCTAAGTAGTTTAACTTCTCCAAGTCTAAGACTGAAGTAAGACCTAAATAAAAGACTTTAAATTTAAGACTAAATCTAAAGTCAAAAGTGTAAAAAGACTAAGATTTTAAAAACGTACGTACAGTCTGAAACAGTCAACTAAGAAATAAATCTATTTATCTATTATCCTTCTTGGTGACATTGTAACAAACATCTCCGTCTTAATTAGCTTCAAGTCGTATCTTGGATAACACTTGAAATTATCAGTCAATATTCAACATAGTCAGAGGTCTACAGAGCCTTATGATAGCATTATCGCTCATTTTTCTTGTTTTGTTTGGTGTTGGTAACTTCCCCCTGATCTTTAGGGATACGACATAGAGTTAGATAAACGTCACGAAATTGAAAATATATTTAAAAAAAAAAAAGCTTTATTGTTATTTTTAATCAAGACGTTTTTAAAAATATTTCATTTTGATAGATCTATTATTAAATTTTTAAAAATTTACCACCTATTCTATTTCTAAAGCTAGACTAGATCCACAAGTAGCATGAATTTAACCCGGGACTTCTAAATACCGTGACTAATGTATACGACACATCAAAATGGAGGACATTGTTATTGTTTATTTTCATAAACAAAGTTGATAATTTTTAACGTAAAAAAAAAAAAGACTTCTTTCGTGATATTTTTGTTATACCTCTTAAAGGTCAAATGCAGTGTGATGGCGTCTCTACTTTTCTGTATAATCTTTGGGATTATTATATCGCCAGCTGTTAAATCAGCGAATGGAGAATTTCACCATCAAGAGTCCGAAGAGGCAGAGGTAAGGTAAAAAAGTTTAGTTAAGTCAAAACTTGGAGGTGCGGTTGCTGAGCGGTAAAGCGCTTGACTTCCGAACCGGGGTCTCGGATTCGAATCCTGGTGAAGACTGGGATTTTTATTTTCGGGATCTTCGAGCGCCTCTGAGTCTACCCAGCTCTAACCTGACAAAAGTTGGGGGAAAGTAATTTTAAAGTCAAAACTTAAAATTTTAAATCTTTTAAAAAACAAAATACTGACAAGGATCTAGAAGACTAGATCTAGGTATGTCATTGTATGACATATTATCTTATAGATCTAAATTTAGAAAGCCTTGAGGATAGAAGTAGAAGATTTTTAAATGAAGTAAAGTAGGAAATATTGAAATCTCTACGATTACTTCATTATCATAAAATATATAATTAGGTGACCGGTCCTTTCATCCCCAGGTCATTTCATCCCCAATTAAATATTTTATATATAAATATGATTATGTAGAATGCTTTTTGACATTTTCTGACATGCTACTAATGCGTTTATAGTGGATGTGGGGGATGTAATATTATAATATTATCCTGATCAAAGGCCAAGGTTTGTTGGAAGTAGTGAAAATCATTTGAGAGATAGAAGTACGATTAGAATAATTATGATCATACCGCTGATAACTTATCATCATAGGCCAAGCAAGGTGTGGTGCAAGTAGTGGAAATCTTTTAAGAGATAGAAGTGCGATTACAATAATTATGACCATGCCGCTGATAACTTATCATCAAATGCCAAGGTGTGGTGAAAGTACGTCCATGTTTCACTTTATTTTATTTTTCAATCGCTTTCTCTTGAAAATGGGCACGTCATTTTTAGCCTTGAAATAAGGTTTCATTTTTTTCTAATAAAAGCGGAGTTCACCCATCCTCGGGATATCATGTATAAGTTTTGCTTTAATTCCTTTTAAACATTAACATGTTACAATTTTGTCATTTAAATAAAAAATGAATACATTAAATATATTACTCATTTCATGATTTTTAAAATTACAATTTGTTAGATAAAAAATGATCAGATGATGAAAATATCAGGGAATGAAATGACCGGGGATGAAATGACCGGGAACCTATAATTATATATGTTTAATATAAAACACTGAACCATAATCTTCAAATACAAGAACAAAACCTAATAAAATACTCAGAAAGACTCAATGATAAAGGCACATTCCTCGTTCCATATTGTTACGATCTTCTCAATCAGGCCTTCTGCAAACACTACTTAACAACACAACAGCACATCTAATACAAGAACTTGACAACAAGAGCTTCAAGTAACAAAGTGGTGGTTTAATGACAATTACATCGACAGCCAGTTCAACACAATTGGCTACATCAATTCAAATGCTTTCTTGACTTTAACAGAACTACCTAAGTAAACATTACTTGTCTCTCTAGCTCGTACAGCTACATTTTCGAGGACTCAAAGGTACCACAGTCCTCATGCCTTGCTGTTTTGGACTCAACTGTCCTTTTAAACACACTGTCTCTCAACCGTGAAGGCTCTTGATCACATGACCACAACGCAGGTCATACTTGGGGTTATTAGCAGTACTGTCCCTTGTCTATTGACAGCCCTTGACCTGTGTGATTGGCCTGAGTCGTGTGTATCAGTAGGCCGCACACACATTAACCCTTTCAGTCCGCCACTAGAGTTACAACAATATTATGCTAGGACAAAATAGTTAAATGCTCCTTCTTTCCTAGTGACCTTAGTGGCCCTAGTGCTATTAAATTACTACTATTAGAGCATGCAATGGGTTGCCTGAACCAGCCAGGAAAACCAAAGACGTGGCAGAATTTAGGTCATTGGTTAACATGCATGACGCATAGGGTGTAATATTTTCTTATTTGAAGTAATGTCTGTATATAATAATAATTATAATAATTTTATTTATAAAGCGCTGTTAACAAACAAAATGTCTAGTAGACTCTAGGTATAAGATAATATAAAATAAGCAGAGTTTAGTAGTCTATGATATTTAGCCATTTTATTTTAGGTCTGAACAAGTGTTACAAGGGAAGGTAAAGGCTATAAACTTGTACACAAGCTATTAGATCTAGTCTAGTAGCTATATCAATATATATATATTATAGATCTATAATATACTAAAAATATATATCTAGATCTAGTCTACTTATCTAATAATATGCCATTAATTTTTTATGCGTTTATTAATATTATACTTATTATACTCCCTTGGTGTCACTAATACCTATTTCAAGACTAAACCACAGCACAGAGTATCTTGGCATCATAAAACAGGATCAGTGAACATCAATACTGACCATTGGGAAGACATAGCTCTAGACCGCACCAGATGGAGAGAGACAGTGACCAAGAAAGCTATGGACAGTGAAAGAACATGGGTCTCAGCTCAGGAAGAAAAATGTACATTACGAAAAATGGCCAGTTCCTCTACCACTGAAGCAAAAGCCACCTTAACCTGTGATATGTGTGGATGGGAGTGTCTCTCCAAAATAGGGCTCCACAGCCACATGAGGAAGTGTGCAAGATGAACCATAGTCGTTCTATGACTGAAGGAGGCCAACAAATATTATACTTAGGTCTAGATTCTATAGATCTATCTGATCTAGTACAATCTAGTTATATTATAGCAAAGTGCAGTATATAGCCTTTGTTGCATTGGTTCATATTTAGTTCAATAGAATAGTTCATTAGACTAGACATCATTAGTTAAGAGTTGAAGTCAAATCTGCCTAATAATGGCAATGGTGACCATGCTGCAGGGTAAAAGAGGAAACAGTATCTTATCTTATATTCTTTTTGACTTTTCCAGACTTGCCGAAAATTCAGTTTTAACGGGCTCTTGACATAAATGCAAATGATGCATTGATTACAACTACAGTGTTTTTGGCCTGGGGTTTGGAAGAGAGGGGTTGAGCCTCTCAAGCCCTCACTCACTTTGTGTTAATGATGAGGCCTAGAAGATGTAACAGAATCTATACAATTTAATATTAGTTGCAAGAGTAGTCTAGGTGTCTAGATTACTCTAGATCTATTAGGCATGGTGGCTGAGCGGTAAAGCTCTTGGCTTCTGGTCCGAGGTTCCCTGGTTCAAATCCTGGTGAAGACTGGGATTTTTAATTTCAGATCTTTGGACGTCTCTGAATCCACCCAGCTCTAATGGGTACCTGACATTAGTTGGGGAAAAAGTAAAGGCGGTTGGTCGTTGTGCTGGCTACATGACATCCTTATTAACCATAGGCCACAGAAACAGATGATCTTTACATCATCTGCCCTATAGACCACTAGGTCTGAAAGGGGAACTTTAACTTAACTTAATTAGCTTAGTTATCTTAGACTCTAGCAGGAATACAGTACAATAATTCAGATCTATAACTTTTTTTTCTGGGCAAAAGATATCTAAACACCTGAGCATTCATGATCCTGTATTATTTGTGTCTACTTTGAGTGGGAGCTTTTATGCAATTAGTCGCAGCACAGGCCAAATTATGTGGTCACTGAAGGAAGGTAAAAACTTTTCTGAAATTTATTTGTATTATAAAATGTTGAAATCATTAAGGTATTGTTAACTATTTTACTTTTAAAAGAGGATTTAGATTTTAGCAGTAATAATATTACATAAATTAAACATATATTTGTATAATTTAGTAGACACACACACACACACACATTGATATAGATATAGATCTTATATATATATATTCATTTCATTCTTAACAGATCCAGTTTTAAGAGTTCCATTAGATTTTTCTTCTGGGTAAGATATTTTTATTTAAAGCAAAAGTATATAAAATCATTTTTTTTTTGTGATTATTCATAATGAGACAATAAAAATTGTTGGTGGATAATATCTTAAATTCATTGGTTGAAAAGAAAATTAATAGGCTACTAGAAAATTTCAATATCTTTTCATTGTACCTGAATTTCAAATTAAAAAAGTAAAGTGAAGTTTCCCTTTGAGACCTTGTGATGGATGGGGCAGATGACGTAAAGATCATCTCTTTCCACTGTTAATGATGATGTCATGTGGCCAGCACAGCGTCCTGTACTATTCCACAAGTTATGTCAGGTACCCATTAGAGCTGAATGGACTCAGAGGCACCCTAAAGATCCAGAAATTAAAAATCTCACTCTTCATCAGGATTTGAACCTTCACCTTTTCCAGGATAAGAACCCAATAACTTGGTGCCCCTTAGCCATCATTCATGTGGTATGGTGGTCATGTTAATGAGAACAGGGCAATACTAAACTTTTCTGCCATTGCAGTAAATGTCTTTTTTTTTTCAGGCCCAGCTTCCTGCCAGATCCAAGGGATGGAAGCCTGTATGCCATCAGTGCAAACCGTGAGCCCATTAAAAAATTGCCATTTACAATACCTGAACTTGTTACAGCTGCTCCTTGTAAAAGTTCTGAGGGCATATTTTATACAGGTATTAGCTTAACATAATTTGTCACACTGTGATGCTGTTTTAATTAAATTAATTTTATAGAACATACTTAATTTATAAATGGAACATAATAATAGCAGAAATTAGTAGCTTCAAAACCTTTGTTTCTATTTTATATAATAACATATCAGGTCAAAATGAGATTATAACTCAGTGACAGCAATATATTTTAAAAAATAATTTCTAAGCCTGTCATGTATCATTTTTCAATTGAATTACTTGAACAAATGGCCTTGTGTTATGCACTCTTAATGATCCTGGATTCAAGCTCTGCCTGCTGCTATCCACCACCTTTCTGCAGGAGGTTTGGGCTAAGGTGTAATAATCATCAATTCTTAAGGGACATCTGAAACATTTAAACCAAAACATTTACACAAATGACAAATGAAACATTCCTGTTTATTCATTTACATCCATTGGGTAATATGATAAAGTGATTGTGTCATCTTAATTGTTTAGACTACATATTTAAAATTGATCTTTCTATAGATTTCATTTTAAGGTACTATTAGTACTTAAATTTTACTTTTTATTTCTAACTGTTGCATTTGCTACAATTATTACATCTTTTCACAACCTCTGAGAATGCTAGTCTAACTGAGGTGATAACAGTATTCAATAACTGAATCAAAATAGTAGCAAATGACTTCTGTATTTGTAAAGTACTCAATGTTGATTTTTTTCACCATTATAAATTGACTTTCGTTATGAGCAATAAAAAAAGTGTTGAAAGCTTGCACTTTACTATTGCTTACTAGGCTCTAAAAGGGATATATGGCTTGCCATAGACACGACAACAGGTGCCAAAGTCCAGACTTTTTCTTCAGAAGGTGCACAAAAAGTTTGTCCCACTTCCAATGATAATCTTCTTTACATAGGCAGAACAGGTCAGTGTCATTAGGGTACATTCAATTTACATATAAATTCAAGCTACTCTTCTAGCCCACTATGTTAATTTGATAAACTTTTGATATGTGAAAATGTGGGTAAAGCTTTTCTCTGCAACACTACTATTGCATGGCTCAATAGCTATTAATGTGGATTAAAGGAAGGATAGCAAAGATCAATCATTCACTCTCAGAGTGTTATCAACTAGGCTTGGAAATAGAATGAAGACTAATTTGGCTGTATGGCCTAGTTATTATTTTGTTTCTTACACAACTAAAATGAAGGTAAACCAGTGTTGCGTTGTTATGTTTTCACTATTTTGTTTTGAATTCAATATGCATTGGTTTTTATGAAATCCCATTCATTATTTATAACACTGATCAGTATTAATTGTGTATAAAGTTAGAGATAATATGATAATACATTGTCAAATGATAAAAATATTGAATTTTATTAGTTTTTATTCTTTACCTACGTCTAAGAATATGAGACTGAAACTAGGATTGCCAAATATTGTTGCCTATGGTAGTACCCCCTGTGTGAATTAGTTTTCTATGGAGGGCCTGCTGACTTAATGTGGTGGTGTAAGTTGAACTAGTCCCCTTGAGGACTCTTGAGCCCTGCATGAGCATTTTTTTTATGCATTTAAAAAACGATCATGTAAACATTCACAAGATGCTCCCTGTTCCCCTCCCCATTTCCCAACTGGTCCAGACAAGTGATAGGATCATAGCGCATTGAGAAAGCTAAAAGCTAAACAAAAACAATAGGTAAAAATATTTCTATCGCACAGATTTATATGTCAAGGTCAATCATACATTCCTTATCCAAACTAATTGATACAATTACATTTAATGTAAGCTTTGTTTTTTTAAAAGGTATTTTTTAAATGTTTTTCTTTTCCAGAATACTCCATCACCATGTTTGATGGAAAAACTGGAACTAGAAGGTAGGTTCTCATATTTCTGTATAGAACTGCATTCTGTTAATTTGGAAATGTCAGGACTGTATTGGATTTCGTTGTTTCTACTACCATCATACAGTATTACATCTGCAGTGTCTTACACTTGCATACATATGTGCTGTATTAGCTAGACTTTAGCTGTCTACCATTACTGCCTCAACTCATGTGTTTGTTCTTGTTGATTTATTTAGCTGGAATGCAACCTATATGGATTACTCTTCACATGTGGCACCAGATGTCAGTGATTATGGTGAGTCTTTGACAGTCTTAATTCTTTTTTATGCTTCTTAGTTCAGTGTATTAGAGACCTGTATTGACAGTTTAATTAACTCTTTATCTCCATAATTATTTTTCCACGTTCTGACAGAATTGTTCATTTTTCACATTTGTGCATTCCTGTGAATGCCTGTTGTGATTAAACTTCAATAACATTTTTGTTTGTAATCAGAAAACATTACTTTTGGTATAGAATTATAGGAGTTAAGGAAAATTTGGTTGGTTTATTTTATTGATTTGTGTTGGTCTTCTGAATGGTGAAAGAGCATTTAGTTTCCCCACTTCAGAATCCACTTATGATGGGATTGAACCTTGTTACTTTTGCAAATACCTTTTAACAATTATATGATTAAGTTTTTAAGTTTGATTAAAGTTTTAAAAAAAAGCTGTAAGATAAAATAAAATGTACAGTTCACTTTAGAAATGGTAAACCTTATTAAGTTATAAGTGTGTTTTGTGTCTAGCTCCCTTTTTGATTGTCAGCCAGTAGACTGTGATTTCCTCAATTTCTGAGTAAAGAAATTTAGGTCAGAGTTGTGTTTACTAGTCATAGCGGGAACAGAAAATAAATTAAAAACTGAAATGTATTCATGCATAGTAAGAAACCTTTTTCTGTTGTCACTGAGGATGTTAACAAAAATTGTGACTTCTAATACTTGACCAAACATTGCATTGCAGTATTATAGTGTAGAATGTTGAAGCAAACTAGCTTGCTGAATCACTAGAATTGAAAGACCTAACTTGTTTTAGTCCTATTATCTCTTTTTTTTTTAACTCAGGCATAGTTAATTTGATAAGAGAAAGTTATGTCTACACAATAAAATATTTGTCTGCGAGAAGAGAATGGGATAAAGCCAGGGTGATAGTTTACTTAGAGTGTCAGTAAGATTGGGGAAAGTCAAAATTCCTAGTATTTGTGTTGGGCTCATAACATCCTTAACAATCAATGCCAGAGTAGCTTAAAGCCTCACAATTTTGTTTGTTTTTGTTTTCTTTGCCAAAGAATTTTTTTGTCTGTTCCAAAGGGCTTAGAAAAGACATTATCATTGTTATGCTAATATTATTTGCAAATTTTGCAGAGAATTTTTAAATTCTCAAACTCTAGATGATTTGTGTTTCTACTTCAGAGATGAGACACTTTGTTTCAAGCTCATCAGGAACAGCAGTGACGTTAGACAGTAAAACAGGTGAGTTCACGTGGGTCTTCATACTGTATTCCAATCTCCCTCTGTTTTATAGGTAATTGGGTGTACTTATATGCTAATGATTAAGGTTGAATTATTTTGTCAGAAAAAAAACTTTTTTTTTTTCTAAGGTGAACTGTCTTGGCAAAGAGAGTTTGACTCCCCAGTTGTTGCTATGTATCAGATGCACCATGAAGGACTCCAGCGAGTGCCCTTTGCAAGCTTTGCTGCTGAAACTCTAGATCACCTGACTGGTCAACTATCCTCAACACAGTGGAAGAAACGATTTATGAATTTGAAGACTTTTTAGTAAGTTATGTAAAATACCTAATTAGATTGCAAATATGTAATTTGGAAAAGCAGAGCATAAAATAACCTTAGTAGTTTTATAATCAATTAGAAAATGTTTTGATGATCAGAAGTTGTGATTTAATAAAAGAAAAGAAAAAAAAAACAATTGTTGAATGTCTATAACTTTCATTTTTCTATTTCTGTCTCTACACACCAGAAACACCACTTCTAATGATGACTAATACTTTTAGTCTACTAAAATATTTCTTTCTTATTTTGATATCAGCCTGAAGCTGTATATTGGTGAGTCCCAACATGGAGCTTACGCTTTAATTACATTAGTGGATGAGAACACAGTTACTATTACAGTAAGCACACAATTTTAAGGATAGTTTTCAATACAGTTGTCTTTAATATATATTATGTTGTTCATTAGAATCATTGCCATGTGATTAACATGATTAACATGTTTGAAATGGCAAACTTTTAAGATGACAAACCTACCTTTTCAATTAGATCCTTTTTGCTTCATCTACTTATTACTACAGTAAAATGCTGTAATCTTCCTGTCAGGCCAGAACTCCAAAAGTTCTTCAAATTGAGGGACCTGAAAGTAAAGATGAAAGGGAGGTGGAGCCAGAGTTTGATTGGCACACAAGAGAGCTTGACCCGAACTCTCACATTGAGCTGATCAAGGCTACAACAGTTCGCAGGGGTGGAGCTGTACTTATGATAGGTGAGTGACATTTAGTTTCTTTTATGGTTGTTTTTGTTCATAAAGCTTTGTTAGGGAAAGAAGTTATCAATATTTCATGATATAATATCCTTCTATCAAGTGCAAGAACATAAATACATAAGTACAACGTCAACAACAAACTGAAATGGCATGAACACTGTCAAAACCTTTACACCAAAATTTACAACGTCTCTTCTATTTTAGAAAGCTAAGGAAATTTAACATCAACAAAACAATAATTAAACTTTTCTATATATCGACCATCAGCAGGCTAATTAACTTTGCCATCACCTGCTGGTATGGTTATACTTCACTGGCACAAAGACATTGACTGAAAAGACTAATTAAAAAAGCATTGTGTATCACTCGAACACAGCTACCATCTCTTGAAGAGCTTTTTCATGGAAGAAGCCTTTCCGAAAAACTCACGATTCTTAAAGACAACCTGCACCCATTAAACCACTGTTACATCAGATCTGAATGAAGTGGTCGTCTCCTTTCCATTAGGACTAAAACAAAAAGATTTAAAAACTCCTTTATTCCACTTTTGGTCAGAGTGTTACAAGGTCATTTGTTGTCATCAAGAAGTACATAGACATCTAATTCATAAAGCGCTGGTTGTAAGTGTGTATTTGTTTCGGGGTATGAATGTTGTTCGTATTTGCATCTATATTGCTATTGTACAGTAGTTATGATTAGATGGTCAATTGTAGTTAAACTGAATTTCCATTTGATTGGATCAATCAAAATTATCTTATCTTATCTTAATTATCAAAAAAAGAGAATTCAAAGGAAGTCAAGTAGAACTGATTAAGACTATGTATAACTATTGATTTTTTAATCTATTTAAAACAATTTCTAATCTGAAGATTTTAATTAATAAAATTTCTTTTTTCGTTCTTAAGCTTTTTCCTTTTTTTTTTCCTGCAAATTTCACAATTAAATTAATAAGCCCTGTGTATTTGATTCATTATGTAACCTGAATGAACCATATTTTTAAAACACTGAATTATTTCTATTTATTTTCTTCTACATATCATAATAGCTTCAATAACTAATCTTGTTATATTAAATAAACCATAATTAACAAAATCATGTGAATTAATTTACATATTTCAATATTTCAGGAAAAAAAAAAGTTTGCTTAATATATCATCCATTTCAGGCTACCATGAATTGCCAGACAAATCTGTATCTCGGCTATCTCCAGCATATCAGCTTCCAGATAAAAGTCACCAGAACGTCATCTCTGCCAACAACAGTACAAAGACATCTCAGGAATATGTGGTTTGGACTTACGTCAAAGAAGGCTACCAATTCATTATCATTGTCACACTTTTTGTGGTCATACTAATAGTCCTGTATAGATTACCCAAGGTATTGATTTAAAATATTTAGTGAAACCTTTTTGTTATATTACTATCAGAAGAAGTCATCTGTAAGATCACTTTTTAAAATTTAGTCAAGGAATAATTTTTGTAAAAAATTACATAAAGATGAGATGTGACGTTAAAACTCTAAAATTAAGTATGTGTGGCTGAGTGGAAAAATCTTCATGCTGCCTATTAAGGGGGCTCAAGTTTGAATCCTGACTCATCAGAATTGTGTTTGCTGTCACCTAAAGGCTGCAGGGAAACCTTCTCCCAGATCCCCCCACCCCTTCACTGATCCATAAAAAAGATTGAGCATGCTATATAGCATAAAAGCTGCTCTGTACAAAAGCAAGTAAAAAAAAAAGAAATAGTAAATTTTGAAGTTAAATGTAATTTCTAATATGGTTGGCTCTCTGCATTTTTTTTCTCAGGGAACATTTTAAATGAAAAAAAAAAGACATCCAAAACATCATGGTTTTTATACAATGACATTTGCAAATATTATTTCTTTAAAAAGTAATGTATAGCCAACATTTATATAAACATTTCTTAGATTTGGGATTTTTAGGATGCCTAATGGGAACCAGACTTACGTTGGGGAAGTAAAGGTGGTTGGTCGTTTTGCTGGTCACATGACACTCTTGTTAACCGTTGGCCATAGAAATAGATAAGCTTGACATTATCTGCCCCCATATATTTCAAGGTCTGAAAGGAATACTTTTTAAGTACCAGTTAAGATACTCTAGTATCATATAGATATGTCTATAAAATTACTAATACATCTTACTGACTTACTGTTTTGCTTATTTACCCTGACAAAACTGTTTCCAGTATTCTCATGATGTCCATTATCTCTGTAGAACAATCAGCAGTCATTCAAGACTATTCTAGAACAGTTGGAACAAGCTGGCATCAACACAAACAAACCAAGCTCTGACTCATCTACAACTAATGGTAAGTAAAATGTTGGCTTAGTATTCAGTTTATGCTGTTTTCTTTTTCTTTCTGTCCATTCTTATCTATCCTTAGGTTTTAAAGTAGTTTATTAAGACTCTCCAGTCACCAACTTCTTCTTAAATTGTCAGGTAGAGTTTAGCCTTCGGCTCTTGGAACTCTAGGCCAGCAAAAATGAACAAGAGCTCCCTCTCACCGGCCTGAATGAGAACAGTGTACACTGTTCTGTCTGACGGGTGGGTCAGACTCGCGGCAAGAGACAGCGTACACTACTACCCCCTCCAATTTCCTTTTCTATACCAGGCTAACTGTGCGGGACACGCCATTTATTTAACAGCCCCTTGAGGAACAGCGCCTGGATTGTGACAAGGTTGTGGGAGCTTTTTTACAACTCCGCACAGTGCAATGAGGATGCTCTTGCACCCTCTTAGGCATCCCCCAAGGAAGTCTTGTTTTGCTACCCTTTAGCCTAATCGTTTCTTCATACGATCGTTTCCACCTGGGTGCCACTATGAGGCAGGGTAGCATGCCCGGGCCAGTCACCAACACGCTGTACTTACTTATGTTAAATAGTCAAACATGTTTCCAGATTCTACTAGCATCACAAATATCTGTTGAATGTCTACTTATAATCTTCTATTAGTCTTGTTTAAATTTAAAATTGAATGATTAATAATGGCTTTTTCTTTTTTTCCCCCAAATTTTAGCAAAGCAAGTTACTGTTTCATCCATTATTTTAGTAGCATGTAAACTTGTCCATATTACTATTGCATTCCACAAAAAGTTGATAGAAAATAAATAAGTTTGTATGTTGTTGTTTTTTTTATTTGTGCCTATGTTTTGTCTAGTATCTAGTGGTATAACAAAAGTTGGTCAGATTATCTACAACAGTAAACAAGTGTTGGGTCATGGATGTGAAGGCACATTTGTATTCAGGTCAGGGATCTTTGATCTCTATTTTATTTACTTACATTTTGATTGTGTTGTTATTTAATTACATACGGTAACTTTGTCTTTTTGAGGTAAAAGTAGGTAGGGCCAAAATTCTTCATCATCATCAAACTCCATTTGAGTGAGTGCTTGAAATGTTCAAATCTTGTATAAACTCTGGACAGAAACCCTGCTTTTATGCGTAGTGCATGTTTCTCACCATACGGGTAAAGAACTTGTGTTTTCCTACACCTGTCGACACAGAGATCAGCAAGTCTTGGGCAGTGGCAAAGAATATGAAACCCAGTTTCTTCTTCCTCCCAGCAGGGACTCAGTGAGTTGAAGTTTGTCCTGAGCCATATGCTCCCAGACTCTGCAGGCTTTTTGGGACTTGTCTCAGCCCTAAAATCATTTTCTCATTTCTATTTATTGAATTGTTGAGGGTCATGATTTGATAGGTTCATACATTACTAGTGAACCTGCCTTCTTACCATACTTACAGTTTTTGTCATCATGAAATAGATTATATCATTCTATTAAATTTCATCTCCAGTGGTCAGTTTGATAACCGCAATGTGGCAGTCAAGCGCTTGTTACCAGAATGTTTCAGTTTTGCAGACAGAGAGGTTGAGCTGCTCCGTGAATCAGACCAGCATCCTAATGTCATTCGATACTACTGCATGGTCAGTAAATGACTTGAATTTCAATATTTTATTCCTTTTTTTTTATCTTCTCTCTTTGCTTAGAAATTTTAAAACCTGGAAATAAACAGTGAATAGGTTTGTGACCTTGCTCTCCAAATTATTAATCTCAATTTTATTTACATCAAAGCAATAAAAATTAATAAACAAAAATATAAGTAAATATACATATTAGCCTTTCTATGTCAAGTCATCTAAACACCATATTGAATTTGACTTGATTTCAGGAGTCTGATAGTCAGTTTCGTTACATTGCCTTAGAACTATGTGCAGCAACTGTCCAAGACTACATTGAAAAGAAATACATTCCACCAGTTCCACTCCAAGCAATAGACATTCTGAAACAAGCAATGTCGGGTATTGCTCATCTACATTCCCTAAACATAGGTAACTAAGCAATGTCTGCTATTGCTCATCTACATTCCCTAAAAATGTGTATCTTAGATGAGTTATAATAAATAGGTAAAATACTTTTTGTTACTCTTATATCTTGAGCTGCAGTAAGATTTCTAGTCCTACCAGGTTTCTTTTTCTTTCTACTGTCTACCTTTGGTTGAGAGTGTATGATGCACCAGTGATTTACATCTCAGTCTTCTGCTGCTATTAGAAATGCAAGGGATAAACTTGTGTATTTAATGTCATCCACACATCAGTTTTTTTTCTGTATTTCTTACATTCATGACCTGGATATTGTTTCCTGTAGAATTGGTTTTCAAAAGCTTTTGATATTTAGTTAAAATTTATTCATCATAAATTTTTAAAAATAAATTTCTACAACTATTTTTTTTTAAAGAAATTGTCAATATCAATTTTAATCAATAGGTTTTATTTTAACTACACACAAGCTGTTTGGAAAAGAGTTTTTCCAATGTTTTTTTTTTTTTGAGTCAACTAATTTTACCAGTCGATTGTTACAGCTGGAACATTAGCAATCTTATGAGATAATTTTTTTTTTCTTTTACATTTAGTATTGCTGATTATATTAAATCTAAAGTAGCTAAGTACAGAATTAATTGTATGCTAAATAATAAAAATATTTTCCCTCTAAATCCTAGTTCATCGAGATATTAAGCCACATAATGTGCTCATCTCACAACCTAATGCCAAAAATGAAGTTCGTGTTATGATATCAGACTTTGGTCTGTGCAAGAAACTTGCAGCAGACAGATATTCTTTCTCACGAAGGTCTGGAGCTGCAGGAACAGATGGATGGATCGCACCAGAAATGCTCATTTCACATGAGAGAACTGTAAGTTTACTTGAGTCTCAGTGAACAAAAGTATTTTTTTTTGTGTAAATTCTTTACATTTTTCTTTATTGGCCTAGTGGCTGAGGGTAATATAGGGATCATATATCTGAGTTCACCCAGTTCTAATGAGTACCTGGCATTAGTTGGGGAAAAGTAAAGGCGGTTTTTCATTGTGCTGGCCACATGACACCTTCGTGAATTGTGGGCCTCAGAAAAAGATGACCTTTACATTATCTGCCCCATTTATTGCAAGATCTGAAAGGGGAAGTCTACTTTTAAATATTTATTTTTACTGTGGAAGTTTCAGAAAGGACAATTATGTCCCTAAGTTTTTGAAAGTGGATCACTGTGTGTCCTTCAGTTTTTTCCTTTAAAAAAACCCAAGCGAATTGACTTCATCACTAGTTGACTTAATCCTTTCTAATATAAATAGAAGATGATTTGCAATTTCTATAATTTTTTGAATTAACTTTTTATTAAATACTCTTATGTTTATACTCTCTTCTTTATGTTCTCGAATGGATATTGTTAAAAAAGAAATTCTTTTATTTTCTTACTAGACCTATGCTGTGGACATTTTCTCCTCTGGCTGTGTATTTTACTATGTACTGACTAAAGGTGGACATCCATTTGGCAACAGCTTAAGACGTCAAGCTAATATACTGAATGGTGATTATAATCTACAGCATTTAAAGGGGGATGGTGAGTACACATTTTTTTTTTATTGTAAAACAGTGATAACTTGTGAATGATCTGATTTACATACCTGCACAAAAAGGCTGCTGTAACAGTGGACTCAGTGCACCAATTATTCCAATTATCTAAATCATCTGTTGTAATTTTTGCATTAATATTCAGTTAGATATTAAGTATGTATTATATATATAGTTTGACATCTTATATAATACAGACGTTACTTCAAAAAAGAAGATGATTACGTCCTACGCGTATTGCATTTAGTCATGCATATTACACTGATGTTGTCAATTGTAGTGAAACTGAATTTCCATTTGATTGGATCAATAAAATTATCTAATCACTAAATTTAGAAAGCCTTCAGGATATAAAACTTAAAAGTAAAGTAGCAATTATACATAAAACACTGAACCATAATCTTCAAATACAACAACATAATTTAATAAAATACTCAGAAAGACACAAAGATAAAGGCACATTCCTCGTTCCATATGCTAGGACAAATATGTACAAATGTTCCTTCCTTCTTCCCTAGAACTATTAGAGCATGGAATGGGTTGCCTGAGCTAGCCAGGAAAACCAGTGACTTGGCAGAATTTAGGTCATTGGCTAATTTGCATGACTAAATGCATGACGCGTAGGACGTAATCATCTTCTTTTTTGAAGTAATGTCTGTATTATATAAGATAAGATAAAGTAGTCCTAAATTAAAAGTTGTTAAGTTAAATTAATTATTGGAAATAATGCTGAATTCAAGTTAAATCTATACTTTAAAGTTATTAGTTTATTAGTTAAATAGCTTGTTAAGGAATTTGGTTTGATTTTAATACAAGAAAAAAGAAAAATTTAACTCATCTTTGATAACTGTAAACAGAAAGCAGCCATCTTGTCAAGAGCACGTTTCAGTTTGGCTCTATAAGTATAAATAAATTTTGAACATAAATTGATATCTAATACACTTATAAATTTACCCCTAACTAAATTATAACAATAAAATTCAAATCTTCTAGATAATTTTGTGGCCCGAAAGTTGATAGAGAAAATGATTTCTTCTAATCCTGATGAACGTCCTGTAGCAGGAGCAGTTCTTAAGCATCCATTTTTTTGGTCAAGAGAAACTCAGCTGGCTTTCTTTCAAGTAAGTTCTAATCTGTTGATTTCACATTTTTACTTTCAGCATTTTATGCTGTTCAGGCATAAACTTTCAACTTGTTGCTAATGGCAATGGTTTCAATGCCAAATTTGTACCAATGGAAATTTTTGTTTCTAATGTTTAATTGTTCTTTATATTGTCGGAAAAATGTAACTTTTTCACAATCTTTATGATCTTATTCATTTTTTATATCTGTTGTATATGTTTAAGGATGTCAGTGATCGATTGGAGAAAGAAGATGAGGAATGTGAGGTTGTACGTCGACTGGAGTGTAATGGAATTTCTGTGCTAAAAGAAGACTGGCGGCAAGTGATTAGCCTTGAATTACAAGAAGGTTGGTAGATAATTTTGTGTGTGTGTGTGTGTGTGTGTGTGAAAATATTACAAAGTCTATTATAAAATTGATTAAAAAATTGTATATATCATTTAATTTTATGAATTTTTCTAAACTTCAAAAAGATTGGCCTTAAAAATATAATTGTTATTAATTGTATTCATATGATTAGAAAATATTTGCTTTATACTTTGCTTTTCTTATAAGAGTATCAGTTTCCATTTGAGAAATCTAGAAACATTATGAAAACTTTCTTCATGTTGCTATGAAACATTCTGAACCTAAGTTTATAAAAAAAAATATGTTTAAACCTTGTCAATCTTTGTTCACTTTGATAGATCTTCGCAAATTTCGTACATACAGAGGAAATTCTGTGAGAGATCTATTAAGAGCTTTGAGAAATAAGGTCAGTTGTATGAAATTGATATTTAAATAAACTGTTTAAGGACATGCTTAGTTACTAATAATTTTATTAAGAAAATGGTAAAATGGCTTTAAACCAAAAAAAATTTTTTTAAATAATTTATAGTTAAAAAGTAAATTACCTCTTGCAGACCTTGATATCTATAGGGCAGATGATGTAAAGGTCATCTATGGCTGACAGTTAATGAGGGTTTCAGAGGGCCAGCACAATGACCAATCACCTTTATTTACCCATCAAAAGTTGGGTGGACTCAAGGTGCTTTAAAATGCCCAAATTCAAAATCCCAGTCTTCACCGAGATTAGAACCCGGGATCTCTTGGTTTGGAAGCCAGGTGCTTTACCACTCAGCTACCTTGACACCTCTAATAATTGAGACATTTAAACAATTGTTTTTAAGTTTGAAGTATATGTTTAAAGATTGAACTATAGCAAAAATTTGACAATCTTTTTAAAGAGGTCAACAGTTAGACTTTTTTGTTTATTACAGAAACACCATTATCGCCAACTCCCTGACCCTGTTAAGCAGAGTCTAGGGGCAGTTCCAGATGAGTTTGTCTATTACTTCACCAGCCGTTTTCCGAGGCTTCTGCTTCACACATATGCCGCTGTTGAATGTTGCAAGCATGAGCGACTGATGTCACCCTACTACTACTTAGGCTCCCATGGACAAATCCATCGTGCAGTTGAGGACAATTTTACCTCTGATCTAGACTCTGATGAAAACTTCCCTGATGGAGGTGATGTAGATATAGTAGAGACCGATTCTCTTGAGAAATATACTGATAGGTTTGATAAGAGGCAGTCTCATGAGAAATATACTGATAGGTTTGGTAAGGAGAATAAATCTATAAGATTTCATCAAGATGGCCCTCCTAATCATCAGACCAACAGAATCGATAATGAAGCATTGTCGAACATGACTGACTTTGATCATGACAATATGGAAAGGAATACATTTACGTTGTTACAATCTAGTCACCTCATTCCTCATGCTCCATTAGATCTTATGGTTAAAGACCAGACTTTACCACAGCCTAATCAAACTTCACCACAGCCTACTCAGTTTTTATCACAGCCTACTCAGCTTTCACCACAGCCTACTCAGCTTTCACCACAGCCTACTCAGCTTTCACCACAGCCTACTCAGCCTAATGAGTCTCCTTTAAAAACTCATAAACAACAGGCTAAGTTTCACTATAACTCCCATTTCAGAAGAAGGAAAGGAGGAAACAAATCGCAAGCAGCGTTCACAGCACAGACTTAACCAACTGTCCTTACAATGTTTGGAAACCCTTTGTTTTATCCAGTATATTCCTTTGTGTGTGATGTAGATATGTTCTTTGTGAGCTATTGTCTACATCATCCAGCAAGAGGACTTGACTTGCCAGACAGGAATAAAGGTAAAATGTTTTATCGGATTGACATTGTTTCAATACAATATTGCCATTATGCTCATTTTTACATTTATACAATTTTTTAAATTTGATTTCTTGGTGAGGATGTCAGCAAATCAAATATCATTCAACTATATGGATCCATGTCTTTCTGTTCCTGTACATACCTGTACCACATTCATGCGATTGTATAAAGCCAAAATAAAAAAAGTTAATTCTCTTCCCTACTTTTTGAAGCCTGAAATCTACCTCACCCCCCTTCCCTCAGTGATCACAAAATATTGATAGCAGAATTCCAAACTAGTGTTTAAAAAAAGGGGAATTATCTCAGTGATTCCAAACTACCTTTAAGTCAGGGTGCTCTTCCTGTCCTTTAAAAGATTTTCTTTAAAAAGCGAACAAAAAAAAAAGATGTCTAAAATGACTATGTCCTACATGTATCTGTGTGTTCATATTATCTTCTACGTCTTTGAGTTTTCTTGTTACTTCAGACAACTCATTTATTTTGGTCTAATGACACTAAGAAAGAATGCAAGTATGAACTCCTAAAATCAGCATGGTCTTTTTTTTTTTTTTTTTCCATGCATTCTTCAATTTTTTTTTTCCAAAATCATATTTCTGCCTCCTAAAAGTATACTACAAGCATATATACAGTTAGTTTCAAGCAATTATGAGCCACTCTTCTATGAGAGATAAAGCACAGATATTGGAGTCTTCGTGGTTTAGTTTGTAAACATAATGATGGGCAATCCATTTTCGTTTTCTGTGACCTTGTTCTAAACTACTACTTCTACTAATACTATTGTTAAGATTAAAGTGAATGGCATTAGCCTTGATTTTCCCTGATAGAGCTCATTGCTTCTGGCTGTTATGCATTGTACATTCCAAATAAATACCTGATATCAGGCCTTTACATCTAAATGTATATTATTGGACTATTAAATCTTTAGTTAATAGCCTTAAGTCTCCTCCAAGATACTTTGTACAGCATGGGCGTAGCCAGGATTTTTTTCAGGGATTCCCCCCCCTGGCAAAAAAAAAATTAAAAAATATATATATATGTATATATATAACATATGTGTGTGTGTGTGTGTACATACTCTTTATTACATTCTGACCCTTCATTCTTTCAACATTTATTGTATCCTAGAATAGGTTCTTCTTAGAGTTAGTGGAAAAATTGTAGACTCCCTGTCCTTGCCAGCAAGGTGTTTTGGGGAGCACTATGAGCTCCCCCAGCAGGGCTTGGGCGGAACTCTGCCGCCAAGTACTATTTCCGGTATTGAAAGCCAATAAAATGCATATTCTAAGGTATCTACAGTGAATAATCCTGCTATTAAAAAGTTTTATTTCAAAATTCTAATGTGCCATTCTTACTGACTTAGATCCTCCCGCACCGTTCGGCGCATTGGGCGGCAAGCTGTTTCCACAAAAATCTGTCACTGACAATGTCTGAAGCCTCTTCCCACCTGCTCTGAGGACCTCCATGAAAGTGTGGCGCCAAGTTTTACTAGGATGTCATCGTAACTCTTATTATGTGTTGAGTAATTCATTTTTTCTGAGAACATATACCGCAAACCTCATGCGATGCTTTGCCACATACTAAGGGACTCCTAAAATCTGTCTATGCCATCTTTGTTGAGCCACATTTAGTGTTTCTCAATTTCGGCAGATGACTATCCACTGCCCAGCCACTGGTAGAAATGTGTAACCTCTATTGACTACGCTCTTGGAATTAGCTGACTGTAGTTTGCTTTAGATTTTATATCGAAAATGGAAGTTTTATCGTCAACATCATCTGTTGGTTGGGTTTTTAACTAAGTAAAAGTTTGTTTTTTTTAATTCAAAACCCCATTTAGCTTCGCTCAAAGAATTTGGTGAATGTAGTTTGCTTTAGAATAATATTGAAGAGAGAGGTTTTCAACCTCAAAACTTTCTGTAGGTGGATTTTAAACTCAAAACCTTCTGGAGGGGTTTTGAACTTAAAAAGGCCATCTGGAGGAGGGAGGTTTAAACTCAAAACCCCCTTTGGCTACACTTATAGAATTTTGAGTGTGTAATTTGCTTTTTTTTTATAATGAAGAGGTATTTTTTCAGCTTCAAACCCCGCTGAAGGGGGGTTTAAACTCAAAATCCATTTGGCTACGCTCATAGCATTTTGAGTGTGTAATTTGCTTTTTTATATTTAAGAGGGGGTTTTATAGTAAATTTTGGAGGGGGTTTTAAAATCAACATTTTCCTTAATTGTGCTCTTGGAATTTGGGGATAGTCGTTTGCATTTTTTTTGTTTTGTTTTATGGAAGAGGGGGATTTAAATGCAAAACCCACTTGTAGGGGGTTTTAAACTCAAAACCCCCTTGGCTGTGCTGGGGCAAGTGATGGTCTAGTATTAAAATCTCACCTAAAATAAAATCAAAGCAAAAAAGTCACTAAATTCACATGTGTGTGTGTGTGTTGAAGCCCCTCTACTCCTGGCTACGCCTATGATGTACAGTGGCAGGGGTATCTTAGGTTGTCAAGCCTAATCTAAATTTATGAAATAGCTTGGATTTATTATGTTGTTGTTTTAAGGGCTAACATTTGTGTAGTTGTAGCCTGGACATTTATGCGAGTTATGAAGCAACCAAACTATAAATCTGAACTTAGGATTCCTTTAATCTAAGGCTGAACAGTGAAGCAAGTTGAAGTCTACACTTTAGATTGCCATCATAACTTGTCAACCGTTATGTAGGCCTATATGTATCATGACGTTGTTGCACTCTTTGTTTTCAAGGGTATCTTGTGTCATAATGTTTTAATATAAAGTCATAATTTATTTATTTATATTTTTTGTTGGTGATTTTATGGAGGACATCTATACACATTTATAAATCAACCAATTACCACTAAATAGAAATGTATTCATTTCAACATTATGACATCCCCCCCCCTTCAAAATATTGGCATTTTAATCTTTGTTGATGTAAACATCTATTTCTTTTTTAATGTACATTAGCAAATACATTTTCAAGACCCTCTTCTGTATGAGATAAATTGTCATATAAATGTTAAAATGCGAATCAAATTATTTTCCTTTATACAGCTTAAAAAATGATTTTCTTAGATGAAAATGTACATGTTGAGTTATTCTTGTTGTAGCATATTTTTTAAAGATTTCCCCCCATTCCAATACAAAACAATTGAAAATGAATGGCTGGTATTTTGTGCAATGTTTATCTATTTTTAAAAATTCAATATAAAATGTTTATATCGATTGTGCCTTTTATCTTCTTACTAATATTAATTTACTAATATTAATGTTTCATATTTATCAGTGGAGTTAGCTGAGCTAACCTTCAGATGGTCAGGCACCATTATAATTCTTAGCTGTGACAAAAATTGTTCTTTTAATGTCCTCTCACATTGTTACATTTTCTTTTTAACAAACTAGTTTTTAAGTGTCATTTTGGTTTATTGAAGTATCTATATTATAAAGTGTATACATTGTAAATAAAAAAATTAAGGCTGATCTTTTGTGTATTCTTTTAATTGAGTTTCACACAAAGAAGTGACCATCTGCTCAATGTTCTTCAAAGTGAAATGTAATACAATGTGACTAAATCCTTGAAAACTTAAGACAAACTTATCTGTGGTGATAATGTCCAAAGCACAAAAAAGCATTGACAAATTAATAATGTTATCAAATACTCAAATCTCTAACATACATCCACATCTTGCATTGTGAAAAATGACAACATATGTTAATGTTAGTTCTAGGACAAAAAATAAAATAACAATAACAAACAATTAAAACAATGTTTAAGAGAGAACAATGCAAAAACAATTACTTCTTGGACCTAGATCTACCACCGCGTGAACCTCTTGTGGTCGGCTTTTTAGTTGGCTTCTCTTTCTCTTTTTCCTTAGTATCTTCAGTGGTGACCTCCATCTCTTCTTGGTCCTTGGTTTCACCTTCAGCTTTCGCTTCTTCAACTTTCACCTCTTCACTTGGAGCTGGTGGCGCAGACTCTTCAACTGCTGTCTGGATTGAATCCTCAGGTTTGGCTTCACTGTCAACAGGAGCGGAACTATTCTCGTTTTCTTCTGTTGCCTCTAGCTTTGGTTTTTTACTTGGGGGCAAATCTTCTTTTCCATCTTCTGATACTGCATCAGCTGCCTTCTTTTTGGACCCTTCCTGTTTATCTGATGTGCTCCCACTGTTTTTACGACTTTTGCCTTCTACAGTGGCTTTCATTTTAGCTTTTCTTCTTTCCTCTAGAAAAGCTCTTCTTCGTTCTCTTTCCTTCTTGAGGTCTTCTTGCCTCTGTCTCTCAAATTCTATCTGCCTTTCTCTTGCCAGCCTTTGCTCCTCTTGTTGCTTTCTTTCTGCTGCTGTCAGCCAAGTGCCATCGTCATCCTCTGGTTCTCCACGACCTTGCTTGACCAAAAGGTTAGGACTGTAGTAACGATAGCTGTTAAATTGGAAAGAAGTTGACTTTTTAATGTTATGCAGATGACATGTAAAAATCAGACATTTAATATAAATGAATGTTTAATTTATTATTGGAGCTTAAAAAAAAATCTACTGGAATTTAGATGGTCTGAGTTATATTTTCAGCATACTTTTTTAGATGTGAAAAAAAATCTGCTAAGTTCTCTTATATTAGTCATAGGAGCAGATGGTGTCAGTTTCATTTGATTATGTGACCAAATAACAAAGGTATCATGTAGCCATCTTTACATTTACCAAACAATGATAGGATTCTATTTGAGACTCAGGGACATCATTAGTTTGAATTTTAAAAAATCTCATCCTCTTCCAGGAGCTGAACCCTAGATGACCGGTTTGGTAGTCAAGCTGTTCATCACTTTGGTATCACATTAATAGCCAAGCCTATGATAGTCTGCATTCTGTGATGTAGTCTTAAATATGAAAACTATCTGAGTAATAAGAATAGGGACTATCTTCTGAAGTTTGAACCAGTGTGAACTTGGTTGGAACTAAATCAACTTAACTTAAGCAATCATCATTACTAATACATCTGGTTTGACTGATAGAACCTGGAAACTTACTGCATGTATTTGGTAACACAGCACATAATCAGCTTGCTACCAACTAAGTCAATCTGTATGAAGATATCTGGCTCAGTGAGCGGAGATGTCTGCCAAGCTGATGGGTTCAGTGCCCAAATTGTGTTGCGAACAACTTCCAGCACGTTTTCTGTACTCGGCCCACCAAGATTTTCTAAGACCATGACACTGAAGTTTTTGGGTTCAACAGATGCAGTAACCATGGAAGAAAGCACACGTTTAGACATCACTTCTAACTGAAAATAAAAACAAAATCAGTTTAAAACCAAGAACTGCTTCTAATGTTTATCTATCAGGAAATTTTTAAAAAAGTGTTGTTTGTTTAAATAATTCCTCTTTTATGAAGCTGATAGTCTTCTATAATTTGCCATTTTATTTATATTTGTAATGATTTGCTATTGCAAGAAGTCTTTCCAGTGAGCTTTGCACAATCAAATTCTTATATTAACAATCCAGCTAATGATTTCTGCATAAGATGGTGTGCCAACGTGTTCATGTACATCAATTTATTTATTCAACTACTTTAAGAAGTAAATGGTACATATGTAGTGACATTTTGAAGCTAGAATTTCAATCACAAATGAAAAAATAATGTTTACAAAAATGTTTGCGGGTTAACGAAATATCTAGGGATGACTTTCAAAATGACTACTAGACTGATAAGCCTTTCATAGATTTGTTTAAAACACAAATTTTTCTTGGCTAAGTTGAAAGTAATCAGAAGAAAGCAGTTCAACAAGTTGTTTACTTGAATGAGTGCCTTGGTTGTTTTCCACATCCTCGACAAGCAAGGAGAACATTCCAAATACATTAAGAGTTAAGTTATTCATTTGTAATACAAAAGTGTCCTTTTTAATAATTGAAATGTTTTGATTGAATTTATACCAAAACATTCTGAAAGATTATGTTTGTTTTGGTTCTTGGAAATAATGAAAATCAGATCAAGGCACATTTTTGTCACACTTATTCTTAATGACGCTAAGATTTATTAGTGTTCAGCATACTCTTTTTTATGTATGACATATTTATTAAAAATTCTTCTAATTTTTTTTTATCGTACATCCGGTTATTTTGTTAAATTTCAGGTTAGTTTTCAAAATGTAAGCATGAATATTATTGTGGTAAGCTGGAAAAAGAGAATTTACTTGTATCCAATTATACTGGTGAGGATGTATAAAATAATTTTTTGTTTTATCATTTTAAGATTTTAATTACCTGTTCAAGATCAAAGTTACAAACTCCAATAACAGGAAGCAACTGACATGCACCATCTTCATAGACTCTTCTACGTTCCAACAACAGCTCCATGGCAGCCTCAGCCAGGGCCAGTGGGTCAGGAACATCAGACTTGATAAACATCACATTCCTCGTCTCTGTGCGATAGGCTTTGAATTTGTAAATGCTGCGCATGATAGGAAACTGCTTCTTCTTTGGGACACTTGAAGCAGACTTATCCTTGCTGGCTTCTTTTTTAGCTTGATCAGACTTGTGATCTTTACTTCTGTCTTGATCAGATTCTTTCCTGTCACTTTGCTTTTCAGACTCTTTTTCTTCTTCTTCTTTGTTGTCAATGGCATTATTATCCGCAGCAGACTCCAATTGAGATTCTTCTTTCTTAGTTTCCTCTTCTTCAGTCTTATTTTCATTCTCTTTAATTTCAGATGTTTTGTCTGAGGTCTCTTCCAGGGCTTCTTTTTCTTCTTTATCATTCTTTTCTTTATCTTCCTTATTATCTTTTTCTTTGTCCTTCTTTTCTTTCTCTTTTTCCTTTTCTTTCTCTTTTTCCCTCTCCTCTCTTTCTTTGTCTCTTGCTTCCTCTTCTTCCTCTTCTCTATCTCTTTCTTCCTCAGGGGTTGGCCATAGTTTTATATTAGCTGGATCCATAAAATCAATTGCTAGATATCTTGGATTTAATGCAAGTTTCTTTGATTGAATCTTTAACAGGTGATAAAAAAAATTTCATATTATGTCAAAATATTTTAATTAAAAGCTAAATGTTCATTCAACATTACAAGTCAAGAAAAATAATTCTGTAAAGATATATAAAGAAGAAACAAGATAAAACTCCTTAAATTAGGTAATATAATGGTATAAAGATATATTCTTAACTATTTCTGCAAGGTAATCATTGTTTAGGAAAATTTAAAAAAAAAAAAAAAAATTGGTTGTTTACCTGAACAGCTCCATACATTTTGATAGAAGCTTGGCGAAGAAGTGTGATAGTATCATCCACTGCAAACTCTTCTTTTCCTGGCAATGTTGTAATTAAAAAGCCACGGTACCCTGGTTCAATATACTCCTGAGGTCCACCATACAAGTCCCATCCTCCATGTGGAGACTGCTGTCCAAAACTTTGATGTCCGAACATGGCTTTTTCAGATACACAAATGGATACTATTGAATTGAATCTGAAATATATATAAAAAAAAATAAAAAAATACAACCTTAAAAGAAATACAGTTGATATTAAACCCCACCCAATTACAATATTTCCTCCCAAAGTCCTGGAGGGATGGTCTGTGCTATCTTATAAAGCCTAAGCCTAAATGTAAAGACTACAGGACACTAGTGAAAAAGAAACTTTTAAAACTGATTTATGTTTGGTTTTAGGAACCCAGACGCACCCTCCCCCTTTCAGTTTAAAATTTAAATTTTCACTTTGACATTCTGGATAAAATCAGTGAGTAGAAAACAGACTTTTATGCCTAATAAGTTAAAATTATTATAACTCATGGTGCGAATAGGGGTAGTAGTGTATATGTAGTCATCTGACGCAAAGGGCCCCAGACCAGAGCTAGATGAGTGGTCAACAGTGATGATCAACAGCAATGACTGGTAGCAAAGTTTAAAGAAACATTTAAAGTGAATAGTGCTCAGGCCAGTCACATCAGATGTAGCCATGTGATCAACCAGAATGGCCGAGTGATGTTCCATCGGTTACTGGAAGGCCAGCGGGAATCCTATATAATAGAGTGAAAGTGTCGCAGTCAAGATGGTTCATTACAGCACAGTTAACTATAGACAACTTGGTTCAGCAGTGTGGTTCTGTACAGCTTATTAGGATGGTTCCGTGCGGAGTAAAATCAAGACGACGTCTTGGTGTTTTCTAATGATCAAGTCTGACACGAGTCCAGTGTGTGAAGTCAGTCATAAACAGTGGAACCCAGTGCCAGTTCGGGATGAATCAGAGAGGCCAGTGAATTTGATAGAGTGGCACAAGAATTGATATGGCAGTATGGTTGTTAACTGTGAAAAATGTTTACAGTCAGTGTTACGCACTGTCAATTGTACAATATTGGCTGTGATTTATTGGACATAAAATGTTATGTTACTTTAGAGCCCTGAGTTGTCAAGTTCTTTGAATTATTTGTGTCATGTAGTGCAGTTTGCAGAGAGCCTGGATAGTGAGAATCATCACAATATAATAGCCCCTACCCCCAAAAAAATCCTATTTATGTTTAAAGAAAATTTAACTGGATCTGATTGGGAATGGATCTTATAGAATCTGATTAGATTGGAACTGATCAGGTTAGTTTGGATCTTCATTGAAAAAAAAAAGTCTGTTGAAACTACATGTTGCACATTATCCACTTTTCTGCAAGTTTCATTAATTTCAAGACTTCCAATTAACCATTTCATTCCTTCAACCCTCCTATGAAGAGAGTGTTTAGCCAATAGTAGTTATTGAAAAAAGTGTGAAGGAGAGTCAGGACATTACTAAACAAGTAACTTATTCACAAAGTAACTTAAGAATGATTTTTATCTATATTTTGCATTAAATTATTTTGAAAATAATTAAATAAAATAAGTTTCTTTTTTGAATGTGTATTTTTAACATTTTAATTCTTAAATGGTGTTCGATTCTTTCTTTCTTAAGGAGTGTTGAGTACTGTCATCTATTTAACCTCAATTTCCATGTTCAAATAGCTGAATAGCAATGAACAGCTTAAAAACAAAAGCAATTAATTGCACATTCTAATGTCTAATTAGAAGCATAATATATCTATAGGTCTTTTTTAGCTGATGTATCTTTAAGATTCACATTGGACTTTGTAAAAAAAATAAAAAATAACCTTAACCATGACCTACTTAATTCTACCCATGAGGTAAAAGAAATAACCTTATTATACCAATGCATTTTGGCTCCTGGTCTTCAAGAGTAAATGATATTAAATGTAACTAAATACAATATTATATATATGTGTTTAAACTAGATCTATAATCTAAGAAATGGAGGATGCCTAATGTTGAATCTAACAATAGGAATAGAGTTTAACCCATTAATAGCTCCTTCTGCAGTCGGATATGTTTTAGTCCTAAACCACTGTAGAACATTTCTTAAATCCCCTAGATTCAATATATTTGGTTTAAACTTTTTAAAAACATTTCTTCTAGTCTCGTTGCAAGCGTGATTACAAATCATTGTGGAGATTACTGATTCTATTTTTGATAAAATCGGGACAATTTTTATTGCTTAAATAATTTTTCAAAAGAACAGGCCCATAGCCTCAGTGTATAAGCCCCAACCGAGAAAATAGGTATTTTGAAGCTTTTTAATGGTATTACAAGTATATATATATTTTTTTTAACTAGACGTATCGTTCTACTTTTAAAAATTGTTTGTGTACATGTATTAGATCTAAAATTTGATTCTTTTTTTCAAAATAAAAATATTTTTTAGGGTCTTTTAAATTCGGGGTTATCTCTCTGCTTAGGGCCTGGGAACGGTTTTCCTAACCGGAAATAGGAGCTATTTGGTTAAACTCAATAGACTTTACTAGATCTAGAATAATCTAGATACTTTACTCTTTAGAATCTAGACCTAGCCTAGAATCTAATCTAGATATCAACCATTGAAATTTATATAAATATATATATATTATATTATAAAGATTAAAAAAAGCACTTTTAAAAATAATATTTAATATGGCTAAATATGGTGGGGTGTTTGATATACGAGTCATCATAAGTTACTCATTCTAACTACATAGTAAGTATATAGTTATAGTCTAGATCTAGACCTAAATTATTCTAAATTTAATTAGTAATTTATTAACAAATCTAGGACTCAGAAGTAGAAGATGATCATGATGTGATGACTTATATTCTACTCTAGAGATCTACTCTCTAAACTAGATTGTCTAGATTTCTACCTGTAACATTAGGCATGATTAGGCCTAAGCCATTTCAATTTACATGAGTTTACCGCTGACAGACCAGTGAGTGAGACTGAGTGACTCTCACTGAGACTCACTCAGACTGACACTCATTAACAGACTTAAGAAGTCTTAAGTGTAAGTCGTGAAGTCGAAGTTGTTAAGACTAACAGTAAGACTAGATCTAGAAAATGAACTGTCACACACACAGTCCTGACACTGTCACACACTACATACTAACACAGACAGGCAGTGAGGCAGGAGTCAGGACAAGACAAGAGTGACGAGTCTGACTCAGTTTTCAATAATTTTATAATTAGATCTAGCAGGCAGATAGATTAGATTAATAGAATCTATAATGATTAAATCTATCTAGATCATAGTAGATCTAGCACTGATACTAATAGATGCTAGATATAATTACTTGACTCTAGAATCCACTTAAAATAAAAATTAGGAAATTATAAAAAGAATCTACATAACTCTACAACCACATAGATCTACAATGTGAATTTTTTAAATTACCGTGACTATTCACACAAATGTGTGCAAATATTTCAACTCAATAGATCTAGTTCTGTGGTGAGATTTATTTAATTTCTTTTAAATAATAAATTATTCTAAATCCAGTTCTAAACAATTCAAAGCAATAAAAGAAATAAATGTGAAAATTTTTAATAAAATGTCTAGATCTAGATTTAAATCTAGATAATAAGATATATACGTTATATTCTAGATCTAAATTATCATCTTATACTATACGTCTCCGTACTGATATTTATCACAGTTTCTCAAAAAGTAGAATCTAGAGTAGATTTACCCCTCTAGATATCTTTTTATATTTTATAGATCTAAGATCTTGATAGAGACGATAGAGAGTGTGTCTCAATCTAGATTCATTAAAGATTCTAGATGATTTCTTTAAATTATCTTTATAATTAGATTTCATATCGAAAAATTTAAAAGGTAATCTACTTTTAACTTTACTAGAATCCTGAGTAACTATGTCTAGATCGGTAAAAGTGTCACTACTAAAACTTAAAAGTACTAAAACTTACTTAACTGTTAACTCAGTTAACTAGTTGAAGTATTAAAGGGGGGGGGGTATACATTATTCTTAAATTAGAATGACAGTAATAACAGGAAAAAGCGTAAATCTAGGTACCCATTTTTTATGCTATAAAAATTGAATTTAAATAGATATGATGGGATTATTGTATAGATAAATAACCCTACATTTTAAATGTTTTGATGAAGATTTAAGGTGCTGACAACTTGTAATATTTTTCAACAAAGTTGAAATAATTGTTGTGTGTTATGAGGCTTATTACATAGTATATAGAACACGCTATAAAGAGCTTATGTCCTTATAGAAAAGAATGTCATAAATATTTATTCTTTTGATAGATATATACCAGGTACAATGACTGTCTCTAATCTAGCCTCTAGACTAGGTCACTAGAGTAAAGGAATGTGGTCACTGAAGCTGAAATGGGTGAAACTGCAGGAGCGGGCGGGGGGAAGGGGGAGAGGATGGGGATGAAACTGCAGGGAGCGGAGAGGATGATGGTGAAACTGCGGGGTGGGGGTGAAACTGCGGGGGCGGGCAGGGGGAGGATGATGGTGAAACTGCAGGGGTGGGGAGAGGATGATGGTGAAACTGCGGGAGCGGGCGGGCGGGGGGGGGGAGAGGATTGGGGTGACGGCAATGTGTTCAATCTTCGTCGTCTACTATCCCATACAAAAACAAAGGAGATGGTCATAATGGAACTTCTCTATGCAGATGATTGCGCCCTGCTAGCTCACTATGAATATGACCTCCAGAACGCTGTAAACGAATTTGCATACGCTGCCGCCTCTTTCGGTCTATCTATAAACCTCGGGAAACAGAAATCATGTTCCAGAAATAACCCAATTAAACATACTTAGCCCTAAGGATTACCGTAAACGGACATCCCATTAATATGGTAGACCACTTCACATATCTCGGTAGTGTCAAATGAAGCCTTACTTTCAAGGGAAGTTGATAACCGTCTGGCCAGGGCCAGTAGTGCTTTTGAACGCCTTCAGGCGAGAGTTTGGCGGAACAGATCGCTCCGCCTACCTACAAAAATCAGTATCTACCAGGCAGTGGTTTTCTCAACCCTTCTGTATGGCTCTGAGACATGGACACTATACAGAAAACATCCAAGACTTCTTGAGCGCTTCCACCAAAGATGTTTGCGCTCCATCATGGACATACGGTGGCAAGACCGCACTACAAACAGCGATGTCCTTGCGAACGCTGGTATGGACAGTATAGAGGGACTTCTTTTGGTCCGACAGTTACGCTGGGTAGGGCACTGGGTAGGTAGCTAAAATAATATTTAATATGGCTAAAATATTTTGGTGAGCTAAAAGGTGGTCGACGTAACAGAGGCGCCCCATGGAAACGCTTCAAAGACCAGCTTAGGCGTCAACTTTCCTTGGCTGACATAGAAGAGAGCACCTGGTTGCATGCGGCCTCAGAACGAGACAGCTGGAGGTCACTCACGAAGGCCGTGGGATACACATTTGAGACCAAAAGAAAGTCTGCTACCGAGGACAAATGCAGACTGCAAAAAGAAAATCTAAATCGACCACCTGCGGACAATGGTTATGTTAGCCCTGGATGTAGCAAATTATGTAGGTCTCAGCTGGGGCTGCGCAGCCACTGGAAATACTGCATTCCTCACTAATCTTTGGATTTGAAGACTAGCCTTATTATTATTACTAAGCATAAGTTTGCCATTAATTATAATAGTATAAAAATTGATTTAGATCTAGATTTATTTTTTAATTAATTTTTTTTTGTAAGTCCTAAGTGTAGTATTTTTAGATCTGTTTTTAAAAATAAACAAAAAGAAACTTACTTTTTCTTTTCAAATCGCAGAAAGTAGACCTTTATACCCATATTGAGCTGTGGATAAGTTGGGTGGCTTGCAATTTCGCGGCTGTGTGTATGTGTTATAGTTAATTTCTATTAAGTATTGTTAAAGAGCTAATTGTCGCGCCTTTTTTTTTTTTTTTGCTGCCTTATATCAATGTTTTCTTAACCTCTCTCATCTCTCTTTTTGGTTAAATTTCATTGGAACAATTAAAAGACGGGGGAGGGAAGGAGAAAAAAATGGGAGTGCCATCAAAGGCCCATGCCAACCAGCAAAATGAGTAGGCCAAACACAACCTTGAAGACATCAAAGCAGTCCATGCCGCTCGTGCATAGCAGAAAGTACGGTCTAACGTTTTGCAAATGATAATATGTACAGTGTATGGTGTTTTTTTTTTTTTTTTGATATTCTTGTTGAATTTCAAGCAAAATTAATTGTAATAAGAATTAGAAAAAAAAAGAAAACGTGTTTGGGCCTTTGTTTCTCACTGCTGTCACTTTTTTTTTCTTTGGTCGCGACCAGACCGGCCCACCGGGCATTTGCCCGTTTGCCCATATAGTCAGTCCGCCCCTGGATTATGATGATAGACACATACTTGGATGGGAGAGTGTTGGCGATAAATATATATGCTAATCGGCTTTTCCCTATCTACCTTAACCCTTCAGATGTGCTTTTGGAAGGGGAGGCGCACTCTTGAAAGGATAGGGGTGGTGCGGTAAAAAGTTGATGTTGATGATCGACGTGTAGACACAATATGTTTTGAAGTAGCCGCCTGTGAAAGGAGCCTGATTCATTGTTTTATGAAGAAGTCTGAAAATATTCCTCATCGTAAGAACTTGACAGATTTTCCTTTGCTGTTATTATTCCCAAATAAATTGATTTATACATTTTAAATTTGATACATATAATTTTATAAATTTTAGTATTACATCACAAGTTGAATTTACTCTTTTAAATGCATAGTAAATTAATATAATTTGAAACTTTTACTTATAAACCGTGTGAGTTTTTTTTTTTAGTTTAGTAAATCTTTTTCCCCATTGGTTGTGTCCCCCTACTCAGGTACCGCGTAGAAAAGATGGACATCAATGACGTGCAGCTGGCCCGAAGGATTTCCCTATACCTTCTCACATCTATGTCGTCCTGGACTTTGTTAGATAACTTTTATTCCTCTCCCCCCCCCCCCCCCCCCCCCCCCCCTTGACTTCTAAGACTTTGTTTCAGCTCTCATCCTCTTCCCTCCCCTCCATATTCTTGGGATTGTCTGTTTCTACCACCTATACCCCCCTCCCCATTGTTTTCGCCTGATGTATATAATCAAGTGATAACCATTGAATAGGCCCCATTACCTTGCATTCACAGTTGCTCGATATTGGATTTACATTTCTTTGTTTACAATAGTTTCAACATTGCATTTATTTATTTTTACATTGCTGTCTTGCTTAACTTGCACCAAATCTTGAGTTTTATTAGTGTTTATCGGACTTAATTGTTACCTACCGGTACCTAATATTTCGATTCACCTGTGCGATATCTGAACTTTATTAGTGGGCTATTTATTGAACTTAAATTTCAATTACCTATTTCGATTCACCTACGCAATATAATATTTGAGTTTTAATTGTAGTAGTAGACTTTAATTTTACGTCTACTTTAATTTCAATTCACCTGCGCGATATCTGAGTTCATTAGAGTTTTATTTCTATTTCTTGACTTCATTGTTTTGTAAATTAATGGCTGGCCGACCTATTGCTCGTACCCGTATTGTAGGCGCTAATGGACAGTGGAGGTGAGAAATGAATTTAGGAATTTATCAGCGTTGTTGCCTCACCTAGAAGCTGATGTTGTATTAGAGTGGTGTACTAGAAGACGACTTCTAAACAATGAATTTCATTGTGAAAATTGCAATGACCCATGCTCATTAGTACGCGTCATACACAGTGCGGATGGTTATCTGTGGAATTGCAATCAATGTCACGTGCGAAAATCGGTGCGACACGGCTCTTTTTTTTTACAGGCAGCCATGTAAGCCTAAAACAAATAATTATTATGACCTATTGTTGGGCTTGTGACATGCCTCAGCAACAAATGTCACGAGAAGCCGGACAAGTGAATAAATCAATCGTTACAGATTGGTGCAATTTCTTGCTCGAGGAATGTGGGCAATGGAATGAAAATCATGGCTTGCAAATCGGTGGTGCGGATGAAAATTTTGAGCAAATTGTGGTTAAGATAGATGAGTCTAAATATTTTCATAGAAAATATCACCGTGGCCAATGGCGAGAGGGACACTGGGTTTTCGGCGCAGTGGAAAGAGAAAGTGGGCGCTGTCTTCTTGTTGAGGTTCCAGACTGCCGTGCAGCAACGTTGGAACAATGCATCGTGGAGCATATATTGCCTGGCAGCCATATAATATCAGATGGCTGGGCAGCGTACGCAAACATTCCACAAATAGGCCAAGGCATTTATTCACATTCAGTTGTTTTTCACCAACAAAATTTTGTGGACCCTTTGGACCCTGAAATTCATACTCAAAACATCGAGAATTTGTGGATGCGCGCGAAACACAAGTTAAAAGGGCAATTTGGAACAAGTCGTGCATTGTTTCAAAGCTATTTGCAAGAATTTCAATAGCACAATAGTATGCTTGTAACGATTGCTGATAATTACCCATGATTTTTTTTTTTTTGGTTAAATTTAACACATTATCTTCCAGTGGTCATTTTAATTATTGTTTCCTTCTGTGTCTGCCTTCCGTGGTAGCTTCGAATTGAATACCGATATCAATTGAAAGCAGCTCGCCGTTGTTTTTTAAAATAATTTTTTAATAGTTTAATCTAGTCACGAACCTTCAAAAACAAATTATCAGATTAACATTCAACGATTGTGTACAGTAGGCAGTGAGTAGGCCAACACAGTTTTGCGCAAAAGTTAAGAAGACTTCGCTAAGAATAGACTCGTAATCTTGTAAAATTTCACGTAAAACCCTAACACTTTTTTTTTCCCAACACTTTTACTTCGCCGTATTATTTACCCATAAAGCCGGGGAAAAAAAAGTTAATAGCACAGTCTCGTTTATACGTTGGTAGAAAATGGAGAGATATGGGTTATTTAATAGAGAAGCTACTATTTTTAATGTGTTAAATATCGCCATCTCCTCTACCGGCTTCGGTTTAAAAGATAATATGGAGACAGCTTATTTTATACAGAGGCTACTTTATTGATGTATCAGGCGGCCTGAGCAGTACACGGGACCCGTGGCTAATGTAGTAATGTCATACACCGTCCCCGGGCGAGTGTCATACGCGGGCCCGTGAGCCATAAGCGTAGACTATTTAGACAATATCACATGAACCAAAATGAGCTTGTTCAGCTCTAATGCTATACGCCTTATTTTTGTTACAAAATCCTAAAGCGCTACTTTGCGTAGGTATCAAAACATTGGCCGTTTGACTATTAATTACGTACTGTATTGTAATTGTTCTGCATATAAGTATTAGCTAGTAAGGTTTTGTCTGCAGTCCTCTAATATTGATTTATATGCCTTCAATTGACGCAAATAATGATTCAACAAACTCTATAAAAATATTTCTGGTATCGTGGGGCCGCCCGAGACGCGGCACTGGAAATTTATTAAAGAGTGCCTAATTTTCCGCCTTGTCAAAAAGTGCTTAATTTACCGGTGCCTAAATTCCCCCACTCGCCACCCCCTAAGGCCGCTTCTGGATATATCAACTAGCATCTCTGTCTCCTCTACCGTCGTACCGTACCGTAGTCGTGTAATTAAAAGCCGGTAACTCCACCATTAGTCTGGTCGCAAGTCCAGAATGAGAAAGGAGGAGGGCCGCATTAATCACGATAGGCTAGGCTAATGGATAATCGGTAAGTAAATTTTAAAAAAATATTTTATTTTCAAATACCCGTATTAATTATTAAAAAATGTAAACAAAAAAGTCCACGTATAGGATAATAGGGAAAATCATCGGTGTCATACGCAATATTAATTGAACCATTAGCAAATTGTAAAAAAAAAAAAGAAGAAACATGAGATGATTTTTTAAAACTTTATTAAATGATTGCCAGAGAAAGACAGAACATAAACATTTTATTATTAACAAACTTGAGCTTTTAGAAATGCTATAGATTCTCGATATATTAAAATGTAGATATGTTTTGATTAAATAAAATAGGTCTACACTTACTAACCCATACATATTTATTTATCAGAATTATATTTTTTAGTTGACAGCAAACCAAAAACTTCTTCCTCAATTTTATTTTTTGTTTTATTATTGCATCAGTAACGAAGTCCATCTGGCAAAAAGTGGCCGCCTGTTGCCGTGATAGCAACGGTAAATAAATGAACTGAAACAGGATATTGCCGAACTTTCTAATGGTGTATAAATTATGACTGTATGTTTAACATTAAGAAAGTTATTATCTTTTTTTGTGCCGTTTTCACCTAACATTGGTTGACATGGAGAAAGTGAAGTGAGAGCTTGTCGCTGACTCAGCCGGTGAGACACACCCCCTAGGTCAAAAGTTAAAAAGTCGGAATTGAGTTTCGTAGACGATAAATCTACTTAATAAATAAGAACTTTAATAGTAGATCTAGTATTCGTAGTAAATTTCTAGCTCACAATTCTGATTTCATTTATATTTATGAACTTCAGTTGTTTAAAATGTAAATATTGATGAAATAAACAATTTATCTGGTCTAGCTCTACAAGAAATGTCAGAGGCTGGGACAAAATGGCGGCGTTGTGATGGCAGAAAATAACAAAATATTAAAAAATTGGGATCAAAATCGCCTGAAACAATTTTTTTTTCAAATGCGTTTTTAAAAAAATTGCAAGGTAAAAAATCTTTCCAAAGTATCTAGATCTGTAGCTAATAATATCTGCTACAAGATTATAATTTCATTTGTTGGTGACAAACAATATCTTCTATAAAAAAAATAAAACCTGAAAAGTCAATTGAGGTCAATGTTATTTTTTTTTCAAGTGTGTTCGATGTTGACAATAGATCGATCTGAAAATTGGTAGGAATATAGCCAGACACATGTACTATTAGCAGGAAAAAAATCAACAGGGTACGACTTTTCTGTGATGAGTATCAGCAAAAATAAAAATGTATATACTTTCAATGCAAAATATTTATATATTTTTTTTCTTTCAAAAAATTGTTAAAGACATAAATGTTCTCCATCATCAAAGTAATTGAATTCACTCTTTTTAGCAATGATATCTTTATATATAGTGAGCATAATCGATTTCAAACAAAGACCTATGTAGCAGTAAGGAAAACTCTTGTCTCAAGTTTTTACGTCATTTTTTGAACACCGGAAGTTCCGGAATTTCATCTCCCTATTAACTGTCTTAACTTCCCATCGAAGTGAGGAATGTTATTGTTACGCAAGTCACCAAGTGGCACTATTATAATAATTATTCACCATACTAATCTGAGATACCACAGATGATGGTATAGTTATAGTCATAATTGGAGTAATTAGATCTAGTCTGTATAGAGTCACTTTTGACTTAAGTGTCTTAAGTCTTAGACTTTTTTTTCCGACTTAAGTCACTTATTTTAGACTTTAGTATTGATTGTATCTATGAACTCCTCATTCATTTGTCTTAAAAAGTAGGAGATATGTCTAATTGTATTACTTCTCATCGTTAAAATTAGATTTAATGTTAAAGTGGGTCAGGTCGATACTTTCAAGAGCTTAGAGTTTCGAACATTTTTTTACCGCTACCTTCAAGAATCGAACGTCATAGGAAACTCTGGAACACATGAGAAGTATTGTGTTTTAATATAATTATAAAAGTGTTATAATCTTAAAATTTTGTAAAAAATATTATATGGTGTTTCATAAGTGTTATAATCTTAAAATTATGTTAAATTTATATCATTTTCTTTTTACGCCATTGACATGTCAAGACAGACAGATTTTAGTCATTTTCACATGCTCCATATTGAAGGTGCTGCTCCATATCGCCCATCTCTGCTTAGAAACTGACGATACTTATAAGTGTAAGGTGCTAAGCCCAGTAACGCATTACTGACATATAAATCCAGATATTATATATTTGGGGGAGAGCCTAATAAGCTTTGGTAGCCAATAGATAATCCTGCCCTACCCAAGCCATTGGAGGACTCAACAGTTTATGTGGTTGACCTAAAAACAAAACATGCGCGGCTCTACGTATCTAGCATGCTCAGTGTATGTAACAGCCCAAAAGTCAGTGCTAGATATTTTTTTGATCAGGACAGGGATAAAAAGCTATGGTAGCTTGTGACCTATAGATGAAAATAGATCCGCCCTCCCCAAGCCACCTGGTTGACCAAAAAACTTATTTTAGAGCACGCTTAGTATTTGTCACACACACACACACAAGGTATCTTTATATATAATACATATCTATCACGCTTAGTGTTTGTGACCTAATTAGCGGCTTGACCATTGGTACTTGATTGATGGCTCCTCCCCTTTCCCCATAACATTGTTCTTACTACAACTTGAACAATGTTTTGGGGCTGTGTTGATGGCCTGGTTTACACCTGTGTGTTGCGCTATCACTGACCCTTTTTTTGTTGTGTGTTTGTCTGATATCTGCGCTTGGATTGAGTCTTGGGTGAAAATATAACTAAATATATCTAATTTATAAAGAAATGGACAATGCACAATAGGAATGGACTATTTTCATCATAATCATCGAAATAAAGGAGAATTTTAAAAAATTCAGTGGGGTGTTCAAGAAGTACCTTAACATGAAAGTGTTCGATTGATGTCAGTTACTATAGATCTAGCTACTCACAATCTACTGTACTTAGTAGGACTAGACTTCTAGATTTAGATTCTATTAAAGTTACCGGGTACTTAATAACTTACGACATACAGTGACTTACTGAAGACTAAACATACAAATACTTGAATACTTCAAATAAACCTGTGTATTACACTGTAATTTACGGCTCTGTTTTATGAGTAGGTTTTAAGCACAGTTAATAAAAGAATAAAACATCAATTACCTAATATTAATATTATATGCACACAATGACTCTAGTTTCTAGTATTAGTACCTATAAGATACACATAGGAACTTAAAATGTACATTTCCACAACAGAGAATACTCATTATCATTATCTCATTATCATTATGAACTAATTAAGGCATCTCTAAAATGTTTCTTATTAAAAAAAAATGGAACAGCAATCAATTGTAATGTTCTTTAATAAATGATAAATGGTTGTTTGAGGTTTTGGGATGACAGTCAAGTTGTTAATTGATTAAGAAATAACTTTCATTACATTCATTACATTTTCTGTGGACATACCACAGCTGATGACGTTTCTGTTCTAGGTGGGATGTTGGCAAGATATTTATTATTTAAAAAATCAAGTAACAATAATTGATTAAATAAATGCATAGTCATAGTTTTGTGTATTTTTACAATGTATCACACAAACAGGCGGGGCATATGTGTATATATATATATATTAGGGGTGAACGGGATAGTCGCTCCGGCTTCTGCCGAATATTCGGCTCCGGTCGAATATCACTGCCAAATAGTTGGCAGAATAATAAAAAGTACACCTATTTAATATGCATAAGGTGGACCTCGTTCCATTAATGTCTTTTGTAGAATGTATTAATGTTTATATTTAAACAAAATAATGTGCTTAAAAATAGAGCCTTTATGAATATGCACCAAACATCGTTTATTATAAAGACAAGGCGTGTTAATATACATAGAAATGAAATTTTACATCATAAATGCGCTTTACATACAGAGCAGCAATGGCTGGCACATTATTTCATTAAGTGTTGACCTTTGAGTGGGTTAGTTAACATGTTGAGATTCCTTGACTACGTCTAGCTGTGCGGGTATATCTCCAGAGGTAGAGATGAACAACTCCCACCCCCTTTTATTTGTTTAGTCCATCACATTCATTGATTGACATGTAACCACAAGTTAAATATGATGGCCGTAGGTTTAATGTCTGCGTATTGACACTCTCTAGAGGTCACACCTTTCGAGATAACTGAGTCTGTTTACTTGGTATTAAATCTTTAGTAGGGGGCTGGACTATAAGCCACACCTCTACACTGGTAGCCAGGTATATTTCCAGAGGTATAGATGAACAACTCCCACCCCCTTTTATTTGTTTAGTCTATCACATTGAGTTCATTGATTGACAGGTGACCACAAGTCAAATACGATGGACGTATGCATTCTCAAGAGGTCACACAAGGGAACTAGGTTTCTTTACTTAGTAGAAAATCTTAATTAGGGGGCTTGCCTTCAAGCCACACATCTACACAGGTAACCAAACAAAGAGTTTGCTTATTTGGAGAAAAATCTGAATCACGTGGCTGGACTAGAGGCCACACCTTATCACTTGCGCCAAGTTACTTGGATATAAATCTCAATTAGAAAGCTGGACTAAAGATTACACACCTAAACAAATGACCCTTTGCTACAAAAAACACAAACCACGAGATTTCATAGCCCAGTAAGCCAGTAACTAATTATTTTGTAGAAAAAAAACTATTTCAGCGTTAAAGACACAACCAAACTTATCTTTAAATGGAGAGCTAAACACCCCCTACTCCTTATTTTATTTTATTTGGTCCTTGACACTCAATTTATTGATAGACATTGACCATTTTTAAGCCAGAATGGAAAAACACGTGTTAAGAAAGCATACTACACAGTAAATAAATATTACAGTTAAATTACTTTTTCTAACGTGAATATTATTTCTGCAGTTAAGTGTCTTGATTTGATAAAGATATTCTTAATAATTTGTGACAGTCAAGTAACTCCTCGTTATAACTATTTTTTAACTTAGCCACTGTGTATCAGGCCAGGACGACTTTTTTACACAACTGACACCCTTTTGTAACAGTCATAGAAGCCACGATAAAATCAGTAATAATTAAGAAAGATGTTTCTTACATACGTTCTTTGGATTTAATGTTTCTAACATACGTTCTTTGCACAATAAAATAAAATAAAGATGTGCATGTTTGCATTAGTGTATCTTTTGCCTTGTATAAAAACCTTTAGAAAGAAAGATAATTTCACTGTTTAATTCTTGTGACTTAATAAATAACGGAAAATCTTACAGTAAAATTGCATAAAAGAAATTAAACAATAGTACGGAAGTTAGATCTGGCAAACAAAGAAATAATATGCTGGAGTGTTAAAAAAACCTTCAAGAGCTCTGTAACTAGTGTAGGGGTATAATTTATGTATATGCTTGACTGACCATGCCAATGTGTTATCTTTTTTTTTTTTGCCTGACCACTCAACACTATTGCGTATGCCCAAGAAAAAAAAACGTGTGATGGTCAACACCATCAACTATACACACTACACTAGAACTACATGTGTAGGCTCACTACGTCTATCTGACCAGGTTGTTGCAATCAGTCGAACACACAGTCTATTTATATATATTTTTTTTTTGGTAGGTAGGGTGTGGATGAGTTTTTTCTTCTATAGTTGGTTTTCCTAATGCTCTTAAATCTATATAACAGTACATCTGAACATAGATATCAATAATAGGCCTACAGATTACAATTAAATCTATGCTTCACAACATCTAAGGTTCAAGATATAAATAGGTATAATTGATGTTCCTGCTGTTAATAAAATATCATTTGCCGCAAATGGATTTATCTAAAACAATAAATAATTGACCTACTACGCCTTAGATTCCAACTAATAATCAACAGCTACTATCAGTATTAAGCCCTTGAAGCCAGTACCAGTAGCGGTGCTTGGACTTTAAATTACAAGCCTGATATCAGCTATTGGTCTGAAATTCATGAACACATACATCCAACCACTATACAAGCCAGATTGCACTTTACTTTTGAGAGATTTACAATAGTAACTTGTTAAATATATACTTACTGTACATATTTTACAGTGACCCTCCCACACACAGCCTTTACAGTTGGTGGCCTCATACATACACATAGACACACTCATGCTGCACAGATTAATTTGTGATAGGCCTATGTGTTTATAAATACTGTTAGCTTGAACAAATCAATCAGTAACAATAAGGTACATAAAAGGAAAAAAAAAATACCGATATAGGTATGTTATTTAATAGTTTTGTAAAATGTTCAGCAACACAAGCCATTTACAAGACATTTAGGTATTCGGCTTTGGCCGAATATCATTTTTTACTATTCTGCAATATCCGGCTCTGGCCGAATATTAGGGGTGCACCAAATAGTACTTTTTGATAATCAACTTAAATTCATTTTTCAAATAAAAACATTTGCTTGTAGACCTACATATATTTGATTAAAATTTTAAATGAATAGACTTAATTTTGTATGTTCAAGTGTTACAGTATAAAGTAGATCTTGAGTTAGACATAGATCTAGATATAGACTAATCTTGGATAGAGTTCATTCTGCATGTGCGTTAAGGCTTCGCTCTGTGCATGCGTGATCTTTTTTTATTAGATTACCCGATTCATGAATGAAACTATTAGAATATATATCAACACGGCTTCGCAGCTTTAGCGAACGAATGTATGAAAAATGCTTTAGAAAAAACAATTTGAATGTTAGTTTCATTAAAATATGAAATGAATGGACTATAATTAGTATGTTCATGTGTTAAAGTATAAAACTATCTTTGCGAAGAGAAGTTCTATCATCTTAGAGTTGAATTAGAGTTTTAGACCTAGGAATAGAGAGATGTGTAACCTTTCGGGTAATGTCTAATAAAAGAATGTACGTCAGGTATTCTTAATTTGCAGATATAAGGAACGAATTTATGTAAAAATGCTTTTGAAACACAAATTTGAAGCTAAATTTTATTAAATAATGAAATCAATAGACTATATTTTGTAATTTTCATGTGTCAAAGTAAAAAACCAATAAACCTCAATTACAAAAGAATGGATGAAGTGGTTGGTTGCTCTCCATTAATGCTAAAATATAAAGATTACAAAAAAATCATTTATTCCTTTTTCATTCAGGGTGTTTTAAGGTCATTTGTTGTCAAAGAGATGTACCTAAAATCCCAATTCATTAAGCCCTACCTTTGTGTGAATGTTTTAGGTTATTTGTATTAGCATCTAGATATTTTTTGTAGTAATGCTGAGGCTGATAAATGCAGTCAAACTGAATTTCCATTTGTTTAGACCAATAAAATTATCTATCTTATCTTATTTTATGAAAAAAAAAGTAAAGTTCCCCTTTGGTCTAAAGGGCAGTTAAAGTAAAGATCATGTGTTTCTGTGGCCCATTTCATGTGGCCAGAACAATGTCCACACGCCTTTTCTTTTCTCCAATTAATGTCAGGTACCCATTATAGCTGGTTGGACTTGAGACACCCCAAAGATTAAAAATTTCAGTATTCGAGCCCGGGACCCTCCAGTTCAGAAGCCACCATGCGTCCTATTTTATGAAACCTGGACTAGAACAATATAAAACAGGATTGATGAAATTACAGCTAGGGGCTCCATGTGGCAAGTGAGAGTACATTAAACAGCCTGTTCAAAATTAAAAATTTTGACACAATACTCACTTTTGCATACATTTACTTTTTTTTTTCCAAAATAATTTTTTCTCTTTGTTTTTTGGGGGGGTTTGGTATTTGTTTTTTAAACATTTCATTAGCAACACCATTCAAAATAAAAAAAAGAATTAAAGATGAATGTTGAGTTATGCACTGATTAATAGAAGCCATCAATCTACTTGCTTTGCTGCAGATCTGGCCAATTTTTAAAATTGACACCACTAAACAAAGCATCATGATATTTGGCACTGAATTATGTAATTATAAGATAGACTGTTTGGCCACTACACCATAAACTATCCCATTCCTTGTCCTGCTAATAATTGTACTATAATAGTAGTAATATTCAAGGGGAATAAGTAGAGTCAGATAAGTTATGCATTTTTATCTTTAAAAATCTATGTATTTTTTGAACTTTGATTTCAGATGTCTGGCACAGAGTCTAAAGGAAAGAAAAGGAGCAAAGCTTACTATAAGAAATGTTCCAATGCTGGCAAGCGAGCAAAGCAAGGAGCCCATACATTGGAGCCTGGGATAAAAGGTTTTCTTGTGATGTGCAACCACAATGAAAGTGGAGCTGTCAGAGAATCCTACAACATCCTTAATGAATATGCAGACAATATATATGGCAGAGATCTGGTAGGCTAATTTAGATTTATTACACAATTTTTTTATAATTTATTTGCTTTTATGAATAGAATTACACAATTTCAATCAATTATTTGCTTTTATGAATAATTTTTTCTATATATGCCTGAAATATTAAATGTCATATCATTTTTCATATTTTAACATGACCTAATTTTTTGTCATGAAATTAACTTTAATATATTCTTTGGTATTTTTGGGAAAACTAAAAATGAAACACAGTTTCCTTATAAATAGATGATCAGAAAGAATAAATAGCAAAACCTTGATTGAACATTTTTAGCAGCTCCCGTAAGGGGAAAAAGCCGCTATTAGGTTTGTGCAAAATGTCGTCTGTCACACTCAGATCTCAAAAACTAGAAGAGATATGAAAAATGTTCACCATTAAATGCGGCTTGAAAAGTTTAGGTGCAACGGCTACTTTTGGTTTTCTAAAAGCAATCCGTTTAATTTATAAAATTAATTATGCAAGCGATTTTTTCATAAAAATACACCAATTCTAAAACAATTACATAAATGTAAGGGAGGCAATGTTACAATATGCCAACAAAGATGGAAAATTTTTGTTTATTTTCAGTATCATTAAGTCAAATATATTTATAAAATGTACATGAAATGTTTACAGCAAATATAAATAATAGTTAAAGGTGTTTTTTCTGGTCAACTAGCTGCTAAAATTAAAAGAAAACATTTCTGTTTGTTTATAAAGGCTAATAATGCACTTTCTATGCAGCGACTTTCGTGCAGTAGCGCAACGTCGCAACATGTTATGGTGCTAAACCAATTCCTTAAACTTTTTAAAAAGATCAGATTTTATTTATTTTTTGTTTAGTGCCCCCATCCGAATAAAAGAAGCTTATTTTTGTGTGTTTTGTCTGTTAGTCTGTCCATCATGATTAGATTAACAAATAACACTAAAGGCTATTGTAAATCTCATTTAACCTTTAATTTTTCATTCAGGAATATTGCAATAGTTTTAAGTAATAGATTGTTTTGGATGTTTTGTGAAAAACAAATCAATGCCAACGAGTATTTGTTTGCTCTTCTAACTTATATATCTTAGATTTTATTTCCATGCTTAAACGTTGCAATAAACACATGATCTTTAATACATTGTTCCGGTTTTTTAATGTAAATAGCATATGCATGCTAAATAATAATATCTATAATGATTTATATTTCATTAACTATAAAGTTGTTCCGGATATTGTTTTATAAAAAATAAATTATGTCAAATGATTGTTTGAAATCACATAATTGACTAATATTACACTTATATTCTTTGACACTACGTCACTATAGTTTATTTATCAATATCAATTGTTCCGAATTTTTAACTTAAAACAAATTTATGTCAAATGACTTTTTTTTTTCAAAAATATCGACAATAGGTTGTTCAGGATTTTAAAATAAGAAAGTAATTTACTAGAAACGATTATTGAAAATCACTTTTTAGACTTATTTTACACTCAATTTTCTTGCTGAAACATAATAAAAGTTGTTTAACCAGTAAAGAATGTTCCGGATTTTGTTTCGAAAAAGAAATCACCTACATTACCTTAATTTTCTTACAAATCGTCACCAAAAATGATCCAAATTTTATATGAAAAATCTATTAACACTAATAAATGTTTGAAATCCCTCTTCTAATAAATAAAACAAATAATTTTCTCATTTACGAACATTGGTTGTTCGGATTTTTAATGAAAAATATTTAAACTCTATTTATGTAAAATCGCACTTCTCTCTTACACTACATTTAATTTTCTAGCTAAAACGTTAGAAAATCTAATTATCATTAATATTATGTTCAGATTTTTAAGGAAAAACTTCCTAACACCAAAGTTATGGTTTGAAAATCTCTCCATAAGGCTATGGTACATCTAATTTTCATAACAGACCATCCCACAAATTTAATTAACGGCATTTGATTAATCTGGAATTCTTATTTTCTCTCACTATAAATATATAAACATCCGGAACAATGTATTATAGAAACTTAAAACTAATGCGATGTTTCGGAAGGGAAATTAAATTTTAATCAGATTTTCAATAGCTTTTAGTCTTTTTTTTCTCTAGCTATCAACATGACAGACAGACAGAACACAAAAAAAAGCGTCTTTAATCCTATTATATATATATACATATTTAGTATAACTAGCCCATCAAATGAAATGCTTATAGAACTCAGTGCACCATTGTCTATGAACCCTCGAGAAACTGCTTGTACAGAAGACTTTTTTTAGTCTAACTAGGACGTGTGACGTAATTTTTTTCATTTGACGTCATATGGAGGTAATTCTTTAAATGAAATGCCTAAAGATCTCACTCGGAGCACCAATGTCTATGAACCCTCAACAAGCTGCTCATATAGATAATAATTTTTAGTCTAACTAGGCCGTGTGACGTAGTGGATTTGTTTTCCTTTGACGTCATATGGAATAAATTCTTCTTTAAATGAAATGCTAAAACAACTCTGTATAGTAATTTAATGTTTATTAAACCCCGTAATGTGACTCACAATTTAAGAAGACATAAAAACTATATTTAGATCTAATCTTGATTTTTTACACTAGATTTTTTTTTTTTTAACACTAAAGATAGATTTTTTACACTAGATCTAGATTATTTTTTTTACACTAGAGCTAGATTTTTAAAACTAGATTTACATTTAAGTTCTAATTAAAATCATTGTAGAATCTAGATCTAGAATTTCCTGGTCTAGTTTAGAATGTTTGTTGTTATACATGTTTCGGATGTTCCATTAGAGTTGTAGTCCAAATCTCCCACAGGACGACGGGGGATGGGAGCGGGCAGGGTTTGAACCTAGGACCATCGATGAATCTAAACGACAGTCCAGCGCGCAAACCGCACTACCAGACAGCCATGACTTAGACTAGATCAAGATCTATAATTTTAATTTCTAGATTTAAAGTGTAGATTTCTTTATCTGGTGTTTTTTTTTTTACATAAATCTTATCTAAATTACACCTACATTATCCCAAATATATATTTCATATCTAAATCTAGTAGATATAGATATTGAGAGTGCTAAATTAGAAGTTTAATTTAGGTAGATCTACATCTTCATTCTAGTTCCATTTAAATGAAAATGCTCAATACCAAAAGTTAATCTAAAATCGCTCTTCTGACATATTGTACAAATCCGGTTGTTGTCATTCCGTAATGAAAGGCTATTAGTTTGTAACCAGCTTGTCATTAGGTTAGGAGCAATGCCTGGTTATGCGGTTAGCGCGCAGGACTTATTATCTCTACTGTCTCGGTTTCATACCCTGCTCGATGCCATCCTCTGCCAACCAGCGGGAGATTTTACATTAAAAAATATTTTTTTTTACAACGCCAAATGAATCTTTGAAACATTTTTACTTTTAACAATCAAAACAAAATCACGTCTTGAATATTCCTTGTGAAAATGCGGATTCGAAAGGGATCCGTCTCCCACGGGGCCGCCTCTGAGTTTGTGTGTCAACACAAACTCTCTTTGTAATCTTGTTTTTTTATAATTCTGTTCCAGGCTATATTAAACAAGTTTTCTTTCTGCTTCTGTTCTACAGGCATCAAGTGATAAGATTTCTAATGACTGTAGTGAAGAAGAAGAAGAGGAGGATGATATTGAGAAAGCTTTAAAGAAAGAAGTTGAGGAAATCAAAAATACAGATTTCAAACAAAAAAGATTCCAGAGTGTGAAAAGTCGAGCCAAAAATTGTATTTTTATTCAGTCCACAGTTGAGGACCCTGTACTTGTCACTTTGAAAATAATGGAAGACGTTGCTCAAAATGGTCTGAAAAAAGCTAGGTTTGCAGCCCGCATACTTCCTATCGTGGGCACATGCAAAGCCAACATTGATGATATAGAAAAACTGTCCAAAAATGTTCTGTCTACAGCATTTTCTTCAACTAGCTCTAATGTTCCATCATCATACACAATACTTTACAAATCAAGAAACAATAATGGAACCAACTGTGGCAAGAATCAGGTCATCTCCTCAATTCGATCAGTTGTCACCGACATTAACCCTCAGGTTAAGTTCTCTTGGTCAGAATTTCAAGTGGCCATCCTTGTGGAAATTGTATGCACTATCTGCTGTTTAGGTGTGGCCCCAGACTACACCAGGTTACGGAAGTACAATCTGCAAGAGCTACAGCAGGGGACAAGGGTATTAAATGATGAGTCCCCCAAGACAAGTTTTGTTAAAGATCAAGTGGAAGAAGTTGAAGGCTTCAGGTTAGAGGTGCCTGGTGATGACAAACAGAGCAATGTCTTATTAAAAGACTCAGAAATACTTAATGAAAGTAATACCAAAGTTGACTCTGAAAGGATGGACAAAGGTAGCGATGAAGATGCAATGGTGACTGGAAATGATAAACTGTCATTTGTTGCTTTTAGGGATTTCAGCTGTGAAGATGCATCTACTGAGCCGAAATGTTGTGATAAACCCATAAATACCTATTCCACCCAGGAGTCTGTTGCTTCTAGTGAAGTATTAAGTCCAAGTATTGTTGATGTAAAAGATCTTGATAGTAACAGTGTTAGTAATATTATTGAAGACAAAATGAACTGTACAGAAAACCAAGTTTGATCAAGACATAGGGTCAGTTGAGTACTGGCACTGTGAATCTTAAATAATACTTTAATATATACATTTTACATTAGTTTTCTGCCAGTTGTTTTAAGAAATAAATTATATTAGAAACTTCAAAATAGAAGAGTCTTTCGAATTTTTGCTGGCAACTATTTTATGTAATAGCTGATAGTCAAAGTCTTAAATTTTATTTTGTTATCACTGATACCCTGGTTAGTTTAAAATGAAGACAGCCAATAGTGATTATCACAAATATGAGAACTGTAAGGATGTGTCCCTTTCATTCAATGCAAATTTGTACTGAAATATTTACACTTGGAACATTCGGTAGGCCTATAGTAAGATACAATTTATTTCTTTAAGAGATCCACATTATTCAACCCAATGACATCATTTTTTGTTGTCTCCCTTTTTCAATCCTAGCTGTTCTTGTTCTACCAGAACATACTCAAAAGCTTAAGTCCTTTCAAGACATTTATATTTATTAACTAGAATTTTTGATCTTTTTGTATTAAGAACTAGTAAAGTTCACCAAGTGGTGACATCATGATATAGTAGTACTTATTTATAACTTCCTCTTTAAAATAAAAATTGTTATAAGCAATGCCTTTTGGATTGCTGTTGTGGCTTGTAACTTATCAAGTAAATGACCTAGTTAACACTCTAGATGACAACAAACACAATACAAAGAATTTGATACTCTATAGCCTAAAAGTTTATTTAAAAACAGAACATAGGTGCATTTTATAAACAGAGTTACTTTCTTTCTTTCATAGATAGATATGAGACATTAATATATCATGAAGAATAAATAGAATTGTTTGTTACTACATATCTAAAAGGTTAATTTGTAAATAGTGTAGATAAAAATTTAAAGTGCAAAATGACATGAAAAGGTATAAATTATCACATAGACAGCTGTTTCATAAACAATTATTTACATAGATCTAGCATGTAGAGATAAAAGTATATAAAATGTTTATTATAAAATGTCTATAATTCAGTAAAACTTGGGACTTGTCACAAAGACTAAGTATGCTTAGTCCACTGTGTAACTTGTAACAACCTTTTTCAACAATATAAAAACACTGAGTCTTAAAATCTGCCTAAAAACCTTAGAATGTTCACTATGCTCTACAATGTATTTCTTTAATTACCAGTACGAATTAAGGGTTTGAGATATGTACAAATATTCATCCACATATTTGTCATAGGTAGATTTTCCATGACTGAAAATACACTGGGCAGCCTTCATGAATTATAAAAATAGACTCAAGAGAAGAGAGGATTCCATTTATTAAAAGGGTTCTCAATTACATTTTAATCAATTAGATCTATTGTTGGTCTACAAGTGTCAAAAATATTACATGTACAACTTGTACTACATATTATTAGTTGGCTTGGTAATGCCAATGAAAATTTAGACATTAAAAATTAAATCCAAATAAAATTTCAATTTTTTTATTTTTTTTTTATATATGAAAAAAGTTTTTAAATCACAGAAAGAAGTGTTTTTTTCCTAATTCTTTTGAGATTTTGGGAAGAGGACTCATTAATCTGACAGACTTAAATACATTTTTGTTATTGGTGAAGGAAAGTATAGTCTCTTAGTGATGACACTTGTATGATCATTGCCCTAGAAAATGTGTGTATCCTATAAAAATATTTGTATAGGCAAGTTTCACAAGAGAAAAATATGGGGATTTGATCTACAAATGGTGATTGATACATATCCAGTACCCGGTAAAGTTAGAATAATAATAATCAGAGAAAATCAGATTGATTTTCTGTGCAACAAGTTTTACATTTATGTGAGCTGCTAACAACAACATTGAGATCATTTGGTATAGTCATTAGGGCAAAATGTGAAGAACATGATTCCTTTATATACTAACATCCAAAAGAAGCATGTCAAAGAATGAGAAGAGTGAATAGGTTTGTGAATTAAGTGCAGAAAAAAAATTGGTTTGGACACATAGGCTCTGCAAAGTTACAAGCATGTTAAGCTACAGTAGTACATATGGGGTTCCACAATGTAAGATGACAATGATGTAATTAGGTACAAAGAATATATCATAAAACTTTTAATTGAGACATAAATCTACACCAAGGAATTCTTAAATTAGTATAACCTTGGATTTTCTGGCTTTCAATGTTCACAGGCACTGTCAATAACAATAAAATAATAATTTCTAAGTAAACATTGTTTGAAAGACAACATTTATTGTTTGTTTAGGCAGAGGAAATAATAATAGTATATTCTAGATACAATTCTAATCTAAATAAAAACAAATAATGTACCAGTAATAACAAAAATGTAGGCTAAATCTGCAAGGCTATAGTAGTGTATGTTATAAGGTTCTGATGTTTTGTTCTTAATTTCTACATGTAGTTTTAACTAATATGTAGACTATTTAAATTGTGCTTTCTTATTCCAAATATACTATCATTAATAAAAACTGACTAAATAAAAGTCTCATGCTCCTTTAGTACAAGACTTTTCTAGATTTAATGAAAACAATGCAAGCAGACATAGTACAATAAAAAGTACCAAGCAAACAGATATAAGGTGTAGAATTGAATTATAAAAATATATATATTCTTGGTATTCCTTATATCTGTTGGCATAAACTTGGCTACATTTGTGTCCTTGCAAACAATTACTAATTTAACATGAAAACCCACCAAATTACATGTAAGCTAAAATGATTATCGTAACATAGTTTATTCATATACCCTGATACACAATACAATATTTTGTCACTAAAATAGCCTCTAAAATTGATTTGTTGCAGCTCTGTTAGTTATCAATAACATCTGTTAAAATTATTAAGTTACATTTAAAACTGAAGTATAAATAAATTAGAAGAGAGACGGTATTGAATTAATCTAATGCCTTAGTGTGTGACAATTTTATGTCATAATGTCATCATCATCATCAGCTTCAGCATCATAACGAGCCTGAAAGATCTGACTTGATTTCCTCTGTAAAGAGATTGAATAAAAAAAACATTGAGGAGCTTAACAAAGTAGATAAGTAATTAAAAACATAGAAAAAGTAATACGATAGTGTAAAATTATAAGTACACAGTCAGTCCTAAAAAAATATAGGTTGCTTAAAAAAAAAGGCTAAGTACAAAAATTAGGGGAAAGTGAAATAAAATTCACAGTTAGTCAGTGGTTTAGTAAGGTTCAGGGAAAAGTAAAGTTTTTGGTCATTGTGCTAGCCACATGACACCCTCATTACCTGCAAGCCACAGAAACAGATGACCTTTACATCATCTGCCCAATATATCACAAGGTCTGAAAAGGGAATGTTACTTTTTTTTTTAATTACACGCCAGAATAAGATTAATGCACATTTTAAAATCCTGGCCTTCACTGGCTTCATCAACTAAAAAAATGCAGACACAGTATTTACCCTTGACATTGAAGCTGAAGATGGCCTTGAACTTGGGGATGTGCATCTACCAGAATTTATCACTTGACTTCCGAATTGGGCTGCACTCCCCCTGCTTCCGATAGATGTCTTGCGCTGTGCTGTTGGTGGCCTATATGTCGGTGAGCTTTGACGGCTAAGGCTTAACAAATCGCTATCCATCCTTTCTCTATAAAGAGCACCAAAGAATAAATTCTTTTTTTAATGAATGCACATGATTAAGCATGGTCAACCATTTACTAATTTATTGATACAAAACTTAGTACTTACACATTTCTCATGTTACGCAAATTTCGTGTTCTGACCTTGTGACCTCTAAGGCTGGACTGAATTAAATATACATCATCATCTGTATAATCTGGTTGGACCATAAATTTATGCCTTGTATAATGACCTTTAAGAGTACCTTGAATGACATATGCTGCCTGAAAATATTAAGGTTGACAAGTTAAGGTTATTTTTTTAAATTTAAATACTAAAATCAAAATGGTTCTGAACAACTATTATGTCTAGAATTGTTACAGCTTCTTCTTTTCCTACTATTAGCTCACAGTGAAAACCACAAGTCAAAAACTCAAAACCACAAAAATCAAAGAATTCGAATAATTTATTTTGAGCAGAAATTTCGCACATATTAGCATGGCTGGTTATCTACATTGTTAGAGCATCATGATAGTAATGCAAAAGTCATGGGTTCAATCCCACTCAGGCCTTTTTTTTTCTTTCCATTTTTCTAATCGTAAAAATTAATGATAAGTTTACTATAAAGTTGGATTAAATTTAAAGAAAAATAATTATAATACTTATTTAAGAAACTTTGCTTTTATGTTTTTTTTTAATTATAATTTATTATAGCATATCTTGCAGGAGTTGTGCTTTTGAAAAATTTGAAATGTTCCTAATGACTTACATCATCTAAGTCTTCATCTATATGTCTTTGTTTATATTCCAACCAGCCATGTTGTATTCTTTTAGCAGCCAGATTTTCTCTAAAGGCTTGTACCTGAAGCAAAGGAAATAAAAAATATGATAAATATAGTTCTTAAAAAAAAGTTCAAGCACGAGATTGAAGTTTCTTTTCAGACAAATTTATTATTCGTACAAACAAAAGATGGCTATGTTATTCAATCTTCATATTTGAAGAACATGTTCCTTATCTTGCTGTTGGATATCTTTTTCTTATTTAAAAGCAGAAATTCTAAAACTAATAGGTTCTTCTTTCAACACATGTAAGAATGACTAAGAAAGAAATGAAAATATACAACTAGGTGTACATGTGCAGGGCCGGACTTAGGTTACACACTTTCATAGGCACCACACTAATTCTAGGTGTAAATTATTAAATTAAACCATTATAACCTATATATAATTACAGGTTTCTACAGCCTCCTGATTTTCCAGGGCCTCCTAGAAATCTCTTGTAATTGCAAAATATATATGGTATATTAAAGTCCTGGAAATTATTAAAATCTGAAATTTTATACAAATCTCCTGAAAAAAAGATAACATTGACATTTTGGGGTGTCAATCCTAAGCGCGATTAAAAAAAAACGGTTTTCATTTAATAAAATTTTATGGTAAAGATGAATGTACTTTCTAATACAAAATTTTAATTTTGACATTATGCCAGCCCAGACTGGGCCCCGAGCATTTCCTTTTCGCATAGGGCCCCGTAATTGTTAGGGCTGGCCCTGTACAAGTGGATCAAACACTAACTTGACATAACACAAAACTTATTACCTCCTTATCAGTCTTCTCCTGTTGTCTCTTTTTCCAGAGTCGCTGTATACTTGTAGCTGCATGCTTCTGTTGGAAATTCTCAACTTTCTCTTCTCTTGATCTGGAGCTACCCGGCCTTGACCCGGCTTCTGATCGCCTTGAACTGTTTGGTCTTGAACTTTTTTCAGCTCTAAGTGGCTGAGCAATTTTTTCTTCATTTGTAACTAGACTGTGTTTTGTATAATAAAAATCATCTTTAGAACTAATAATAAATAGAAATATTATCTGTCATTCCATTAAAAAAAAAAAAAAAAAAAAAAAAAAAAAGAATTGAATATGTTTATATTATTAGTATCTTATCTATGTTGCAAGTATCATTTGTACTATTATATCATAAGCAGTGTAACTATTGTAAAAAACGGAAATTAAAACTCTATGGCCGTATTACAAGGTCTTCAGGGCTTGCAAAGACCACCAGGGAACAGTACCAGGAAAAAGAAGGAGAGGCAGACAGAAAGCAATGGGGAGACAACATTGAAAGAGGTTCTATCTAAGGCAAAGGACAGATAAGAATGGAGAAAGGTGATTGACAAATTTTATGTGGTGCCCCAAAGGTCCAACAGACTAAGGGATAGGTGAAGGTGGTCATAGCAGTGAAAGCAAAAGCTTGTAAGTACTAAGCCTGTCCTACTATAATATAATTTCAAACTTCAAGATGAAGTTTCATGTAGCGTTAATTATATATTCCAAAACAATGTCTTGCTTCCATTTAATTGTTTCACCCAATGCCAGCTTCATATTAAGGCTGGGGGAAAGAGTGAGGGAAGCAGGGCTGTCCTCCAATTCTAAACAAAAAAAAGTGTAGTCATTTTGAGCAATCTGAGCTCAGCAGCCAAGGATTCTGTTGACAGCTGATTCAACACCTTATAGGTTGTCACATGGTTAATGATACTTAAAGATATTTTTTTTACAAGCTTTATGCTATATTCTGGTAAAAGACAAAATAGTTTACAAATTTCTGTCTGAAAATGAAAGAAAATGGTACCTAAAAAAAAGATCATTAAGCCCTTTTAATAGATAATTAAACTTAATACCTTTGTCTTTTTCTTGGTGTGGGTGGCAGAGATGATGTACTGGTAAAATATAGACAATATTTTGTTAATATTCTATTTATAATTTCATTGTAAGAAAATATTTTTTAATAGTAATAAAAATATTCCCAACATACAATAGAGAGCCTTATAAACTGTCACCTTTTCTAAATATTTTAGATCAAGCAAAGTATTACTTTCTCATTCACTTTACATGATACCCTTTTCAAAATATTATTTTGTCACTGAAATATGATGCTTCTTGTTAATTTGATTTAGTCTTCGTTTATATGTAGTGGACAAATTAATTCACAGTGGACAAAGCATTAAAAATAATTCAGATAGAGACAAATGAGAATCTAAATAAATGTCTGCAATTGGGCCAACAATGTGATTCAGCTAAAATGAAAAGTAAAAATGAATATGCCTTCCGAAACTGTGTAAGCTAGATTATTTTGTAAGGTGTAGAGAAAACAAGAATACAGAGGGCCAGCATGTTTTTATTGTTATGATTTTGACAGTTTGTGCATTTCATTTCCTGAATGTTTGATTTCTATTAATGCTTTAGGGCAAAAATTGAAATCACAACCTCAATAAGAGAAAAAAAATCAGATGTTAATGATGCCAAAATAAAAATGCATTTGATAATTTTAACTGTATAATAATACAAATATTCACATATGGTGTCATAGACTTTGACTTTTCAAAGCAAACAGGGGAAAAGAGCTACACCAGTCCAATGGAGATGTGTGCTGAAGGGTTTTAAAACTTAAAATATAGGTGTAGTGAGAGTATATAAAAACATAACATTGGTGAGATTATATTAAAACATATCTGTGCTGAGATTAAATAAAAACATAGATATCGATGTGTCAAGATTATATTAAAACAGCAGCGTTGAGATTATATTAAAACATAGCTGTGTTAAGATTATATTAAATATTTAAAATATAGTTGTGATGAGATTATATTAAAAATACAGCTGTGTTAACTCTTTCTCTCTGTAATTATTTTCCACGTTCCGATGGAATTATTTATTTTGCTTATTAATGTTTCACTAGCCTGTTATGATTAAACTTTAATAATATTTTTTGTATGTAATCAGGAAATGTTATATTAGGTATAGAATTATAGAAGAATGCATGCTCTTTTTATATAACACAAATTAAAGTTTATAAAACCAAAACTTAATTTAATTTAATGGGGTCAAATCAACGTTGGCATCGTCAGTTAGGAGAGAAAGAGTTAAGATTATATTAAAACAGTTGTGTTGAAATTATAAAACAATCTTGTAGAGATTTCCAGGTAACTGCCAGTGATACATAAGTTGTAGAAGAAATGATTAGGATCAGTCAATTTATTCAGTTTAATTTCAATGCATGCAATTCTTTCAATGTATACAGAGAAACTATTGTTCCTATTCAAAGTTATACATGCTTAAGTTTATCACCAACTTCCAGTGTCTTCTTTTTCTAACCTGCATAACACTCAAGTGAGTAACAATAAGTCACTCAGTTTGAATATTTCATTAAACGTATGTATTTATCAACAGGAAAAACAGATATTCAAAAACAAAAAAAGGTTTTCACAAGTTCTGCAAGCTTCAATACAATGAAAGGACTCTTACTGTTTCTCATCCTTTTTGTCTCGCTCTCTTTTCACAATTGTCTGAAGTTTAGACACTTCTTGAAGCAGTTGTGTTTCTCGTTCATCCAATTGTTGTAGCCTATCTTCCAAGCTGCCTTTTAGATCCATTTTACCTAGTAATCAAGATATTGAATTCTATTTAAATAACTTTCAAAAAATTATCTTCTTTTTTTTAAAAATATATTATCATTAAAACTTACAGTAAAAAATAGAACATTTTGTGGTCATTTATAAGAGTCTCTCTTTTGTATACTTGATATAATATATAAAGTAGAATGTATGCATGAATGTATGTATGTCCAGCATAGAAATCAAAACTGTTAGACCAATCTTGATAAAACTTAGCATTTATGTTCCTTAGATCATGGTGGAGACCGTAGTGTATGTTTAATATCTCTCCCACAGCCGAAGGCCTTAATAAAAAACACCTAAATTTGTCTCTATTAAAGAATTAAACTTTTTAACAAATCAGGTAAACCCATTTTCATAGTAATGTATATTTGATATTAAAATGTTGACTAATCAGGTAAACCCATTTACACACTCTACTTTCCTTTTCATGGCAAAATAAAAAAAAATGTTAAGGGAACATTCTCCAAGTTTGACATTCCATTCCACTAGATCAGTAATACCCAAACTAAGGCCAACAGGCTGCAGGTCATGTCCGCCTAGTTATGTATAAAAACAAATGTACTTGTCTGGCCATTAGTGGACTCTTAAATTGTATTTAATTAATACATTTTATTTACAGACCTTGCACTCTGCGTGGTGTTCCATATGATCTCACAGAGCCATCATCCTTTTCAAACATTCCTAGTTCAGCTTGGGCGACTTTCTGTAATAGTGGATCAAATATAGTGAATACAAAGTTACTCTCTATAGACCTACATCTAATGGCATTTTTTACACAAGAAATGATGACTAGTCTAAGCTGAAGTGTTAAAATAAGAAATGATGACTAGTCTAAGCTGATGTGTTAAAATAAGAATTAATGACTAGTCTAACACTCTACCTGTTCCAAGGCATTGATTGTCTTCAGCAGCTCTTTTCTATTCATGTCAGCATAGTCTTCTGTCAGAACAGTTTTAAAAAGCTATCAGTGATTAGTGAAAAAATTGTACTGATTGGTAATAAAAAAAATATTTAAAAATGTAACCATCCTTTTAATAGAAATGTAATAGATATTGTTCTATATACTGGTACAAAAAAAAAAAAAGAAAACTATTTTTCAAACAATCCCAGTATACACACAACTCTAGGGAAATGAAATACCACATGTAAAAATCAGGAAAGGAGCAAGCAGTCAGAAATACTGCTCTGTCTGGAAGAGGTGAAAGACATGAAACAAAAACAGTCTATCAATCAATCCAACAGCAGGAAAAATGATGCCCACTATAAGCTATTCCTTCTTGACAAATATTTTTTTGCCTCAGGACATGACACAGCAGAATGAGACACTACATATTCCAAAAACATGAAAAACTGAGCTTGCAAACTGCATTATGAGGCCACATAACCTCTAAAAGAACCAAATCTGTGCATAACTGCTGACTCCTGCACAATACAACTCCAAAATTACAATGCAGGCAAAGAACTACTTATCTGACCCCTCTAAAATTAGAATGAAGAGTAAAGAAGAAGAAATCTCTTTCAAAAATTGATTTTTTTTCCAATTCAAGAATGTCTTTTTTAAACAGGATACCAACAAATTGAAAGGATAACTTTCTTTCTTTACACTCTGTAACTATTAATTAAAGAAATGTTGGTCTAAAAAAAAAAGAATTGAAATTCAAATTAAGTTTTCCTAAAGTTCAAAGTGGCTGGATATGCTACAAATATGGACTTAAATTTTCCTAAAGTTCAGAGTGCCTGGATATGCTACAAATATGGACTTACAAAAACAAAAACTAATTTCGCAGGAAAGAAAACATTAGTGAAAGAAATGTCAACAAAATTTTCAAACCTACTTTTCACTTCCAGGTTGGTATCTGACTCTTCCATTAGTCTGTTCAGATCATCCTTCAGAGATTTGTTCTCTGCTTGTAATTGTTCATTTGTTTTACTAAGGCGTATAACTGTCTCACTTAATGCCTTCACTTTGGCGGATGTTTCTTTAGCAGGACTGAAGAAAAGAATAACATTGAATTTATTGTTTTCAAAAATGTTAATTTTAATTCTAAAATCTCTTCAATGTAAAGAGTTATAAACCAAAACATGTATCAAGCAATTAGAAGGAACTTTTTTTTTTTGGTCATCATTTTTTAATATGTCTCCATGCCATTATGTAGCAAGCTAAGAGTGTTTGGACCAAAGCATTTTATAGGCATTTGTGTCTGAGTGTGCACACCAGCATGTAAGCATGACAGAGAGAAAGAGAGATAACAAGATAGATAGATAGCTTTGCGATTTAAGAGAGATTTCTGTGCAGGTCAAGATGTTGGATGTAATCATGTATTTTATAAGATAAAAATTTCTGTATAACAAAAGTAAATGATTTAAGTTAATATTTTAACTTATTGTAATAAAAAAAATTTAGTTGACATCATATTTTTTAAAAAGTCATTTTAGACACAATTTGACAATCATATTGATAATAATAATGCATCCACTTTTCAGTATTAAGCCTAACTTCTCATAACTTTTTTTCTGCATTTTCCACTCAAAATTTTTTTAAAAAAGCAAATTTGAGCTAATACAAAATATGCAAATCAAATAAATGATCATTTTTGTTATTTGACACAAAATTTATTTTTCATTACCATACTATTAAGACTTTTTTGACAGCAGATTTCAGATCTGAGTCTATTCTCATGCTAAAAGCAAAAGTTTGTCAAGAAAGTACCTGGACTTTTCTGCTGATCCTGTGGAGTCTTTCATCATCTGGAGTCGAACAAGTTCTGAATAAAGCACTTCAAGCTGGACTCTCATTTCATCAATTTTTGTTGTTTTCAAATCTGACTGGAGTTTACTGACAAGCAAGAAAAAAGTTGTCACTAAAACAACATACAACATTAATGAAACATCCTTTTCTTTGTACTTTACATTGAACTTAAACACTTTTTTCATTTTTTTTAACTTGTGAATCTTTAATGCTGTAGCCTACTCAGTGCACAATGGGTTCATCTCTTTTGTGAACCTGTTGTTCCTATATTTTCTACATATTTTCTTTCTTCTTAGAATACTATACAATTCTAGACTAAAATCTAAAGTTTGCTCTAGCGGTTTTAATATATGCTAAATCCTTAATACTTCAACTAGTATTTAAGTTGAACAGTTCAAAGAACACAAACTGCACTTACCTATATGACAATTCCTGACTTTTCAATTGTGTTTCCAACTTTAAAATTTTCTGTTTATAACTATGCAATACAGCCCCAGAGTCTGCTTTCCTATCTCCTATAGTTCTCCTGAGTTCACTATTCTATAAATACCAAACATTAATAAAGTGTTTACAAAAAAAAAGGAAATTACAATTCTATAAATAACAAGCTCAAAAATATTTATTAAAATATTAAGTTCACTTGTTTATTAATATCACCATTAAATACATTGTTTTAATTATTGCTTTAGCTCTACCATATCAAAAGTCTAATATTGTTCCAATCAGTTGTAGCAGTTTTGTAATTTCATATTTTATCTTCAATTTAAATTGAACATTGAAAATTAGATTTAGATGTGTTGATATGCTATATTGATCAAGACTCTTTTTTCTTATTTGTTCTAAATATTACGGGGGTAATATATTATCAGGGTAGGGGGATCATGAAGATTCCTAGTCCAAAGGTTAACTGTGAATAGGTGCCCCATTCAGCCATTTTATACTGAGTATTTAAAGGCTATTTCCCAGAAGTCAGCATCTAAACTGTGTTTGCTGATAGAATTAGAAGCTTGAAGAAAATGGTTCCTAGTGCTTCTTTTCCTCTCTAAGGAACCTTTATCACATATTTTACTTTCCCTACAGAATAAGATGAAATCATGCTATTTAGTTATTCTACATTGTACATAATTTTACAAGTTTACAAACCTTATCAGGATTGAGAAGGCCCTCAATTTCTTTTTCCTGAAAAATAAAATGTAGAAAAATTTATCAAATTAAAAAAGATATTAAATTTGAGCTAAGGAAAAAAGCAAAAAAAAAAGTTGAAGAATGAAATGTTATGACATGATTAGGATCTAGTTATTTGTTTCAGGAATAAGGGGAAAGTTTTACTTAGCGACAAGTGACGTGATAGATCTTTAAAAAACAAGAACACTCTAAGTGATGCTACAAAGAAGACGCTTCGTGTAGAGCAGTAGAATAGATATATGGATTTACGGACATAGCTGACATCGGACAATTCCCTTCGTGATTATTAAATATATTTGTAGAACAACATCAGCGTCGACTATTTATTGTTTGGCTTTTCGTCAGTGTTCCTGATTTGGTTGAAGGTTACCTCATGATCATTGCATTGATTACATTCAATACCACAAAAGAGCCACAACAGAAAATAAAACGAATTTTAAGTATTAAGAAGAATACCATTTGAACAGAGATGAAACCTGCATCTTAAAATATTAGGAAATTTTCAATATCATTTAGAGAATTTGTTCAAACATAATATAAGCATGAATATCCAGTTAGTTAAACCAAATAGTCACTGTCCACACCAGCCTCCAACAGAACATAGTTATTTGTAATGTAGTCTTGCCAGCATATGCCCATTATGAACTGAAGGTACCTTTGATGGAAGCTATTGAAGCAATAAAGCAGCTCAGAAGCAATCATCTCTTTTTTTGTATGGGAAAGCAGGCGCTTTATGTTAACTATGCTTTGATCGGAGCAGAACCTGTTGCAGATGCTGTCATGCAGGCATTGCCTAATTTTTATTAAGCATTGCTCCAAAGAATATTGCAAAAAGTGTTGGAGCACACAACCCTGCTTTACACCATTCTCTACAGAGATAGCAGATAGAAGGAAGGCGTAACAGAAGCACACCCTATAAGCACTATGAAGATCAACTCAGGTACTATGTCACCATTACTGGCATAGAAGAAAGTAGCTGGCAGCAGATGACCTCTGAAAGAGACAGAGAGCTGTCACAAAGACTGGGGGACATATATTTGAAACCTAAAGTAAAGCCCTTATTGAAGGCACAGAAGACAACAAAGTTACAAAGGCAGTTGGTGTGGAAACACAAACTCTTAATCGGTCCCTGAAGTGGTTCACCCAGGCAGGTAAAAACGCAGGTTTCAATATTTTCAGAAAGAATATAAGAATGAAATTCTATCAGGGGCAAATGACAGAGAAGAATAGAGAAAGAAGGTTGACAGATCTTGTATCTTGTCCCAACGGTCCATACACACACACACACACCGGTATATTTTATACTTAAGAAAATAACTTTGTTAATCTATTCACATATTTAAATTTAATTATTTTAAATCAAAATCTTATCAAAATCAACCTGGACTACCATGTACATCAAACAGATTTTGTACTGCCATAATTTTCAAATACTTTTCTGATATTATTAAATATTAGGATTTGTAGCTTTAAATCTAAACAAAAGTAATCCAAATACTTAACATTCTACATTTGAGCTACTTTTTGCAAGCTAAACATGAACCATCAGTTGTCACTATAACAATGTACAAGTGTGATGCTTATTTTCTATATAAATATTTTGATTCTCTGTGCGCATATTTTTTGCTAATTTAACATACAAATAAGTATTATCAATGATATATCTGGCCACTGCACTTGAAAAAATCCTCTAGACAAGAAAAAAATAATTCTTAATTCAAATTATGCAGCATTAACCTTTTTCTGATTGTCTTCTTCTAAACGTCTGATTCTTGTCTTCTGTGTATTGGACTCTAAAGTTAAGGCTGCTATATGCTGAGAAAACAAAAAATCAAGAAAGTGTCACAAAATAATAATAACAATAAAAATAGGATGGAGATCAGTTCTGGATATAAAATAAAAGTCAAGAGGGCAATAAGCTTTGTACCTTACGTAAGGTTAAGACTTCATCATAGTACTCCTCTGGCGTTTTGTAAGCAGGCGTCCCTGCATTAGTTCGCACTGCCATATGTAAGGAAAAGATAATTACATTAAGAAAATTGGTTCAATATCGTGCAAATTATTGTTAATAAACAAGGCTGAATCAGTTCCTGATTAAGAGCAGATGAATATTTATTCAAGATGAAAGCCACAGCATTGAGAACTAACCTTGAGCACTGTCTACCCTTGGTGAACTTTCCACTCCTACCACCTGCCTTATAAAGTGAGATGTACTTAGATAAGGATATGCATTGGTATTACCCCGAGGCAACCCAGACATGGACTGATTCTTATTAGTTTCTGCACTAATACCTGGATAATGAAAATAAAATATATGTGTGTGTATATATAATTATATATATATATATATATATATATATATATATATATATATATCAATCTTATCAATATATATATATATATATATATCAGTCTTGACTTTTCTGTTATTAAAATTTAATTACAATTGTTTTAAATAATTTAACACAAACTAGATTTTAGAGAGTAAAAAAATCTAAACAAAATGTATATATAAAAAATTTCTAATGCTCGGGAAAAATATTATATGGCCAAGGTATTAATATATACGCAGATGTAAAACAAAATTAGAATCATGAAAGCACAACAAGGTGAGATCAAATGAAACATGAGGGGGAAAAAAGTGTGAACTTACCAACACCAGTCCTACGAAGTGTATCAATAAAAAATTCTGTCGTTGTCTTGTGCTTTGGATTGGTTGGTCGATAACCATTTCCAAGGGTCACTGGGTTTATAATTATAAAGAGAATGGCTTAAGTGAGCTAAGAATTTTTTTTTCAATGCTTACATCAACTGGTAAGATAAGTATGAATGAGTTGAAGTAGAAAGTTAAAAATGAAGCATTTAGAAATATATTACAGAGAGTACTGGCAAAGTAAATTTAAATGAATGAAAGTAAGAGACATGAAGTATTTAGAAATATATTACAGAGAGAACTAGCAAAGAACATTTAAATGAATGAAAGTAAGAGACATGAAGTATTTAGAAATATATTACAGAGAGTACTGGCAAAGTACATTTAAAGGAATGATAGTAAGAGACATGAAGTATTTGAAGATAAAAATACATTATTAAGTTTACTAGTAGTTTAAATATGAATAATGAGTTTTTTGGGTTGGAGTTGGAAGGTATGAAGGATTTGTGCATAAAAAACTATATTGTAGAGTTCTATCTACAAAATTCTGATATGGTGCCCTTAAAGTAAAACAAAATGTGTTTATTAGGTTTGGTTAAATGGTGAGGAGCATGGTAACCAAGTGGTGAAATAGAAACTTGGTGAGCTAAAAGACATTAAATCCTCTGGACGTTGAGATTTTTAAATAGATCATCTCTAGCTCTATTGTTTACTTGACATTTGTAGGAATAAAGTATATATGGGTGGTCACTGAGTTGGCCTCTGGACAACTTTGTAAAATGTTTGCCAAAGAATCTAATGTTTATTTGTCAATAAATTATAATGACATGTTTGGAGATATTCTTTGTTACTGAAGCTGAATAAAGACATCCATATACTGTTTGTGACACATAAACTTATAATTTTCTTCATCTTCTTTTCTCAAGGTTGAACCCTAGTGCATTATGCTATATGTTATGTTTATTCATTAAGTCATAACAAGTAAAAACTTGTATTAAAAATGTGGGAAGAGATTATTGTCAATAATAATGTAAGGATTTAGTAGGAATAGACTTACAGGTTTGTCGTTTCTTAATAGCAGCCATCCATAAATCCTTTCCTGTTTTATTTTTTCCAGGTGTTACTGGTGCAAAATGCATATATATATATATGTATAAAACAAACACATATTTGTAAATAAATTTAACAAACTATTTACAATTAGTTAAAAGCATTTGTTTCTACTTATAATTTGCTAAGAAAGACACATGATATTGTTTAGTAATCAGTAACAATTTTTTTTATGGGAACAGTTGCAGCTTCACATGAAAATGTCAATTGTTCAGTTCGCTTTAAGCATATCAAGAAGGACATGTTTCTTAGCCTGAGAAATATTTTGTACAGTTTTTGTAACCACATTAAAGATAGGGATGGATATGTTGGAAAAAATAATACAATAATATAGTATAATTATGGATACACTAAGGATGTAATTATCTTTTTTTGAAGAAATGCTGTTGTTTAGGAAAATAGAACAATTAAAAATTGATACATTTATCCTAACATTTTTAATTACCTGGTCGTCGAGGAGTTCGTCTAGCTGACTTTTTACTTTTCTGCATTGCTGGAGTTGGACTAGAAATATTCCTTGAAATCTAAATGAAAATTATAGTGTTTATTGAAAGAATATTTCAAGGTTTAGCTACCACTTATAGATAAAAACAAATAGCGTTTAAATTTATAACATGTCTATATAACAAATGATATACCAATATTTAACTTACCACATCAGCCATTTCATGTTCACACAATTAATTTAACAGGATCTGAAATTAAATTAAAATTAATGGCTAAAAACAATTTTAAATGATAGAGGATAACAAATTGTATGCCGGTATACATAAATATAATATTCTATTGACTGATTGCTTTGTAATTTACAATCTACTTCTTCCTTGAATAAACGATTTGAATGCTGCAGCTCATCTTGCTTGCTTTTTGAACTACATTTATTATATATGATATGGCTAACCCTAACTAAATGTATTATATATATATATATATAGTCAACTTGATATCTTGATGTGTAGGTCAATGAGTCAAATGCCAACAATGTCTTGGCTGATGTTACTATGAGATTGTGTTGATCAGGCAATGCATTTCTGATGTTATAATTTTGTATAGATCTCTCCTTTTCAACAATTACTGAACACTCAAACAATATCGTGATGCCAGAGATGTAACTGTACAGTTATCTGAGATCCTTAAACAATAAATACAAAGCTTTAATTCTGGAACCATATCACTTGAATAATATACACAATGTATAGTATAATTTCATTCCAAAACTACAAATGCATCTGCTTAAATACATTTTACCATCCCTTTTCCCGCCTTTTTTAAAAAAAATTATCCAAGCTTCTCTCACGCGCTTGCGATTTCAAACCATTCCTTCTATGTTATTTTTAAAGCTGACAGAAATCTCGTCAACAATCTACCAACAAGACCTTGTGATGCAAACATTCAACCAATGAAAGAATAAATAATTGTAATTCAAAATGGCCTTGCACGCTTTCGCTCCTTGAGAGTCAACATAATCTTAATGTGTAGGTCAACTTGATATCTTAATAAAAATGGTTGATAAATGTGCTGGCCAAGCTACACAATTCTTGATCTTAGCCAGATATTGAGATATCCCTGTCAATCTCTTAAGAAAACTAATAACTCCTTGACTGCGTAAGCCATTAGCCACAACCTCCATTTTTACCTACTCATCACACTAGTAAGCCTATAATGCTTCATTGATTATGTCCATAGTTATCATTCTTCCACAATGAAAAAAAAAATGCTATAAATGTATTTTAGGAAGGACAATTTGTAATTTATATCCCATTTCCTTAATGTATTTTGGGTTGGATTTGAATTCTTTTACTACTTTGAGTGGCATATAGGCCTATATAGTATGAGCTTCACTAATTTTGTTTAGCAGTTATTATCACATGATTAGTCATGACAAATCTGTCATGCATTTTCCTTTCTTGATTCTAGATATTGATCTAGTCTAGATCTAGAATAGATATCTAGATTCTACATATTACTAACATGTAAAAAAATATAATCTTAATGATTAATCTAGATTCTAGAGACAGTCAATATCTCTAGATCTATCATCTTCTCGCAATAGTAAACTTACTAGACTCTAAGAATTTCAAAAAGTCTTAATAAAAGTAACTCAAAACAAAAAAGTTACAAATCATTGTTGAAAAATATTGATTATTTTTTTTTTATAATATTGATGATCTGTCACTATCATTCTATGAGTAGTAGTATGAGTTTAAGTATCACTAGTATCAGTAATCAGTCTAAGTCTAGATACTTTAATTTAGAATTTTAGATATATTTATTTTTATTAATAGGCCGATTTATAATTAGTAAATACTATAATTATTATTTCTAGTAAGTAGATCTAGATCTAGGCTAGATTTAGATCTACTCTGTAACTCTACTACTACTGGTAGTTACATTAGTAGGCCTATTACTATTAGCCTACTCTTGTACCTTAAATTGACTCTGACTCTACTATCTAGTAGTACTACAACTGGGCTGTAACTTACTCAACTGTAAGTAAGTGTAAAGTGTAACCTTAACCTGTAACTATTTGAACTAGATGAGATCTATTCATACTTGATAATAAGTTGATACTACTAATTTAGTTAACTAATAGTAATAGTAATACTAGATCTAGACTCTAATAGACTCTAGTATTTGATTTGAATTTCATTTTTTTTTTTTAAATTTAGCATATTTCTTTGAATTAGTGAAGAATAAATGATGAAAAATTTCACAAAGACATACATGATTAGACCTCGAGATCTAGAAACTCTATATCTAAGACTAGATCCATATAGATCTGGATAATCTTTATAAATTATTAGTGAGCATTTGCAGGTGCAAACATTGATTATAATCACACCGGAATTGAATAATAGCTTTGCATCGCAACGGGATGTAAACAAATACTCTCCAATCCAGTATGCCACTGACATTACTAAAATTATTTTTAAAAAAATATATAATATATGTTTTCAACACTTAATATAAATTGCTCTTACTTAGACGATTTTAATAATTTTTAAATGAAAATAAAATAAAATTTGCAATTTAATAATTGTAGAAAAAAAAAATCTATATTGTTCCATAACTACTTCGAGTGATATATAGGCAAGTATTGCTTATCGCCAGCGGTAATCAAACAGTGTAATCGGTTTTTTTTAAGTCGATTATTTAAAAAAAAAATAAAAGGCTCTACCTATTCCTAAAGTTATGGGGAAAAGTGGGGAAGGAGTTGGGACGTGACATTCTGTGACCGAGAGACAAGAATCGAAAAAAAAAAAGGGAATTACACATCCTGTGTAAATAATTAAAATGAAAGAGCGAAGTTTGTGTTGTGCAGAAGGATATAGATCTGATCCTCAATTTATTGTGGCGGGAAAGAAAAGCAAGGAAAGTGGCAGCCCGCATTGCCTCCTACTGACCAAGTTTGATTGGGGCATCCACTGCCTTATATTCTACTCGCACAATTTTAGCTTTATCCAAGTTGATACGGAGGCCAATTTGGGATTTTTATTTGGGGATCCTTGGGCGCCTCTGAGTCCACCCAGCTCTAATGGGTACCTGACATTAGTTGGGGAAAAGTTTTGAATTTCGGGATTTTTGGGGCGCCACTAAGTCAACCCAGCTCTAATGGGTACCTGACTTTAGTTCTGTAAAGTAAAGGTAATTTGGTCGTTTGCTATAAAGAAAGCAACTAAGACTTCTTGAACGCTTTCACCAACACTACAAATACCGATGTTTTTGCGAATGCCGATAGGGATTGTATTGAGGGACTGCTTATCAGTTCGACAGCTACGCTTATCCCCTATGTGGGACCACCGTATGCCAAAGACCCCCGTCGGACAACGGTTATATCTGCGCTGGATGTGGCAAAATATGTAGGTCGCAATTGGGACTTCATTAATTTTTTAACTCAAAAAAGCTTTATTATAATGTTACAGCAACTAGACACACCAAGTTTTTGATACAACTACACGAAAATCGCTAGACTTATCATCAGGATGTGACTTAACAGATACTTCAATGGAAAAAGGTTATATATACCAATGGACACATGGCCAACTCAGACCAACTCATTTGTGCGACCTAGTTAATGTACTTAAGTGTTGACAAGCGAATGAATACACTACATATTTCAATCACGAGAAGGCAAAAGTCACCCGAAAAAGTAAATGCAGTGGAAAGCTACTCAGCAAAAATATTTGATTCCGATAGATAATTTTAATGAATGTTTTGGAAGAAGGAAAAAAATCTTTCTAATCTAATTGACAATGGTATGTATTTTAAAAGAAAATCTAAATTCCAAATATTTGTTATTAAAAAAATATATAAAAATAAACGTATCTACACACACATCCATTTTAAAACATTATACAGATACCAAATCTTCCATAAGCGAAGCATAATCATTAATTGTGTATGACTTGCTTCAAAATACACAAGCAAGACAGTCTAGTTGTACACATTTCACATATATTTATTTGTAGAAGATGGTTCGTTCATTAATAGTTCATTGTTAGCAATATAACAAGCGTCCATATGTATTTCTAAAATTGACAATCCCATGTCACTGAATTACAAGTGCTTAATGTTAGTTTTGTTTTACTTGAGTAAATAAATCGAGATGGCTTCAGACTGCTTTTTAAAAGACTCCGTTTTTTAGTGCAAGAATTTTTGTGATAGTGTACCATATAAATCTGTTAAGTTTGTTGTTTATTACGGTGATTGCATTTGTTTCACAATCTCGTCCAAAGCAGACTTTTTCAAAACAACTTTGCGCTGTTTGTCTGCATTCAAAGGTCGGGATCGAAGTGATCGATTCTCGTGATCGGAATCCCGGTCATAGCTTCTGATGGTCATGACGCTCTCGTCAGAGTGGACAGTAGCCTTGACTGGACGAGGTGGTACTTTACTAGAGCACGACTGACTCTCACTCGGGACTGATCTTTTAGCAACGCCATTGGACGAAGCGTTTCGTTCGGTAGAGATCAACGTCTCATGCTTAAATTGGGCTTCAGGGAAGGACTGCGCCATTTCAAGTGGCAACAAAGGCACGGGTTTCTTCTTGATACCAAGGGGTTTTTCTTTCTTGGCAATGGATCTCTCTTTGAACGTGACCTGGGGTGACTCAGCTGTAGATTTTTTCAGTACCGCTGCTTTTCTTTTGATATCTGCTTTCTCATTTTGTTTCAATGGTATTGTTGTTTTGGGGCTTGGTCTGTCCGTAGATTTAGCTTCCCGTCTGACTTGAGGCTTGTTTTTAGATGGTCTGGTGAAGAAGCTCTTTGGAGTTTCTTGTCCTGCTGTCTGAGCATTAGTCTCTGCAACGGTACACTTGGTCTCAATTGGTTTGAGCGCAATGTGTTTTTCGTTTTGAAGCAACATGTTCTCCGCTGGTTCCAACCGGTATTTTGATTTTAAGAGGCACGGTTCCTGAATTCGCTTTTTGCATGTTGAAGTAGCCATTGGCCATTCCTTGGCTTGTTTACTAACGTTAGATTTTTCCGTCGTACTTTTAATTTGTTGCGTTTCTTTGCTAAGCATATTTTTATTTTTTAAAATGGACTTAGATGATGGCATGTCTTTCTTGTTAATAGATGATGGCATGTCTTTCTTGTTAATAGATGATGGCATGTCTTTCTTGTTAATAGATGATGGCATGTCTTTCTTGTTAATAGATGATGGCATGTCTTTCTTGTTAATAGATGATGGCATGTCTTTCTTGTTAATAGATGATGGCATGTCTTTCTTGTTAATAGATGATGGCATGTCTTTCTTGTTAATAGATGATGGCATGTCTTTCTTGTTAATCTTCTCAGCGGATGATGATGTCTTACTAATTTTAGGATCCAAGATTTTCTTATCCACAGATTTACACGCATGTGTTGTTGACGGCGGAGCACTTAGTTTTGAAGACGCTGCATGTTCAGATTCTGGTGATAGCCTAGCAGATAGCATTAGGTCTAGTGGATTGGAAGGTGAGTAAACCGAACTATCCATTGCCCCGTTTGTCTGACACAAATGAACCTGTGATGATCTTTCGTCCAGCTTTGTTTCGGGATCAACCGAGGACTCGGAAGTGTTTAAGAAAAACTGCGCAGTTTCTGCTAATGTTTGTCCATTGAAGTCTAAATATTTAGGCTCGCAAAGTTTCAGTGACAACTCTCTTTTAGTTGACGTCGACTCTACGACTCTGGAGTCAACTCCATGACTTTTAGTTTGGTTGGTAAAAAGAGGTTGAATCTCATCTACCGGTGACTCGACGCATTTGTCTTTCAAACGGAGAACCTCAGTGGGAGTATGTGCAAGTGGCTTCGCATTGTCTGAGAGTTTATCTTTATTGAGAAAACTTTGCCTCTTAGTTCTATATTTGTCTACACTTTTTAGTGGATGGACTTTCATTCTTCTGTTACATTTTTGGAGAACAGTTTCTTTACATTGTTTGACATTTGACTGAAATGGTATTAAATCTTCCTTTTCAGACTTTTCGAACAAGTGTTCTTCCAATGAGTCGATTTGTTTGTGTTTTAGTGAGTTTCGTATTTTTAAATTCTTTTGTTTCTTGAAGCTACTACTGCCCTCCATCTTTAATGCCGTTTTCTTGGTTTGTCCCTCTTCTTGGTCTCCAGATTTGTTAACAATCTCTGTTGTCTTAGTACTACCAGCTTTGGCTTCTCTTTTGCTGGCCATTTCTTTGGAAGCTTTTCCTGTAATAACTAGAGACATGTCAACTTTTGTAATCTGCTTATTCAAATTTTTTTTGCTGGCAGCTCGTTTAAGCTTAGATAAATTTTTATGCTTCTGAGTTTTGAAAGAGGGCACTCGTTGGTTGGTTTTAGAGAGTACGTATATCAGCTTGCTGCTCAAAGACTTTGTTCTGTCTACATCCTGATTGGGGATGTCCACATCAATCATGTCACCCTCGTTTGATAATGACCCGAGCTGGTAAATGTCAGTAGAGCCAAAACACTTTGAGGTATCATTGACCAACGTTAAGGAACATATTTCTGTTAATTGGTCTTTGGTGTCAGGCTCTTTACCAGAAGTTTGCACTATATATGAAGGCTTACACATTGTGGATTTTTCACTTGTTGTTGGGCTACACGAAACAGACTTATCGAGTTTTCTTGTCTTGTCAGCACGTTTTCTCCTTGACCAAGCAGTCAGCGTCTCTGGAGTGGTCTCATCTTTACCTCTGTCTTGGAGCTTAGGTGGCTTCCTGTGTAAAGGAGAAGCACTATCTATAGATTTTGCTTTGCTGATCGCTTTTGTCTCATGTGTTCGAGAAGGTGACGTTTTAATTTTAATTGAGGTTGGGGAGTGTTCATTCTTCTCGGGCTTTTTCAAGGAGGTACTAGAGGCTGTTTGTTTTTCAGCATTTCTTCCCTTAGGAGACCCAGATGTATGCACATGTGCGCTATTCGGGACACTAGTTGAGCCAGATCTAAAGCTGCACGTCAAAGCCGGGGATATTTTTTCTTGTACAATTTTGTAATCAAAATCCTGCGTCTGATTTGAATTTTTGACTGGCGTTCTCTCAAAAGTTTTAACAGCTGTGCACTGTTCAGAAATTGTGGATATCTTTTCGGTCACACGTCGAGTGTCTGTCGATGTATCAGGTCTCACTGACTTTACCGAATCCGTTTCTTCTTTACGTTGCTCCTCTATTTCCAAATCTCTTTCTATACCATCCACGGACGACTGCCAATCTTCTAAACTACTAAATTGTCTTTTCCCACTAACCTCTGAGAATTGTGACATTTCCAGGGCGGATTTAGATAGATCTAAAGACAGCTGCGATTCTTTCGGGGTGGCGAACCAGAACGCCCAGCTTTGGAAATAGTTGAGCTCACGTTGGCTCTTGTCGGAGACAAGGCTAACGGCATTCTGATCTTGGCAATGTTCCACAAAGTGCTGCTTTGTCGTTCCAGCTGCGCTGCTAATAGTGACAGAGCTTGTCTGCTTGACCTCTTGGATAACGGAATCGAATGCGTTATAAATACGTTCTGTTCCGGATGAGAGACTTGGATCTGTTTCCGAGCCATCCACGTCATAGACGCTTCTCATAACCTTTGACTTGATCACTCTAACCTCACATTCTGAAATTTTACTAGCTACCTGATTCCTCTTTGTGATCGGCAAGTGGGCAATTTTAGAAGCTTTTCTCGCTCGTCTGCCACTAGCGGTGGCCTTCTCGTCAAACTTTTTCGTGACCGTACTGTGGGGTTCGTCTTTCTTTTGGCTACCTACGCCGTGACAGTAGCTAGCTCCTAATTCACAACGAGGAGCTGAATTGGAGCTGGAGGACTCCCGGCTTGAATCGACTTTGTTGTAACTGTCGGAGATACTCCAAATTTTGACGTTGGGTGGAGAGGAACAGAAGGAGTCTTTCTTCAGCCCAACTTCCGTCCCTTCATTGATTTCACGTCCGTGCGACGTCTGCTCCGCGAGTTTCAACATGGAGGAGAATGGCGTAATGTTTCGGAAGTCTGTCAGGTCAAGGTCAGACCATTGAGGCGGCCTACCGTTGGTGTTGACCGATGTTGCACTGCTGGACTCATTGCCAGTCACGTTGTTGTGACAGAGGAATCCAGGCGATCGCTTGTAGGCCGCGAAGAGATTTGGAGCTCGATTGTAAAAACGGTCATCCACAAGACTTGACCCTTGAACTCGAAAGTTTCTCCAGTGGAAGTTTTCATCCTCAGTGAAATATTTTTGAAAGACATTCTGAGGAACAAGAAAAACAACAAAAAACATAAATAATAATTAACATCGATATCATGAAATTACAATTTAAATACAAGTTTTCGGGTAAAGTTATGACTTCTATATCAAATGCATGACGCTACAAGTCCAACGTCGGACTCTACAAGTCATTGTATGACATCCAAGTCAAAGGTAAGACATCCAAGTCATAGGTATGATAACCAAGTCATAAGTAGGATATCCACGTCAAAAGTAAAAAAAAAAACCACGTCAAAGTCAAAGGTAGGACATCCACGTCAAATATAGGACTCCAAGTCAAAGGTAGGACCCTAAATTCGAATGAGAATGTGATATGCATGCTGATCAACCAAGAATTTTTACCGGAATCAAAATCAGACAAAGGAAAAGGAAAAGATCTAATTCATAATTATCTTTGAAATTTTTTCTTCTATTAAAATTGAAGAGAATACCAAAATTGGTTACAAATGTATTTCGTATTACTTTACACTAAATACTCTACATGTTATAACGGCTAATAAACCTATTCGTGACTATTTATTTGTGCACTAGTGAATTATTTAATGCAAAAAATAGAAGAAATGTGTGTCTACAAATCTTGTCGTTGAGAAAATTTTTTTTTAAAAATTCACTCTTTTTTTTACAAAGCTTTTATCAACTATCTGGTAAAACATTTAATCATGTTATTTCTCTCACACCCGTTCTCGGATCAAGTTGAAAATTTGCACAAATTAGTCTTTGGCGTAGTCAATACATTAATTACTTTAAAAAAACATTAACCATTTAGTCAATTAATAACAGGTTATTAATTATTTTGTTTGATACCAACAAGGAAAATAAACCTTTCAGTATTTACAGATATGGCTAAATATGTTGGGTTTCGTCCTCTTAAATAATTGTACACTTTAATTCTCACATACCCATTCCCGGATCAAGTTGAAACATTAAACAATTATGTATTGTACCTAACAAAACACGAATCAATTAAAAATTAACCAATGTTGTTTAAGTCATTGGTGATTAATTATTTTTATTGACATCGAAAAGGGGGATAGCTTCTACATTCTGTCACACGTCCCACTGTCACACGCCTTACTGTCACAAATCTTGTGCTTGTTCTCCTCTCTTCAACGTTGACATGAGTGTTTATGGAATTGAACTACGACAGACCACAAACCAGGTGATTTAATCAGAAATCTATTCAGCCTACACCGCCAAATCACCTGCTCACCTCTATAGCCTCTATTCATTGTTACATCAGAAACACACACATACTCTAACAATTGTGAAGTCGAGGATTTTATTACTAATTCTAATTTGTTTGCTTTTTTTGGAGACGTCAAATACAGATTTTATTTCAGCTAAAAAACCTTATTTTTAAAACTATCCTCCCCGTTCATAACTAAACATTTAGGGCCATAGCTTTTGAGATGTAGGGTCTCCAGGGAAGTAATATCATGTTTCGTTTGTAGAAGGTTATACGACACATGTACAAATTGTTTTCCCTTTGTAATGGATTTAGCGCCTTCATGACCCGATAAAAAATATAAGCTAGGCAATTTAGCAAATTAACATAAACATATGTTTGTAAACATACACAAGATATGGTCTTCTCTTATGATAAACAATTCACCTGTTTCTGTCTCTCCTTCTGGCAATACTTTTTAGCATATTCCAAGGCCCTGGTAATTATGTAGAAACCACTGCAGAGATAAGATAACAGCAAGGTTATATAGAGTACAGACAAAATGCCTACTTTTATACATAAACCAGGTATAATGATTAAGGATGTGACTTCACTCTAAAGGACCATTACCCCGTTTCCCTCTTGTATCAGTATTGATGCCAGACACACAAATGTATGTCTATTATCTGACCTCAGGGACATTTAAAGGCTGGACTAATTAAAGTTGTTAGCATGGTTTATCAGTGTCTAATCGCTCATATTGCTAAGGGAACAGTTTAACTATAAGCAACATAAGTTGTACACTGGGGCCCCTACTTGTCTGGCTCCCGACCCCCCAAATGTTTTCAAGGATATTTTCCATCGTTTTGATGAGAGAGCAAAGGAACTATTGTTTTAAGTGGTTGGTATCTAAAAAAGCTTAGGGCCTTATCAAATCTAAAACCGGCTTTGCCAAGGAGTGAACATGTAGACCTAGGATCTATGTTAGGATCTATTTTTGTTTACTAATAAAATTAGCTGCTGTAAGTTTCTTAACAATAAGTTTCGTCATTGCATGTTTGTTTTTGAGTGGGTGAAACAGTTTGGGGACTGTTTATAAATGTACAGTTATATAATTCCTGGATCAAGTTGTAACTTTGCACGATTATTCATTGTCCCTAACAAAACATGAGTCAATAGAATAATTAACCAACTAATTAATTAATTAGCGGTCATTAATTAATTTTGTTTGATATGGGAAAAGAAAAATAAATATTTCAGTATTGTTAGATATTGCCGCCAATGTTCAGTTCTTTATCTTAGATAAGCTTTTTTTTTAAAAGTATTTTTTATATTTTGCTTGTTTTAGATGATACATTTTCTATGAATAGTCTACGGATAGTCTACGGATTCGCTTAATTATGACAGTCTAATTTTTTTTCAGAAGAGGGTGAGCGTTCTTTGAGCCTTGTTGTTTGTTAAACTCTAAATCAGCGTAGAGTTAAGTAACTTACACGCCAGACAGAAGGGAGGTTAGTATGCCTTGAAGCATCCATTCAATCGAGTGTACTGCCATGACTTCAGGGACTAAACAAAGTAAATAGAAAAAAAACAAGAAAAATATAAGAAATAGTATTTGTTAACAAAATTTATATTGTAATTGTATCAGTTAGTTTGGAGAAAGAAAGATGAAGGTTACCGTGATAGCTTTTTAAATGTATTTATTTTGTAAAAAGTTGTACCACTTAAATTCAAACTCTAGGGCTGTGCCAACGAAGTGCTTATGAAGATAGAAGGTATTATAGTTATCTATGTTTTAGTTTAAAACTTTTAAGCAACAAAGTATAAAGGGGACTAACTCAACTTATACACAGAGAGAGAGAGAGAGAGAGAGAGTGAGTTGATATAAACTACAGAAGAAGTTATCATCAGATTAACATTCAGTTGAGTGATTCATCTGCCCAGTCGCAGGAAGGGATATACAACTGATCTGTGATGTGTGAGGAATTGAGCATTGAAAAATACGCTTTTTATGTGCGTGTGTATCCATTTTGATTTCAATGCAGAAGAAAGCGACGGTCCTTTGAATCAAGTCACATCATTTTATCTGAATTCATCAACTAAAAAAACATCAAGTGGTTTTGAGGTTAAACAACCAGGGGCGGACTGGCTATAAGGGCATTGGGCAAATGCCCGGTTGTCCGGTATTCAATTGGGAGCTTTGAATGACAGTAATTCTTTTACAAGATTCCATATTTACTTATGTAAGGCACTCGCCTTACCTGTTATAAAAGATCTTACACAGAAAAGGAAAGCTTGTACACTTCCGGACAACTAGCAATCTTATAACATGTAGCATGTGACACTACAATGACTTACATACACTCATGAAATGCACTACAATGACTTACATACACTCATGTAATGCACTAAAATGACTGACATACACTCATGTAATGCACTGTAATGACTTACATACACTCATGTAATGCACTACAATGACTTACATACACTCATGTAATGCACAATGACTTACATACACTCATTTAATGCACTACAATGACTTTCATACTGACGTGTAATGCACTACAATGATTTGCATACACTCATATAATGCATATATACAGTTTTCGGAGCATTACCTGATTATTTGCATATTATTAGGACTGATACTCAATATCAGTATCTTGGAATGTCAGATTTTATAGTTCTGCCAGGTCTATGTATACTGCGGTAATGATTAAACTCTGTGGGTCTAAATTTCCAACTTTATCTAAAGATTTCTTTGTTTTGGTTTCAAAAAATATATGTTTTTATATTTATCAAATCCGCAACAAATAAAAGTGTCTTTCTAGTGCTGAATTGCCACCAACGGCTTTGTGATCAACTTCTATAACAAGCTTATTGAATATGTTCAGTTCCTTCGTCTAGTCTTTCAAATCTTCAAATTTGATTATTCCCCTTGATACAATCTGCTAAGTCTATCAACATAATACAAAGTCTAGGTTAATAATAGTACAAATTATTTTTGAAGCAATTCTAAATGTGTTAGAAATGCATTTAAAGTAATACATATCGTACACATTATTATCTAGCCCGATATTCTGTGTGTACGTGTACTTTCTCCTGTGTCTATTTGTTATAACTGTGAAGATATTTGACACTTTGAGTCAGCCATAAGTTATCATAGTTCTAATAATATAGTTTTAGTTCTAGACCTAATATCTATTATAACAATGTTAGTACATAATTGAAAATAAGTTGAAAATGCTCAATTAACAGGACTAGATTTATATGTTAGGAGGCCCTGGGGTAACGAAGGATGCTTCTAATTATTTTCCGAATTAAAGGAACAACTTTTTCCGTCAAGTCTTTCAAAAATTTATTGCCAAAGAATAAAATTATTTCAATATAAAGAATGTAATAATTATAGGATCCCAAACAGCAACAAATGCATGTGAGACATGGAAGTCATCTGCTAAAATTGAGAAAAGACTAAATGTGGCTCAACAAAAATGGCTAAGACGGATTTTAGGACTCATTTATATATATCGGGTCCCAAACAAGGAAATCAAATGCCGAACTGGTAGTCGACCAGTTGGTAAGGTTGTGACAGAACGTCGCATGAGGTTTGCGGGATATGTTCTCTGACAAAATGAACTACGCATACCAAGAAGTGCGATGGCATGGAGGAGGCTTCAGACATTGGCAGTGACAAATCTTTGTGGAGACAGCTTGCCGCCTAATGCACCGAACGGCTCAATAAGTCTAATGTAGTAATTAATGAAATCAAATACAAAATTACTGCGTTAACGAATGGAACTTAACGAGCTGTTTTTTTTTCGATGAAAAGTCCTTTATGATTTCACTGAAACCACGCTCCACCAGTAAATCAAAATGGAGCCAAATCGTGAATCGTCTTGTGGATACTCCGAGGCATTAGGCTTAGCCTCGCCTGATCTTCCCTAAATCTGGCCCTGTTAGTATATAATTGAAAGTAAGTTAAAAAAACTTTGTAATACTAATTGATGATTGTATTCATGTAGATCTAATCTATATTTAAGAATCTGTCTCAGAATTCTATTTTAGACCTAGGTCTAGATCTAGATCTAAATGTGGGGATTTTGGCAGTACATTATAAAATAAAGTCTAGATTCTAGATCTACTGTAGTAGTCACCTTCTTGGTGCTGCAAAATTAATTGATGAACATTAATAAAACTAGGAGTCGCTAGTTTCTTCATGCTTCTCATTAACTGATGTTTGCTTTAGTTACAACACCGCAATCTCCTGTATGGGTTGGCGTTGATAGCTTAGTACATTGATGTCTTTAGCTGACTTAACTTTCTCAAAGCAGCATTCTATGGCCATCGTTTCGGGAGAACACACTTCCGTTTTGTACAAAATTCGTCTTGGGAAATCCCGAAACGTGATGCATGGTCCTTCTCTGGCAGGGATCAAGATTGCCATAAAGCCATAGACATAAAGCCAAAAGTAAAACGCTTCCTTGTAGTTTTCAATGTCCACTAAGAGATTTTTAATGATTTGGCTAGTCTAAAGCAGTACCTCTCCCTGAATGCCAACCCGATCCTTAAGAAGGCCTAAGTTGAGGCCCCTCGTGGACGGCTGCGAGGTATGTTGTCGAAAAACCCAACGCTTTAAATCTCACATTTAGGGCGTACGACTTCCATAATTGCTTACGTTAAAAAGTATTTTTTTTTTTTTAACTTTCAGCAGTTCTATTTTTTTTCTATTTTTTTTAAACGTTGTGAGAGACTTGTATCATATAAGATAAGATAAGATAAGATTTCGAAGATTAAGGATGAGTGCGAAGATTAAGGATGAGTGCAGTGTTTCACATGACTACGTAAATCCAGTTGCGATCTGCATATTTTTTCGCACCTCATGCTGACAAAGCCGTTGTCCGTCGGCGGTCTATAAGTTTTCTTTTCGACTTCTGCACCTGTCTTCAATAAAGGCTTTTCTTAATTCTTTGGGTCTCTAATGTTTGTCCCGCAGCCATTCTGAGAGCCCTCCAACAGTCTCTTTCAGAGGCCATCTGTTACTAGTTACATTCCTCTATGCCAGTGAGGGCAAATGGGCACCTGAGTGGATCTTTATAGCGCTTACGGGGATATCTCAATTACACCGTCCTCTTAACGCTACCCAAAGAGACTTAGTTGTACCCACAATGTCAATAGTTGTGAATCGTTTTTGTTTTCTCAATAAGTAGATCTGGTTGATTTAAATCTTTCTTGTCAATATATATATAAATATATATAATTGAAAGTAAGGTGTATGTATGTATGTATGTTTGTATGTATGTATGTATGTATGTAATTTATGCATGTATGTATGTATGTATATATGTATGTATGTGTGCATGCATGCATGTATGTATGTATGTATCTATGTGTGTGTGTCTGTCTGTATGTATATGTGTGTATGTATGTATTTATGTATGTATGTATGTATGTCCCTATTAAAAATCAAAACCGTTTGACCAATCTTGATAAAACTTGGCATAAAAGTTCTAACGGTGCCTGCTGACTAAATTTCTTATAGTATTGGAAGCCTGCGTTAAATAATTTAAACAGTGATTAGCAAATCAACCATTTACGGTGACTAATAGCCCTTTTGTAATGACTAGCATCCTATTAACAGTGACTGACAAACAACACGATTAATATCCAACAACTACTAACAATCCAATGACTAACTAGATATTATGTTCTGAATTTTGATAAATCCCTGAAAAAAAACAGCCATGTATAATATCCAATGATAATATTTAATCTTTTTTTTTTCTCATCAATTGGGTATGGGTTGTAGTGGAGTGTTCAGTACCTGCTCTGTAACAAAGATATTTTTATTTCTTCCTAATCTGATTCTAATCCTACCGGCGTCTCCTTCTTTTTATTATGTATTGTTCATTCCCGTCCCTCCCCCTTACTCATGCTTATTTTTACCCTGTGGAATGTTATGACAGGAAAAAGTGTGGGGAATTTTAGAGCGTGTATGATTAATACGCTACTATCTTGTTGCTAGACGTGTATCTGATTAAGTTCGCAGATTCCGTACAAACCTTTCTATAATGAATAGATGTTTTGACTACCTACCATTGATTCATGTCTACAATAATATGTATCCATTTTTTACTTCTGCATTCTGTCCCCCTCTGTTCGGAAGCCAAGTGCTTTACCTTCAGCCACCACGCCTCATATAATAAGAATAGTTCGACAATTGGTTGCATTATTAAAGAGACATTTCTTACATAGCGCTTGGCCACTTTTTCATGGTGCTAGTCATGTTAATGATGTATCAAACTGCTAAGTGTCTCTGGTGTAGGGTGGGGGGGGGGGGAGGATGAGAAACAGCAACAATTCAGACTTATTCCATCGCTGTATCTACAAATTCAATTCTTAATTATTTAAAAAGCTTACAGAGTGACTTAACATAATAAATAGTAATGAAAAAATATTAAAACGCACTAAAAAGTAGGAAACAATGAATCAATAAATAATCATAGCCTTGTGTGTGTTCAGTATGAGTTCAAGTGAAATTCACACGCAACGCTTTTTAAATTTAATATGAACTATTTTCTACGTTTAGTGCACTTAGTCTACGAGCTATTTTCTTTTACATCTATACTATCTATTATTTTAGCCTGTGCGATGTTCTATCTCTACAGTAATATATGAGCGCGCTTAATATTTTAAATAGTTTAATTTGATATTAATCTTGTAAAAGAAAAAATCAAAAATTGAAATAATAATAAAGGTAATGTTAATTACCTAATCCAATACAAAGTTTTTCTTTACAATTGATTAATATATATACAGTCCAGTGGCTTAGCAAGGTACCCGTGGGCCCGGGTTCAAGAATATGTTGATGCCCCCCCCCCCCCCCCCACCCGTATGACAAATATTTTGTGACGAAGAAATCCAGTAGTTTGTATGTATTGGTACATTTACTAAAAGACATTCCAATGCAGGTTCATGAACACAGCTGACAGAATCATTTAAAACCATGTTTAAGTATTGTTGAACACAGTGAACACAATGCACAAGCTAGTGTACTTTCCTTTCATATTGACATACATCGTAAGTAATTTCAAGAAAGATGGTGATATTTTATTACTTAAGAGTATTTGTTCAGTCAATCCTGCAGACTTCTGGTTCTCACAAATGTGACAACCTACAAATGAAAAATTTCTTTGGGCAGTTCGTCATCGGAGTTCACAAAACATTTTCAGAAAAAAAAAGGAAATTTAATAAATTTTTAATTCACTTTGAGCGCTGTCAACCATGGGAGAGAAATATGGAGCAGATTGGACCTCCTTTATTATTTTTGCTAAAATTGCATTGCCCAACAGGTCTATTATTTTGAATCTGTGGGTCGAGATAGATGCTTTTTTTTAAAAGAATGTATGTACTGCTAAGACATTGTCATTGTTACTGGTTTCACCTAGACGATACTTTCGCAATGACAAAGACTGATGCATGCTAAAGTTAAAACTAACATTCACTATGCGATGAATTACTTTCAGTCAGTAATTGTCAACTTCTTCAATGTGCTCTTTGCATCATCCACCGTTCTCAGTCGTCTCATGTTGTCTGTATGTTTGGCAAGCTTGTTGATGAAGTTAAGTCATTAGTAGGCCTTTCATTGGCAGACAAACAACATTGGCGCTATGTCAAGGTATCAGACCATCAGCACGACACATACCAGACGACAAAGCAGCCATTCAAGTGAAAGACACTATTCCACGATAAATATAATTATCGCTCTATCTTAATTTTTTTTTTATAAACCTCCTCCCAAATTCGGTCACGATAAGTAGCTAAAAAGTCAACATCTTCAACGTTTTCATGAGTAACAGAACATGTTGTTTCTTTTTCTTGTTTAATATCTTATTTTAAGTCTAAATATAAATTTCTGGTATTAGAAAAATGAAAAAAAGATGGCTGTCTTTAAAAAAAAAAGGCCGAAAAATGGTAATACCATCAACAGTTTCATTAACAAAGCGGAAAAACAAACAAACAAACAAAAAAAAAAAGAATGTGAGAATGGGAACCAAACGTCACCACCAACGCATCACCACCAGATTACAATAAACCTGATGAAAGCAGTCGATTACAATGACTAGGTGAAAACACGGGTTAATGTTTTGAAGTTAATATAAAGTTGCTATGGCATTCAGGATATTTTAACAGGAAACGTTTTAATTTGTTAACCATTTTTTTTACAAAATTGCATTGTAGGCTAGCTAGGCCACAATTGGTCATTAGTCATGAGACCAGGCGATATGAAACCCCTACGCGCCATACAGTCCCTTATTTAGAGTTGAAAAGATCTTAAGCTATTTGAGATATGGGGGCCCTTATAAATCCAGATATTGTATGTACCGTAACTACTAAATATTTCCTGGAGGCCCTAAGCTAGAGCTTATGTTGCATAGAGGTAAATCCACCCCTGGCCACATGGTTGTTACACCATCGGGTGTGGGCCCATAAATGGTCGTGGGCCCGGGTTCATTCAAGCCCTTCGCGCAATGGATGCTACGCCACCGAAACAGACTGATATAATTGGGTTATTAACGTTTGATTATTTTACTGTACTCTAGCTATCTTTCAGTTCTAAACGTCTTATTCGCTACACAAGGCACATCTCCCCCTAGCTTAGTACATTTAGAATATGAAAAAAAAAGTAATTAAGTAATACTAATTGATTGATTATTTGGTTGATTTTTTTTATAGTTCATGTGTTGTCATCGAGCAAAATTTGAATACGATTGGATGAGAAGAGGTCGAAAAAAAAAGGAAAAAGTCCAAACATACAAGAAGCAAACCAGAAAGATGCAAACATAAAGAAAGATACAGATTGAGTTAATATAAGCGTTGTAAAATTATACAGTGTAGACTTCTCTTTGTATCTAATGTCATATATCAGACGTAGCCACATATCAGAAGTTAGCTCCATATAGATATGAATGCCATTGCAAAAGGACGTAAATAAATGAAAAAAGCCTCTCTATATCTCTATGTCTTTTTGTTTGAAGTTGTGCTAGATTCGAACCATAAAGACTTGACTTTTCTTATCAAGTAAATACACCCTCCCCTGCATCTATTTTTGAGCAAATATCTCCCTGTTAAGAAACCTGTCTGATCGGTTCCTTTATTTGAGTGAGTGTAAGTCAATAGATGGACTAGTCACCATTTATCACGCTGCTTCACTTCCCGTTGGAGTATTATATATAAACGCCCTCGTGTTGCTTTTGACGGGTCTCTATGAAATGCTCGACTGGCAGTCCGTGTGTCCGAGTCCAAGTTTTTTAACTAGCTTCGTTTAGTGTTTCTTTAGCGTGAGAATGTTTACACACAGCATAATGACATCGTTGATAATTGGAGCTTATGTAGTTCTTTTGATAGGTAAGTGACAAAAGGCGAATCAAATCAAAAAAACAGCGCCTCATGAAGCACACGAAATAGGGCTCTAGTTAGGGTGTAATATTCTTGTTTTATTATTAAGGAACTCTGTCTAAATTCTATTGGCTAGTTCAGGGGCGAAGCTAGAAATTTTCCATCGTTTGGGGGACCGGATGGCTTGACATCTTTGGGGGCACCTGCTTTTTGCGTAATTATTAATTTTTAATGTCCAAAACACTCATTTGGTGCCCTCCTCAAGTGGGGTCCCTTGGGGGATTTTAAAATTCTCCCCCTCTTCCCCCCAGCCTAGCTACGCCACTGGGCTAGTTTGCTGTTGGCTACTGGCTGTTGTTGAGCTTACAGTACTTGCTAGAGGCTGTAGGGACTGTTGTTTTAGTAGTATTCTAGGAGGTGGAAGTCTTTTAATTGCAAGATAAAATATAAAACAAGAAAAAAAAATACATAAAAAAAAAAGACTAATATGAAGTGCATTGTATCAATCACTTTGGATCAGATCAGACTTATGCATCACTGACGGACATAATAAATCTTAGCGAAATATTTTTACCAATTATTTTTGTTTAGCTTTTAGCTTTCTCAGTGTGCTATGATTCTATCACTTGTTTGCACCAGTTGTGAAAAGGGGAGGGAAGAAGGGAGTATCTTGGTGAATGTTTACATGATCGTTTTTTAAATGCATAAAAATATTTCACTCTAGGCTCAGAAGTTCTCAAGGTACTGATTCAACCTATACCACCACATCTGTCAAGTACGATATCTTTCCCTTGTTCAAGATACCAAACAAAATAATTAATTACCAATAGTTAATTAACTAATGGTACATTTTTAAAATTGATTCTTTTGTTGTCAGGTTAAAAAAATAATTGTGCAAAATCGCAGCTTAATCTAATGCGAATGTAGACTAGACATTTTTTTTTACTAAACTTCTATTAACTCGCTCTGTCTTTCTAATCAAAAGTTTGTACACGTTTGAGCAGTTAAAGAGAGAAATTGTGCTTGATAGATTTGGTGGTATAAGTTGAATTAGTTCCCTTGAGAAAGCTTGAGCCCTTCGGTTTCGAATTGAAGTCTCACAACTTAAAACAAAACATCTTTTAAAAATTCCAATTTTCATCAAATATTTACAATTTACATCAAATAGATAACTCTTTATAGTTAGCCGCCATATAGGAAACATCTTCAATGTCTTAAAGACCACACGAGAAAGTTATAGCGTCACACGGTCACAGAAAGTGTTTACCTTTAAAAATATAAAAATCCTGACGGTTTGAAAGGATTTTATTTTGACAGGAAGGGGTGTGGTTCCCAGATGTTCCTATATCAGGAGCAATAGTAGTATTCTCGTGTTAAACTAATCAAATAGAGGGAAAATATAATCTAGTGTAAGACACAATATAAGCGGGTAATGATATCTAGTGTAAGACACAATATAAGCGGGTAATGATATCTAGTGTAAGACACAATATAAGCGGGTAATGATATCTAGTGAAAGACACAATATAAGCGGGTAATGATATCTAGTGTAAGACACAACATAAGCGGGTAATGATATCTAGCGTAAGACACAATATAAGCGGGTAATGATATCTAGTGTAAGACACAATATAAGCGGGTAATGATAAACTCGAAAAACTACAAACTGAAGATTTTTATTTGTTTTCGATCTGAAGAGCTGAAGAGAAATGGTCTTCATTGAATGTGCAACTATTGCACAGTGGACAAACAACTACCACCACCTTTTTGTTTGCTTTCCCAGTAGTCTCTTCAGAAATTCTCTTTCTCCCTCCCTCTCTCTCTGTCGATCTCTCTTTTCCTCCATGTCTCTCCCTCGCTCTCTTCCCTTCTTTTCTTTGGCTTCTCATTCATCTCCCTCTCTTTATCTCTTTCTCTTTATCTCTTTCTCTTTATCTCTTTCTCTTTATCTCTTTCTCTTTATCTCTTTCTCTTTATCTCTCTCTTTAGCTTACCACCTGTCGTCCCTTTCCCCTTTGCTTTTCGATTTTTAATTTCCTTTTATCTCTTTATCTTTTGCTCTCATCTTCCACTTACATTCTCTCTCTCTCTTTCTCTCTGTCTCTTTATCACACTCCAACTCTTTTAGCTTTCCTTCTCTCCTGACCTGTCTCTTTATCTCTTTCTTTTTTTCTTTTCCTCACTCTCTCGATCTCTCCCCTTTCCATCAGTGTTCACTTCCCCTCTCATCTTCCCAATCTGCCCCCCGCCACCTCGCTATGACCAACGCTTCTACCTAAACCATACAACAAAACCAGTAGAAATATGAAGCCGAGAAAGACTACAGAAAACGTGTAGGCCATTCAATACCGTGAATGCTGTTTAATTTAATAATTTGTCACAATAACTCCATTGTATGAGAAAAATGAGTATCCTGGGCGTACAAAGATTGGAGAGGGGAAACGTGTATTGATCCATGTACATTACCTTTTGTTTGTTCATTTAGACCAACACCACATAGGCAACCGACACCTTACCTTTGGTAGACCCCTATCATAAACCTTACTGCTCATGATTTGGTTCTGTCGCAGTGTGTCAGATTTAAATAAAACACAAACTCGTGCATTTTGAAAAGAAATTAAAAAATAAAAGGAACCAAACATCCTTATTTGTGTATGATGTGGGCGTGGTACGTCACACAGTTGAGTCTTTGCCCTATCAATGGACCCTGTATTGACATAATAGAAGACTTTATGAAACTTTGTTTCAATAGCTTTTATTCGTTTTCCGTTTTTTTTTAATGTGTGTTTGATTTTTTTTTTTTTTGCCCAAGTGAAATTTTAATTTTTCTACACACCGTGTAGAATATTCTTTATACAGATGCCACATTGTTTAACTATGGGGGCTTTTTTCTAAATGGAAATTTAACGAAAGACGGAAGTATTGATAAGCTACGCATTTAAAAAAGCAAAGAAATCTAATAATTTGGGGCTTATTTTATCACTACAAAATCTAATTTTTTATCCTGATCTATCAAAATGGCGCCCTTGATGTTATGTATTTGTCGATTTGTTTCAGAAATCTCTCAATTTTATTTGTTTATTTCAACCAAATTTCAAACTAAATATTCCTTACTTTTAAGTTTAATTTTGGTTCGGTTCTCTTGTCCACCAGTTCGTCTACTTAAGACAAAGACAAGTTTGTAGCTTTTTTAGTGATTATATAACCCGTGGGACTGACGAGTCCATCTCTTCATTGAATGCAACTATTGCACAGTGAAAAAACAAAACAAAAACAACCTGTAACCTTCTTATGTATCTTCCAAGAAGTCTTTTCTGTTCTTCTCAACTTTACCGGATTTCTCGCGTCTCTCTGACAGTGCCTGGTAATGCCACAGAATACATCGATGCTGAATGTCTCAATATGACTTCACTTTTTTGATCTTTTTCTTTATTATTGATTAATTTTTTCCAAGAAATCTCCTTGTTTTTTTCTCCACTTACACTTTCTCTTATTAAATCTCTTATTTTATTTCTTTTCTCCCTCTTTGTATTTTCCCCCACCCTCTCTAACTTTTTCTTTCCCCTCTTTTTTTCTCTCATAAATAATGTTTTCTTTGTCTCCTCTTCTCTTATATCCTCCTTTCTCTCTCTCTCTCTCTCTCATTCTATCCCCTCGCTCTTTCTCTTTTCTTAACATTTCTATCACTCTCTCATGGTTCGTATTTTTCTACTCTCATTTCTCTCTTTCTTTTCCAGTCTCTATCATTCTCTTTCATTCTCTCTCTCTCTCTCTTGCCTTTTCATAAATAGTAGTTGATTTCAAACATCCCTAGTTCCAGTATCTCCTAAGAATGTCGTCTGCTACTTCCTAAACTGGGCTCAGTACAGACCAGCACCATGTAGTCACACAGTCAGAAACATCAACCCATTTTTGTGTACGCACGGAGTGTATGCATTCTCCAAGTTAGACGGAAACAGGATCGCGCCCACAGAATGGAATGATGACACACCCACTGGTCAGTAAGTACAGTTCTTTTTTCATCGTAGTTCTTTAGTCATGTATTATTAGTCATACCCAATCTGTGACCGCAGCTCTGGATCAAAGATTGGCCTCTTTAGTCACACGACAAGCTGCAAAAGGAAAAGATCATCTCTGGAGACGTAATATGCCACAGACTTAGTGATGTATTATTTAGTGATGTGGAGGCGCGGTGGCTGAGCGGTAAAGGTCTTGGCTTCTGAACCGGGGGTCCCGGGTTCGAATCCTGGTGAAGACTGGAATTTTTATTTCGGGATCCTTGGGCGCCTCTGAGTCCACCCAGCTCTAATGGGTATCTGACATTAGTTGGGGAAAAGTAAAGGCGGTTGGTCGTTGCGCTGGCCACATGACACCCTCGTTAACCGTAGGCCACAGAATCAAATGACCTTTACATCATCTGCCCTATAGACCACAAGGTCGGAAAGGGGAACTTTACTGTCTTAAGTGATGTATTATTTAGTGATGTAGGCCTATTATTTAGTGATGTATTATTTAGTGATGTATTATTTAGTGATGTATTGGACAGAAACTTTTCAAAGTCAACACCAACAGTTGGGAAAAAAATGTCATTGTCTTATGGGAATTTCCACTTGGGATTCTTATCAAAATCTTTGATTCTTGTAAAAGAATTATACTTATTATATTCGGCTAGTTTTTACTCTAATTTTCCCTTAGATATTGACGTATTGGTGAATTTGACTTTATTTTTTTTATTAAATTGTTTAGCTCTCAATAAATCTTTCGCCAGGTGGCGCCAGTTCAACGACTTGAAAAAGATCAACCCGAACTTCAAGACGCTGCTCTCTGTTGGCGGCTACTTGCATGGTTCCTACAGATTTCACCTGATGGCCAAGTCTCAAGCGAACAGGGCCGAGTTTATCTCCTCGACCATTGCTTTATTGAGGAATTGGACATTTGACGGCCTGGACATTGACTGGGAGTATCCTGGGAACGACTCGCCAGACGACATGTCCTATCTAACCGATCTTTTAAAGGTCAGTGTAGGGAGATGCTCAACACAAAGTAAGGGGGGGGGGGGGGGGGGGAGAATCTCTTATTTTTTTGTTCAATTTACCGTCCAATTTTTCAAGAAGATCTGTCAACTCATTTGCATAAATTTATAGAATTTAGAAATGACACAATAGTGAAAGAGATTCAAAAAACTTAATCAATGCTTTCCCCTCTCTCTTACTGTCACTTTCTCGATAGTTACACACTTGTAATCTTTTTGTTTCCTTTACCCCCACCCCTCTCTCTTTCTCTTTTTTCTCTCACTTCCTGTATCTTTCCCGTCTCTCATTTCCTTTCTTTCTATTTTTCCCTCTCTACTTCTCTCTATATCTCTCTCTCACTTGGTCTTTTTCTCTCTCCCTCTCTCTCTTCAGGACGAAACATCAAACTGACCAAACATATTGGTACCAGTATAGTGATTTTGATGCCAAAGAAATGTCAATGAACATTGCAACTGTAATAATACAATAAAAAAACAAAAACAAATGAAAACAAAACGCCTAGAAAAATATACTTCAAACTTAAACAAATATGTACAAACATTTTCACATTATAATAAAAATTTGAAGTTGAATTTTATACTAATTCTACTTGAGGCTATCTTTATGATAATAAAAAACAGCACTTTTTAAATGAGGTTCTTCATTTTTTTAATGTTCTACCAGGAACTCCGAGAAGCTTTCCACCAAGAATCAATATCTAGTAAGAGAAGTCCTCTACTTGTGTCTGTAGCTGTTGCTTCTGGTGTCTGGCAGGCGTCGTCCTCCTACAACGTGACGTCATTAGACCAGTACGTAATAGAGTGTTGAGTTTTAGAGAAGTATTGCACATTTATACTATAAATACAAAGAAAATCATCTAGCATATAGCTTGTCCTTAGAAGTTCCATTTTAGTTGATGGGAAAAAAAATAGGTGAAAATTTGAAAGGGGGTATTTATTTTGACATAAAAACTTACTATCGATTATAGCTGTTAATTGATTAGATGAATAGATGATATGTGTTTATCATCACATCGCTATATAATCAATATATGCTAATGAAAGCGATAGATGATGGGTGTTGATCGATCAAGTACTTCTCAGTCGTATCTATACTTCATATGTTCTGATCAAACAAGCAGTGCTTTTTTTTGTGACGGTACGCACCTGTACGGCGTACCGGCACCTATTTTTGAATGTTGGGAAAAAATTATAACTTTTCTTGTATTTTAACTTTTATTATTAATTTATTAGTCGTTAAAAGTTAGGCAATCCACCACTGAGTACCGGCACCTAATCACTGAGTACCGGCACCTAATCACTGAGTACCGGCACCTAATCACTGAGTACCAGCACCTAATCACTGAGTACCGGCACCTAATCACTGAGTACCGGCACCTAATCACTGAGTACCGGCACCTAATCACTGAGTACCAGCACCTAATCACTGAGTACCAGCACCTAATCACTGAGTACCGGCACCTAATCACTGAGTACCAGCACCTAATCACTGAGTACCAGCACCTAATCACTGAGTACCAGCACCTAATCACTGAGTACCAGCACCTAATCACTGAGTACCAGCACCTAATCACTGAGAACCGGCACCTAATCACTGAGAACCGGCACCTAATCACTGAGTACCAGCACCTAATCACTGAGTACCAGCACCTAATCACTGAGTACCGGCACCTAATCACTGAGAACCGGCACCTTTTTTGTTTACAAAAAAAGCACTGCAAGCAAGTAACAGGTATTAATTAAATGGATTGAAAATAAGTGATTGGTGCTTCATCTGTACTTATTCCTTTCACTGTTGGAACGTTTTGTCACCACGTGTGATTTGTCAACCGTTTTTCTCCATTACCCTCTGTCTTTTTGCCTTGACTAGAATCTCTTTCAATGACAAGCACGTCCATTCTTTTATGTTCTCTTTCCATCGCTTTATCTTGCTATTTTTCTTTACCATAGTACTGTTCCAAAGTAATGTCTTTGTGAGCCTCGGGGACCTCGCGATATAGTCAGACAGTTTCAGTTTTCATAGTTTGACTGTGGTAAGCATGACATCGCGGGGCACAAAGGCCATTGTGATCCTGTTTCGAATTTCCCTATTTGTGGTGCAGTCTTTGTAGGTGATGCCTAGGATCCATCTTAGCATCTCAATTCCATTGCTAGGATCTTCCCCTCTAATTGTGCAGTTAGCGTTCAAGATTCGCAATTATACAACTATTTGGCAAGAGCAATGATGGTCACAATAGGTGCTATAAGACCGATTTTTGTTAGGTGCTAATTAATCTGAAAGTTCAAATGTGATTAAAATTAGGGGAATATATCAAATAACTTTTTAAAAATTGTAACTTGTCCAAATCCTAAACAAATTTCAACTGACAATGTTTTCTGTCTCATCAGGTATATCGATATGGTCTACGTTATGACGTATGACTACCACGGGTTCTGGCAGAAGACAACTGGACTTAATGCACCGATGTTCTCTAATGATGGACTGGATGTGGTAAGACTTTTAAAACATGTACCTGCAAAGTAGGTAGCGAGTGTTTTGTATTGTAAAGATTTTTGCAATACATTGTGTTAAAAAATAAGACTTAATCCCCATTTAAAAGACAATCTATGAATGTAAGAGAATAGAAGTACGCGTGATAAAAGGCTTCCACTGACAATGACAAATTAAAAAATAAAAAAAAAACTTAAAGGTTATTTTCCATGAAGCAATATTGCTAGACATGACGCCTCTTTGTATATACTTTGATTTAATACTCGTTACATAATTCTATTAAATATCCACGCAGAGTATCGAATAATGTATCAATAAAATACTCTGTTGAAAATCGAATATGATACTCATTGGATATTGCTACATAAATGGGCACATCGATTTTCATGACAATCACTCCTGTCCACATACATTTGATTAGAATAAAGCCTTAGCTGCAATAATTATAAAACAAGCAAAACAAGATTACAAAGAGAGTTTGTGTTGCCACACAAACTCAGAGGCGGCCCCGTGGGAGACGGATCCCTGTCGGATCCGCATATTCACTGATCGACTGAGGATGGCATTGAGCAGGGTATGAAACCGAGACTGTAGAGATAATCAGTCCTGCGCGCTACCCGCACGACCAGGCATTGCTCTTAATCTAATGACAAACTGGTTACAAACTAATAGCCTACTATTGATAATATACCTACACATTACGGAATGACAACTACCTGATAGGTACAATATGTCAGAAAAGCGATTTTAGATAATTGAGCATTTTCATTTAAATGGAACTAGAATGAGGATAGAGATCTACCTAAATTAAACTACTAATTTAGCACTCTTAATATCTATATCTACTAGATCTAGATCTAAAATATATATATTTGGGATAATGTAGATGTAATTTAGATAGATTTCTATAAATAAAAACACTAGATAATCAATTAATAGCCTAATTGCAATATGAAATATTAAAATAGTAGATTAGTTTTAGTATTTTATAACATTGCAATATTGACATATTGACAATCTAGACTTTAGAAATAAAAATCTACACTTTAAGCCTAGAAATTAAAATTATAGATCTTGATCTAGTCTAAATCATAGCTGTCTGGTAGTGCGGTTTGCGCGCTGGACTGTCGTTTGGATTCATCGATGGTCCCAGGTTCAAACCCTGCCCGTTCCTATCCCCCGTCGTCCATGTAAAACAACAAACATTCTAAACTAGACCAAGAAATTCTAGATCTAGATTCTATAATGATTTTAATAAGAACTTAAATCTAAATCTAGTTTTAAAAATCTAGCTCTAGTGTAAGAAAAAAAAATCTAGATCTAGTGTAAAAAATCTAGCTCTAGTGTAAAAAAAATCTAGATCTAATGCAAAAAATCTAGATAAGATCTAAATCTAACTATTATGTCTTTAAAATGCGAGTCACGTTACGAGGTTTAATAAACATAACTATACCGAGTTGTTTTAGCATTAAAAGAATTTATTCCATATGACGTCAAAGGAAAAAAATCCACCACGTCACACGGCCTAGTTAGACTAAAAAATGTCTTCTATACGAGCAGCTTGTCGAGTGTTCATAGACATTGGTGCACCGAATGATTTCTTTTAGCATTTCATTTAAAGAATTACCTCCATATGACGTCAAATGAAAAAAATTCCATTACGTCACACGTCCTAGTTAGACCAAAAAATGTCATCTATACGAGAAGCTTCTCGAGGGATCATAGACTATGGTGAACCGAGTTTGTTCTTTAGCATTTCATTTGATGTGCTAGTTAGACTTAATATATATATATATATATATAAGGATTAAAGACGCTTTTTTTTTGTTTTGTCTGTCAGTCTGTCTGTCCGTTATGTTAATAGCGAGAAAAAAAAAGCCTAAAAGCTATTGAAAATCTGATTAAAATTTAATTTCCCTTTCGAAACATCGCATTAGTTTTAAGTTTCTATAATACATTGTTCCGGATGTTTATATATTTGTAGTGAGAGAAAATAAGAATTCCAGATTAATCAAATGCCGTTAATTAAATTTGTGGGATGGTCTGTTATGAAAATTAGATGTACCATAGTCTTATGGAGATTTTTCAAACCATACTTTGGTGTTAGGAAGTTGTTTTCCTTAAAAATCGGAGCATAATATTAACGATATTTAGATTTTCTAACGTTTTAGTTAGAAAGTTAAATGTAGTGTAAGAGAGAGAGGTGCGATTTTACATAAATAGAGTTAAACTATTTTTCATAAAAAATTCGGAACAACCAATTTTCGTAAATGAGAAAAATTATTTGTTTTATTTATTAGAAGATGGATTTGAAACATTATTAGCGTTATTAGATTTTTCATTTAAAATTCGGATCATTTTTGGCGACGATTTGTAAGAAAATTAAGGTAATGTAGGTGTTTTTTTTTTTGAAACAAAATCCGGAACATGCTTTACCGATTAAACAACTTTTATTATGTTTCGGCAAGAAAATTAACTGTAAAATAAGTTTAAAATTGATTTTAAATAATCGTTTCTAGTAAATTACTTTCTTATTTTAAAATCCTGAATAACCTATTGTCGATATTTTTGAAAAAAATAAAATTATTTGACATAAATTTGTTTTAAGTTAAAAATTCGGAACAATTGATATTGATAAATAAACTATAGTGACGTAGTGTCAAAGAATATAAGTGTAATATTAGTCAATTATACGATTTCAAACAATCATTTGACATAATTTATTTTTTATAAAACAATATCCGGAACAACTTTATAGTTAATGAAATATAAATCAGTATAGATGTTTTTATTTAGCATTTATATGCTATTTACATTAAAAAACCGGAAGGATATATTAAAGATGATGTGTTTTTTGCAACGTTTAAGCATGGAAATAAAATCTAATATAAGTTAGAAGAGCAAACAAATATTCATTGGCATTGATTTGTGTTTTACAAAACATCCGGAACAATGTATTATAGATACTTAAAACTATTGCAATATTTCTGAATTAAAAATTAAAGGTTAAATCAGATTTACAATAGCCTCTAGTTTTATTTGTTAATCTAATCGTGACGGACAAACCGACCAACAAACAAAACGCACAAAAATAATCTTCTTTTATTCGGATGGGGACACTAAACAAAAAATAAATAAAATCTGATTTTTTAAAAAAGTTTAAGGAATTGGTTTAGCACCTGATCATGTTGCTACGTTACGCTACTGCACGAAAATCGCTGCATAAAAAGTCCATTTAAAAAAAATGTGCGTGACATTTACATACAAAGTGCATTATTAGTCTTTGTAAACAAACAGAAATGTTTTCTTTTAATTTTAGCAGCTAGTTGACCAGAAAAAGCATCTTTAACTATTATTTATATTTGTTGTAAACATTTCCTGTACATTTTAAAAAGATATTTGACTTAGTGATACTGAAAATACACTAAGCACGTATACCCCTGTTAGCACATTGTAACATTGCCTCCCTTACATTTACGTAATTGTTTTAGAATTGGTGTATTTTTTATGAAAAAATCGCTTGCATAATTAATTTTATAAATTAAACGGTTTGGTTTTAGAAAACCAAAAGTAGCCGTTACACCTAAACTTTTCAAGCCGCATTTAATGATGAAATAATATTTTTCATATCTCTTCTAGTTTTCGAGATCTGAGTGTGACAGATGGACATTTTGCACAAACCTAATAGCGGCTTTTTCCCCTTACGGGGACCGCTAATAAAAAATATGTTCAAAAAATAATACTAAAAAAAAAAAAGCTTATGTAAGGGAAAGAACTGCTAGTTACTGCCAGCTATCTCCACTGGGCTTAGCTCCCTTTATGCTATATAAAAAAAATTAATTAGTACTTATTGATTAACTAATATTGGTTATTCTTTAATATTGGATTGATTCGTGTATTGTCATCGACAATGAATAATTAAAGTTTCATCTTGATCCGAGAATGGGTGTGGCAGAAATAACGTACTCAAAATTTATACCAGACAGAGTGAGTCGATATAAGTTTTGTAAAAATATATTGATATGTTTTTTTAATAATTTTTTTGACATTTCAACCCATTCTCTTTTTTCCCCAGCACTCCACCATCACGTGGTACACAAACAATGGGCTGAGAGCTGACAAGATTTTCTTAGGCATAGCGCTTTATGGGCGTACATGGACTCTTGCTGACCCCAGTCTGAACGGTGTTGGGGCACCGGCTGTAGACTCAGGCATCGCTGGAAACTGCACCAAAGAAAAAGGAACTCTTGCTTACTTTGAGGTGAAGTTCAATGAGTAGGATAAAGACATAGAGAATTTTACAACTTTTTGTTTCGTTTCTCTTTTAAATAAACATTTCTAATTTTCAATATTGTAAAGTTAACAAATGTGTAACATGTTATGGCGTAAATATGTTTTTGAAAGCATTGCATGGGACAAGGGCACTTTATAGCTTGGGGTCCAGAGATACAACCCTTGTTCTTTACGGAATGAAAAGTTCCCCAGTTAGACACTGCGGTCCAGAGATACAACCCTGGTTTCTTACGCAGTGAAAAGTTCCCCAGTTAGACACTGCGGTCCAGAGATACAACCCTTGTTCTTTACGCAATGAAAAGTTCCCCAGTTAGACCTTGTGATCACTGTATATGATGTAAAGCTCATCGGTTTTATAGTCAACGGTTAACGAGGGTGTCACGTGGCCTGCACAACGGCCAACCGCCGTTACTTCCTCTACATAAGTTGCTACCCATTCGAGTTGAGTGAACTAATGACCCCGAATCAAATCCAAGTCAAATCCCTCAGATTGGAAGCCAGGTGCTTTACCACTCAGCCAACGCGCCTCCTCATGGGGTAGTTAGGAGATTCTATTTGTGTTTTAACTGAAGTCCCTTTGCAAACTATAGAAGAGTTGCAATTATAATTTCTAAGTACATTTAAAGATAGATAATTCTTTGCATAGACTTTATGACTTTTACAAACCTTTATAACGATTACCCACTTATAGCAAGCTTCTGAACAGGTTTTATAGTGTTCATAGTTTTTAATTTGTTTTAACTTCTTCAAATTTGAATAATGTATAACAGTGCTTGTTATTTTTCGGTCCATGAGTTAAGAAATGCAAGTTGAAAAAAAAAAAAATAAGGTCGATATACAAATACATGGTTCAAAGGTTATGTAGTCCTGTAATATAATTGTGCATCATGGGAAGAGATATTTTGAACATCTATTTATCATGTAACATACACGGCGATGCACTGTCGCGCTAGTGTGCAAATGTACACAACCCACAAATAAAAATAGTTGAAAGGCTTAAATGAGCTGTAGCAATGATACAATTAGTAGCTCCGCTTTTCTGCCCTATAGGGGAAAATCATGTCAAACTAAACAATGTCAAGGAGGCTTAATTGAAATTCAATGTTGCCAACTAAAATTAAAAAAAATTAGCTACCAACAGCAGGACTTAGAAACCTTGCGTCTGGTGTGCTAAAAAGTGCTCATAACATGAGGCGCAGTTAGCGCCCGGTGCAAAGTTCTTTATTTGCGACCGCCTCCCCCCCCCCCCCCCCCCCCCAATTTTCCATGAACATCATTGTCACGAGTAGTTTGAACAAGTGTCTTTTGCTTTCTCCCAACTCTGTGAAGTTTTTTTTTCGTCTACTTATAATCCTTGTATCGGCGAGAGCGCCTTGTATTTTTGTTTTGAATTGTTTGCTACGTCACAAAGTCCGGTGACATTTATTGGTCATTCTTTGTCATGAGGCAGTTCACCCTCTGGAGATGGTTGAAACGGACGGTGTGTTGATCCGTAAAAGATTAGGTCTATTAGTCTGTTTAAACAAGTACTAATTCCTTGAACTTATTATTCGTTAGGATTTTTGGACCCCTGTTTAGGGGTGCCAGTGTTGGAGTTGTATTACTGAACTCGATACTTTGCCACTGGTGGCGTCGCTTATCTTCTCAGAAGTATCTATTACAGTCTTGAGTGACATTGTCATATTGTCGATCATTGACGACTTTGAGTGTCAGTGTCCGTTACACATCAGTTGGTGCCAATCGGGGATCAGTCAAGGTCTAACTCTTTGCTGAATTTGACAGTATCGTGACATCAGTCGGTCAGCGTCTGGTTTACTATGAAACCATCATTAACCATGATAATTGTAGCAGTAGCAAGGTGCTTATGTGTAATTATTGAATATATAGCTGTATATATACTATTATCTATTCATCATTCTATCATTTTCATTGTACATATACATATATAAGCATCATATAATTAAATTCTTAATTTTGTTATTTAAATCATTCACATAGTTGGTTACTCTATGTATGACTGTGTGTGAAGGATGTTCTTGTCAGGTTGAATCTCGGGACCTTCACTTTAAACTACTGAACAACCTAAATGACTCCTAAAACAGACAATCACATAGAAATATAGTATTATAATGTAATCTATTTAATAATATAATAAAAGTAACTTTAGAATTTATTACATAATAAACAATAAACTACAATAATTTTATTTCTTTTGTACCTTTCTGCGTGTGGCGCCCCCCCCCCCCCCAGGGTGGAGTCCAGGTCATCGTGTCCCGTTCCCCCCCCCCCCCCCCCGCTCCGCCTATGTCACTAACATTATCTTTATTTTGTACACCAGATACACTAAAAAAAATTCGGAGGTGGTTTTAAACTCAAAGCCTTCTTGGTTACGTTTATAGAATTTGGTGAATTTTGCGCTGGGGCAAGTAATGGTTTAACTTTAAAATCTCACCTGAAATAAATAAAAATAAACGGGACGGACAGACAGGCCACACAAACCTAATAGCGTCTTTTACCCTTTCGGGGGCCGCTAAAAATAACTAATTATTTATAGTTTTTCGCCTTAGATGGAAATGCCTAAATGCAGACTAATCACTAAATGTTGATAGGAATTGCTCTATTGCAGATTTGTGATCTGCTACGAAACAAAGGCTACACTGAGACTCTGGACTACATAGGTCAACAGAAATATGCTTACAATGGCGATCAGTGGGTATCCTACGATGATAAACAGTCCCTGAACATCAAGGTGAGCCATTGTTGTTAGTTTGATTCATAATACTTCATTTAGTTTCATACCCAGCAATATAATGTTTTTTTTAGTCTGAGAGACAGGGAAATATTTGTCAAAGTAAATAAAATTGTAATTATCATCAGTTGGAATGGGCTAGGACGTAACAATCTTCAGGTGCACTGGGCTAGGACGTAACAATCTTCAGGTGCACTGGGCTAGGACGTAACAATCTTCAGGGGCACTGGGCTAGGACATAAAAATCTTCAGGGGCACTGGGCTAGGACATAAAAATCTTCAGGGGCACTGGGCTAGGACGTAACAATCTTCAGTTGCTCTGGGCTAAAACGTAACAATCTTCAGGTGCACTGGGCTAGGACATAACAATCTTCAGGTGTACTGGACTAGGACGTAACAATCTTCAGGTGCACTGGGCTAGGACGTAACAATCTTCAGGTGCACTGGGCTAGGATGTAACAATCTTCAGGTGCACTGGACTAGGAAGTAACAATCTTCAGATGCACTGGACTAGGACATAAAAATCTTCAGGGGCACTGGGCTAGGACGTAACAATCTTCAGGTGCACTGGGATAGGACGTAACAATCTTCAGGTGCACTGGGCTAGGACGTAACAATCTTCAGGTGCACTGGGCTAGGACGTAACAATCTTCAGTTGCACTGGGCTAGGACGTAACAATCTTCAGGTGCACTGGGCTGGGACGTAACAATTTTCAGTTGGACTGGGCTAGGACATAACAATATTCAGGTGCACTAAACTAGGACGTAACAATTTTCAGTTGGACTAGGCTAGGATGTAACAATCTTCAGGGGTACTGGGCTAGGAAGTAACAATTTTTAGCTGGACTGGGCTAGGACGTAACAATCTTCAGCTGGACTGGGCTAGGACGTAATAATTTTCAGTTGGACTGGGCTAGGACTTAACAATCTTCAGATGCACTGGGTTAGGACGTAACAATGTTTAGGCGCAATGGTTTAGGATGTAATAATCTTCAGGTGCACTAGGATATGACGTAAAAATATTTAGGTGCACCGGGTTAGGATGTATTAATCTTAAGGTACACTGGGTTAAGACGTAATCATCTTCAGATGCACTGGGCCAGGACATAATAATCTTCAGGTGCACTGGGATAGGACGTAATAATCCTCATTTCTGAAGGAATATCTGAAAATTATGAATAAATTAAAAAATTTAAGCGGCACACACACACACACATACACGCCTTTCAGTCTGGTACAAACTTTGCACACCTTATTTCTCCCACTTATTGTTCACGGATCAAGTTAAAACTTTGCACAATTATTCATTGTCCCTAACAAAACATGAATCAATTAAAAAATTTATCGTTGTCTTTCTATGACTGAAAGAGGCCAACAAAAGTGGCCATCAATTAGTTTTTTTTGATAGAGAAAAGGGAAATTAATCTTTGAGTATTGAGACTCTAAAATGGCATTTTTCCGCTTTGTTTTAAAATTTAAAAATTATTTTGCTTTTTTTTTTTTTTTTTTTTTAAAGATGGACTACATCAACGGGTTCAACCTAGGCGGGGCTATGGTCTGGGCGCTGTCTGATGATGACTTCAGTGGTCAGTTCTGTGGTGAAGGCAACTATTCCATCTTAGGATATGTCACTAGCAGATTGAGCGATAAGTAAGTAAACTCCCACGTGACTCTATCACAATGTCATTGACATACTCGGTCCATTGTTTCCTGTTTCATCATTAGGGTTTAATGGGGATTAACTCGATTTAAACTAAACAATGTCAAGGACGCTAGATTGAATTTGTATGTTGCCAACTTTAAAAAAAAGTACTAAAAACGGAAGAGCTTTGAAAACTTTCTTCTCTACTTCTAAAAAGTGCACATACAAAAAAAAAATCTAGCTTATCAACAATTCTTTTATCCTGTACACCGGTACACCAAAAAAAAATCTAGCTATTTATAGTTTTCTTTCGTCGTGGATGAAGATCACTAAAGACATTCGAACTGTATATATATTCACATTCATTAGATAATATTTATAGTCAAGTTTCAAATGGAGCGTCTTCAATACGAAGTATGTCAAATAGACCAAAGCCATGTTGTTACATCACTTGCATTGAATACTGTAAAACTGTGTGTTTAACACTGTCTAATAAAAGCAAATGAATAAGCTATGCATTGATTACAAGTTAGCAGAGACCATAGTGAGGCTCGATTGTTTTGTTAAGCTTACCACTGCAATAAATAACAAGAAAAACGTTTAAAAAATACTTTAAAAAAACAAACAACAACTAAGCTTATACAAAGTGTAATTGTATCTATGAGTTTGTGTCAGTCATGTAATTAGATTTGTAATAAATTTATAACAAAAAATGATAAATCTGTGTGGTTAGAAATATTTTTACAATTTTTTTTTTGTTTAATGCCATTTCATGCTTTTAGTTTTCTAAATACACTATGATCCTATCACTTTTATAGATCAGTTGGGGAAAGGGGAGGGGTGAAAGAAGGGTATATCTTACCCATAGACTGTATATATATATATATAGTCTATGATCTTACCGTAAGCGCCTTTAAAATGCATTTATTAAGAAACTGGGGAACAACCAGAATTCGAACTCAGGGTTCAAAACTGGAAACTGTACTGTTTCCCTTGTTTGAAAACAGATAACTCATCAATCAGTATTGTTGTTTATGCGGGGGGGGGGGGGGCATTGTTTTCAATACCGGTCACTCAATGCGAGTTCGAATGGAAACTGAGATGTTTGAAAACGCTGGCCATCCAGTCAGTTACATCCAGTCCTAGAGAGTTGTCACAAATTTATGCTTTAGAATACTTAAGATAAGAACCTTAAGACTTCATTACAATTTGCTCTCTAGATCTAGATCTATGTTTAATTTTATGTTCATTTTAATTGAAAAGCAAACATTTATTTTCAGAAGTACAACTTTCTCAACGACTGTCACATCCACAACAAAGATAGCTTTTTCTACAGCGGCTGAAACAACTACTGTAACAACCACAACTGCAACTACAAAACCAACCTCCACAATGACTACAACCATTCCAACTACTACGCCTACATCTACAACAACAAAACCAACCACTTTAACGACTTTATCAACAACTACAACAACCTCTCCATCACCAACAACAACCACAAAACCCACCACTACAACGACTACGTCAACCATTTCAACCACAACATCTATACCAACAACTACAACAATACAAACTACTACTACAACTCCCGCACCAACTACTACAACAGTAGCACCAACAACCACTACGACAAAAACAACCACTACGACTACGCCGTCCTCCTCAACCACATCTATACCAACTACAACAAAAACTACTAAAACCGTTGCACCAACCACCACCACAGAAGTACCAACAACTACTACTACAAAACCAACCACTACAACGACTACGTCGACCACTTCAACCACAACATCTATACCAACAACTACAACAAAAACTACTACTACAACCGCTGCGCCAACAACCACAACAGCACCACCAACAACCACTACTACAAAACCAACGACTACATTGACCACTTCAACCACAACATCTATACCAACAACCACTACTACAAAACCAACAACTACACCGACTACGTCGACCACTTCTACCACAACATCTATACCAACAACTACAACAAAAGCTACTACAACCACTACGCCAACCACCACAACAGCAGCACCAACAACCACTACTACAAAACCAACCACTACAACGACGTCGTCGACCATTTCAACTACAACATCTATACCAACAACTACAACAACAAAGCCAACTACTACAACAGCAGCACCAACGACTACCAAAATATCTTCAACTACAGTGTCAATAACATTGGCACCAACAACTACAACAGCAAAACCAACCACTACAACCCCAACAACAACATCGATACCGATAACTACAGCAAAGCAAACCAGTACAACGACGGCTCCAACTACTGCAACCCAAACAACTGCATCAACAACAAAACCAATCACTACAACCGCTGCGCCCACTACCACGACGACGACAGGTGCGCCAACAACTGCAACAATAAAGCCAACTACCCAACCATCTCAACATACATCCTCGACCGCAGGACCCATCAAAAAGGCTTTCAGTGAGTACCTGGTTTTTGGTGTCTTATCTTATCTTATAGACGTTACCTCAGAAAAGAAGATTACGTCCTAAGCGTAATGCATCTAATTATGCATATTAACCAATGACTTAAATTCTGCTGGCTCAGGCAACCCATTACATGCTCTAATAGCACTAGGGAAAAAGGAGCATTTGTACAAATTTGTCCTAGCATATGGAACGAGGAATGTGCCTTTATCTTTGTGTCTTTCTGAGTATTTTATTAGATTTGGTCCATTGTAACGCTGCCTTAAGTAGAATAATGTCAACCAATTACTATACACGTTTGTACGTTTTAAACAACATTGTATACTTTTACTCAATTATTACCTAAACTTGATTATGTCTATATTATAATAAAGGTTAAGTATAATATTGTTAAAATAGAACTATTTAGAAGTGTTTCACAGACTTTCTCTTTAATAGAACACTTAGTAAAATTGAAGAATTTAGCGGAACAATCGGCTTATTTTTGTTTAGGATGGATTGTTTCCTGATTTGTTTAGAGGTTTGATTTTATTCTAAATTTAGCTTTTTAAAAATTTTTTTTCAAGTATATAACTAGGTCTACAATAAATACATACAAAAAAGTCTGAACAAATTGGGTTAATTAACTTTGATGGCATTTTGTAGATCAAAACTTTTTTTGATATTAGGCACGATATTCGTAAGATGAATTCTAAAACCTGCTGTGGTGTCAAGTCTGTTTTTAGACCTTTACTTTGTTGCAGCCTGATCAGAAAATCTTGCTGCGCTTAAATTGGCTGTAGGAAACTGCAGTAAAATAACGAAAGCTGGTTTGAAATATTCTGTTACATGGCTAAATATGTCGGATTTGGTCCCATTCTCCTATCAAGCTAAAACATTTTTAAATATTATACAGAACTTACAAAACATGAGTCAGTTAAAACGTTTTCCAATTAGTGTATTAACTATTGGTAATTATTATTTTTTATTTGGTATCGAATTAGAGAAAAAATTTCTACATTATTGAGAGATATAGTTGTATGCGCTTAGCTTTTTTTTAAAGGAATTTTGTTTATATTTGGCTTATTTTTTCTTTCCAGTTTGTCCGAAATCCTTTGGTTTCTTCGCTGACCCCTACAGCTGCTCAGCTTACTACGTGTGTTCGTCCGGCATTGCTATACCGGTGAAGTGTCCACAAGGAACAGTGTATAACTCTGACAGTGTCCGGTGTGAGAATCAGCTAACCACGAAATTTGTTTGCAGGATCTAAACAAATACAACCCAATATTAGGTGGTCAAAGTTATTTGGTGTTGTCTATTTTTGCCTAATCATGTTTGTACAAATTAGCTCTAACATATGGAACAAGGAATGTGCCTTTATCTTTGTGTCTCATCCTATATCTCTCTGTCTTCTTATATCTATATGTTTCTTTGTCGATTGGTCGTGTCTATCTCGCTTTTAAAGCACAACTCACACACACAAACATATATACTTTTGACAAAAAGTGTGGACTCAGTAGGGGCTCAGTGTACAGGCTCAGGAGTACGACGTTTCCGGTAACAACAGACAACACAGCAACTACACACCAACTACACACATAACACACATACTACACGCGTTCCTTAAGCTATAAACGAAAATGAGTTTCCCAAACTTCGGGTCATTTGAAATGTCAACCTGCTAGGATTCCAAGCCACACGCTAAATCTTCATAGTTACTAAATGTCTATTGCACATTCTAATTTAAGAAACCTGTGGAAATTGTCCTTACATGACAAGAAAAACAAAAACCCTGGCAAAATGTTTCACGACATAAACTTCACAGAAGATCAAACATTTTGAAGCACAATCGTTAAGATCGTTGGATAACTCTGCAAAGTTTCAACTTCATCCGATTTTGGATTGGGGAGAAATAGCTTGTTCAAACTTTTTACCAGAAAGAGTGAGTTGATAGAAGCTTTGTAAAAAGTCGATTGTGATCAAATCAGTTTCCGAAGACTAATCTCTTTTATTACTGCAATTGGAAACGGAAGAGTCATCGTCAAAATGTGGTTAAGGTTTTTGAAAGTAATCATTGAAACACAATTGTATGTTCTGTATTATCATGCAATGATCATTGATTTTTTACTTTTACAATGGAAAAGTACCGTATTGGAAATGGTGTGGATACAAAGCCCTGTTATCTCACAACATTAATTCATCTATACTGGCAAGTAAATATATATAACAGAAAGAATAATAAAGCATAAAAGAAATATAATTTAATATAACCGAGTACTTTCCCGTTGATGACATTTATTATTATTACAATTAATATTGTCATTAAAAAAATCGAACATGGCCCGAGAGGAATTCAAGCCTATGAGAGAAAATGCTACAGGAAATTGCTGGGTATCAGATACCAGTAAAAAAATAAATTTGTACCTTGACAAGTCAACACGGCTAGCAAAAAAGGAGGAATTCCTGAGTACTGTAAAGAGACGAAAGGTTCTGTCCTATTGTAAGACATAACTCACTGTCAATCATTCTTCAAGGTACAGTGAAGGGAGCACGAAGAAAGGGTCGTCCAAAGAAAAGCAGGCTGGCCAAAGTAAAAGAATGGACCGGCCACTCGTTTGATACTCTGCTAAGAATAGCTGCTGACCGGGAAAAGTAGATGGATTAGGTTACGCTAACAGTCACAGCATATACATGGATTAGGTTACGCTAACAGTCACACCATATAGATGGATTAGGTTACGCTAGCAGTCACAGCAGCCCTACGACGTCAAGGAACAGATGGCGGTCTATCCTTTCTTATTCAATATATTTCTTGTAGTGCTTCTTTATGGCAAGGAGTATTCCAGCTGAAGTCGCGTGACGTCACTCGGAACACTTTCATTGAAAACTAGACGGAAGACAATTTGAATTTTAAGATAATTAAATATGTTGAACAATTATAACGGTCAAACCAGAGTTTTTCACTTTGTTGCCAATTAAAGAATTATTTGTCCTTAATTAAGATAGAGACCTACATAAAGTGTCAAATATAAATCGTTACAGCTCATGACCAAATACAACATGAACTGTTTTCACTCCTCCTACCCATAAGAGTGTGCAAGTTTATAGTGCGGAAGTAGCAAGCAATGAAAAAAAACAAACATAAAATAAGTTTTAATGTGTGTAATAAGATAAAGCTTCTAGGTTGTTTTTTTTCTAACAATAAATTAGCATTACATGTAGGTTTCGTTAACAGAAGATTTAATCGACGACAATGCTCCTTTAATAAATGCGACAAATAAATAAATAAAGAGTAAAGTAATTCATAAAAGACAGAAAAATCTCGATTATATAAATATTTAACCAAAATTTTTTTTTAAAAATCTGTTTCTTGAGATCTATATATCTGGAGATCTGTGTTTCTAGAGATCCATGTTTCTTACCACATGTATACATCAGCCTAGAACGCCTTCTGCTAGATACAGACTATACGTCTGGTCACAAATGAGGGCGGAAAGGACACACAATGACAATATCACTTCGAGGCTCCAAGATTTGGAGGAATGGCCCACGTTCTCCATTCTTGCTCTGGTGAGATCTTTTTGGTTGTCGTCGTCTCCTCCGCCCATGAGATACTGGCCCCATAGGTCCCCTGTACCTCTTCCCCCTTCAGTACCACCTCCTCCTCTGTCACCCTCACGCGCAACATCGCCCCTTTTGTTGCCCGCACCTCCGGACTCACTCCCGCCTTTTTCGTCCCCCGTATTTTGGCCCTTTTCCTTGGCTCCGTCTATCTTCTTCCTGTACAAGATGGCGTCCATCGAGTTCACTTGCAAGGTTACAGTTGTATGCTGATTCAGAGATGACACTTCTTCAGCCTGATTAGAAAGAAAAGAAAACAAAAAAAAAATACCCCAGCAATATCTATAGTGACTATAGGCTAGACATTAATAATAACATAGTGTTTTTTAAATCATCTTTCTAAATGATGTTTTTTTAAATTTTCGTATAATTTCTTCTTCACTCATTGTTCTTCTTCTTGATTCAAAATTCATCTTCATGATTAATCTTGATACATAATTCATCTTCTTGATTAATAATTTATATGTTGTTTATATTGCTTATCTTCTTGATTCATGGTTCATCTTTTTTTTATTAATCATGATAATAATTCATGATCATAATTGCTCTTCTTGTTTTATTGGTTATGTTTTTGATTTATTTTTTTATCCTCTTGACTCTTAGTTCATCTACCTGACTTTAAGTTTTTCTTCCTGATTCATAGTTTATATATTTGACTTATAGCCTATAGAGAAAACTGGCGAAAAAAAAATAGCCGAGGACATGAAAGGAGCCTTGGCAGAAGAAAAGCGGCATAGAAGAAAATCAAGGCAACTCGCACTGGCTCCAGATGGAATAGCCAGCCCAGTACGCAGACGATCATTTCAAGCCCAGACAGGTCTCACAGGCCACACAAAGATGCTCAAAAATGTGCAAAGCCCTTAGCCAGATGACAAAAGTGATCATCATCAAATCACAATAGACGCCTTGTGGCAAAGTGGTAAGGCTTCAGAACCCGAGGATCACGGGTTCGAATCCTGGCGAAGACTTTTTCTAAAATTTAAATTCCCCTTTCAGACCTTGTGGTCTATAGGGCAGATGACGTAAAGTTCATCTGTTTCTGTGGCCTACGGTTATCGAGGGTGTCATGTGGCCAGCACAACGACCAAACGCTTTTACTTTTCCCCAACTAATGTCAGGTACCCATACAGATGGGTGGACTCAGAGGCGCCTGAAGATCCCGAAATTGAGAATCCAAGTCTTCACCAGGATTCGAACCCCGGACCCCGGTTCGGAAGTCAAACGATTTACCGCTCAGTCACCGCGGCTAAGACTGGAATTTATAATTTTGGGACCTTTATAGTCCATCCAGCTCTAATGGGTACCTGGCATTAGTTTGGGGAAAGTAAAGGCGTTTGGTCGTTGTGCTGGCCACAGACCGCATGATCTGAAAGGGAACTTTACTTTTATACATATTTGATGATGTTGTTGCTGATGATGGTATTTTAGTTGCGTGATGTTGCTGTCTTTACTGCTGTTGTGGTCGATGTTGTTGCTAATGTTATGGTTGTTTTTGTTTGTGTTTCTAATGTTATTATCTATAACGTATTGTTGTCTATGTACACTTTTCTTTTGTGCTCATTTCACAGGATCAGTTTTAACTAGTACCAACCTGAACAGTCAAAGTTAAGGTCTTTAGATGGAAACCTTTAAGAGGCTTAATAACCGTGACCTCAGCATTTTTAACATCTATTGATATGAATTCTGCATATCCTGTTGGACCTGTCAAAAAATAAAAATATAAAAACATTGCAAAGATCTTGGTGCATCATATAGATTGTTTGAAAATATGTCTATTTGTATGAAAAAAACTGCTTGCGTCTTTTTTAGTATTTGCGACAGACGGACGGACGAACAGACAGACCGCACAAAACTAAATGCGGCTTTTCTCCTTTCGAGGGCCGCTAAAAATACAAACTAAAACTACATTGCTAAAACGTTTAAACTATATAAATCAAAATATTTAGGAAAGAGCCTAATAGAATCGCGCACTAGTTCTGTAAATGCAAGCCAGTGTTAATTTGCAAATCCAGCTTTGTATATAGTCCAGTGACGCCTTATTAGTAAACTATAGTCAACTACGGTTCACGCTATCCATCCGCCTTAAGCTTCTTCACACAGTGTATGATAAAGTCACACCGGGATGACGCCAATCGTAGCAACGCTTCTTGACTGAAGTAACTGTAATCTTTTTTTTTTTTTTACAAAGCTTATATCAACTTATTTTGTCTGTCTGGTACAAATGTTGAACACGTTGTTTCTCCCACACCCATTCTCGGATCAAGTTGATTATTTATTATTTATTTTACCTAACAAAACATGAATCAATAAAGAGAAAGATAACCAAATAGTCAATTAATTACTGGTAATTATATTTTTTTAGTTTAATACCAAAGGAGAAATTAATCCATCAGTATTAAGAGATATGACTAAATATGTTGGTTTCCCCCCCCCCCCCCTCTTTTTTAGATATTTATTTGAACAACTATTTCTCTCACTCTTTTTCTCGGATCTAGTTGAAAGTTTAAACAATCATTTCTTCAATTTTTTTTTTATTGAACCTAACAAAATATGAATCAATTGTTTAAAAAAGTAACAAAGTTGTCAATCAGCTATTGGTAACTAATTATTTCGTTTGATATAGAAAAAGGGAAATAAATTCTAAATTATTTGTAAATATAGAGTTTTTCCCCTAAGATAAGCCTTTTTTTTTAAAAAGTATTTTTATTTTCAGTTAGTTTTGAATAGCCAACATACCTTTAGTGATAGTATACAGGATACTGTTCGCCGTAGTATCGCCATCCCTGGCTTGGATTGGGCCAGGTTCTATGTTCGGGATTCTCCCCTGCAACACGCGGGGGCATTATTCAAGTGTCAAGGAGACATCGTACAACACTACAGAGGATGGGATCAACCCTTTCTCCGTTCCCATTGTGTTCAATTAGAGCCAAATGTAGGAGAAATTAGCGACTGATTCATTAATCAATTTATAATGTCCATAATGAATGCAGTCCATGATCTTGTAGGCTGCATCAGCAGTCATTTATATAACAGCGACAGGATAAAGGGTCATAGGAATCAAGACCATTGTGTACTTTACTTGGCTTGTCTATCTATCTATCTATCTATCTATCTATCTATCTATCTATCTATCTATCTATCTATCTATCTATCTATCTATCTATCTATCTATCTTTCTTTCTTTCTTTCTTTCTTTCTATCTTTCTATGTATCTTTCTATCTATTTATCTATCTATTTATCTATCTATTTATCTATCTATTTATCTATCTATGTATCTTTCTATCTATCTATGTATCTTTCTATCTATTTATCTATCTATTTATCTATCTATCTATCTATCTATCTATCTATCTATCTATCTATTTTCAATCATACACGATGATCATCTGGTACATTGACGAAGTAGGAGGCCGGACACGAGCCCTCACACGGAGGAAACAGAAACACAGGCGGAGTATCATCATCGTCCAAAATGTCAATAGTCAAGTTTGCCTTGCCTCTCAGACCTCCATTGTCCTGTAACATACGTAATTGAACAATCTGTCATAAAGTTGATTGAACATAATGTCATATCGTTGATTAAACATAATGTCATAGAGCTGATTATGCATAGTGTCATATAGTTGATTGTCATAGTGATTTCATAAAGTAATGACATAGTAAAGGCACTTCCAAGAGTTCATCAAATATGATTTAGTTGTTTTTAGTTGTTGTTTTTTTCTTTTCCAAAGGGTTTGTTTACATACGATGGGGTTTTCTTAGCTACTTAAATACCCAATGACACGAGTTCGTACATAAGACCAAAAACAAATGTTAATGGCTTATAAGTTTGGGTTGTTCCTTCAGTCTAAACCTCCTGCAGGACGAGATGCAAGGTTCAAACTCAGGACCATCCACATACATCCTAAGTTCATACTACACGACCCAGTAATTGTTCATCTTAAGTTGACAATGGAAATAACAATCCTTTCTCTAACTCTTCCATTTCAGGATTGTACCTTAGAGAATTTTTTTTTTTTCATTGTTTTATCAATAAGATCACGTGACTAAATGTTGTTTGTTTATGATTGATGAATGAGGTCCGTTGTAGGGAGACAGTTTCCTAAATGTTCACGTAGAACATAACAGAATAACAGCAACACATTTAAAGTACGTCTAAAGTACGTCTAAAGTACGTCTAAAGTACGTCTAAAGTACGTCTAAAGTACATCTAAAGTACGTTTAAAGTACGTCTAAAGTACGTTTAAAGTACGTTTAAAGTACGTCTAAAGTACGTCTAAAGTACGTTTAAATTACGTTTAAAGTACGTTTAAAGTACGTCAAAATACGTCTAAAGTACGTTTAAAGTACTTTTAAAGTACGACTAAAGTACGTCTAAAGTACATCTAAAGTACGTCTAAAGTACGTCTAAAGTACATCTAAAGTACGTCTTAGAGAATGACAGGGCATACTTAAACAGTAAGCCTCTAATACAATATGATCAGAAAATTGTATTGGTCCAAGCAAAGGGTAATTCAGTTTGACTACAATTTTGTCCACCCCAGCAAGCATAGCTACAATAACAATAACAATATAGATGTAAAAATGAACAGTAATCACAGACATAATATACACACACACAAACAGCGCTTTATGTATTAAGCTTCTAGGTACTTCTCGGAGTCAAGTGACCGTGATACACCCTGTTTCTGCTCTAACCTTTAACCTTTCATGGAGAGGAGCCGTCTCAGCCGACCACTTCGTCTATGTCTGATGTAACTGTGGTTTAATGGGTGCTAATTGTACTTTTATGAAATGGTAGGACATAACAGAACAAAAACAACGCCTCTTAAGTACTTCTTAAGAAACTGCATCGCCTCTAATGTAACTCTTATGGAATAATAGGACATAGCTGAACAAAAAAGCACATTCCTCATTCCATATGCTAGGACAAATGTGTACAAATGCTCCTTCTTCTCTAGTGTTATTAGAGCATGGAATGGGTTGCCTGCGCCAGCCAGGAAAACCAGTGACTTGGCAGAATTTAGGTCATTGGTTAACATGCATGACTAGATACATAATGCGTAGGACGTAATCATCTTCTTTTTTTGAAATAACGTCTATATTATATTAGATAAGATAAAACAACGCCTCTTAAGTGCCTCTTAAGAAAAAGCATCGCCTTCAATGTAACTCTTATGGGATAAAAGCAACACGTCCAAAGTACATCTTAGGAAAAAAATAATGCTTTACCTGAACAACAACGATGCCTCTAAGGCTAGTGAAAAGTTCAAAGTCCAATTTCTTTTTAGTGACCAGAGTCCCCATCAAATAGTTTGTGATGTGCATATAATCGTTTAAGTAAATCTGACAACATTACATGAGAGGACATTAATAAATGAACATAATGTAATTTTTAGTGTCCCCCGAAAGGGGAATAGCTTCTATTAGTTTTGTGTAGTCTGCCCGTCCGTCTGTCCGTCATTCCCGTTTAGGTCTCGTGAACTACAAAAGATATTGAAAATCCAACATCATGATATTTTAGATCTTTCAAAACTCTGCTACAACGGCTATTTTTTCTTATATGAAAGACAAAAAAAAATTAATTTTAAAATTAACTATGCAAGCAGTTTTTTCATAAATACACCATTTTTACAATTATTCACTAAAAAAACAAACTATTTAGTAAGGAGGTAACTATTTGGCTAAATTTATAAAAGGTTATTTAAACAATTTTTGCTTTTTTTTTTTGTCAATTTTTAAACAAATTGTATTACAAAATTAAGTAATTTTTGTAATTTTATTTACCTATATTACATTTAAAAAAATACTTTTTAAGAGAAAAAATCTATTTAGTATGCATTGTTGTGGGCTAATCTAATCTGGCTTCACTTCTTATTTACTAATTACTTCACATTAGCCACAGAACATTACAAGTTAACAATAGACTAAATAACGACTTTTACTTTTATAAAATGACTCATTTATTTATCCCTGGGAAATCCGTCCAGTCTTCATAAACGTCGCTAGTTCTAACTAACATCCACAATAAACTACTTGTATACTATCGCCATGCTGCTCTCTTGTTCGTCTATCCTGCTACGTCATTAGTCTATCTTACTACGTCACTACTTTTACCGTCGCTAAAACAATACACAATATATTTGTCTAACAAAACCATAGACTATATATATACAGGACTGCCAACTGTGCGCACCACGACTATATTATTCAATTAAATAAGTCCCGTACACCGAGGCTTTCTTGGTTGCAGTGTAGTGTTAGAAGAATGACTTCCGGTGAATTAGTTTACTAGATCTATATAAAGAAACCATCACTAAAGATAAACACTACGTTCAAAATATTTCTTAGTCCCATAATTTTGGTAACAGTGCGATAGACATAGCCAGATTTTTATAACAACAAAATCTGATTTACTAAACTTAAAAAAAGAGCATTTACATAGATAATGTTCTAACTAGTTTATATATATAATTAAAAACTTTTGTTCAAAAACAAATTATAGTAGTGTGTATGGTCGTATATGTAGATGTAGTTTATAGCCGTAGGTCACTTAGTCTGGGTCAAAGTTTCCATGTTTACTACGTTTACAATTAATGTTTATTGAAGTTATTGAAGTAGAACAATGATTCTAGAATTCTATTAGGTAAAGAAAAATTTGGAACAATCAATTTTTTAAGAATAATTAGATGTTATTTAGGATTTAATTAGTTTAAAAAATTAATAACTTGCAGAGCTGAAAGTTTTATTCATATTTTTCAATTAGTCATAAATACACGATTGCTTGTAATTTTTAATGGCTTCATTCTCCATTAATATGTATATATAATGCATACTGCATGTTATGTTTAAAAAAACTACAAATAAATTTTAAAAAATAGGTATAGAATCTAGATAGCCCGATGAGTTAGTAAATATGTCAGTGTGTAGTCTCAGGGACTCACTATTGTTTTTTTTTTTAGACTGACTCACAGACTTAACTTCTTTCACCCATTATAGGCCTATAGGCTACCATATAATAAATGACACTCTCAAAACTGTATTGACTCTTTCATTAATCGCTTATTTAACTCATATTATTAGTAGGCTATACAATGTAAAAAGAAATTGACAAATGTGATGAAAAGAGAAAAAATATATATTATCCAAGCTGGCATTATCATTCTTTCATCGTGAATGTCATAAGATAAGTTTATACCGGAAGTACCTCATCTCACATTTTGGAGTTGAACGAAACTTATGCTTAGTTACCCTTAGTGTTGGCAGTCCTGTATATATATAGTCTATGAACAAAACTAACAAACTCTAACAATATATTTGTCTAACAAAACTAACATACTCTCTAAACAAGTACATAGCAGCATATAAGTGGAGCATAATTTAAAACAACAAATAATTAGTAGTGTTTCTTTACTCTTTTTTAAATTTTAGCACCACGCGGTCGCAGGTTTAAATACATTTAATAAGTAGGGCAGAGTCTCGAGTCCGAGCCTTCAGGTTAAGGACAGTATTTCACTAGAAGGTAAACCCAGTTGCGGCTTGCACATTTGGCGGATCCAAAGCAGAGACAAAGCTTTTGTGTGAATAGGGTCTATTTAACTCTATCTCTCCTAATTGACGATGCCAACGTTCATTTTACTCTATTAAACTAAATTAATTTTTTGGATTTATAAACTTTAACGTGTGTTGTTTGAAAAGAGAATCCATTCCCCTAGAAATCGATACCAAATAGAATATTTTCTGATAACAAACAAAAAAAGTAATTGAAGTTTAATCATATCAAGGATAGTGGGAAAAAAATGAGCAAATTGAAAAATTCTATCAGAACGAGGAAAATAATTACGGAGAGTTAAGTTTTCCTATCGTCATTAGTGCCTATCTTTGGCAATTAATTTTCTATGGGTCTTAAATAAGTGTCCCGCGACCATCCCAAGCAACAAATGATACAATCATTGTCAGTTACGTACTGAAGTTATAAGATATGATAAGATAATCATATCGCAGTTCGTTGGTACAGTTAGACTTTGACTATACATTGTTACGTGCGTCTGGCTAAATACCCAGAGGAAGTGTCCGACTGCAGCAACATACCCCAGGCCCTGACTCAACGGAGGAAACATTAAATCCTTTGATTTCTTGTCCTCGAAATGTAAGGTCCTCATCAGTTGCCCACTCGGACAGTCGTATCACCTGTGTTCCAATAGAGGCGTTCTTTCATGGGAAAGGAACAAAACAAAAATTAGCAAGTTGTTCACTTTCTAAAAATAACTAAAATACTCTGTAACACATAGCGTTAGCAAACTCAGTCAATAGGAGGACACATTGTCCTTTTATTTTTGTCGGGGTTCATGTCCTCAGTCCGACAGCCATTGGTCTATTATTTCAAAATGTCCGACTTTCAGTCTTTCACTCTGTCTACTGAAATACCATTTTATCAATCCATCGAATTCGGTTCTTCTGATCTTCTGGTTTAAGCACTTACAAATACAATCGAACATGTGTTCTCCCGAAGAGAGGAGCTTTTATTTGATTTCATTTGATTTCATTTAATTTCATTTGATTCCCGGACATGATGTGAACGTTGTAAATAGATCCACTCTCAATTTACTACAGACAAATACGCTGGATGGACTACAGAGAAATACGCTAGATAGACTACAGAGAAATACGCTCAATGAACTACAGAGAAATACGCTGGATGGACTACAGAGAAATACGCTGGATAGACTACAGAGAAATACGCTCAATGAACTACAGAGAAATACGCTGGATAAACTACAGAGAAATACGCTGGATGGACTACAGAGAAATACTCTGGATAGACTACAGAGAAATACGCTCAATGGACTACAGAGAAATACGCTCAATGGACTACAGACAAATACGCTCAATGGACTACAGACAAATACGCTCAATGGACTACAGAGAAATAAGCTCAATGGACTACAGATAAATACGCTGGATGGACTACAGAGAAATACGCTCAATGGACTACAGAGAAATACGCTTAATGGACTACAGACAAATACGCTGGATGGACTACAGACAAATACGCTCAGTGGACTACAGAGAAATACACTGGATGGACTACAGAGAAATAAGCTAAAGGGACTACAGACATATACGCTGGATGGACTACAGAGAAATACGCTCAATGGACTACAGAGAAAATAAGCTTAATGGACTACAGACAAATACACTGGATGGACTACAGACAAATACGCTCAATGGACTACAGAGAAATTCGCTCAATGGACTACAGACAAATACGCTGGATGGACTACAGACAAATACGCTCAATGAACTACAGAGAAATACACTGGATGGACTACAGAGAAAATAAGCTCAATGGACTACAGACAAATACGCTCAATGTACTACAGAGAAATACGCTCAATGGACTACAGAGAAATACGCTGGATGGACTACAGAGAAATACTCCGGATGGACTACAGACAAATACGCTCAATGGACTACAGACAAATAAGCTCAATGGACTACAGAGAAATTCGCTCAATGGACTACAGACAAATACGCTGGATGGATTACAGACAAATACGCTCAATGGACTACAGAGAAATACACTGGATGGACATGAGAAATAAGCTCAATGGACTACAGACAAATACGCTTGATGGACTACAGGCAAATACGCTTGATGGACTACAGAGAAATACGCTCAATGAACTACAGACAAATACGCTCAATGGACTACAGACAAATACGCTTGATGGACTACAGGCAAATACGCTTGATGGACTACAGAGAAATACGCTCAATGAACTACAGACAAATACGCTCAATGGACTACAGACAAATACGCTCAATGGACTACAGAGAAATAAGCTCAATGGACTACATACAAATACGCTCAATGGACTACAGACAAATACGCTCAATGTACTACAGAGAAATACGCTCAATGGACTACAGACAAATACGCTCAATGGACTACATACAAATACGCTCAATGGACTGCAGAGAAATACGCTGGATGGACTACAGACAAATACGCTCAATGGACTACAGACAAATACGCTCAATGGACTACAGAGAAATAAGCTCAATGGACTACAGACAAATACGCTCAACGGACTATAGAGAAATACGCTCACTGGACTACAGAGAAATACGCTCAATGGACTACTGACAAATACGCTCAACGGACTATAGAGAAATACATTCTTTGACTGGTAAAATGTGAGTACAGCTCAAAATGTTTTCGCGAATTTTTAACTTAATAATCTAGTTTCACTGATATTGCTTCAATTACCTACTCTTGAGCATTTTCGAGCAGTGTTTGACTGCTTTCGTGAGTTCAATGCACTCCGATTCCCTCCGTAGAGTGCAGTTCAGTGACAGGTTGTAAGGCCGGCTCTAGAAACGGGAATTCGGGTATAGGAGGCTACAAATTTTTAAGCTCGAACTTTTGACATAAGATCATCAAGCCAGTGCTTGGCGTCAGATACTTGAACCTCTGCAGACGGGAAATGACGTAAAAAAAGGAGAGGGCTGACTATTGGTGGCCAGTGTTACCTCTAATTAACATTATTCTGTGTATTAATATTGAGGCTTGAAAAGGGCAGAGGCCTTTACAAAAATCCTGCTCAGGTCATTCGCTTACTTAGATCCCGTAATAAAAGCCATTAAGATTAGGTCCATTCTCTATAGCCGCTATCCTGTCATGCGCTTAACCCTTACCTCTCTGACTTGAACTGCGAAACTGGAAGTGTGAAACCTTGGACTGAACTCATTCTTCTCAAGTATGTTAATCATCAAGCTATGGGTTAACTGAAATAGGAGAAACGCATTACGGCATGAACCCTTTTCTCTCTGTCCTATATAGGTAAAGATTACAGAGAGCTCAGACGAGTTTTATTAATTTACCGATTTAAAAACACAGTGACTCAAACAGATAAAATTTTAAAAAATACATTGGAGAAAAAAACATCAACAACAGATGTGGCCCCCAATGGGGATCTGGGTCTGGCTCGACTCTCTAAAGGGATGGCTTAGCAACTGAGGGGTCAAGAGTTCAAGAAGTCGCTTGAGTCCAAGTATATCTGTTGGGTACCTGATAGTACTGTAGTTGGACGAATTGAATACGGTTCAACGCTGTGCTGGCTTCATGACACTTTCTTAAGTTATCGTTCATAGAAATGTATTTTATCATAAGACCTATAGACCGAAGTGTCTGAAAGGGATATATATATATATGTATATATATATATATATATATATATATATATATATATATATATATATTTAATCCTTCGGGGTCAAAGATGAGCACGTCTCTTATGTCCTATATACACGAAGATGACAGTCAAGTCCAATCCTCGCTTTTACAAGCCGGCATGGGTGGGTTTTTGGTCAGTTTCAGATAGGACTGCTTCTTCTCTCAGCTTTTTGTTTGTGCGGCGCTCTTCTTGATCCATATCTCGTGACTCAGAGACTGACAGTTTCAAGCCATGAGGATCGATCGAGAGCTAGTGCTTCCCAGCAGTGAATGTCAATATCACAATATCACGAACCAGAGGAGCTCCATTTACTGAATAGCTCTCGTGAATGTTCGGTTTAAATGGGCCTCTAATTGAAGGGAAACGTTTATCTTCATTTAAACGAATAATGCTATTTCATTGTGTGTCATTAAACGGGATCCAATTGTATCAATAAAAGGGACCATAACAGAAAGGCAAATAGTAAACAAAATGTAAATCGTTTCGTTACCGGCTTAGTGTACATATTTGATTTGCAAGTCAGCTTGATATAGACAGTCTTCCATTCGACATTCTAGTAAGAAAGACGAACCAAAACATCATCGTTAATGTCGTTGAGGTAACGATTAGAGACGGATAGGCCACACCCTAAATATTTTTAACCAACAAAAGATAATCATAACACCTTCAATTTTTAAAAGTATTGCATATCTCAGTGGCTAGAGTGTCGGCTTTTTATAACGGAGGAACGAGACTTCGAGTTTTTAAAAATTAAATTGCTTTCACCTTCTTTCCACCCACCGTCAAAAAATAAAAAGGCACACTAAAGTGAGTGGCCCATAGCGCACTGCGCATGCTAATGGTATGAAAATTGCTCTAAACAAATACAGCAATAAAAAATATTTCCGGCCGTACACATTAATTATTGTTAGTCTAGATCTATTAAATTAATTACATCATTCATTCAAAATAATTTATACGATTTCCATTAATACATTAGATATGTTTTTTATATAAATATAATTCCACTAATTTTTATATATATATATTTTACTTGCGCATGACTTTATTTAAAAAAGCAACCACATTAAAATGACAACTAAAGATACGGGACATCATGATGCTGATATATCGAGATAGGTGTAAATTGATAGGAACATTGTGAAGACATTATAATGCATCGATCTATAGCACGTACAAATAGAATGATGTTGTCAATGCTCAGGTCCTGGGTTCGAATCTTGGTGAAGACAGGGACATTGAATTTCTGGATTCTTAGGGCGTCCCTAAGTCCGCCCAACTCTCATGGGTACCTGACTTTAGTTGGGGAAAGTAAAGGCGGTTGGCCGTTGGGCTGGCCACATGACACCCTGCTCGTTAACCGTTGGCCAAACAACAACAGATGACCTTCAACATCTTCTGCCCTATAGATCACAACGTCTGAAAGGGAAAACTTTACTTTTTTTTTTTACCAATGCTGTAAAACATTATGATAACGTCATTGCTTTGAAACTTCATGATGACGTCAATGCTATAAAACATCACCATGTTGTCTATGCTATAAAACATCATGATGTCGTCTACGTTATGACATATCACGTACTTGTCAATTGTATAAAACATCACGAGTTTGTCAATGCTTCGAGACATGAATGCCCTGATACATCACGAGTTTGTCAATGCTTCGAGACATGAATGCCCTGATACATCACGAGTTTGTCAATGCTTCGAGACATGAATGCCCTGATACATCACGAGTTTGTCAATGCTTCGAGACATGAATGCCCTGATACATCACGAGTTTGTCAATGCTTCGAGACATGAATGCCCTGATACATCACTAGTTTGTCAATGCTTCGAGACATGAATGCCCTGATACATCACGAGCTTGTCAATGCTTCGAGATATGAATGCCCTGATACATCACGAGCTTGTCAATGCTTCGAGACATGAATGCCCTGATACATCACGAGCTTGTCAATACTTCGAGACATGAATGCCCTGATACATCACGAACTTGTCAATGCTTCGAGACATGAATGCCCTGATGCATCACGAGCTTGTCAATGCTTCGAGACATGAATGTTCTGATACATCACGAGTTTGTCAATGCTTCGAGACATGAATGCCCTGATACATCACGAGTTTGTCAATGCTTCGAGACATGAATGCCCTGATACATCACGAGTTTGTCAATGCTTCGAGACATGAATGCCCTGATACATCACGAGCTTGTCAATACTTCGAGACATGAATGCCCTGATACATCACGAGCTTAATGTGCTTCGAGACATGAATGCCCTGATACATCACGATGCCGCCAATTACTGAGAAAGATCGCGATGATGGGACCGACATGAGACTCTCAAAACATTGTAGCAGCCTCACCCATGCCCTTTTTATATACTCAAGATCCAGTGTCAGCCTCACCCATGCCCTTTTTATATACTCAAGATCCAGTGCCAGCCTACCCATGCCCTTTTTATATACTCAAGATCCAGTGCCAGCCTACCCATGCCCTTTTTATATACTCAAGATCCAGTGCCAGCCTCACCCATGCCCTTTTTATATACTCAAGATCCAGTGCTAGCCTCACCAATGCCCTTTTTATATACTCAAGATCCAGTGCCAGCCTCACCCATGCCCTTTTTATATACTCAAGATCCAGTGCCAGCCTGCCCATGTCCTTTTTATATACTCAAGATCCAGTGCCAGCCTACCCATGTCCTTTTTATATACTCAAGATCCAGTGCCAGCCTCACCCATGCCCTTTTTATATACTCAAGATCCAGTGCTAGCCTCACCAATGCCCTTTTTATATACTCAAGATCCAGTGCTAGCCTCACCAATGCCCTTTTTATATACTCAAGATCCAGTGCCAGCCTTACCCATGCCCTTTTTATATACTCAAGATCCAGTGCCAGCCTCACCCATGTCCTTTTTATATACTCAAGATCCAGTGCCAGCCTACCCATGTCCTTTTTATATACTCAAGATCCAGTGCCAGCCTCACCCATGCCCTTTTTATATACTCAAGATTCAGTGCCAGCCTACCCATGTCCTTTTTATATACTCAAGATCCAGTGCCAGCCTACCCATGTCCTTTTTATATACTCAAGATCCAGTGCCAGCCTCACCCATGCCCTTTTTATATACCCAAGATCCAGTGCCAGCCTCACCCATGTCCTTTTTATATACTCAAGATCCAGTGCCCTGGTCAGCGACAAGGTGTAGAGCACCAAATTCTTATTGCCATAAGCGGTAAGATTAAGAAAAGGTAGCAGCACTTTCTGTCGTTCAATCAAGAAATCCAGTGTCCAGATAAATTCCCCCAGTGTTGTTTTCAATAACTCTGTACCTAAAATTTAAAAAAGAAAATGCAACTGTTGGTACCACGAAAAATAAATAAACGAGGATCTATACTACATGACCTTTGTGACCTTTTTGAATTCACGGACACAAATGTGTTTAGCATTGATTTAATATGACCAATACTGTGGATAACGATAAACAATAACAACACCATCATTATTATCGTTGTTGTCATCATCATTATCATCATACTCAATTAGAGAGAGGGTTTGAGAGGCTGAGATCATTTGACTTGGAGTCCCCTGCTCCATTTCATCGTCCTCTTTCATCATCAACTTTTAGGGGCTGAAACTTTTTCTACTTCCCGTCTCGACTTAATCCTGAAGGAGAAGCTTGTATATGGGTGTACTGGTGAAGCGTTTGGCTGGATTCGAACCTAGGGTGCATCAAGGTCTAATCCGTTGAAGACTATGGTTTTGAAATTCGAAATTTTCAGTTAAGGTTTTCGAATGCCTTTATGAGAGAGACCCATGACTTTGAGGCCTGGAGATAGCAGAGATTGTCAATGTTTGAATTACAAGGAAGAATTCTAATTTTGAACTACACTAGAAATCACGTACAATAGTAGGTATAAAACCCAAGGTTCAGAGTGCGCCTAGACTTGGCCAATTGCTGCCTTGTCTGCATTGGCTCTGAGTTTCCTGGCTTGTCACTTTCTGTTTGCTGTCGGCTATCCTCTACTCTGCACGAAACGTTTTGGTGACAGCCGTTTTTGGCTATGGCCGTTTTGGAGTGAGGAGTTCTATCGATGTTTTGGAAAAGACACAACTTTGTATACTTAACATGTTTTTTTTTTTTCTATACAAAAAAAAAGGCTTGTATATTTACAAAGAACCCCAAAAAACCTTTTAATTAAATTTAGACATTTAACGAATAAATAAAACAATCTCTGACAAGTCAGATTCCTTCCTGAGAACTCATGAAGCTCCACCTCCATTCCATAAATTTGCTGTCTCGTGGAAATTTCAGGGAGAGAACCCTGTACTACCAGGTTATGCTATTACAGCTTAGATCGGGTGATAGTTTGACCTAACCTGCGTCCCTCATCTTTTATTAGAGAAGTTTTTGAGGGGGGAAAAAGTCCTTCAAAAAAAAAAACAACTTACAAGAGACAGACGTAAATTATGGAAACTGACCACTGACCTCTCATCATCTCAATATACATATCTTCCTAAAATACATTCATTGAAGTATGTAACGAGATCTCAGCAAATGCCGTGAGGATTCGCATAACATTTTCTAAATAAGTTGTTCTTGGTTTTTAGGTGATGTCGGTTCCGACCTTAGGCATAGGCAAATAAGGCAGCCGCCTAGGGCCTCCGATTGGTGGGGGGCCTCGCACAGGACTCAAAATAATTTTTAGAGAAGAAATTAAGAAACCTGTGCCCAATGTTGTAGTAGGAGTCACTATGTTTTTCATAAATTGCGTAATTTTAGTATTTCGCTGTTTATTTTTTATTTTTCGTTTGGGACTTACCAGATTCACTTCGCCTCGGGCCTCCAATTATCTAAGGCCAGCATTGGTGTGTGTGTTGGTGAGAACATTTTGTTTCATAGGTTCGTGGCGGTAGGGACTATTTAATGTGAAAAAAGTGTGTGTATAAGGCGCATCACTAGATATCGATGTAAAAACGAATTATATTACTGACGCAAAATATTGAAGTGTAAGGAGTGGACTGAATTACGAGAGTGGTATCCCTTTCTAGTGGTGTCCTTTTCTTAGTGGTCTTGCTTTGTTTGTTGTTTACATTAAGTACATGTACTTTTGTTTTCGGTTGTTTAGTTTGAGGCCTACTCTTTTTCCTACTTCACGTAAAGCCGTGACCTTTTCTGGCATATCCTGTAGTCTGTGCGATAATAAAGCTATGTCATCTGCAGCTTAGAATACAGATCTAGAAATATCTGGTTAAAGAAGGAGATTTAAAAAAAAAACAAAAAAAAAACCTGGTCTATTTTTTTTTATGTATACGTGAATTTGTGTATTAAGATCAGAAGATACGTAGAATGCCAGTGCTGTAAAACATTATGATAACGTCATTGCTTTGAAATTTCATGATGACGACAATGCTATAAAACATCACCATGTTGTCTATGCTATAAAACATCATGATGTCGTCTACGTTATGACATATCACGTACTTGTCAATTGTATAAAACATCACGAGTTTGTATGTATACGTGAATTTGTGTGTTAAGATCAGAAGATACGTAGAATGCCAGTGTTGTATAAACTGGACAGTTTCATAATTTAAGCCAATGCCTACCGAATTGAGGACAAGACCCCAAAAAGGAGAACATGTCCTCCTTTAGCCAGACGTCTAGTAACTCGACTCTGTGACCAACGATCCCAGCTTTAAACTCTGAAACATTCATTCAGCTCAACTCGGTCCTTACCTTCGCCGTCGATTTCCGTAATTGTTAAGTTATAGGGGAGAGTTTCTGCCACGTTACACGGATTTGCATCTGTATCAAGAAACATAAGGGAAAAGTTTAAACATATTTAAAAAATGTCTTCTTTATATAACTTATAGAATATTTTGCTCTTTTTAACTAATGAATGTTAGATTCTTGAAAAAAAAATGGAATAGAAACCTTCTGCTAATTATCTCCCTTCCCCTCCCCCAACCAAATAGATTGGACCGAAGTGCACTGTGCATGCTGATAGCACTGTCGTCTGGGGCTTTGTGAACACAGACATGAAATAGAAATATTAGATAACTCTTGCACACAAGGTCATATTCATGTCGTTCCCTTTATTTTGTAAATACATTTAGAAAGCGATCACCCAGATTCCTCGCTCTTTCTCACCCGCCTCTTTCCAACTGGTCCAGACAAGTGAGAGGATGATAGCATTTTGAGAAAGCTAAAAGCATGACGTTGCGCTAAACCAAAAAAAAAGTATTTCTAATCACACAGATATATTATTGTTAGTCTAGATTTATTACAAATGTAATTACATGACTGATTCAAACTATTTGATACATTTAATATAAGCTTTGTTTTTAAAAATAAGTTTTTTAAATTTTATCTGGCTTGTTAGGTTTATGGGAAACAATTATTGAAGCGCCAAAAAAAATGAGAAAGATGACTTTACATGCTTACCTTCAATTGAAGGATTTTAAAAAAGGTTCCGTTTCAAATAAAAAAAAACAACATAAAATTTAAGTCCCTCATAATTTCATTTAATTTTGCAGGAAAAACTCATTTTCAACCCAGAGAAGCACGGGTATAAGTACTACTCTGAATGGCGAACGAGGCTAGAGAATTACTGTACTACTAGTTAAAAGTTAATAGGATAAGTTTGAATGTTTTGTAAAGTCAAGGGTATAGATCCATATAGAGATGAGCGTGAAACAGTAAACAGACGCATTGAAGACTAACGGAATACATTTTAAAAGACTGACGAGGACACGGACAATTTAGTCTTAAAACTGACAATAATGTCATGATGTAGACATAATGTCGATAGATTCGATACAAATATTTGAAAATCTTGATCTAGTTCTAGACGATGATCTAGATCTACACTACTTACATTGTGCGACTATTGGAAGTACTAAACTGGTCACCAGAAGACAAATAAACAGAGAGTTTACTTCTCTTAAGTTTTCAAATAGATCTACCATACTACTAATACTAGCTATAAGCAGAAACAATTATCTTCCTGTCTCTCTGGTATGACTGTCCAGTGTGTTTGATGTTGGTATACTTAGAATGTTGAATTAGATCTAATCAGCGTGAAAATGTACGAGACATTAGTCGTCGACTTTAATGCCAAAAACAATGGACGCAATGCACAACGCAACTATTCATAGCTTGGCTTCCATCGACTTCTGGTAGTGTTTTCCCAGTCTAAAGTTCCGTTCGTATTTAGTGCGTCATTCACATTATTAAGGGAACTTCGATTAGAGATAGGTGCTCGATTCATCTCGTGCTCCTGCTTCCATTATAATTAGATGTTTGGTTCATCAGAGTTTGGTGCTTGGCTTATCAGAGTTTGGTGCTTGGCTTATCAGACTTTTGTGCTTGGCTCATCAGAGCTTGGTGCTTTGCTCATCAGAGTATGGTGCTGCGGTCATCAGAGTTTGGTGCTTGGCTCGTCAGAGTTTGGTGCTTGGCTCATCAGAGTTTTGTGCTTGGCTCATCAGAGTTTGGTGCTTGGCTTATCAGAGTTGGTGCTTGGCTCACCGGAGTTTATTGCTTGGCTCATCACAGTCTGGTGCTTGGCTCATCAGAATTTGGTGCTTTTATATTTCGTTCACCATTTTAATTCCTACTATTAGCTCACTATCGTCATAGTTTAAAAAAAATGAATCTTTTGTTTTAATTACTTTTGATTATCATAAAAACACATTTCTTGTTCCATATGATAGGACAAATTAGTACAAATACTCCTTCTTCCCTAGTTTTATTAGAGCATGGAATGGGTTGCCTGAATCAGACAGAAAAACCAACAACTTGACAGAGTTTAAGTCTTATCTTATATTCTTATACTAAATTGACCTAGGACCAGTGGCGTAGCTAGAGTAAATGATGCCTGGTGCGGTACCTCATCTTGATGCCCCCCCAAAAAAACAACAACAACACATTAACAACTAACTAATTAATAACATTGCAAAACCTGTTCAAAATAATATGTATTCATTAATCAAATATTGTTAATTCCAAAAAAATCACTTTTACATAAACATACTACATATGAATTTTACGCGCTTTCTTGCTAGCAAAAGTATCAATAATTTTATCGAAATCAATTTTTTTTCCACCAGCTCTTGTTCAATGGACAAAATGGCCAAATTAGTGAGTCATAAATTTGTCATCGTTGATCGCAAGTAATTCTCGATCAGTTTAAGTTTGGAAAAACTTCTCTCGCATGTAGCGACGCTTACCGCAATAGTAAAAAATATGCGAATCATGATGACGATATTTGGGACTGAATCATCTAGCTGATATTTTTTTTTATAAAATTCAAGAGCTCAACAGGTCTTTGTTTTGGAAATTTGGAGGCTTCTGATGAAACTGTGACAAACCGTTGAAGCCTTTCGCTCCAGCAGAAATTCGTTTTTATCAATGTCGCTAGTACTATCGAGATTGATTTCGACCTGAGGATTTAATAGTTGGGAAGGCGACAAAAATTCATATCTATCTGCTACATTATGAAGTTGCTCGAATTGGTGATTATTTCTTGAACAATCCTGTCCAAGGTAGAATAAATTTCCCTTTGTAGCTCTACTTTGTGTGTAAGTACAGAGTAGTCACTTTTCTCACCAGGCATCTTTTTCTTATGGCCAATACGTTTTTGACTTTCTGTACTGATTCTCAGATCTGAGCACACGCTATAGGCAAAGGTAATGCTGGCTTCAGCGATGTCCTCTCGATTACTACTTAAAAATGTCTCTAATGTTTTTAGTTTGAGTGAGCAGTCTCGAGTAGACAAACCTTGTTTTTGAAGGTACAATTGCGCATCATTAATTTCAGTTAATACAGGAGCCCAAAATCCAAGATAGATGACAAAATTAAAAGACTGAACAGCAACCAATAACCCACCTGCTTCAGATCTAGTCGATGAATTTTCAATTTTACTTGATAATGTCTCCAGAGTTTGAGCAGGCAATGAATAGTGACTTCTAGAATACGTTTTTGGACACCGTAGTTTTGACCTTTCATGACTGCAGCATTATCATAGCCTTGACCCCTGCAGTCCATTATGTCTAAGCCATCCGAACACAGTTTCTCTAGAATCATCTCAGCGATTCCAGCAGCATGCATGTCCTTTGTGTCGATGAAGTCAATAAAAGACTCACGAACCTGCACCCCGTCATTATCCATGACAACGTACCGTAAAATTTGGGAAGTTTGATCCAGTTTTGAGATGTCAGCTGTACTGTCAAAAATAATAGAGAAATATTTGGCTTGTTTTACATGCTGTATGATTTGTTTTTTTTAGCGTGATCCGCCAATATTGTAATAAATTCATTTTGTATTTGTGGAGACATGTATGTATTCGGTCTGGAACAAAGCTTAGTTCGAAGCACATGCTCCCTCAAGAGTGGATCGTACGTTGATAGTAATTTTACTAACTCTCCAGGTTTTCGTCTCTAGCAAAATCAAATCTTGGGCCTTGTTGTCAATACTGTTCCCTACTCTCAGGCAAACTTCAAGTTCCCTCCAAGCAAGCGATGACTGACTGTGAGCTCTGCTGGTCTCATGTTTTTCTATTTTCGGGGATAACCTCCACCACTCATTGAATCCATCTTTGGATTTAAATGAAAATGATGAAATCTTAACAAACGTGGCCCCTTTACATTTAAGGAGGAAGAGGGCGGTACTTACGGCCTACGAGCGCTACAAAAGGGGCAACTCTAGGTTACCCACCACAATCTTAGTGCAACAGTGGAGAGAGAGGAACCGCATAAAAATGCGATCGTTCCTCCACATTGCGGCCAATTTGTCAAAATCATCTGGGCTCTCCACTGATAGAATTCCTATTAGAAGAATTAATACTTGCCCTCCGTGGAGGAGATTGCCGGCCCCACAAATAAACATGTCCCTTATAGGGCAAGAGGGAGCCACCAAGAGGCGATTAACACCTGCCATACTCCAAAACTTGGCATCAGCTACACTAAAGTCCTACCCATCAGATGCCATTTTCTGCTATACCGATGGTTCGGTAATGAGGGACCCCGATAGATCTGGGTATGGGGCCCTTATAGACTACACAGACCGGACAAAACCGGAGATGCCGATTTCTCCGTCTGAGCTTAAAAGGGTTTTGAGGCGCCAGCCAGACTAGTCAGTCTTGAGCACTGTTCATTATTTTGTTTACGTTACAGTATTACAATTAACTTGTTAGTTAAAAAAACTCGTAGAAAACAAAGGTTAGCTTATTTTAAAAAATTGACATTCTAATCGGGTTTGTTGAACTAGTCCGTTTCGTTTCTTTGATTAAAAAGTATTGGGCCGGAAGTCGCTCTGTTCCCTATATATCTTTGTATTGTTCAGTTCTCTTTTTAAATTCAACTGACATTATTATGCCATAATTTTAGGTGTACCTGATAGAGAAAAAAATTCTGCACAAAAGTACGGGTAGTTGGGATATAACCCGATAGAGGCTATAAAAAGAAAAGACCTGAAACTAGCGCGTGAAACTACACATTTACAGTACTTTATTTGATGAGTATTTTACCCAAGATCTGGGTTGTTTTTTTAGGACTAGCTTATTTCATGCACCCGGCATTTTCCGATACACTATTTCATACACTAAATAATTGTTGAAAAAAATTGTAGGGATTTTAAACTTTAAATGATTACTTAAAAAGGTGTTACTCTAAACAATTTTGAATATTATTTTGTTATGAATGTCTCTGTTTATTTTGTGTCTGTTCTAGTTTCTTAAATTTTTCTTGAGTAAAGGGGGCGTTTTTCTCCTAATGGGTATACCTGATTTGTCCAAGCAGCCTTTGTAAAATATTGGTCCTAAATAATGCTATGTTTATAAACGAAAAATCGCATGGCTGCATTATGATGAACGTACGTGTTAGTTCAATATATTTTATATTACTAGGTAACTAAAAATAACCGCATAAATAGACGTAAGTTTAATTTTTTTTCTGTTAGACAAAGTCATATGGCAAATTTTGTTTATATCCTAATTCTAAACAGGAATAATAATAGAATTATACAGCAAAAATAATTAATAAGTTTTTCTTTTAATAGTTTTGAAAGTCTAACTGATAAGATTACAAAGAGAGTTTGTGTTTTTGCAGATGTACACAAGCTACACTATGAGTCAGTCTATCTCCTCTAATTGTTTAGAAATGAGTGTAAAAATGTAGGCTTCGATAATTTTAGCCTGAATTTAAGAAGTTACAAACTTCAAACAACTAATATATTGCCTCTTCCATAAAACTTTGTACTTAAAAAATAAATTTATCCAATGCTCGAAATCCTGCTTGTATACTTAGGCCCTATCTAAATCGATCCGGTATCAATGTATTAAGTAGCAATAACCCCGCAAAAAAATTAAATGAAAGAAGATTCAGATATACATATATTTTTGTGACGGTACGCGCCGGTACGGGGTACGGTACCGGCACCTTTTTTCAATATCGGGAAAAATGATTACTTTTCTTGTAATTCAACGTTAATTGTTAATTTATTATTAGTTGAAAGTTAGGCAATCTATCACTGAGTACCGGAGCCTCTTTTTTATTTTCACACAAAAAAAAGCACTTTATATACTGTCAGCCGACATGCCGTATTATTAAAAACACCTCTATGTGAACTTCTCAATCATCTAGAGTCTTAGACAGTCATTATTTTAGACTAGATTTAAGTAGAGTCTAGACCTAGATTTAGTAGGCCTATTATTATAAAAAAAAATAATCAGTCATTATAGACATTATTCGCTATTTTATTATTAGGTCTAGGCATTGAAAAGTAAATCTCTTAATAAACTATAATAGATCTTAGTCTAAGTACTAAGTTATTAAATAAGTCATTATAAGGAGAAGTATTATAATGAATATTGTATAGATCTAGATTGACTAGATTATAGATAGACCTATAGATAGATCTCTAGTTTAGTAGATTAAGTATAGAGTATAGTAAACGTATTACAGTCACTGGCGGATCCAGAACTTATGCATAAACGCGCGTACAGCATATATATATATATATATATATATATATATTCGATACATGGGAATAAAATAAGACTGTTTCTCAATCTTCGGCGAAAAAAAGCCAGTCATGTTGAGGCCTTTCTCTTGCAAGCTTGGGGGTCTGGGAGAGCGCTCTAAGCTTTCTCAGTGGGGCCCCGACACCCAAAAGCGTTTTCTTGCATTTTTCACTGCAGAAACGCATTCTCCTGACATTACAGCTCATTATTTATCAGTGGGGCTTGGGGCGAAGCCTCGACGCTAAAAGCGTTTTATGCATTCTTCACTGCAGAAACGCATTCTCCAGACATCTCCAGCTCATTACTTATTAGTGGGTTTCGGAGCGAATCCCCTACTCCAAAAGCGTTTTCTTGCATTCTTCACTGCAGAAACGCATTCTCCTGACATCTACAGCTTATTATTCATCAGTGAGGTTCGGGGCGAAGCCTCGACTCTAAAAGCGTTTTCTGGCTTTTTTTAACTGCAGTAACGCATTCTCCTGACCTACAGCTCATTATTCATTCTATTATAAAGGACCTTTTGAATAATGTGGAAAAATATTCTAATATGGATTTATAGTCCCTTAATACATTGCAAATACAACCGATTTGTTCTTTGAAAAGATAAGATACCCCACATATTTAGAATAAGGCTTTAGGATCGCCGCCGAAAAAAAAAATTCGATTAATAATATTCAATAGAATTGAAGCATAAATTGTGAGTTATAGTCCTAAATTTATTTAACTAGAAAAATATGAGAGTAAAGGTTGGAAAAAGTCGACTAGGAATAGATTATCTGGCTTTTGAACTCATCTCAACCGTGACTGTTATATTGAAAATTCAATCCGCCCCCCCCCCCCCCCCCGCGGATCCGCCAGTGATTACAGTATTATTAGATCTATGTCTTATGTCTATATCTAATAATTAAAAAACTTTAGTCTTTAAAGTAACATAGCATAGGCTAGACTCGGCAATCTAGTCTCAAGATAGAATCTATACTATTACTATCTAGATCTATTCGATTTTTATATATAGATCTAGACTAGAATTAGATTATAGATCTAAATGTACTAATGGAGAAATGATATGAGGTATTAGCTAATAGCGTTGCACAAGAAACAAACCTGGGTTTTTCTAAACTCTAATACTTGGTATGTAATAGTAAAACAACACCTACCTAAATAAATCGTAACTAGCAATCAAAAACCTATATTTATTGTAGTATATATAGGTCTGTTGTTGTATTTTATATAGCCTTCGTAACTTCTTCTATAGAGAAATGACTTTTGTAATTGGGCTATTCGCGTCTGACACATATATAATTTTTATGTTCAGCAACAAACCCTATAGAATTATTTCCAAAATTAAACTATTAAGAATCATAAAGAAATGAATAAACTAAGACAATTGTTTAGAGCTAGAGTTTAGAAATATATTTGTAAACTCAATATCTAGATTAAACCAATGGACTAAACAATGAAGTAAAAAAAGGTTGGCTTATCTTCTTCGTTTTCTTTATATTACAGAGCATTGATCAGTGTAGTAACAACATGTACTGTGTGTCCGAAATAAATCTAGTAAATTAAATTCAAACTGTTCTATAGCTTACATTGTATTGAAGAAATAATTAAGGAGATGAAACAAAATAGCGACATGACCAGTTTATAAATCGTTAGTTTATGTTTAAAATACAGTAGTTTATGTTTGTTCGTGTCCATACAATTAGTTGTTTTTACTGAAATGCTCAGGGAAATAGGAAATTAATACACACGGGGGAAATTTAGGTGCCCCTCTCCACTTGGTGCCCTGTGCGGCCCGCACCACCGCCCATTGGTAGCTACGCCACTGCCTAGGACGTTGGACTTAATCATCTTCTTTTTAAAAGTAACGTCTGTATTTTATAAGATAAAAAGATAAAATTTCGAGCGGATATTTCAAACATAAACTCAACACATTTTATTAACATTTCAGAAAGATCATTTCATTAATTTGTGATTTAATAAACAAAATTATTCAATAATATAATCTTTATTATTCGTAAGGAAATTTGTCTTACAATTTGTGCATTACACTAAACAAAACATTATAACTATAGAAAACCATAATATGCATTCACACTAGACTCACTCATAATTTACATGCGAAAAGTTTATATCAGATAGTGTTAAAGCCTAGTGTTATTTCTATGAGACTCGGAGGAACCATATGCTTAGACAGATTTGTACAATGCTCCTTCTTCCCTAGTGCTATTAAAGCATGGAATGGGTTGCCTGAGCTAGCCAGGAAAACCGTGACTTAGCAGAATTGAGGTCATTGGTTAATATGCATGACTAAATGTATGACGCGTAGGACGTACTCGTCTTCTTGATTGAAGTAACGTCTGTATTATATAAGATATTGTATTTTCTCATTATTGAATATCAGTAATATCCCATTATGGCCAGACTAATGTAAATGTATAATACTATCCTATAGATGGGGTAGTGAATCATAAGGTAGGAGTTAATTAAATTTTAAAAAATATTACTTCTTATATTTGGTTCACATTCTTATCATAAGCTCTCTCAATAGGCAATTTTCATTCATAGTGATACATTTCCTTGCGGTTTATATATTCAAAACTCAGACCTCTTCAGACCTTTTTTTTTTTACAAAGACCAGATAGAACAACACAAGCCAAGCTTAGGACATTTTCAGAAAGCTTAGGACATTTTTAGAAAGCTTAGGACATTTTTAGAAAGCTTAGGACATTTTCAGAAAGCTTAGGACATTTTTAGAAAGCTTGAATCAACTTAGTCTCACACAAACGTAGTACACGTCCAATTTAGCACTTCCTATTCTCTGATCAAATTGAAATTGTGTAGAATTATTCATTTTCCCTAACATACACGAATCAATAAAAAAAAAAAATAGTGTTAATTTATTAATTTTGATATAGAAATAAGAAATACATTTTACAGTATTGAGATATATGGTTGTAAATGTGCCGTTCTTTCCTTTTTATACACTTTGTGTTTTTTAAAAAGGATTGAAAAAAAAAAATGTTAATTTTAAAATTTAGTTTATCGCAAGATAAATGGCTTTAAACTAAAGCAGTCTTTGTGCAGTCTGCTGACGAGTTAAGACTATTGCTTACTGTTCGGAACGTCTTGTATACATTTCCTAAACTAAATTTAAGACAGATGCTCATTTTTCCTTGAGTTGAAGAGAAATGTTTTCGTCCAAGAATTACGATAACAAAGAAATAATAGATTTAATATCTTATCTTATAAATTAAAGACGTTCATTCAAAAAGATGATAATTAAGTTATTCATTTTCATAAGAAACTTTAACGCTGCTAAGTCATCGGTTTTCCTGAGTCCCATGTTCAAATGGCATGAAGACAGAAAGAGTACTCTAATGAATATGACCTAGCTTATAGAATAAGAAATATGTTTTTTTTCTTTGTGTCTGAGTATCTTATTACGTTTTTATATTTGTAACTTTCATGTCTTATTGTTGCTTTATTTTAGTCTTCTGTTCTTAAGTGTATCTGTGTTTATTTGTTCGTGTGATTATAGTAATATCAATATCATATGTGAATAATTTTTTGTTATAAATCTCACGTCTAGATTTTGCATCTGTTCTAGTTTCTTTGTTTTCTTGAGTTGAGGGGTTCCAAAACAGGAAAGGAACACTTTCTGGGCATTATCTATATCAATATGACGGATTATATGGAGCATTTGTATAAGATTGTAAAAGCAAACTGTCTTTCTCGAAATTCTGGACAACGCCTTTTTATGTTACAGACTTTCAGAATAGCGTCATCGTGTTAAAAAAACGTTACTGTGTTACAGACCTTCACTGTGTAACTGATGGATAAGTCTTGTTCATTCTTGTATCAGTAAGCGCGATGACAAATACTGAACACTTTAGTAGTACTTTGCTGCGTAGGTAAGCATCGGCTCAAACTGAAGATACAATATCGTTACAAAGACACAAATAACAGCTTCTGTAATGATGAACATTACCAGCAGAAAATTGTTAAAAGCTTACAAAGAGCACATAACGAAGAGGGGGATTGATATTTTAATACGTACCACATTCAGTAACTCTAAATTGTCTAATTTCAAATCATTTAACATTAACTTTATACTTTCTATTGAAGAGCTAGTCGTTAGACTCGTCACACTAACTAGCATTATAATGAAGAGTTAATCTTTGCATCGATTAGTTTTACATTGAAGAGCTAATGTATCTGTGTATTTATTACCTTTACACTGAATAATAAATCTTTACATTAAAGAAAAATCTTTACATCTATAAGCTTTACATCAAAGAACTAACCTTTACATTTATTAGCTTTAAATTAAAGAACTAACCTTAACACAGATTAGCTTTACATCGAAGAACTAATCTTTACATTGATTTACTTAAGATTGATCTACTCCAAGCTTCCTCTATTTACCAGTGTTCAGTAAATCATCAGAGTTCACATATATATTATGTATAAGTCTACAATACTGATCTTGTAGTGGAACATTTGGACGAGAAACTAAACAAGGTCAAGGACACAAAACTGAGCTTCACCGTTGCCAACTGTATTAAAAAGAATTGAGCGAAATTGTCAACAATATTTCCATGCGAAGCAGTTGGTCTTCATTTGTTTTCGAAAAAGCTTTAAGTCTTAAGACTGAAGGTACTTTCTTTATAGTGAATTGTATTTGGTGGGGATACAAAAGGAAAAGCTTAGAAACACTGACTCTGCAGGGCTTATAAGTGCATACAAATTATTATTTACCTTAAAAAAAAAGCCTAGCTTATCAACACTCCCTTTATTTTGTACATCGGATGCACCAAAAAGCTAGCTCTTAATAGTTTTTTTTTCCCGCCTTGTATGAGAATCTCCAATGTAGATATGTTTTCAGTAGCGCCCCCTAGTGGCTGGTACACCAGAATGTTAGCAAACATGGATACGATTATTTTAGTATACTTCGACATCATAATGTTACATCCGTTGTATAAATATTTATGCATGCAATTAGAGCAAACCTTTCAAGTGTCACACATATTGTTAATTTATTACAATTATAAAAACATCATAACCACAATAGGCTCAGCGGTTCGGACATGAGAACTGATACCAAATGGCTAAATTTAAGTTTCTAAATGATTACAGTTAGGTGAAGGTATATAACAATACAATTATGAAGACCAATAATTGTAATGATAGGATATATAGGGTGCATCAAAAAATGTATACACACTTTGAACTGTCATAGACAGTTAAATTTCTAATAGCTAAATTTCTGGACATGGAAAGCTTAATGTCTAATTGGAAAAATAAATGTGAGTAATGTTCAAACTGGTGGCCTTCAGCATCAATACATTGCTGAGTACATCGTACCAAAGTGTCCACTGAGATTTCTGCGCCCACCACCTGAATCTCATTCCACGGTGTGCCCAGGTGACGTGGTTTACGTTTGTACACCTCATCTTGAACTGTGCCCCAGAAGAAGAAATCCAGCGGCGTGAGGTCTGTAGAGCGTGCAGGAAACTCGATTGGTCCCCTGCGTCCTATCCACTGGCCTGGCACATTGTGATCCAGGTATGCTGGTACGTCCCTATGATAGTGTGGCGTGTGGAGAGCGTGCAGGAAACTCGATTGGTCCCCTGCGTCCTATCCACTGGTCTGCACATTTTGATCCAGGTATGCTGGTACGTCCCTATGATAGTGTGGCGGGGCGCCATCTTCTTGGAAATAAAACTCATCATTACCGTAAAATGTACAAATGGCAGGGAATATGGAGTCAGCAAGCTCACGTTTCCACTGTCTTCCAACCGCAGCTACATTCTCAAGTACCACTTAATTATCTGCTTCCGCTCTTCAAAACTCAAAAGCACGTCCGCCATGTTGCAGTTACTTCCTTGCCACTGCTGCAACATGTTGAAGACACATAACATTACTTTCTCACACAAGTTTAACTATGTAGAACGGGAAATCAATTGTCCATGTCAGTTCAAAGTGTGTATACATTTTTTGACGCACCCTTTATGATTATGAACTTAGGTTTTCGTTCCATCTGAATTCAAAGGTCTGGGTTTAAACTTTGTTTCATGTTAAAATTAATTAAAAAGTAATCTTCTGGGTGTCAACTTCTGTTACGATGGGAATTCTAGAGTCTTAAGGTTGTCTTGTTTAAAACTTTATGTTCAAAAATGATTCGCCCAGTTTTTTCCTCTACAAATATTGCTCTCTTAGGTCAAAAGTGTCTTAAAAAGTTTTACGCTCGTTTCCAATGATGAGTTTGTTAACAGAGGTCACAATATGTCGTATGGAAGTAAACTTTGTTAAAACTAGCTTAAAAACAGAAACTTTTAAATTTGATTTGATAAATGGTGGAGGGATTCATGTTTATTTTTTAATTAGACATAGCTGTCTGGGAATCTCTCGGGTAGATTATCATCGTCCTGATCTGTGACTACAGTCCAATAGAGATTGTCCCGAGGGTCAAGGTTCAGATCGTGCACGTCCACTGACCTATCCATCTCTCCGCTGCTGCTGGTGCCTGTGTAGGAACCGAAGTAAACCTCCAGCTCCTGATAGTCTCTCGTGGCGTCAAAGACGTCAATGCTGACGGCATTCGAAACGAGAGGCGATTTGAATTTGCTGACGATCGCACCCTCGGGGTCATCCACGCCGTTCCTGAAAAAGGACCTCATCTTGTGAACGGTGGCGTATGGGTTCTCGTCCAAGGTGTCAGTGGGTACGGGAAGGGGTCTGCATGTGTATCCCCCAGCAAGCGTACGGCCCTCAGGGTCAAAGTTAGTCCTGGGGCGGTGAGAACTCCGAGGCAGCTCGTAACCAAGGTTGTCAACATATTGAGCAGGTGGTGGTGCTAGATCATTGTGACCTTTGTCGTAAGAATGTTGAGCTTGATTAGATAACCTCTGCCCTGATTGGAAAAATATATTCAACCGTTATTTCATATAACATATTGTAATTGATGAAACAAACAAAAAAAAAAACACTTAGACAAATTAACAAATAAAAACGGATGTCCTCTAGTAATAACTTATTAGACTGACTGCATTTATTACAATGTAAAAACTTGATCTGGTTTTGAGTGAAGGATTTAAAAACATATTTCGTTCTTCTATTTCTGTATAGACTCAAGGACTACATTTAATATCAAGTGCTGGATAACAAACATTTAGACCAAATGAGTCTTAAAACTTTGAATGTCCCACAAAACAGATTTACTGGTCGGAAAAAAAATATTTTTTTTAAAGATTTCCGCTTTCACATCATGGAATCGTTTTTGCATCTCTTGTTATTGTTACAGTAGTTACGCTGAGGTGGTCAATTGTAGTCAAACTGAATTTCCATTTGATTGGACCAATGAAAATGATCTTATCTTATATTATAAGTTTCAAATTTCACGTGGAGTCAAGTATCGTAAGAAATCAATTTAAAAGAGTTTAGAAATGCTAACATAAAAAGGCCTGTGGTAGCCAGTGGGTAACAGCTAGTATTAAAAACCAAAGTGAATGAAACTGGCCTACACTGTGATGTGTTGTCAATGTCCACCTCTGCGTACTCAGTTTCCAGCTGTTCAACATTTGGCAAGAAATCACTCGTCTGGTTGAAATTGACATCAATGGAGTCCTGAAATACATTGTGCCTGGTTACATTTCTATTCACCAGTTAGACTGTCATTCTTCAACACCCACATTCGTCATCGTTCACGACTACATCAAGAATATTGTCACAGGTTTGTACATGGGACGTCAGGACAAAACCAAACAAGATTTTAAAAAGCAAAAAATTTAAAAAAATATTTTTTAAAAAACAAAGCTTATATTAAGCGTAGTTGTATCAATTAGTTGGGATAAGTCGTGTCATAAAGTTTGCAATAGTTCTAGACCAACAATAAAAAAAAACTTTTCTAAAAACAAAAAATGGGGAGCTCATTCGAACTGAATCCTAGTTCATTAGCTCAAGCCTTCTCTAACCAACAGGTAACCACTCTGCTATTGGAGACCTTATGAACATGGAAGATTGTATAGTTATCTATTGTTTCTATAGACTCCTCCTAGTTTTCCTGTTGTTTTCATTAAGAATCATACGACGACTAATATAGGGGACTAATTCAGCTTATACCACCACTTCAATTAATTACAATTTCACTCCCAATAGTTAACTAATTAGTAATTTTTTTTTTAAATTGATTCTTTTTTAGTCAGGTAAATGAAATAATTGTGTTAAATTTCAACTGGATCCGAGATTGGGTGTTGGAGAGATTGGGTGTGGTAGAAATGACGTGTACAAACTTTTTACCAGACTGACAGAGTTGATATAAGCTTTGTAAAAACAACTTCCTACAGGGGACATAACCAGGAAAAAAGAAAAAGAATAATGCAAAGAAATGACGGGAAGACCTGTGCTGGATTTACCTAGAGGCAACATAAGGGCCCCCATTTGGTAGCCCTCTCCGAAATCTTTCCATGGAAAGTTGCTATCATTTTGAAGAAAGAGCACAGAAAGAATTGCATATTGTTGATAACAAGGGGCCCCCATAAAAAATTGCATTTTGTTGATAACAAAGGGGCCCCCCCATAAAAAATTGGTTAGGGCCTTATCAAGTCTAAATCCAGCCCAGGAAGAGACACATATCAAGGAAACAACAAACATACGTTTGAAAGTGCTACAAACAACAAACATAAGTTTGAAAGTGCTACAAACAACAAACTTAAGCTTGAAAGTGCTATAAACAACAAACTTAAGTTTGAAAGTGCTACATACAACAGAGAATGTGGATGCGAACAGTCTCTTGTGGTTTCCCATTAGCCACTTTTTTTGCGGCACAACCGTCATGCTAAGATTTGAAGCAGCATTCTAAATATATTTTTTTTTAAACAAAGTTTTTATCAACTCACTCTGTCCGGTTAAAAAGTTTGTACACGTTATTTCTCCAACACCCAATTTCGGATCAAGCTGAAACTTTGCAGAATTTTTTCTTTTACCTGACAATCTGACAACACAATAATCAATAAAAATAAAAGGGAATCAATAAGTTGATTAACTATTGCTAATTAATTATTTTATTTGGTATCTCGAACAAGCAAAAGAAGTAGTACTTGACTGGGGTGATAGTATAAGCTGAATTGTTTAATGTTTATTTGAAAATATTTTCCTTTTTAAAAAAAAATACTTTGCAATGTTGTGGTCAGAACGTACACCTCTGAGGTTTGTTTTGGTTGATGGAATCTCCATACTTTTGAGTGGCTCTGTTTGGTCCAGCTGCAAGTGATTATCTCTCTTGGCTGTCATGTGGTCGTTCAAGTGTCCTCCATTAAAGGGGTCTGCTCGGATCACAACAGAGTCTAAATGTCAAACAGATGAAAGACAAGAAAAACATAAATAATACTTTTGTAACTCTAAGGTAGGCACTCAACGAACGTCAGGAGGTAACAATAAACCAGGCAGGGGCAGTACCAGGTATTTATTTACAGTTACAAACAATAATGGACTTCAGCTATTAGTCCCAGAGTGCCCTTCTCAAGTGACACCAGTCCTTTGCTACCTCCTAACTATCAATACAGACCACCAACACACTTCCCAGTGCCGCCCCAGGTCCTCAACACAGTTCATAGATAGCACACAGAATGTTGTCTCGAGTCAAGACAGCCCAGACTTCAATAACTTTAGCCGGATCCACGACAGTCCTTCCTGTCTTATATCAACATGGCTACTCATGTGTTCAATAGTGCTCTCATGCGCACCACCAAAATGGCGAAGGAGCGGAGTTACAACAATACTTTTTTTAAAAAAGCTTATATGAAGTTTTCTTGTATCAATGAGTTTGGATCCAGTCATGTCATTAAATTTGAAATAGTTCAGATTAACAATAATAAATCTGTGCGATTAGAAATATTTGTACCAACTGTTTTTGTTTGGCGCTATTTTGTGCTTTTCGCTTTTTCTCGACCGTTGGGAAAAAGATGGGAGGGGGGGGGGGGGCGAGTATCTGTGTCAATGTTATCTCAGATTCAAATCTGTTTCAGAAAAGAAATATAATAGATTCTAGAACCAACATTTTAGGCACATGCAGACCTAGGTATTGTAAAGGACTGAATCTTTTATTTCAAAAATAAAATGCTGCACCTATTAGAATGACTGGTTGTTGAGCATCTGGCTAATGACACACAAGTCCAGGGTTCGATCCCTATTCTAAACAATTTTTGTCAAGAACAAAATAAAATATAGATGTTTAATGTTTTCTTGGAGGTTCAGTGAGTGCCGATTTAAAATATTCCGATATGGAATTCTAGCGGTGGTTGATTTTGAAACCAATACGATGCAATGCCCACACATTCACATCGTATGACCTCAAAACCATCCATTCGAAGTTTTTTTTTTTTATTATTACAAGATTATAAAAGAGAGTTTGTGTTTTCTGTCAAGAACTCGCTACCAGTTCTTGATGGCTTGAGTCGTTCCCACTACTTCGACTAATATAATGTATAAAGCTAATATCAGAGATTACGATACACAACGCAATATATTATATCAATGGACCTCATTCACCAATCTTAAACAAAACATTTAGCCACGAGGTTCTCTATCTCTTCTATACAAATTACGTAATACAGACAGGCTGTCACGTGACAGTTTTTTTTTTCATTGCTTTATCCATATTCCATATTATCTTATGGCTAAATGTTGTTTGTTTACGATTGGTGAATGAGGTCCACTATTATCTTCGACTTGGGCACAACTTTGTATTTGAAATTGATATATTGATATAGAACTAGGCGTTAACCAAACAACATTGAAAATAATTTAAAAGAAGTAAGTTGATGTTTATTAATATATTAAGTTACTCTAGGTTTCATACGAGAGTATGGCCTATAATATGTAAAAGAAAAAATACTACTAATACTATTGTTGTAACCCTGCCTTGCACCAGTGCTTGTGGTGCATACAATCGCACTATTGAACCAGAACAGGAAGACGCTGGGATAGAAGAGAGAAGAGGGGGGGATCACACGATTGTGGACAGTCTGAACGTTTGGAATCTAAGGAGCTGTCTTTTGTGCTGCTTAGGCTGTAGTAGAGACCTGGAGCGAAGCGGGAAAGGCTGTCGTTGGTCCGTATTCAGGTTGCTGGTGAAAGGACTGGTAGAATCAGTGACAAGACTTTTGGAAAGCAAAGGCAGTAATGTGTTTGTCCTGGTAAATAAACACCCTTATTTATCTATTGTAGAACTTCGTTGAGTTGCCTGCCTTAGATTTACAACAATATTATAAAGTGTTCTCTTTAACCTATGTGATTCCAGAACTAGAATATAGTAATTCCTGAGACATTAATACTTGGCTACGATGGACTTTCTCTGTCAATCTGTCTGTCAGTGTCTCTCTCCTGCAAGGATCCTGGAACCCAACGTCACAGTCTGCACCGTAGCCTACTAGTGAGTATCATCACATCAGTTTGGAAAATTGGGGTGGGGTGGGAACAATGAAAGGGATATCGGTGTGAATATTACCGTAATTAGTTTTTTTTAAAGCATTTCAACAAAAGAAAAGGGAGGAAGGACATGAAAATTTGAACTGGTGGCTCACGACTACATGGGCTGACATGCTAACTGCTCCGAGGGACTTGTAACTAGAGAAGATTATATAGTTATATATTGTTGGTTTCAATTTATTTCTAGTCAAGGTATGCAGTTTAAAAAAGAGTTGCTAAATTACTTTGAACTAGGTATTAACAGTTGATTTCTTGAAGGGCGTGGATTCCAATCTAAACCTTGGGCATAATGTTGAAATGTATTAACCATTAAGATTATTTCTGTAATTCTTCACTTTGTCACCTCTTTAGCTATTAGAGACTTTTAACGACACCACCATAATGTCCTCGACAGCTTCGTAACACAGACTCTGCCTTTATAGAGACTAGAGTTAATGACAGAACATCCTAGCGAACCCAACGGCATCAATCTCGAGCTTTGAGAAAACTTAAAAATTAACTGCAGACTAAAACAAAACAACAACAGCTTTAGCAGAAGAAATGTGCCAACTGAGAAAGCTACGGCAACACACACAGCTAATAGCTACGATAAGAAGCCCAGTTTGCAGCTGAACATATGGAATACTCATAGGCCATTACCAGCCAAAGCGAACTGACACAAAAAAATGAAGAGCCAAGCTCTCTGCCACCACTGGAACACAGTGGTCTTCATGAATATTGGTGTTCTACTTTTAATAAAAGAAATACGAAAAAAGTTGTCATCTTACCTTGGCTGTTCTCCTGCATGACCACTGAGTGGACCTGAGACTTGTACTTCATCCTCCAGACAAGGCAGCCAGTGGTCAGGGCGATGACAGCGATGAAGAGAATAATCGCGATGACGATGACAATAACCAATTGATAGCCGGCGCGATGTGCCATCAGCCCATCCCGAACTGTGACAAGCAGTGTGACCTTGGATGACCTCTTCAGTGGCGACACCTCACGTGCCTGGGGAAACATTCAGAAGGTCACATTGAACTTGTGTATCGGTTACATTTTACAACATAGTTAGTTGTATCATACGGAGGTCATTCAATCGAGTCAGAAAGTTATTCAAAACTAATTTGATAAAGCGAGTTTAAGCTGAATAAAAAGGTTTTAGTACGATTTCATTATTGTGTGAGTAGGTGCGTATGTGTGCCGCACACATACAGTCTAGTCCAACAATTTTTTAATGTTATATAGACTGGTGGCTGAGCGGTAAATCGCCTTTCATTATAGGAAGCTATTACAGACTAAAACCGAGGTACCGGTTCAAATAGGCCAACTGGTGAAGACTGGAATTTTTAATTGCAGGATCCTTGAGCGCCTCTGTAGCCACCCAGCTCCAATGGGTATCTACATTAGTAAGTGAAAGTAATGGAGGTTGGTCGTTGTGCTGGCCACATAACACCCTCGCTAACCAGGGCCACAGAAGCAGATTACCGTTACATCAACCTCCCTATAGTCACGATAACCTTTTCATTATAAATAATGTCCAAGACGCTAAATGAAAAGATCCCTGCTGCTGCCATGATGGCTGCCTGGTCGTGCGGTTTGCGCGCTGGACTGTCGTTCGGATTTATCGACGGTCGAGGGTTCAAACCCTGCCCGCTCCCATCCCCCGTCGTCCTGCGGGAGGTTTGGACTAGGAAGTAAACTATCTTCAACTCTGAAGGAACATCCGAAACATGTAAAACAAACATTTTACAACTAAATGATAACACTTTTTTCTGCAACAAGAGATAGAGAGAGAGAGAGACTAGAAATGTGATTTTACAGAGCTAAATATTCGCTTATTGTGTCGAATACCTTTTCAGTTACAAAGTTAATCCACACTTTTTATATTTTGTATACTGTATACAACACGGTCTGAAAGGGGTAGCTGTTGACTGGTATCATCCCCTTTTGGGTAGTTTTACTATTATGCAACTGATTAACTTGTAAGACCAAATACACATCTCGGTCTAGGCATTTGTTAATTCTATAATACCTCTGAGCTTTATCGACTTTAACTGGTGGGAAGTGGCTATCCACAGAATTATCGCTTAAGCAGACCTGAGAAGAAATCTCCTTCATAGGATTGAACTGCCTATTGAAGTATTGGCTTAAGACTATAAATAGAAAGACCAAAAAAAAGGTCAACTTACATTTAATTGTACGGAGTTCGAACTTATGTGTGTGTGTGTGTGTGTGTTTGTGTACAGTGTACTTACCTCTATTAAAAGTAAGATGACCTTCAAACCAGTTTGTTCTAGTTCTTGAATGATTGCTACTTTCCCGGAGGTTGGGTTGATACGAAAAAATTCGATGAAGTTTTCTGGACCTAAATGAGAATCAAAATATAGGTATTTGAAAGATCCATCTTATCTTATCTTATTATATATATTACAGACGTTACTTAAAAAAAAAGAAAATAATTACGTCCTACGCATTTCATGTGTCAATCTAGTCATGCATGTTGATCAATGACTTAAACTCTATTAAGTCGTTGGTTTTCCTGGCTGATTCAGGCAACCCATTTCATTCTCTAATGGCTCTCTATCGATGTATCTATCTATCTGTCTCTGTCTGCCTGCCTGACTATCAATCTATCTATCTATTTATCTATCTATCCACCCATCTCTCTGTCTGTCTGTCTGTCTTTGTTTGTGTTCTTACCTTGGCTGATACTGTAAGTGATGTTAAAGTTCAGTGCATCTCCATCTGTTGCTTTAATTGGACCGGGTGCTACGTCAGTAATAACTCCCTAAAATGAATTAAATTAGAGTGTTCATCGTTTGACCATCATTTTACATTCTAAACTTTTTTTCCATCCATCAATTCCTTCATGCTCAACGAATCTTTCGCGAATCACTCACATAAATCTCTCTCGAATTAATCACGAATCTCTCACATTTATATATTTTTTTAGACATAAATCTTGATATTTTTATTGTTGATTATGAAAGTCGGTGGACACAACGAATGTGTTCCTTCTTTTGTAATAAGAAACAGTTACATTTCTAACCGATAGAGAATAAACATGAACGCAGTTTAGAATGACAAAGGTACAGAGTCCATTAGTTACCGTTTCCCTGAACTGTTGTCAGTTCCCTCTCTTGACTATGCAGTATGTTTGAATATAAAATGGTAACAAGCTTGTATTTTTTTAATGGTAGAATTTGTGTTTCAGTCACGGTGAAGACTGAGATACATCGTGACGGATCGTCTGCTCCAAAAACTAGAAACCAGAGATACAACAACAACAAAAAAACAACAATTAACTTAGAGAATATTTTCAAATAATTAAACAATACAAAGTGGCTATAAACCAATGAACTTATAACTAAAACCAATATGTTCTATTACTACTGCGGACATATAGTCTGTGGAACAATAAGTGATTTAGAAGATACATCTTTTACCGGATCTTAAACAACAAAAAGCTATGTAAAAACAATCTGGTGCCAACTTTTATTTGGGTGTCATATTCTGAATAATAAAATAGAAATACTAAACGCACTCTGAATCTGTTTGGACACCTTTTTGTAACAAGTGTTTAGTCATTATTTGTGGCCCACAAAGACCTTCTGAACACTGTCGAAGAATGCAAGCTAAGACTGTACGACCATATCACAAGATCCTCAGTGCTTACAAAGACCTTCCTACAGGGAACAGTACCAGGGAAAAGAAGGAAAGTCAGACAAAAGAAGCGACGTGAAGACAACATTATGGAATGGGCGAACCTGTCAATAAAATATAATTCTTGCAAATGACAGAGAGGAATGGAGATAGAAGTTCAAAAGATCATGTATGGTGCCCCAACAGACTATGGGACTGATGAAGGTGATGTGGTTATTTGTGACCTATTTTCAACATGCCACATCATATAATACCAAACACGACTCACTGTGGTATTGCCTGAAACGTCTGCACTGTAAGAGGCTGAACATGGCGGCATACATCCAGGAAAGTGAAAGACCGGTGGCAGATCATCTTCGTCAAGGACATACAAGGTTACGATTGCCGTGCCGGTCAAACCCCCAACATCCTGTCAGAGTAAAAATATAAAGGAGCGAGTTTTCAAAATGGTCGAGGGTAAATTGCAACCTATGCGACCGCAGTGGGCCCCCACTTTCAAAGGATCCGCACTTTCATAGGACCCGCTCTAATTCAAGGTGTATACATTTTTGATTAAACCATTTTATTTTATAACTTAAAACAGATTTCCCGCGCCCTCCTGTCGATTTACCAGTAACTCCTGGAATTCTCCCGAAATCGCAAAATATACGAAAAATTCATTAAAATATTCGGAAATATATAAAAAAAATTTGTCATTTTGTGGTGTCATTCTATATGAAAAACAATTCTCAAAGATAGATTGAAACATTTGGTAATTGCTATTGAGCGGGATCTATGTAGGAAACAGAATTATTATGAAATATACTGTATGACTTTGCTACACGCAGTGGACCTCACTTTCAAAGGATCCGCACTTTCATAAGACCCGCACTAATTCAAGGTGTATACATCATTAAATTAAACCATTTTATAACTTAAAACAGATTTCCCGCGCCCTCCTGTCAATTTACCAGGAACTCCTGGAAATCTTCCGAAATTGCAAAATATACGAAAAAGTCCTTAAAATATAAGGAAATACATAGAAAAAAAATGTCATTTTGGGTGTCATTCAATATGGAAAACGTCAATCCTACGCGCTATTAATAAAAACGGCGTTATGCATTAGCCGTAATTGTGTAATCAGGTGAGAGAAGCTTCTCGCACCTCAAACTAATGAAGAATTACTTGATGTCATCAATTCTCAAAGATAGATTGAAACATTTGGTAATTTTTGCTATTGAGAGGGATCTATGTGGGAAACAGAATTATTATGGTATACTGTATGACTTCGCTACACGCAAGGCTCGTAAAGTAATTCTGTACGTAGTAAAGAATGAATAAAATGCCTGGACGAATTTATTTTCTCATACAAACTCTTAAATTTGACTTATTGTCCGCTTCCCTACCCAAACTTGGCCCCGCGAAATCCGTTTCGAATAGGGCCCCACAATGCTTAAGTCGGCCCTGCTATTTAGTGTTTGTAAAATGTTTTACATGTTTCGGATGTTTCTTCAGAGTTGACGATAGTTTACTTCCTAGTCCAAACCTCCCGCGTGGGATGGGAGCAGGCAGGTTTTGGCAGTCCAGAGCTCAGCCATCCGTAGCGAGCTGTGAAAACGTGTTCTCCCCCCCCCCCCCCTTCTTGTTTTTTTTCGTGACTATCCGCAGAATTAAGGGAGTGATCTTTCCGTTCATCTCTCGTCTGACCTGATTAGGGAAGAAGAGAATGATATATAAAGATGATTCAACGAAGCCACGGTGTTCCATTCATGATAGGGTCGTGAAAAAGAAGGAATAAATTGTTTTAATAATTGAAAATGGTTGAGCCTAGTCTATGGGTTGAAACCTGCCTCGCCTCTCTACAGCCACCACACCACATACTGTGCCCACTCTACATGTGTGAGATCTCTATGTGCCCAATGTATACAGGCGCATCATTTAGAGAGGGAGGGGGGCAGAGAGTGAGAAGAAGCAAAAAGGGAGAGTTAAGAAGAAAAGTGACCCCTGACCTTTGAACCCATTCAACACAATCCCAACAAGTTTAATACGTAAACAATGCCTGCATTCTTTTCATCAAACAGAAGTATCATTTGATGGCTTTTAGGAAGACAGAAGTATCATTTGATGGCTTTTAGGAAGACAGAAGTATTATTTGATGGCTAGTAGGAAGACAGGTATCATGTGATGGCTTTTAGGAAGACAGAAGTATCATTTGATGGCTTTTAGGAAGACAGAAGTATCATTTGATGGCTAGTAGGAAGACAGAAGTATCATTTGATTGCTAGTAGGAAGACAGAAGTATCATTTGATGGCTAGTAGGAAGACTGGGTAATATGCTGAATTTGTTCGTTATCATAGGCGTGACTTCATTAGTCTTCTTCTCACTGAGACTAAAACTTGATATATTTCAGGCAGGTGAGAAGTCCCCCTTTGTTTCTCTTATATACATAAATATGTAGACATGTTTTTTATAACTAATTCGAGCTGACCTTGACAGTGACCCCTGTGGTCAAATACTTTTTATTCTCAGGTAGAGTCTCGTAGTCCAAAGACCTTTTTAGCGTGAGTACTCCGTCGTAGGCGTTGGATATGTGAATCCAGTTCAGGGCGTTTGTCTGTAGGACAGAAACACTACATTTTAAAATATACAGTGAGGACGGATGAAAACACTACATTCTAAAATATGCAGCACACCAAAAGGATAGCGTGCAAAGTGTCAACATGTTAGGACAAATTCATACTAGTCCCATTAGAGCATGGAACGGGCTGCTTAGCAATGAAAAGCTCTAATTAAATTGATCCACTCTATTAACCTAATGAATGACGTAAGCCGTAAAAAAAAACAACACTTTTTTATTTAAAGCTTGTTAAATGTATTTTTGTATTACATGTTCGTCATTTTTGAGGATGATTACATCCTAGCCCAAACCTCCTGCAGGACGGCGGGTAATGGCGGCTGGCAGGGTTCAAACCTGGGACCATTAAGACTAAAAAGCGACAGTCTAGAACGAATACCCCACTACCAAGTAGCCATTCTGTGAGTCAGACCGGATAGAAGACTTACCCATGAGTCAGATTGATTGGCTGAAAGTGTAAAGTCGTAAATTTCTCGTTCTGAGAAGTTAACGTCATCATCATATGACCAATCAACCAAGGACAGCAAGTTTCGTCCAATCGGAGTTGTCTGTTTGAATGCGATGAGCAGACGACGAGTTTTATCAAAAGTACAGCAGAAAAAAAATTTAATATTAAAAAAGTTAAACATCATTATTTTTTTTCTTAATATCAAAACATCATTTAGTATTTTCTTAAATACTAGAAATGATACAAGGATAGAAATAAACAAATTAAGTCACTTATTGACATGCTATCTCACCGAGATGATCCATAGTCTCTTCGCGACTGAAGGAGGCCTTAGATAGAGAGATAGAGTCTAAATTCATGTCTAGATGTATATCAAGAACCATAAGGGGGTAGAACTCCATTTGCGGCTAACAATTCGTCCCTAAGAAACCATAAATGAAACACCCAGAAAGTGTCGCTCTAAGAAAAGCTGGTTCAACAAATTGATGTGGTGCAATGGAATATTTCTGGAAGAGCTACTTCTAGCGGCTTCACACTGAGGAGAATGTCATGGCATGGTCACATCACTACAAAATCAATGACCCTAGACTTTGAAATGTATCTTTGATCTTGTAAGTAGTTCTTTACTATACTTTATAGTGATAACAGAATTTTAAAAAAGACTTACCTCATTTACTTTAAGGCTGATTCTGGAAGTATTGAAAGTTGGCGGGAACTCGTTCACTGCAGCGACACCTAGTGGCACTATATACTTCTGCAGAATACATTATATATATATAAATTATATATATATAGATATAGATATAGTGTTATAGCTCTGACATTCGCACCGCCATCTAAGCTAGAAGGTTCGCACTGTGATAAACTAGACTGAAAAGGATGTCAACATTAGAAGAGGAGAACGATTTCCGCCCAAGTAAAGAGCCAATATGGAGAGATTGTGCCTAAGATAGATGTTGTTTTGTGTACCTGTGATGTCGTGTGAATAAACGTCTATGTCTCGTTGAGTTGCCTCACTTAAGTTATTACAATTATATATATATATATATATATATATAATTATATATATAAATAATTTTTGTTTAAAGTGTGATAGAAAGTTGGGATTACGGGTTAGGCTGAAGGGGGTGAGGGTCAATCAAATAAAGTGCAGAAGCAAAATTATGCGGCTCTATAGTAACAGAGTTCAATGTACTATCAATGTGTATTACCATACTGCTTAGCTTTCCCGAGCGACAGTACAGTGAAAACAGGAGGACATCCAGGTTGACTTTCTGTGAAAAGGGGAAAAATATTAAAAGCTGGATTCAAATAATGTAGTTACACACACCCAATCAGAAACAATTACACACAGACATATACAAACTGTTTGTTCCAATCTGTAGTGCAATATCTGACTGAATGATAGTAGTAAGCCCCATGAAGCGTCGTCTCTCTCAATGTCTTTGTTTTAAGCTCTGACTCATTGGCTTGTATGTTGAATACAAAATTAGCTTCGATGTAATGGAATCTGTCACAATATAATCTATTGCTGTCTCTCACATGTATGTCGTAAAAGACAACCAGAAACAGGTTCTTTTCTAAAGCCGCTATTTTTTGTTGTGTCTGTCTTTATTGTACTGTAATAAAACAACGTTTGAACTTTTATGTACTTTAAAAGAAGTCACTGTGTCTGGGAACATTTGACATTGGGTGGATGTGGTATCAAAAGAGAAGTGGATCCAGGGTATGACATTGGTTGGTTGGCTGAGATGTGGCTCCTGGGTATGGCATTGGTTGGTTGGCTGAGATGTGGCTCCTGGGTATAACAACTTGAATCTAGGGTCTATCTCCGAAGCATTGTCATTTGTTTTTGGAAGAATTTTGTGGATGGAAGAGATTGGCCCAGCAGTGGCGGTATTTAAAGGTAGCGAGAGGGGCAACTGCCCTTAGCCCCTCACTGGGGGTGGGGATTTCCGCGAAAGATAAATTGTTGTCATCATACGAATATGTGGGGCCTTGATACGGTACTCGTCCAGGACTGGCGCCTCCGCCAAGACCATCCATGGGCCTTCATCCTCTCAGGTCAACATAGATCAATCGTTATAGTAGACCTCAACACTCACATGTCACGCTAAGTCGCAACGAGCTATTGGTCTCCACTGCCCACAAGTTGCGACGTCGCAACAAGTGGTCTCGGTTCAACCCACCGTCTCTAGCGGATAACAAGTTAGATTTCTGTACTCATAATGGTTTACTTATGACAGGGAGTGATCTTTTAACTAAACACTTCGTTGAATGAAGTCCGAGAGACAATAAACAATCAACGAAATCTGATGACGCAATTTCCTGTTGCACTAACTTTTATAACTTGCGCCTCTGTAATCTGTGTAGTTAATCATAAGAAAACTAAAGCTCAAGGTCCATCAATGGATCTAGAAAATGTTTGGTGCCATAAAACTCTCTCTCTCTCTCTCTCTCTCTCTTTATATATTTTTAAATATGTAAGTGTAGGTAATAGTTGCCCAGTTTTAAAGCAGAACATACCAATGACCTCTTGATTGCTTCCAGGTCAAGGGGTCGGGTCAGCCTGAGAATGAAGGTCAGCTTGTTGTCGCTTGGCGTAAAATTAAAATAGCCTTTGAGTGCACTGTGCTGAGGAGACTCCAGGCTGTATGTCCAGACTGTCCCAAGAGAAGCTTTAACTGTTAGTAGTTCTGTGCCTGGGTGGAATACAGAACAATACAATAATGCATTGAGTATGTTTTGCATCAAAACTTAAACACCTTGATTCCTAAACAGTGTGATCCTGATTCCTAAACAGTGTGATATCTGGGAGAAGGTTTTCGGCCGTGCTGCCTTTAGGCGCTCAGTAAACACAACTCTGCTCGAGTCGGCTGTCGAACCTTCAGACCCCTTCATAGGTAGCCAAGTTCAAGCCACGCTTCTTACGTACCCCCAAGCGGGCTAAGTTTCCGACCAACGCAGGTGGTTCTTTGGTTTTGCCCAATGATAACTAATGCTTCTACACTGTCCTCTAGCAGAGCATGTTTATTTGTAAGTAGTGCTTCTGCACTGTCCACACTGTCCTCTACCAGAGCATGTTTATTTGTAAGTAGCGCTTCTGCACTGTCCACACCGTCCTCTAGCAGAGCATGTTTATTTGTAAGTAGTGCTTCTGCACTGTCCACACCGTCCTCTAGCAGAGCATGTTTATTTGTAAGTAGTGCTTCTGCACTGTCCACACCGTCCTCTAGCAGAGCATGTTTATTTGTATTGTAGTCTTGCTACTGCATGCCAATTATGGAGCGAAAAAAACTTTGATGGTAGCCTTCTAGAGGCCTTAAATGCCTTCTACAGAACACCCAGGTGTCAGAGACATACAAAAGTGTGGTTTTATAAACATGGATTTTTAAACATTGGACTACGTCTCTTTGTCTACTAAAAGGCCTGTTTATGTTAAGGTTATAAAAGGCTTTATTGCACTTCAATGAATATTTTCTTTGAATAAAATACATTTCTTCATTTAAAATTGATTACAAAAACGAAACTATAAAAGTTACAATTTACACACAAACTGGAATTAGGGTGAAACAGTTTGAACTATGTCAAACCATGGACTATATCAAGTCTATGTGTCAAACGAATTTTGTATTTTCTTCCTTGCGCATCACATCACCTCGTCCACAGTTCCAAGATGTCTATCTATAGTATTACAGTGTCCAAGTTCCAAGATGTCTATCTATAGTATTACAGTGTCCAAGTTATAAGATGTCTATCTAGAGTATTACAGTGTTTAAGTTCCAAGATGTCAATCTAGAGTATTACAGTGTCCAAGTTCCAAGATGTCTATCTAGAGTATTACAGTGTCCAAGTTCCAAGATGTCTATCTAGAGTATTACAGTGTCCCAGCTCCAAGATGTCTTTCTAGAGTATTACAGTGTTTAAGTTCCAAGATGTCAATCTAGAGTATTACAGTGTCCAAGTTCCAAGATGTCTATCTAGAGTATTACAGTGTCCTAATTTCCAAGATATCTATCTATATTATTTCAGTGTCCAAGTTTCAAGATGTCTATACCATAACAGTATAAGTTCCAAGACATCTATAACACGACCAGTGCTTTTTTTTTGTGACGGTACGCACAGGTACGGCGTACCGGCACTTTTTCTTTTATTTTAACGTTTATTAATAATTTAATAGTAGTTAAAAGTTAGGCAATCAAACACTGAGTACAGGCACTTATTTTGTTTTTACAAAAAAAAAAAGAAAGAAAGAAAAAAGCACTGAACATAACAGTGATCAAAGTTCTAAGTTGTTTTATATGACAGTGATCAAAGTTCTAAGTTGTTTTATATGACAGTGATCAAAGTTCTAAGTTGTTTTATATGACAGTGATCAAAGTTCTAAGTTGTTTTATATGACAGTGATCAAAGTTCTAAGTTGTTTTATATGACAGTGATCAAAGTTCTAAGTTGTTTTATATGACAGTGATCAAAGTTCTAAGTTGTTTTGTATGACAGTGATCAAAGTTCTAAGTTGTTTTATATGACAGTGATCAAAGTTCTAAGTTGTTTTATATGACAGTGATCAAAGTTCTAAGTTGTTTTATATGACAGTGATCAAAGTTCTAAGTTGTTTTATATGACAGTGATCAAAGTTCTAAGTTGTTTTATATGACAGTGATCAAAGTTCTAAGTTGTTTTATATGAAAGTGATCAAAGTTCTAAGTTGTTTTATATGACAGTGATCAAAGTTCTAAGTTGTTTTATATGACAGTGATCAAAGTTCTAAGTTGTTTTATATGACAGTGATCAAAGTTCTAAGTTGTTTTATATGACAGTGATCAAAGTTCTAAGTTGTTTTATATGACAGTGATCAAAGTTCTAAGTTGTTTTATATGACAGTGTCCAAAGTTCTAAGTTGTTTTATATGACAGTGACCAAAGTTGCAAGATATCTATACCATGACCAAAGTTCCAATATGTTTATTCCTTGATCATGTGTCTCAAAGTTTTAAAAGTGACCCTCCCCTCTCTCAAAAGAGCGTTATATGTTGTTATACTCCCAGCGATCTAAGATGGTAGGAACCTCCGAAAACTTCTGCATAGGGCAGAAATCTTATTATGACTAGACTACAATAGGTCTTAGAGAAAATACTATCAGAGGACAGAAACAAAGTGTCTTAGTTTAAGACTCTAATCTAGTCTCTAGCCAGACTGCATATGTGCGTATATGGTATAGACATATACTAGTGTCACTTGATGTGATTGATTCCTGCTGTCATTCTGTGTACACATGTTGAGGATTTGATCTATTAGCCAGAGATTTATTAATTTATCCTAATTATAATAATGACAAGCAAAATATAATAAAAATACTTTTAATTACCTATATTTAATTAAATATTTTTTTTTACTGATTCATGTTTTTGTTTGAAACAATGAACCATTGTGTAAAGTTTCAATTTGATCTGAGAATAGGGAGTTAGAAAAAATAGTGTGTACATTATTTGTACCAGACAGATAGAGTTGGTAAAGCTTTGTAAAAATGAACTGACCACTGACCTGCAGGGTCTGTCTCCTTCACGTGAATCAAATCAGGAAGCTGAACGTCACACTCTTGTTGATCTGAAGATGAAAATCAAAGTTTAGACGTTTTTTTTTTTTCACTTTTTTTTTTCTAATTCATAAATTTCGAGTCCGAAACTCAAGGGAAATAACTTATAAATCGTTCTCTAACATGTAGCTGGAGTATTTCAAAGGGCATTTATATCATCACTCTTAAACCAATCGCTACTAACCGGTCATGACAACCAAAATGGACACGAGAATCGTAATTAGGAGTTGCCTGCACTTGCAAGGAGACATGTTAGGACACACTTCCTCACTGACTTCTGCAATAGAAACACAAACAAGTACGTGCCATGTAGTTGTGGACATTTAAACTCATGGAACAATAAAAAAACAAACAAATTTTGTTAGGATTACGAGTGGACTGCAATGTTTCTATGCATAGATTAAATAGAAGACACAATAAAACTTAGATGTAAGGTTTTAATACAACAAAAAACAAAAAAAAAACAACGTATTTCCACTCCCAGACATAAATGCGCCAGGTCGTTTCATGAAACATATTAAAAAATATTTTAACGTTTAAAACTTCTACTGTTCATTAATATTTCACATTTCTTTGAGTTTCCAGAGAATTAATTAATTTTTTTGTGTGTGGGCTTTTAAAGAGCTTCCGCCTTTCCTTTCGATCTTGCCATAGTGTTTGGTCAAGAAAGCTCTAAGACGGAGCAATGTTTAGTTGAACTTTGTTGACTCTTCTGCTAGCTGTCCTGTTGGCTGTAGAAGTTTGAAAACCATTCAACAACATCATCAAAAACATACTCGTCTTAACTTATAGACGTAAAAGACAAGACGCGATGACGTCCTACGTGTGTCTCTGTCTCAATAGAGTCATGCATATTAACCAGTGACTCATTGGTTTTCTTGGCTGATTCAAGCAACACATTCCATGTTCTAATAGCAATAGGAGAGAAGGAGTATTTGTACTTGTTTGTTTCATAAGAATCTACTGCAAGCATGGATAACTTTGTAAATGACTCAAGACTGATTGACAACTGAGTAAAACTATATTAAAGTTGATAGCCTCCATCACATCACCTCCAGCTACAATGTTACAAGCTTGAATGACAATGTTGAATATTTTCCTATCCATTCGGCTTGGTAGATGTCACTATTAAGTAAATTCATTTTGTCATTGTGCTGGCCCAGTGGCGTACCGAGTAGAGAGCGGGCAGGGGGGGGGGGGGCAGCCGGAGCGTAGGGGCGCCAAAGTGGGTTACATAAATATGTCTTTACGATCGTTAACTTGGTTTACATTATAAGTAAGTTTACTGTTGCTTACACTGGTGACATACATGAATTACGTTCACTACTGGGCGCGCACAAGACTTATTGCCATGCAGCAATGTGCTGGCCACAGCTCTTTCGTGTTAACTATTGGTCAGTCACAATTACCATAAATTCATAAAATAAGTAGAAGAGTTACATAGAAATTGGGCAGTACGACATAGATGAGAACTGAAGACCACAGTATCACAAGCTCACCTGAGTCTCGATCTCTTGGCTTCTCACATAATATAGGCCTACACACTCGATATCGAACAGAAGAGCTAGCATCACCAACACTCATCATACGGCACATGACACAGAGAGATCGAGCTCATCCGTTACTGCTAAATAAACAGAATTAGATTATCCACCACAAGGGTTTAAATGAAACATTCACATTATTTTAACAACTGTATCTCAAGAAAATGTAAACATGGAACGGCCTCAGAAATCTCGCACTATGACTCCGCCATTAAATTAAATGTTTACCAAATCCATTTTTCTTGTTTAAATGAAATTCATCTTATAATGTTACATTAACACTAAATGGTAGCACATTTAAACCAGACCAAAAAATCGCTGCCGTGTACTAAACCAGTCCAGACAAAAAGTTTTGGGCCAGCTAGGTGAACCTAATTGGATTTCATTTTTTGAAACAGGGAAATTGAAAAAAAAAAAGGGGGGGGGGGGGAGGAGGACTGTCCAGTCAATGTCAATAGATTGTGTCTTGGGAAGAAAGTGACAAGTTGATTGAACTGGTCATTCCGAGAATGTCATCACCTGGACCGGACACGACCTGGGGAGGGGGGGGGGGAGGGGAGACCCTTTCGTGTGTGTGTGTTTATCTAACTGAACGCACACACAGACTGATCCATTAATGGATGACAGTTTAGGAGTGCTGCGTTGGGCGCCATATATAGTGCGTGATAGTTTGTTGACCTACCGACAAAAAAAAAAAAACCAACAGTGGATGCAGTCGATAACCACAGTAAAACACATTGAACTGAGAAAATAAATACTTTTTTGTAGTGCTTAGTGGTTAGCCAGTCCATGTAGTGGTCAACTTGCTATGCCATATTAATTTTGGGATTTTGTTAGGACGTCCCTGAGTCCACCCCAGCTTTGACTTAGATTGGGAAGGTAAAGGCGGTTGGTCATTGTGCTGGCCACATGACACCATCGTGAACTGCCAACCAAAGAAACAGATGAAAGTTATAGATCGTAAGGTCTGAAGTTGGAACATTACAAGCCTTATTCTAATTAGACCTACCCCCAAAAACACTTTTTCATGTAGTTCTGAGTGTTCGTGAGCTCAGAGCGCTATATAAACACTACCAGCATTGATTTCATTTCATCATACAAGGTTCCCTATGTTCCCTTAAGTTAAACTGACATCTTATGGTAGTATCGTAGCTAGGGATTTGCCATCAGTTGGGGGCCCTGGGGGGTTTAACCTCTTTGGGGGCCCCTTCATTTTCATTCCTATTTAATGTAAAAAACACTTATTTGGCCGCCCTCCCTCAAGTGGGTTCCGGGGGGATTTTCAAATTCTCCCCTCCCCCTAGCTATGCCACTGTCTTATGGCAATACATTTAGTTCTAAAATTTGTTTTTAAAGTTAGGGTCCTTCTCAGGAATTCAATTGAAGTCTCATCAAGATAAACCAGACTGTGTTACAATCGTTCTATCGATAACATTAAGATATATTGTGCTATAATCGTCATTATTTAATTATTTTAAAAAATAACTCATATTCTTAGTTTTACTCCTTGCTTATGTGTAATTTATGTGCTTATATGCATAGAGTAATTTAATTAAATTTCCGTTTCAAAAAACCCATAGTAGCTGTTGCACCTTTATCGAGCACCCTAAAGGCAAAAGTGGAATAGGAGTTCAAATAGTGTGGGGATTTTTTTGGTTTGATTTTTTTAGATCTAAAATCAACAAGCGGACATACCAAAAGGACAGACAAGACAGCACGAAAACAATAACACAGCTCTTTCTTACCAGAGCCGTGAAATAAAAAACAATAACAAGCCAAAAAAAAAGTTTAATTCAAAAAGCAAACGTTAAAGTCTTTCATTCAACAGATTTTATTACAAATATTTGTATTCAGTAACTTTAAATGTACTATTTCTATTACAAGCAGCAAGACGACTTATCCTTCAACTTTGACTTTATGCCATCAAGGTCAAAGTTCGTCTCTGAATAGCATGTTGTAACATTATAAGCAAAGCTTTTTTCTTCTTGTTCTTGAATGAAGTAATCTATGTAGTCTAGGTCTGAATGTTTTCTACCATTTCTAAAGCCCAGTCACCGGTTATTTTTAGATGGGACAAACAAAACTTGTGGTCAGTTTCTTCTCACATACAACGTTGACACTGTTGTAGATGGTGTTGACTGGACACTGCACACGTAGAGAAACGTCCTGATTACACACATAGTAATGCAGACAGCTGGTGGGGTCAGCAAAGAAGCCATATTTGCTAGGACATGCTGAAACATACAAAAAAACATTTTTTTTTTCATTTTGAAGATATTTTTTGTTGTTGTTTTCTTAAAGACCGAACAGTATTCAAATAACTTCCGATTTGTTAAAAACAAGGTTACAAAGACAGTTTGTGTAGAAACACAAACTCAAAATCGGCCCCCGAAGTGGTCCACCCAGGCAGGCTTCAATATTTTCAGAAAGAACATCCAAATGAAATTATATCAAAGACAAATGAGAGATAAGAATGGAGAAAGAAGGTTGACAGATCTTGTGTAGTGCCCCAACGGTCCAACAGATCAAAGGATAGGTGCAAGTGAATGCAAAGTTAGATGTGAATCTGGCCTAACTAGTTCCCCTTTCAGACCTTGTGGTCTATAGTGCAGATGATGTAAAGTTCATCTGTTTTTGTGGCCTACGGTTAACGAGGGTGTCATGTAGCCAGCACAACGACCAACCGCCTTTACTTTTCCCCAACTAATGTCAGGTACCCATTAGAGCTGGCTGGACTCAGAGGCGCCCAAGGATTCAGAAGTTGAAAAGCCCAGTCTTCACCAGGATTCGAACCCGGGATCCCTGGTTCGGAAGCCAAGCGTTTTACCGCTCAGCTACCGCGCCTCTCCAGGCCTAACTGAAGTCTTATAATTGATGTAATTGTTTTGAAAAGGCTCAATCTCTTATTCGAATGCTCAAAAAAAAAACAAAAAAAAAACATTTTCGCATTCCCAAAAAAGACAATAGTATACGAAAATGACGTTTACAAGATTACTATTCGTTCTAATCTAGGTCTAACTTATAATGTATACTAATTAGCTTTTTCTCTTTAAAAAACTGCTGGCATAACTGATTTTAAAAATTAGATTTCTCGTTTTCAGAAAAAAAAAGTAGCCGTTGCATCAGAACATTGAATGGTCTAAAATATTGTGATATCGGATTTTCAATATCTTTTCTAGTTTACGAGATCTAAACGGGACAAACGGACAGACATTTTGCACAAATTTAATAGCGTCTTTTCCCCTTTCGGGGGCCGCTACTAAAAAGATTTGCTGTCGCAAGGTTGGCACTGTATAGAAAAAAAATCTGTTAGATATACATATAAGAAACCTTAGTTGGGTACAGAAAATGGAGCATGGCCTACTACTAGAAATGCGGCTTCAGAAAGGAACGTGGAACCATAGACATGTTCTTTGCGGAATGGTAACCCAAGGAAAAGTGCCAGGCACAATAAGCTGACTTGATCTCTCTATATGTTGATTCAACAAAAGCATTCGAAACTGTTTGTAGAGAAAGACTCTGAAAGATCATGACTTAATACGGATGCCCTCACTAATTAACAGCCTTGACATGAAGTCTCGCGTACAGGAGAACAAAGAACCATCAGAACCCTGTGCGGTATCCAATGGTGTAAAACAAGGTTGTGTCTTTGCATCCACACTGTTCAGCGTAATCAAAAACAAATCGACAATAAAATATAATCGAGGACCTGTTATTTGCTGATGACTGTGCTTTATATGACAGCTCCGAAACTGATCTGCAGCGCATCGTCTGTTAATGTTCAAGAGCGCCTATACAACCAAATTACCCGCCTACTTGTACTTATGATTACATCAGAATCTAGTCAACCTATACAACCAAATTACCCGCCTACTTGTACTCATGGTCACATCAGAAACACGCACACACATACCCTAACAATCTGGCCATAGTGACCTGAAATAAATACTTACTAAACGTTGTTTTGATTGGCTGTTGGCTAGAGGCTGTTGCTGAGCTTACAGTGCTTGTTGAGCTCGTGGTGCTGGAGGCTGTAGGGGTTGTTGATTTAGTGGTAGTAGAAGTAGAGGCTGTAGGGGTTGTTGTTTTAGAAGTAGTCGATGAGATAGGAGTGGTAGTTGAGGCTGTAGTCGATGAGATAGGAGTGGTAGTTGAGGCTGTAGTGGATGTCTTTGTTGAGGCTGTGGTTGTCGAAGTAGATGCTGCTGTAGATGCTGTTGTTCTGAGAAAAAAACAACTAAATTATGACTGAACTTAAACAGATCTACGTTGTTGCTTTTACAAAGCTTATATTAACGCACACTGTCTGTCTTTCTGTGTGTATGTCTGTGTATCTGTCTGTCTGGCCAAAATTTTGTACACGTTATTTCTCCGACACCCAATCTCAAATCAAGCCGAAATTCAGCACAATTATTCCTTTTACCTGACAACACAGGAATCAATTAAAAAAACATCAACAACCAATTAGTTAATTTACAATTGGTAATAAATTGCTTTGTTTGGTATTTCGAACAAGGAAAAGAAATTGTACTTGACTGAAGTGGTGGTATAAGCTGATTTAGTCCTCTGATGTCATATGCTTATTACACATTTAATTTTATGACTAGTTGATACATTTAATATAAGCTTTATTTTTTAAAAGTTTTTTTTTTATTTTCCATGTTTTTAAGTTAAGGCGACATCCTGGAACAAACCAGGAGCAACTAAAATATTTGTTTCCAACAAGACCTTCTGTTCTTACTTATCTGGAGCGTTCAAAACTCTGCCGCTGATATATGACGTCAGTGGGTAAGTGTGCTGGCCACAAAACAATCCGGAGAAATCATCTTCAGGAAGAGACCAAATCATTGCACCTCCAAGGTCCTGGCTTAACAGATAGTCAACCTGGGAGGAAATCATTACTTTTACTTTTTTAATGCAATGGGCTGATAATATGTATGAAACATGGATTTGATAATAGTAAACAGTATTGATATATGTATAAGCCTGTGTTTTTTTCAAATAATAATACTTTTTATAGTGTAATAATAGTAAGAATTGGTAACTTAGTTTAGTTTGGGTTCACAAGATCGTTAGCTTTATTTGTTCTCTGCCTTAACTAAATATATTTTTATACTGCTGACTTGACTTTTTGAAGTAGTCTATTTGGTGTACAGACAAGCGAAGCAGTTTAAGAAGCATATTCGAGATTTTAAAAGTATCCTATGTACAGAATACGGAAGCATTAAGATTTAAGTATGTTAATAAACCTTATAATAATTTCTGTGCATTTTGCAGGACTGATCATCAAATGTCTACATTCTGTCCCTTGTAGCACAAAGTCGTTTTCTGTCGTTTAGTTGTAGGACGTCTTGGACATTATGTCCTTCAAATCTTCCTCCATACTTTGTCTTATATTTTTCTTTAGCTTCCATTATATCCCCACTACATTTCATTCTATCGCTTTCTTTTCTTTTTTTTTCCCTCTCTGACTGAATTTGATTGCTTCAAAAACGTCAAGGAAATCTTTCAAATAATCAGTGTAGATAAGAGCAAATTGTTGTGAATAGCTTTTAGTATAAACATCTCCAGTACGATGACTTCGGCGACATCAGCAGTTCCACCAGACGGCCCCCCAGGCTGCGATGAGGAGTCCGTGCTGGAACATTCTTTTCGTCAGCTTTAAGTTCGCTTTGATTTTACACGAAGATAAAAATTTAGTGCATATATTATGATTCAGTGGAATACGAAATCTAGTCGTGAGCACCAGACTGACTATAACGATTATTTGTTGAGAGTCAATTAACCTATTTGCTTTTTAAAAAAAAATGGTGGTGAATGAATACCTTCCAGCAAACTAGCTGACTCGTGATTAAACTTAATAGTTATAACAAATCTACATGTATTTTTTACCTTGACGCTCATGGTGTCCACGTCATCATAAGAGACCCACTGGTTGCCGCTGTAGGCATATTTCTGTTGGCCGAATGCGTCATAGTTTACAGTGTAGCCTTTTTTGACTATTAGATCACAAATCTATGAAGGGACAGTTTTAAAGAGATGAATCACAAATCTATGAAGGGACAGTTTTAAAGAGATGAATAAAAAATCTGTGAAGGACAGTTTTAAAGAGATGAATCACCAATCTATGAAGGGACAGTTTTAAAGAGCTGAATCACAAATCTATGAAGGGACAGTTTTAACGAGATGAATCACAAATCTATGAAGGGACAGTTTTAACGAGATGAATCACACATCTATGAAGGGACAGTTTTTAAAGAGATGAATCACAAATCCAGGAAGGGACAGTTTTAAAGAGATGAATAACCAATCTAGGAAGGGACAGCCTAGTTTTGAAAGAAGACTCTCTAATCTATAACTTGTATTGTTAGAGACGTTAAACTGTACCATTCATAACATTGATAAGACGTCGAAAAGTAAAAATCCAACAAATGAATCCTCTGTGTAAGATAATTAAGTGAAACACTTTCTTATACATTACAGACGTGTCTTCAAAAGAGAAGATAATTACGTCCTACGAGTACTTATAAGAGGAAATTCTCATCTAGATTTACAAAACTAAAAATTGGCATAGTTTACAATTTATCTAATGTAGCAGTAGCTACTAAACAAACGCAATCGTTCATTTGGGCCCTTTTCATTGGCGTCACTAGAGGGTATGGTCCGCACCGGGCGACATTGACCCTGGTGACGACACTGGCTCTCCTTCAGAAGGTGAACGTCCAAATTGTGTGTGTGGTGTCCACAGTAAACGACCAACACAACAAAGACATGACCAGGGGTCGTAATCCTAGATAGATATCTACAGTTAGAGAATACTCAAGTACAAAGTACAGTCAACTGATTGAAGCTTTAACATGTTTGGAAAACGTTTGAACTCATTTGACTACTGGGTAAATGTTATAGTTACTTGTACTGGTTAACGCAGGTTCCCAGGTTTGGAAGCCAAGCCCCTTACATGTGTTATCTACAACGACCAAAGTAATCCTATCAGACGCCAGGCGCCCTATGAAGTTGTGTTTTTCTCAGGAGATCGATACGCCCTTGTTCCCCTTGCCCCCCCCCCCCCCCCACTTTATCAACTAGCAATAACACAGAATGATGTTCTTAAAGGTAGCCCTCCTCAAAGTGTCTCTGGGAATGTATCCGTTCGAGCACAAACCTCGTAGTACGCCAGAATTCCAGATGTTCTTGTGTACGTGCCGTTGACGCCCCCTCCCATGGTCGGGGCCCCTATGTTGTTGTTGGCTGGGTTAGCCAACGTAAATGTTCGCCCAAAAAACGCAAAGCCGAGGTGGATCTTTGATGGTCGGAGACCTTGACCTAAATACCAGTTGATTGTTGAACTCTAGACAAAGAGAAAACAAAAAAAAAACATGTTAAAAATATATATTTAAAAAAAAAAGACAATACCTCCATTATTAAACCGCAAATATAGTAAAATAATTTTTAAACAATAATAATTTAAACAATTTTAGATTCAATTCCGGTATCGAACCCGCGACACCGTCAATTGCTAGAGAGGAAGGTATACTTGTGCAATTATTTATTAGTATGTTCATTATATTGACATCTACATCTAACACTAGACCTAAAGTTCTGATTTAGAACCCTTAAGATCTAGTCTAGAATCTAGATCTAGTCTATTTAAGATTTACATTAAAATATATAAGCAACACTTATAAACTTCGATAAAAGTGAAGCAACTTTAAATTTACTCAATTATGGCATAATTACATTAATTTGTCTTACTACGCCATCTTGGCTCTATACCTAGATTGAATTTCCAGCCAAATTTACATTTATTAATTTTTTTACTTTGAAAAATTATAACGGCCATGTGGCCAACGAGCTAGTAATTCTTTTCTCAGAGATAAACATTATCTGTTAAATTTCTAGGAAAATCGTTTGAACCATTTTTGAAATCAGCTGTTCGCGCATCCACCCAGGTTCCAGAAGTGACTTGAATAAAGGTATAGTAAAAAAAAAAAGTTTTAGAATCAGAACTGTAAATTGTATCAACTAAATGTGACATGATAATAATGATAGTGTTACGACACAAGACTTTTCAAAATAATAAGACACTCTCAGGTTTTACTCTAGAAATACTTTAATATTATAACAAGTGACGTAAACATGAACATTTCATCTTTCATTCTCCTTCCGGCTTCCTCTTTTTTAACATCCCTCCCATTCAATACCCAAATTCGCACCTTTTTTCCCATTCGCACCATGCTGCGCTACGACCGTAACATATAGTAATAAAAATTTAATAATAATACTTGTAAAATATAGTTTATAAAGATTTAAACTAAATTAAAGGGTCGAAGAGGTACTAACAGAACTAAAACAAAATATCTCACTGTTTAACAGTAAAATATTGTTGTCCTCTCTTATTAGGACTCTAAGAGAGAGAGAGACAGAGAGGTAAAGATAGAAGAGATGGAGAGATGGAGAGAGAGATGACACCAGGGAAAAGAGAGAATGGGAGAGAGAGAGGAGAAATAGAGATAGAGAGAGTGACAGTCACACATAAAGCCAGAGAGAGGGAGAGAGGAGAAATAGAGATAGAGAGAGTGACAGTCACACATAAAGCCAGAGAGAGGGAGAGAGGAGAAATAGAGATAGAGAGAGTGACAGTCACACATAAAGCCAGAGAGAGGGAGAGAGGAGAAATAGAGATAGAGAGAGTGACAGTCACACATAAAGCCAGAGAGAGGGAGAGAGGAGAAATAGAGATAGAGAGAGTGACAGTCACACATAAAGCCAGAGAGAGGGAGAGAGGAGAAATAGAGATAGAGAGAGTGACAGTCACACATAAAGCCAGAGAGAGGGAGAGAGGAGAAATAGAGATAGAGAGAGTGACAGTCACACATAAAGCCAGAGAGAGGGAGAGAGGAGAAATAGAGATAGAGAGAGTGACAGTCACACATAAAGCCAGAGAGAGGGAGAGAGGAGAAATAGAGATAGAGAGAGTGACAGTCACACATAAAGCCAGAGAGAGGGAGAGAGGAGAAATAGAGATAGAGAGAGTGACAGTCACACATAAAGCCAGAGAGAGAGGGAGAGAGGAGAAATAGAGATAGAGAGAGTGACAGTCACACATAAAGCCAGAGAGAGGGAGAGAGGAGAAATAGAGATAGAGAGAGTGACAGTCACACATAAAGCCAGAGAGAGGGAGAGAGATGAAACAAAGGAAAGAGAGTAAAAAAAGAGAATCCAGTGTGTCTTGTAATCAAACCCAATACTCACCACATCCAACCCATCCATCGATAACAATGGGGCATTCAGACCTGTCACGCTCTCCCACAGCCCGTGATAGTCGTAGCTCATAACGTTGACGATATCAACATACCTGGACAAAGACAACATCAATATACATGATGAAATATCAATATACATGATGAACCATCAACATACATGATGAAACATCAACATACATGATGAAATATCAACATACATGATGAAATTTCAGCATACATGATGAAATATCAAAGTAAATGATAAAATATAATATAAAAAACGGTACAATAAAATAAGAATGTGCATAGCAAAATACAACAGGCATATCAGCTTACCTGAACTTTATGAAGAAATAAAAAAAAACACATACACGCGAACAGAAAATCGAGAGCATACATATCGAAGAATGATACCAACATGGCGAAATACAATATCAACATACATGATGAAATTCAATGTATACGAACCCGTTGGGTAGTTGCTATGGATATCGCTGCCAAAATAATGTTTTTAAGAACTACACCAGTGACCCGGATGTCATTAATTTTTGTCAATATTACATTTCACTCTCAGCAGACTTGACATCGTTATGACATCACTTCAACTTCACCCATCACCCATGTCTGATGAACCGTTCGGGCATCACGCATCATCTGTCGACCGTCTTTCTCCATTCCTCTTTTGCCTTGGATCTCTTTCAATGACAGGCCGTACATTATTTTATGTTGTCTTTCCCATCTCTTTCTCTGTCTGCCTCTTCTTTTTTTCCTGGTACTGTTCCCTGAAGGAAGGTCTTTGCTAGCCTGGAATATCTTGTGATATTGCTATACAATTGTGCGTTGTTTTTTTTTTTGTTTTTTTAAAGATAGTTAGCAGGTCATCGTTGCGCTCAATTGTCGTAGTGATTATAATCTCTTCATTTGTGATGCGGTCTTTGTATATAAAATACCCACAAATAACAGCAATCTGGTCGAATGATGCTGCAAAGGAAGTCATGACTTGAAAGAATACTTCCGGGATTAGATCTCATTAACACATATTTTATCTACTTTAAAAAAAAAAAAGCATCCCTACCAACTTAGGGTTGCTATAGTTACATAAACAAAAACGTCTCTTACTGATCTAGCGCCGTGACGTTGTAAGAACCTATCGCATTCCTCAGTCCTGCCGCTACAGCCACAGACAAGATCAGACGTTGGTTGTTGACGATGGTGGCTTCTCGCTCGAAGGCTTCTCTTGTTTCCTATACAAATATACAAGTTTCTTTTAATGCAAGACGTCAGGGCGAAGGTTGGACACTACTCACAATCTACGTCTATCTACAATGTTAAAAGGCTTAAGCAACTAAAGTAAAAAAAAAGTTAATTTCCCCTATCAGACGTTGTGGTCTATAGAGCAGATGATGTAAGGGTCATCTTTTTCTGTGGCCTACCATTAACGAGAGTGTCATGTGGCCAGCACAAAAACCAACCGCCTTTACTTTTACCCAACTGTCAGAGCTGGGAGGACTCAGAGGCGCCCAAAGATCCCAGTCTTCACCAGGATTCGTACCCGGGACTCCCGGTTCGGAAGCCAAGCGCTTTATCGCTCATCCACCACGCCTCCTTAAAGCAAAGAATCACTTCAATATATCTGTTAAGCAGGCAGATTAATCCTTGAAAACTAAATGGTTCGATTCTAAGCTGACACTCCAAAGTAAAAAGATGAAAACAAAATGAAACATTGAATACCGAACTAGCGGACAATATACATAGATAAGCGACAATATAAGAAGATTATATCCAGCACTGGCCTCTCCTTGCAACCCACGATCTTGAACAGAGGATATGACATATAATTATAAAGATAACCCAAATAGGAATCCAGAGAGTCAAAGTTCTGAGGAATTGTCAGCGTTAGAGCTACTTGGCCTTGTGATCGCATTTTGTTACAAAGTATCAGTCTGGACAGCCTTCATTTTACGTGTAATTGTATGGACAAACACACAGTAAAGCACTTTTAAAATGGTCATCGGGCTCTGATTTTTTTTTTATCAGGGTTGACTCCTGAAATATTTCCCAAGTTTGGGTTTACCCGCAAAACAGCTGAGGTTTGAATTCCTTTTGCTTCTATTTAAAAAAAAAAGTATGCTCGTCATAGTATTATGGAGGTACAAAAAAACATACCTTGATCAGATTAGCAAAGATGTTGAAATCATCAGGCGATAAATCACTAGGGTACTCCCAATCAAGATCCAAGCCATCAAAGTTCTTGTATCGCAGCAGATTAATGGCTTTTGAAATGAAATCAGCTCGGCTGGCCTGTGAGCTGGCCATTTGGTGAAATCTGGCCGAGCCATGTGAGTAACCGCCCAAAGCGAGCAGAGTTTTCAGCTTGGGGTTGGTCAACTTTAATTCGTTCAACTGCTGCCACCTGGGGGGGAAAGTTTGTGTCTTTTTAGAGAATGAATCGAGTCTTTGATTTTAGATAACTACTCTAACATCTAAGCAAAGCGCTATAAAGTGAATGTTAGTGTTTATGATGCAACCATGAAGAAAGTAGAGCGAATAAGGTTGCGTTTGGCTGTGTATGCTGACGAGTTTTTGATGGAACCATGACCTGGTCTGTCGTACTTGAAGTGAAAAAAAGACTAGTGGTAAAGTTGACTAGCAAGAGACATGATACAGACTTGACTTAATTCTGTGCACTCCCTGGAGAGAAATAAGGCCGAAGCCACACCTCTCGGTTCTGAGCAGCTTTCTTTATCTGCTACAATGTCATTCCAGTATCCTCAGCTTCTCTGACGACTGACCTCTTCCAGGTTTGCTGGGCCTGCACACTTTTCTCTTTTTTCTTTGTGGATTCCAATCAGGTGCCTGCCTTGTAAGATTGGTAGCTGGTTTTCGCAGGGTGTGTCCTATCCAGCTCCACTTTCGCTTTTTGATGTCTTGGGCTATAGGCTTCTGTCTAGTTCTCTCCCACAAATTGACAGTAGTTATCATTTCTGGCCACCTAATTCCTAATATCCAGCGGAGGCATCTGTTAACAAAGTTTTGGAGCTTTTCCTATAATTGTTTTAGTGACTCTATGTGTCTCTGTATTATTAATACAGTAACTTGTAAAGGATATTAAGGCTGTGTTTGAAGACTCGATAAACATATTAATAGGCCCTACATACCGAAGATTAATTGTGCATTCTTCACAAGGATTCCAAAAAATAAAAAAAATAAAATAAACAAAAATGCGACAACTACAGGTGTTAAGATATACAATCTCTAGACCGGCAGCGTCGCCAGGGTCGGCGTCACCCTGTGCGATAAACACTTCTGTACCTCTTTAGTAGTACATTTACATTTCACTATCTTCTCGTGTATTGTGTCAATCATCTCATTATTCTCACCTCGAGGTTAGTCGTAGGGGTGCTGTGACACTTGACGTCACCAAATCAATCCACTCTGTAAGCAAGGTATCAATCAAGAGGCGCTCTATTCTTGTAAGTTGTCCAGCCACCTTTTTCTTTGGACAGCCCTTTCTTCGTGCTCCCTCCACTGTGCCTTGTAGAATGACTTTTGAAAGTCTTGCAATATAACCGAATGGCCTCAGCTTTCGTCTCCTCAAAGTATTGAGTTCTTTCTATTTTCTAGCCAGAGTGTTAGATGCTGCAAAAATGTGAAAGCGTGAACCCTACAGCTAAAATGCAACATGCTACTCACTGTCCACCAGAGGTGTCGTCATTGAACTCATAAGGCACCATGCTGTTTCCACTTAGCTGGGAGAAGGCGAAGATCAAATGAGAGCACAGCGAAGGATTGACGTTCCTGGCATACATTTGTCCTGGGCTGGGCCTGTACTGGGCCCAGTTGTGGAAGTAGCAGACGACATTCTTGGACGACACAGGAGCTGCAAAGGTAAGGAGGAGAACAATAATGTCTGCATTTAAAATTTGTAATAGGTCGAGGCTAAACACTAACCAATCAAAATGTGCTTGTGAGGTGTGTGTGTGTGTGCTTTAATTCACAAAAGAAAACATAAAATGTTATCTCGTAAAATAAGTTGAAGATTAATGACGCTAAACTGAAAGATTACTGTTGTCAACTAATCATCTCATGAGTGGCAGTTGATCTTATACACTCAATCTTATAACCTCTAGAGAGTTGCCCATATGTTTTTAAATACTTTGTATAGTATATATGTAATGGAGAGAACTTCGAATACATCTTCCAAATTGATATTATATTATGCTACAAAGAAATGGGTTTTAAAATTAGACTCCGTAGTGCTAAAAAGTATTTTTAAAAATCTTACATCTTTTACAATTCAGCTTATCGACAATTTCTATATTTTGTACACCATTTACGAAAAAAACAACATCATATTATTTGAAACTCTCCATTTCTTCGAGTTTTATGTTCTTGTTTTATTCTTTGTAGTTCAATTTCATTTACAACCCGTTGAGAGTCAGCGAGATCTGAAAGTAACAGTTCCTAGACCTGTAATCAAAACTCTCGGACTAAAACATCAGTTCCCAGTCAGGTTTCTTCAAAAAAAAAGTTTTTCCTGATCTGACCCCACATCTTTTTTTGTCGTATTAACCTCTTGTTGCCCCCCCCCCTCCCGTATAGCTCTTTTAAATACTTTTTTTCATCTTCTACCCGTCTCTCATCCTCCATGATCAAATATACCATATTTCAATGGATATTTAAATATGCTCAATATTGACAAGGCCTCGCAGTAAGGCGTCAGAAATGTAGAACTCTTCTATAAAGACGTCACATCAAGTCTACGCACAAACCTGAAATGCTAATGGAGTCAATGTCTTTCAATAGAATTTTTTTTTCGAGTGTTTAAATTTGTGACACAATATATCGTTAAAACATTTTTTTTGAAAATCTCTAACAGTTAAAGGACATTTAAACTCTCTCTCTCTCTCTCTGCAAATTTTCTTCCACTCTCTCTCCCTCACGAATTCTTCCTCTATTTCTCCTTCTCTTTCTTCCTCCTACCTCCTTCTCTCTGTCTTCCTCCCTCCTTCTCTCTTTCTTCCTTCCTCCTTCTCTCTTTCTTTTAGCTCGTACATATTGGACATTTTCTTCGACATTTTAGGGCCCTACTGAGTACACAACATACCTGGACATTCTTTCGAGAACTTTATTCATTCCTTGTTTTGGCCATTATAAATTGGCTAGAAAATTATTTTTTTTTCATCATCTTCCTCTAAGACCGCTTCGTATTCACGGGAAACATAACTGTTTTTTTTATTACTCACAAACCTTTACTAACGGCTAAAAGTGTGTATTTAAATAAGTGAACACCATCAGACAAAAGCTAAAATGCATAAATCAGATCATTTGAAGTTCATCTAGGTCTTGTTCGGATTAACTAAGAAAATACTTTAATTATCAAGTAAATGTGCTAATATTCTACAACACATTCGTTAATGTGAACAAAAAAAAAATGCATCATACACTTGTTACCGCGAAAATACAGAGATCAATTTTTTTTACAAATTATCTTGGTATTGTGCAAATTAACTAGGGTAATCCTTTAGTGTACCAAATTTTTTTTATTACTAATATAATGTGCTAAATTCCTTGGTAAATTGTACGTTAGTTAATAAGCACTGGAAAATACATTTTAAATATTTATTGAAATCTAAAGAATCAAGTAACTACTATAATAATAAAATCATCAAATTAGAATCAAATCAATAATTAACCATCCATCAATTAAAAAATTGTAAACAAAGAATCAGGCGGGTTCAAACGTTTAGTGCTACCAAGGAAATGATTTTGCAAAGGCGTAGGACACAACTAGGAGCACTTATTAGTGCCATCTGTCCATTGATGACTCTTTAATTTACAGAGCATGGCTTTTTGTGACAAGCACAACTTATTTGTTGTACATATTAAATTTGAATTCTAATTTGCTGAAAACCTGGCCACTATCAAGGGTCACGTGAAGGTGAGGTGGGTGAAAGATATTTCTACCGTTTCTGTGCCATAAGTTTGTTGCATGTGATGTATAGTGATCAATGACCTAACAACTTTATTCTTGCCTGAAGAAAAGGACTTCCATGTGTTTTTAGCCAGCAGAAACTCTAGCTATTATCATGACATCCAATATTTTTTTTATAACGACTTGAAAAGGCATTACATAACAAGAGGCAAAGTGAAACCAATCACATCAATACACGTATTATTATAGCAACTGTGAGCCATGTTTTCTGTTACAAATTTTACCTTTGCTAATACTTTTAAAATAAAATGACTTTGTGTCAATTACAAGTTCAAAGGCAGCCGCTGATGAACGTTGCGATACACATCGGCTCACCAAGGTGTCTTTCATGCAGTTACGGTGAAATGAAACTATTTGAAGCAATTAATTGTGTCTATGCTTGTTAATACTCATATTTTATATGTAGTACCAGTGCCGCGCCCCTCTTTTTCTATTTTTTTTTTTTAAAATTATATAACATTATAAATTTGTTTTAAAACTGGCAAGAAGATCTATGTTTAATAAACCTGGATATTTAATTTGTTAAAAAAATAAGTTCATAAGACTTTAGTAGACGTTGCAAGTTTCCGTTTCTGCAGTTTAATTTAAAGCAATAATTTTTGAAAAATAAATATTTCTTTTTCTGGAATCTAAAAGTGGTAGACAGACCGTACATAAAAAATTGTCTCTCCCTTAGGTTGGCTAAGATTATATTTAGAAACATGCAGAGATAGCCACACTCACCATTCAGGAGTAACAAATGAGCTCCAACGAGCAGCATGGACACAGAAATCATCCTGGCGGTCAGCTTGAAGGATCTGTTCAAACTCAAAAGAGAGAGAAGGGGGGAGAGAACAAACGATCCACCGAAGCGTGACACAGAACGAATGAACCAAGACATACTGTAACATCTTATATACTTTTCAGTATTTGTTTAAGCCCAACCCCCAAACTTTCTATGGCGGCACTGCAGTTTTAAAAGAGAGCCTCGTCTGTAGGTTACAGTGTACGAAAAGAAAAAGAAAATCTTGATGTTTCTCAAGGTCACAACTTATCCGAATGGGGGCTGGGGATCCAGTACAAAAATTTACCACTTTTTAAAGACTTTGTTGTCTTGTCTCGAAGAGTGGACGCAACAACATCATCATGGTCCAGATTTACGAGTTGGTCATGGGAAAATAAGTTTGAAAAACTTTGAGCTGCTTTGTAAGTAGACATCTTGAGCAAAGAGAGATGATCTATTAATGTAAATAAGACACCTTGTGCTAACGCTTGTACAAGCGACCAGACGTATTATGAGAGATAACTTTAAAGAATGCTGTGCAAAGTTTAACATTATTATTATCAGGAATAAAATTGGCAATCTCACATGCAACAGTCTCATTGGGCGGGCTCTCAAGATAATGACATAAATAACTAAAGATAACTATTGTATTATTTCAGAAACAACGCAGAAGATAAACCTCTGACGATTCTGTTCAACAAAAACTAAAAGTAACCCTAGACAAGGCACTACCCTGGATATCCGAGGAACTTTGTTTGTTTAATCGAAATTTGTTGTTTTTTTAGACCTCAATATTGACTTGCGACGTTGCAACCTGTGGACAATTTAGACCATTGGCGTAGCCAGGATTTTTTATTTTGGGGTAGGGTGGATTTCTATTTACTCCCACACACACACACTATAAATATAATTTAATTATTTATTTAATTATTTATATTAAGAGAAAGGGAGAGAGATTACCAGGCGATAGAGCCTCACTCGGATGAATAATTTCTTAAGGAAGGATATATTCTCGAAGTCATTTTGGGAATATTTGTGTAATTAAGTAAATGAACGATCGGGTATATATATATATGTAAGTATGTATGTATATGTATGTGTGTGTGTGTATGTGTGAGTACGCAATAAATATTTCTTTATATTACATTTTGTGGAGGATTTCATTTCGTGTGTGTGTGTGGGTGTGGGGGGGGGGGTCTGAACCCCCCAACACCCCACCGAGCTATTGGTCTAAACTGCCCACATGTTGCAACGTAGTAGGTTCTGGCTTTCTATAATGACTGATCTCGGCTTATTGTACACTAGAGAGAGGCCTAGATTCAGCTTTCGTTATTACACAATTAGACAAAAAAAACTGTGATGTCAAAAAATAGTGATCATGAAAGTTCCAGGCAAATATTTATGGAAAATCTATTTATTCTATCTATCTATCTATCTATCTATCTTTCTTTCTATCTATCATCTATCTATCTATCTTTCTATCTGTCTGTCTATCTTTCTGGGAGAAGTGCAAAGATGTAGCAGAAGATTAAGTAGAACATATTAAATTGTCACGTACGCTTAGTCTATATTTAGCTCAAGGTTGTCGGCAACATTTCAACGACCTCGGGGATTATCCAAGTAGACAGAAACCTTTTATTAGAATAATTGTAATTGGTCAGAAATGTTAACTATTGTATGTTAAGTTGTATTTTATTGGTTGGCCATACGACGGAGAGATGTTAGTCACGTGGTAACGCTCTAGAGTCCGGGAAAGATTCTAGATTGCCTCCAGTGTCGAGCGGAACGTGTTAGAGATAAGATGTACTAAAGTCTCGTGTTGGAACTCAAAGGAAGATGACATTATTGTGTAGATCATTTATTCAAGTAGAAATATATTTTATGTTTTATTCAATCACAGTATATCATTGTAACTATTGTGAATAGCTTTTTCAAGTTCCGAATTAAAGTATTTGTATTTGTCGAAGAGAAGTTTCTTCATTGATTATGACAATAACATACTTAGATCGTCTTATCGACTGGCAACTTCTAGATGATCACCTTATCAACTAGCAACTTCTAAATGATCATCCTATCAACTGACGATTTCTAAATCCTCGGCAACCATGATCATTAATTATGCTGTTTAGATCAAGATAATCCTCAACGTGACATCCAACATCATAAAAGATCGTGACATTGGCACATTGATGATCGTGACATAAATTTATTGAAAGACAAGTCTCACATACTTGACTGTTTGATCGGAAAATATTCAGACCCCCGACGTAAACTATCACCATATTCTCCTTTGACTCCCGCGTGGTGTGTGTGTGCTTGTGATGATGTGGTTCGATTGTATCGAGTATGGTGTATATGTGTGTAAAAGTGTGGTGTGTTTGGCATGTGTGGTGCGCGTGAGGGATGAGAGTGTGGCATGTGTGGTGCGCGTGAGGGATGAGAGTGTGGCATGTGTGGTGCGCGTGAGGGATGATAGTGTGGCATGTGTGGTGCGCGTGAGGGATGAGAGTGTGGCATGTGTGATGCGCGTGAGGGATGAGAGTGTGGCATGTGTGGTGCGCGTGAGGGATGAGAGTGTGGCATGTGTGGTCTAGTAGAAGCACATTTGTTCTCAACAACGGATATATACATTCAATACAATTCTTAAATGTTTTCTAAGGTTTTAGTTTTAACTTTTTTTTTGTTTTGTTTCGTAGCTTAGCTTTTTGTTTTCCTTGCATACTTTTGTAAGTACAACAATCTATAATTAGAATATGTTCATGGCAACAGAGACGCTGGCTTCTAAAAGTGTTGGATTTCATATTCTGTAGGCGGGGCTCTAGTGATGTCATAATGGAGTCCAATAAAACGTGCTCTTGATTCTGGCTTTTTATTGTGACAGACAGGTCTGGAGAAAAAAATAAGAATATTGTTGTATGCTCATTGTCAATATTTTTAAAAAAAAGTTTTCTAATGTAACAATCTTGGACTCCAACAAAATATTGAAAAATAAATATAAAGATAGGATTAAATTTATAGACTTAACGCGTCATCTTTATTACAAAAAAAAAGGTATTTGGTTAATTGCGGAGCACCAGTTAACCGGCAGAAGAAAAGCGCCAGAGAAAAAAAGCAAGGCCAATGACACTAGCTCCAGCTGGAATAACCTGCCCAGTGTGCAACCGAACATTCCGGGCTCACATAGGTCTTACCAGCCACATGAAGAGGCACAAAACCCCAGAGCAAAGCCGTCAGCCTCTTGGATGACAAAAGTGGTCATTATCGAACCACGATGGACGAACTATGTTATATCTATATATCTATATATATCCAAGGCTTTTTGTGATGGTACACGTACTGGCACCTTTTTGAAAAAAAATGTTACTTTCTTGTATTTTAACGTATATTATTAATTTTTAGTAGTTAAAAGTTAGGCAATCAACTACTGAATACCGGCACCTAATCAATTAGTACCGGCACCTTTTTTTTTTACAAAAAAGCACTGTATATATCTATCTATATTTATATGCATAACTATATATATATATATATATATATATATATATATATATATATATATATATATATATATATATATATATATATATATATAAATGTGGTGTGTTATGTAATCATTGAACAGGGTATGTAGGTGATGTATGTGATCTATGGTGTGTTGTGTGCGTGGTGTGTGAAGTATGTGTGATGTGTACAAGTGTTTGGATGAAATGGTCTTGGTGTGTGAAGTATGTGTGATGTGTACATGTGTTTGGTTGAAATGGTCGTGGTGTCTGAAGTATGTGTGATGTGTACATGTGTTTGGTTGAAATGGTCGTGGTGTCTGAAGTATGTGTGATGTGTACATGTGTTTGGTTGAAATGGTCGTGGTGTGTGAAGTATGTGTGATGTGTACATGTGTTTGTTTGAAATGGTCTTGGAGAGATATATGCGGGCCGGCATCAGTCTCACTCGCCTTCACACCTGTACGATACTTACGTTTGAATGCTGGGCCACCAGTTGACAGGCTTTGGGCCAAGTTGTCTTGTTGGGCGCTGGTCTCCACTGAAATCAATTCACGCATTAACAAGCAAAGTATTAAACAAGAAAAAAATATATAAAATACTTAAAAAAACATAGCTTATATTAAGTGTAGTTGTATCAATTAGTTTGGACCAGTCATCTAATAAAATTTTACTAGATCTAGACTAACAACAATAAATCTGTGCGATTATAAATATTTTTAGCAAATGTTAGTATCAAACATAATAATTAATAACCAGTAATAATTGAATAATTGTTTAACTATTTTTATCAATTTGTGTATAGTCTTCGACAAAAAAATAATTGAAACTTGTTCTGAGAATGGGTGTGGGATAAATAACAAGTTCAAAATGTTTACCAGACAGACAGAGTGAGCTTTGTTATTAAAAAAACAAACAAGGTTACAAAGACAGTTTGTGTGGAAACAAACTCAAAATCGGCCCCCGAAGTGGTCCACCAAGGTAAAAAGGCAAGTTTCAATGTTATCAGAATAAAATTCTATCAAAGATAAATGACAGAGAAGAATGGAGAAAAAAAAGGTTAACAGATCTCGTGTGGTGCCCCAGCCGTCGAGCAGACCAAAGGATAGGGTGAAAGGGAATTTAGAGTTATATGTGAACCTGGCCTAACTGATGTCTTATAATAAATATCTAATTGTTTTGTAAATGGCCAATCTCTTATTCCTCAAGAATAAAACATTTTGTAATCAAAAGAAAAAAAAATGTAGCTCGTGGCATTGCAGTTTACGCGATAAAATGAAAAACTACTTATTAGTTATTCTTTAAATTATGTCTGACTTATAAGCAAACTAAATAGATTTTTCCCTTTAAAAAATAAAAAAAAATTGTGTGTAAATATAGCACTTACTATAACAACTTACATAACTATATTTTCACGAAAATCTAGAACCGTTTGACTTCGAATAGATATGTAACAAATATGGTAAATAGTGATTTCCCCTAATAAAAAGCATCAAGTGTTTGTTACTATTAATACTGCATAGTTGTTAAAGTGGTGTATTTTTATGAAAATAATGCTTGCATAAGTGATTTAAAAAATTAGATTTTTCGCTTTCAGAAAAGAAAAAAGTATCAGTTGCATCAGAACTTTGAATGGTCTAAAATATTGTATGTCGGATTTTCACTATCTTTTCTAGTTTACGAGATCTAAACGGGATGGACGGACGGACAGACTGACAGCCAGACATGCCACACAAAACTAATAGCGTCTTTTCCTCTTTTGGGGGCCACTTACAAGAAAAAAATTTTTTTAAATCCTTTAAAAAAAACAACAAAGCTTATCTAAAGAGAAGAACTCCGTCCTGTAAACTATATCTACCAGTAATGTGCAGGGTATTTCCCATATTTGATTTCAAACAAAATAGTTAATTACCAATAATTAATTGACTAATTGGGTAATTATTTTTTTTTTTGATTCATGCTTTGTTAGGTACAATAAATAATTGTTTAAAGTTTCAACTTGATCGGAGAATGTGCGAGGGAGAAATAGCGTTAACAATTATTTCAGGGGACTAAGCCCAACAAATTTAGCCATGTATGTGAATACTAAAGTATTAGTTTCCCTTTGTCACGTACACAGTATCTATATTTAGCTCGTCAGCAACCTCGGGTAATTTCTCACGCGGAGATATGTTAATTAGTGTAACTTGGGCTGCATTTATTGGTTGCAATGAGCTGCGTGGGACACGTGACAGTGCTGGACCCGGGAAAAGTTCTGGTTTTATTAGGCAGTCATTGTATGGAACTTGGAAGTGAAACATCCACTAAAGCTTTGTGTTAGAACTCAAATTATATTATTGTGTAGATCTATCATTTTATTCAAGTACGTTGAACCATTGTAATTATTTGTGAATAGCTTTTTCAAGTTCTGAATTATAGTAATTGTTTTAGACGAAGAGAAGTTTCCTCATTGAATACAGTAATATATTTAGATCGACTTAGCGATAGACAACTTCTAGATGATCAACTGGCAACATTTTGAATGATCGTATTATCAACTAGATCTAGCTACTTCTATACGATCATCTTATTAAAAGAAGATTTCAAGATCCTCGGCAATCACGATCATTGTTAGTGTGATGTAGACTAAGATAATCTTCAACGTGACATCTATCATTGCATCTTCATAGACATCTGACATACACTAATTAATGGTTGTGATATCTGGCACCTCCGACCTTCGATAAAGATCATCAGAAGATCATCAAAAGATCATCAAAAAAAAAAATTTCAAGATCTAAGGAAAAATTTTCAAAACTTCGTCAATTACAAAACTTCGATTTTCTTCAACTTGAGAATAGTTCCTCTGTGTTCAAAAGTCAGTTTGGTTATCGAAATTTTATCTTATCATAAATATAGATCTACGATCGAGTTTTCACTATAACTCTCGAGATCTAATATTATATATTTATATTGGCATTGGCAATAAGACCAATATCATTTAACTGGCACGATACATAAGCCCAGTAATATTTAGCTGGCATAACATAAGCCCAGTATTATTTAACTGACACAGTAGATAAGCCCAGTATCATTTAACTGGCATTAGTATTATAGATAAGCCCAGTAGCAATTACCTGGCACTATAATCTATCAAGTAGACATTTCTACTATTTGATATCAAGTCAATCGTACAAAACGACGACTTTAATAGTACAAGCTCTACTAGATCTACAATCTCAAGAGAGAAAGTTCATAACCTTGCACGGCTCAGCAGTATTTCATTAACCTGATACGGTTGAATAAATCTACACTTCCTACAACGACTCCAGTAGTAGACATAATCCTACTGTTCAAGATTATTAGCCAGTGACGGCATAACTAACATTATTACATTCAAAAAGTACTATATTAATATTCAAGCTAATATATAATAAAACACAAGAACTATACAATGGATTCAAAGCCTAGAGATAGAACACAAAGAATGTTGCAATAGCTTGACACAGCGGGGTCATTGGCATTACCGCCACATGAAATACTGCCCTGGGTAAATCGTCAAATAGATCAAGAAGAAGAAAAACAAAGACAAGAAGCTGAAAGACAAAGACAAGAAGCTGAAAGACAAAGACAAGAAGCTGAAAGACAAAGACAAGAAGCTGAAAGACAAAGACAAGAAGCTGAAAGACAAAGACAAGAAGCTGAAAGACAAAGACAAGAAGCTGAAAGACAAAGACAAGAGCAACTTTTCTTCAGAAAGGAACAAATGAACTTCTTCAACATAGCTATGGATCGATTGAACTCAGACCTGTTCAGTCATTGCTCTATTGAACATTCTAACGCAAAGCATTCTGCTACCATTGTTCTACAGCGTCAACGTTGATCAACCAGAAAATTGAGTTTTGGTTTCGGACAGTTCTTATTTTCACCAAACTCAAACGCGGTTCAATCAGACATTATCTGTGTGATCAATATGACATGGAGACAACAGCTTCATAAACTGAAAGACCTCTTCTTCAAGTTTAGAAAACGGACATGCACAACCATGACGGCAACTCAGAAGGGTTCCGAACTTCACACTTACATTCTACATATGTACTATAGCATATTTAGTGTCACTTGATCCATTATCATTCATACTCGTCAAGGAAGAACGATATTCAGTTGTACTTAATCAATTAATCAATTTGTCTACTCATTTTTTCCACAGGTGCACCAAGCAACCCATTGAGAAAGGTCACCCATCCAAGATATATTTTATCAATTACTTTATTTATTATGTTTCAGCATCTTTGCATATGACATGCATTAGTCATCTTAATTTTTATATCATGTGTATTTTATTTCAGGTATAATATTATTGCATATATCCACCACAGACGACTCTGTTAGCCTTCTTTGATCTTTGCAACCATGATGACTTTGCAAGGAGCGTTGTCTCGGGCACTGGCACGGTGTTTTTTCTTGATGCTCCAGGAGGAACTGGCAAGACATTCCTCATAAACCTTCTGCTTGCGAAAGTCCGAGCGGAAGGTGACATTGCTGTAGCTGTGGCTTCTTCTGGCATTGCAGCAACTCTTCTTCAGGGTGGGAGAACTGCTCATTCAGCTTTCAAGCTACCTCTCAACCTCAGCCACACCACTGATTCGCCCTCCACGTGCATCATATCAAAGCAGAGCAACATGGCTGAAGTGCTAAGACAGTGCAAGCTGATTGTCTGAGTCCACCATGGCACACAGAGGGGGTGTCGAGGCTTTGGACAGGACCCTCCAAGACATCCGAAACACCACCACACGTATGGGAGGCTTGACAGTGTTGCTGGCTGGAGACTTTCGGCAAACCCTACCAGTCGTGCCCAGAGGAACACGCGCCGACGAAGTGAAAGCCTGTCTGAAGTCTTCATACCTGTGGCGTCAAATCACTGTCGTCACTTTAAGAATAAACATGAGGGTTCATCTGAATGGCGACACAAGAGCCGGAGAGTTCTCTGATCTTCTGATGAGTATTGGTGATGGCAGCTTCAGTCAAGAAAATTCTAAAATAGCAATTCCCTCAAATCTCTGTCTCCTGGTGAAGACCTTGCAAAACCTTCGTTACAATGTTTATCCCAATCTAAGAACTCTCCAGCATATAGACGTGTCATGGTTGAGGGAGAGAGCTATCCTAACACCACGAAACGACATGACCACGGCCATAAACCACGTTTTACTCCAAGAACTCCCCTCACAATCTAAAACATACCAGTCTGTGGATTCAGTTGTGGAAATGGAAGACACGGTGCACTATCCGGTAGAGTTTCTCAACTCTCTGAATCCTCCAGGCACTCCTGAGCATCGTCTCATTTTGAAGGTTGGGGCACCGATAATGTTGCTGAGGAACTTGCAGCCACCTAAACTGTGCAACGGCACCAGACTTCAAGTCACGTCTCTGCAGAAGAACCTCATTGAGGCGACTATTTTCACTGGCAGTGGCTCAGGAGAGACAGTTTTGATTCCTCGCATCCCCGTCATCCCCTCTGACCTCCCATTTCAATTCAAACGCCTCCAATTCCCAGTAAGGCTCTGCTTCGCCATGACAATCAACAAGTCTCAGGGACAGACACTACAAAAGGTTGGCATTGACTTGAGAAAGGACTGCTTCTCACATGGGCAACTGTACGTCGCATGCTCAAGAGTAAGCTCGGCGCAGGGATTGGTCATACTGCAGCCGGAGGGCCGAACTGACGACGTGGTGTACAAAGAGATCCTCAACAAATAACTGTGTATTGGTACATGTATGTTTCTTCTCTATTTCAAAAGGTTTACTTTTCTTCTTAGTAATGAAATATTTAAGGCAGTACATATGACACATTATTTTTTCTTATCGGACTAACATTGCAAAAAGCCACACAAAAACTGCGTTGTTCCGGTTATTCCAAAAATACATGCGCTACATTCCCTGCGGTAACACTCCTGTCACAAATGAGAATGTTTTGTTGTTACATGTAGGCCCATTAATTAAAGCAAATTTGAAATGTTAATGCAATAATCCTCCCGCTGCAAAGCGCGGGTATTTTGCTAGTCCTATAATAATAGTACAGATACATGACATATAATTGAAAATTTTCATAGCTTCACACATATTGAGATTTGTATTACATTTAGTGTCATTATTTAGTAGATTGTCATGTACTATCAATCATTTTTCTGTCAATTTTTCATATGTTATATTTTTTTTTCATACATTTTTTCATGTACACATTTTCACATGAGTATTATTACCCAAATGAGCTACACATATACAGTTGACATTTATCTTGTATTATTTTATATGCATTTATATTACCATACAAATGCTTAAGAAAGCGGGGGGTAATATGTCACGTACACAGTATCTATATTTAGCTCGTCAGCAACCTCGGGTAATTTCTCACGCGGAGATATGTTAATTAGTGTAACTTGGGCTGCATTTATTGGTTGCAATGAGCTGCGTGGGACACGTGACAGTGCTGGACCCGGGAAAAGTTCTGGTTTTATTAGGCAGTCATTGTATGGAACTTGGAAGTGAAACATCCACTAAAGCTTTGTATTAGAACTCAAATTATATTATTGTGTAGATCTATCATTTTATTCAAGTACGTTGAACCATTGTAATTATTTGTGAATAGCTTTTTCAAGTTCTGAATTATAGTAATTGTTTTAGACGAAGAGAAGTTTCTTCATTGAATACAGTAATATATTTAGATCGACTAAGCGATAGACAACTTCTAGATGATCAACTGGCCACATTTTGAATGATCGTATTATCAACTAGATCTAGCTACTTCTATACGATCATCTTATTAAAAGAAGATTTCAAAATCCTCGGCAATCACGATCATTGTTAGTGTGATGTAGACTAAGATAATCTTCAACGTGACATCTATCATTGCATCTTCATAGACATCTGACATACACTAATTAATGATTGTGATACCCTTGTTGTAATAAAACAAAAAAATTAATTACCAGTAATTAAATGTCTAATTGGTTATCTTTTTTTATTCATGTCTTGTCTATGTCAACGCATAATTGTGCGAAGCTTCATCTTGATCCGAGAACGGGTGTGGGAGATGTACATACGCTTTACCAGACAGACAGACAGAGTTAATATACGCTTTGTAAATACAAATAGAAACACTAGAATTGTTATACTCCGGCAAGAAAATAGAAGCAATGAATGAAGGCTTCACTAAGTAAACCGAGTAGATCTCAATGAATGAATGCTTCACTAAGTAAACCGAGTAGATCTCAATGAATGAATGCTTCACTAAGTAAACCGAGTAGATCTCAATGAATGAATGCTTCACTAAGTAAACCGAGTAGATCTCAATGAATGAATGCTTCACTAAGTAAACCGAGTAGATCTCAATGAATGAATGCTTCACTAAGTAAACCGAGTAGATCTCAATGAATGAATGCTTCACTAAGTAAACCGAGTAGATCTCAATGAATGAAGGCTTCACTAAGTAAACCGAGTAGATCTCAATGAATGATTGCTTCACTTAGTAAACCGAGTAGATCTCAATGAATGAATGCTTCACTTAGTAAACCGAGTAGATCTCAATGAATGAAGGCTTCACTAAGTAAACCGAGTAGATCTCAATGAATGAATGCTTCACTTAGTAAACCAGTTGATCTCAATGAATGAATGCTTCACTAAGTAAACCGAGTAGATCTCAATGAATGAAGGCTTCACTAAGTAAACCGAGTAGATCTCAATGAATGGCTTCACTTAGTAAACCGAGTAGATCTCAATGAGTGAAGGCTTCACTTAGTAAACCGAGTAGATCTCAATGAATGAAGGCTTCACTTAGTAAACCGAGTAGATCTCAATGAATGAATGCTTCACTAAGTAAACCGAGTAGATCTCAATGAATGAAGGCTTCACTAAGTAAACCGAGTAGATCTCAATGAATGAATGCTTCACTAAGTAAACCGAGTAGATCTCAATGAATGAATGCTTCACTAAGTAAACCGAGTAGATCTCAATGAATGAAGGCTTCACTAAGTAAACCGAGTAGATCTCAATGAATGATTGCTTCACTTAGTAAACCGAGTAGATCTCAATGAATGAATGCTTCACTTAGTAAACCGAGTAGATCTCAATGAATGAAGGCTTCACTAAGTAAACCGAGTAGATCTCAATGAATGAATGCTTCACTTAGTAAACCAGTTGATCTCAATGAATGAATGCTTCACTAAGTAAACCGAGTAGATCTCAATGAATGAAGGCTTCACTAAGTAAACCGAGTAGATCTCAATGAATGGCTTCACTTAGTAAACCGAGTAGATCTCAATGAGTGAAGGCTTCACTTAGTAAACCGAGTAGATCTCAATGAATGAAGGCTTCACTTAGTAAACCGAGTAGATCTCAATGAATGAATGCTTCACTAAGTAAACCGAGTAGATCTCAATGAATGAAGGCTTCACTAAGTAAACCGAGAAGATCTCAATGAATGAATGCTTCACTTAGTAAACCGAGTAGATCTCAATGAATGAATGCTTCACTTAGTAAACCGAGTAGATCTCAATGAATGAAGGCTTCACTAAGTAAACCGAGTAGATCTCAATGAATGAATGCTTCACTTAGTAAACCAGTTGATCTCAATGAATGAATGCTTCACTAAGTAAACCGAGTAGATCTCAATGAATGAAGGCTTCACTAAGTAAACCGAGTAGATCTCAATGAATGGCTTCACTTAGTAAACCGAGTAGATCTCAATGAGTGAAGGCTTCACTTAGTAAACCGAGTAGATCTCAATGAATGAAGGCTTCACTTAGTAAACCGAGTAGATCTCAATGAATGAATGCTTCACTAAGTAAACCGAGTAGATCTCAATGAATGAAGGCTTCACTAAGTAAACCGAGTAGATCTCAATGAATGAATGCTTCACTTAGTAAACCGAGTAGATCTCAATGAATTAAGGCTTCACTTACTAAACCGAGTAGATCTCACATGACTTACTACAGGTCCGGGGACAGAATACATTCCATATCACTGCAATGATAAACAAGTGGGGTCTTTTTAGCTCCAATAGCAGACGTCAGACCATCATTATATCTGTGAAACATGGAAACATTTCTTGTATATTATCGTATCCATTAGGTAGTTGTATTTTTTTACAAAGCTTATATCAACTCACTCTTTCTGTCTGTCTGTCTGGTAAAAAGTTTGTACACGTTATTTTTCCCAGACCCAATCAAGGATCAAGTTGAAATTTTGAACAATTATTTCTTTTACCTGTCAAAACAGGAATCAATAAAAAAAAAAGCATTAACTAATCAGTTAATTAACTATTGGTAATTATTTATTTTGTTTAGTATCGAGCAAGGGAAAGAAGGTGTACTTGACAGATGTGGCAGTATAAGTTGAGTTTTGAATTAAGTCTTACCAACTTATTTTTAAATGCATTAAAGAAGTGATCACGGTGACATTTACAAAGACACGCCCTGCTCTCTCTTTCTCCCTTATTATTGTTGGTCTAGATCTATTACAGATTTAATAACATGACTGATCCAAACTAATTGATACAATTACACTTCGTATAAGCTTTGGTTTAAAAAAGTTTTTAATGTTTTTTCTTGTTTATGCATTGTACTTGTGTTTTATTACTGTTTAACCTGCCCGTTCTTCTAAGGCACAAGACAATTAGACAAAGCAAATCACTTAAAATGAAGACATAATAAATAATTCACAGAATGGAGTGAAGGGTCAAGGTTCACTAATAAGATAGTTAATCTAGATTATTCTAGACGTTTCTTCGTTGAGGGCCAACCCTAAATAAATACATTATGTCTACTATCAAAAGGCAAGTTCGTTTTTACTTTATTTCATTAGCCAAATCCTTAATGGACACTGTCCTAATTCTTAGTAGTGACTGACCAAGTCCTTGCCTAAAAAGCCAAATGTCGAATTCTTAATGGTCATTGACCAAGTTCTTAGTGGTCACTGGCTAAGTTCCAAATGGTCAGTAGTCAAGTTCTTAGTGGCCACTGGCTAAGTTCCAAATGGTCAGTAGTCAAGTTCTTAGTGGCCACTGGCTAAGTTCCAAATGGTCAGTAGTCAAGTTCTTAGTGGCCACTGGCTAAGTTCCAAATGGTCAGTAGTCAAGTTCTTAGTGGCCACTGGCTAAGTTCCAAATGGTCAGTAGTCAAGTTCTTAGTGGCCACTGGCTAAGTTCCAAATGGTCAGTAGTCAAGTTCTTAGTGGCCACTGGCTAAGTTCCAAATGGTCAGTAGTCAAGTTCTTAGTGGCCAATTGCTTAATGATTACAAACCAAGTTTTAATTGTGAATATTTTGAATGTAGAATCCTAGACGTCTGCTGACACAAACAAGTTAATAGAATCCTAGACGTCTGCTGACACAAACAAGTAAATAGAATCCTAGACGTCTGCTGACTCAAACAGATAAATAGAATCCTAGACATCTGCTGACACAAACAAGTAAATAGAATCCTAGACGTCTGCTGACTCAAACAGATAAATAGAATCCTAGACATCTGCTGACACAAACAGTTAAATAGAATCCTAGACGTCTGCTGACACAAACAGGTAGAGAGAATCCTAGACGTCTGCTGACACAAACAGGTAGAGAGAATCCTAGACGTCTGCTGACACAAACAGACAAAATAAAATCCTAGACGTCTGCTGACACAAGCAGATAAATAGAATCCTAGACGTCTGCTGACACAAACAGACAAAATAAAATCCTAGACGTCTGCTGACACAAGCAGATAAATAGAATCCTAGACGTCTGCTGACACAAACAGATAGAGAGAATCCAAGACGTCTGCTGACACAAACAGGTAAATAGAATCCTAGACGTCTGTTCACACTAACAGATAGAGAGAATCCTAGACGTCTCCTGACACAAACAGATAGAGAGAATCCTAGACGTCTGCTGACACAAACAGATAAATAGAATCCTAGACGTCTGCTGACACAAGCAGATAATTAGAATCCTAGACGTCTCCTGACACAAACAAATAGAGAGAATCCTAGACGTTTGCTTACGAAAAAGGTAGAGAGAATCCTATACGTCTGCTGACACAAACAGATAGAGAGAATCCTAGTCTTCTGATGACACAAACAGATAGAGAGAATCCTAGACATCTGCTGACACAAAAGGTAGAGAGAATCCTATACGACTGCTGACACAAACAGATAGAGAGAATCCTAGTCTTCTGATGACACAAACAGATATAGAGAATCCTAGACGTCTGCTGACACAAACAGATAAATACAATCCTAGACATCTCCTGACACAAACAGGTAGAGAGAATCCTAGACGTCTGCTGACACAAACAGGTAAATAGAATCCTAGACGTCTGCTGACACAAACAGGTAAATAGAATCCTTGACGTCTAACCCTAACCCTAACCTTATTTCCTCAGCGTAACTTCGTAAATCTGGTACCCATTGAAGATGGGGGGTGGACTTCGAGGCGTCATAATAATCCTGAGTCATAACTCGAGATCTTTCGGTTCGGAAGCCAAGCGTCTTACCACTTGACCACCACGCACCACATCTAATGACGTTTCTACCGATGACCTACCTGAACTGGTAATCATTGGACCCCAGGTGACAATCACTTGTCTTGGGACAAAGCCTTTCTACTGTATATTGTAGACGTGCTGGAGAACATCTACTGGCAACAGAATAAAGACCTTGTTTAGTTTTTATAATAAACACGGATATAGATAAAAATAGGTAGCTGCCGGGTCGATTGGTATGCGTTCTGGATTGTTCCGGGTTTCGAACCTGTCTCCATCCCCCAAGGACTGCGGGAGGTTTAGGCTAGAATGTAGTTGTCTTCAAATTTGAAGGAAAGTCCGAAACATAAAAAAAGTGTATAAAAATGTTATTCTAAGAGTGTCACAGCTTCAAGACGTTGTATTGGTGGGTTGCTACAGAGTGACATATGCGAATGTGTAATATTCGTAGAGAAAATCTGTTCATTCACTTGCAGATTTTATACAATTGTTCATACCTAGGGAAGAGATCTGCTTTACACTGAAGTAGCGTTTTAAAAAAAACAACTCATAAAAAAGGAGGGGGTGAGCTAGTGTGAAGTTACTAGTGCAAATAATTAAAACTTGAAAAGGCAACCAAAACTTCTAGAACATCTCTCCCCTTTCCAAACATGTTTAAGAATTAGGTCACGCATGCGCTGTCGTGTGATTCACATAGACTCTTTAATCCATCGTCTTAAGGATCTTTTCTTGTTTCGGCATTCTAAGAATTGTATGTGAGGGCAGAGAATTTCACCTACATCTAAACAGGGTTTTCAAATCTGCTTAAATCGTCCGTTGGTTCTGTCACAGACGAGCGATCGATTTTGAAACGTAACCAATGTGATGTCTACTTACCTTCTGTTCATGGTGACGATGTGATGCGTGGTGGCTACTTCTGACTGCTTAAATCTACTCTACAGAAGAAATCTGGTAAAAGAGTGTCAATAATATAAGATTACTTTATTTATTTTTTAAAAAGAGGACTCTAACAAATAATCTGAAACTATGTAAACAAAGCCAGAAAGTGAAGTATTGCATCTAGATTCTTCGTTTCAACCCATAATCTGGTCCGTAGATTAGGGACGTTACGGTTACCCGATATTAGTTGGGGAAAGTAAAGGCGGTTGGTCTTAGTGCTTGATACATGAGACCCCTCGTTAACCGTTGGCCATAGAAACAGATGACCTTAGTAGTTCTTACATCATCTGAACTTTAAGTCAAAGGATCTGTACTTAACTTTCATTATCACTCATATCTTTTGTTCTATTCTGCTTGAAGTGATATTGCCTATATTTTACTATAAGAGGAGGGGAGGACTGCGGAGATTGGTTTATACCTTCAGTCAAAGTGAGACACAGTTTCTCTTAGAGATTGGTTTATACCTTCAGTCAAAGTGAGACACAGTTTCTCTTAGAGATTGGTTTATACCTTCAGTCAAAGTGAGACACAGTTTCTCTTAGAGATTGGTTTATACCTTCAGTCAAAGTGAGACACAGTTTCTCTTAGAGATTGGTTTATACCTTCAGTCAAAGTGAGACACAGTTTCTCTTAGAGATTGGTTTATACCTTCAGTCAAAGTGAGACACAGTTTCTCTTAGAGATTGTTGAAATTTCAAATTTCGAGCAACTGTATAGTGGGAACACCATATTCTCAAAAAGATGGCTTTCTAGTCTATGGTAGGAGCTTTGGAATCGTCACGATGGTACCGAATTCTGACCCTTTGAGGTGTACAAAGTAAGGGATGGTTTAATTTGTATTTTCAAATCATGTTTACAACAAAACATAATTCAATATAAAGAATTAACCAATGAGTCGATCAATTAATTTGAATTTGCTTGATACCAAAAAGAGAAATTAATCTTTTTGTATTAACATGTAGGGTTTCGTCCCCTTATATAAGTGTACACCTTATTTTCCCACTGACCATGTTCTTCAAAGCTGTATACTGTATCAAGAGGCCCAGTATTTTCACGGTCCAAAAGTCCTTCTATAGAAGAAAAACTATATGGGGACTGCCTGATCTGGATCTGGTTCATCTCAGATATAGGATGACCTGAACCCTTCAACATGAAAAATGAGAACAAAGAAGAAGTCAATCCATTATTGGTATCTTATTATTTTGTTTGATATCGAAAAATGGAAGTAAATTCCATATGTTTTGAAATCATAATTTTAAATTTAGAGTTCTTCCCCTTAGATAACCTTTGATGTTTTTTTTAAAAGTATTTTTGTTTTGCATTTTTTCCACACGGCATTTGTAGCGTCTTACACTTGACTGCTCCCTTCGTCCCCGACCCTTCAAACACTGGACTCCTGTGGAGTCACACTCTTTTAGTCTGTCCGTCCAACCCCTCATCATATTTATATTTTCATTCCCACACATTTTGCTGATTCACATAAGATTCAATAGCACTTCCGGTTGTTCCTTCACTTCGCCTGATTCAAAAAAAAAAAAAAAAAAAAAAAAAATCTTTAGACGCGGCCTTGCTGAAGGCTTGATGTTTGAATAAGAAGAAAAAACTGGCGCGTCAGTATAATAAGTTAACGGGGCACAATTTGAAGGCAGAATGCTAGAGAGGGTTGAGAAAGTCAATAGTATGGTCTGCATAGAAATAATAGAATCATAGAGCTATATCTAGATGTGGATTGTTCAATCAAATCATTATAATCAAATAGTTATTTGAAGTCAAGATGAACACAGAGCAGGATCTCCAGTGGCAGAAACTTCCTGGACTAAACACTTTATGTTCAAGTCACACTAGCTTCTAGTCTACTAATATTGAGTACTATACTATTTTAGGATAAGCTTAACTAGAGCTACCTGTTTGTTTTAGTGTGCAAGACATCAGAGGAATGGATGTTAACGAAAGGAATTTTATTTTGAATGACGTATTTTTTCCGGGATTTTCCATAATAAGCGCGCTAAAATTAATTGCATTCTAAATTATTTTGTAAAATTCTGTCCCTAATGGGAAGAATTGTTTTTTAGGTGACGATGTGGTTTTGATATGGTGGTGATGTAGTGGTGACGTGTTGGTGTATGGTGATGTGGTGGTGATGTGGTGGTGAGGTGGTGGTGAAGTGGTGATGATGTGGTGGTGAAGTGGTGGTGATAGTGGTGGTGAAGTAGTGGTGATAGTGGTGATGGTGAAGTGGTGTTGATGTGATGGCGATATAGTGGTGATGTGGTGATGATGTGGTGATATGGTGGTGAAGTGGAGATGATGTGGTGGTGAAGTTGTGGCGATGTGTTGGAGATATGTTGGTGAAGTGGTGATGTGGTGGTGATGTATGTGGATTCAATAAGATCTTGTTTCAGTCCACCTAACTCCACCCACATGCATGGGCATAAAAAAAGTATCTTATCTTAAAATAATTTAGACACCACCTCTAATATTTTTGTGACCAAAATTTTATTAAAAAGAGTTTCTCGGGCTCTAAAAGAAATCTAACTAGCAATATAGATAAAGATGTGTAGTGTAACTGAGTTGATTTTCTGCGTGCGTCCAGCGTGTCAGAAGGTCATGTACAGTGTGTGTGTGTGTTTCATTCCAGTGTGTGCGTATAGTACTTCATCAGTGTTTTGTGAGACGTGCTGGTTTTATTCACTGTTTACTGTAGTCTAAATTTGTCGTATAGAGCTGCGCGTGTCGGACACTATCCGCTATGGGGAATGACCACAAGCAAGTCATATTGTTTTTTGGCGAGCTTTTAGGAGGACGGCGTTAAAAAAAAGTGGCCCATTCCCCTTCCGGGTAACACTATAAAGATGAAATGAGGCGCAATTTTGTGCCCACTGGCATAGAGGAAAGCAGCTAGCAGCATCTGACCTTTGAAAGAGACAACTGCTGGAATGGTGAGACACAATTTGAAACCTAGCTGACGATAAAACAGACGCAGACGATAAGAAAACATACTCTCGGCGGACAATGACTTTGTCTGCATTAGATTTGGCAAAATATGTATGTCGCAACTGGGTCTGCCTCACTGAAATAGAACAACACTCTCAGACACGGAGGACAACAGCCTCACTTACGTAGAATAACACTCTCACACATTCGAAGGCGACAGCCTCACTTACGTAGAATAACACTCTCACACATTCGAAGGCGACAGCCTCACTTACGTAGAATAACACTCTCACACATTCGAGGGCGACAGCCTCACTTACGTAGAATAACACTCTCACACATTCGAGGGCGACAGCCTCACTTACGCAGAATAACACTCTCACACATTCGAAGGCGACAGCCTCACTTACGTAGAATACGGATTCGGATTGTGATTTTGGGCACATCGGCACAATTTAGGCCATGTCGTGCCTGCAGTCCCTCAAGGGCCACTCTCCCTCCAAACAGCAAAGGCCAAATTCCATACAGTCAAATCATTAAAATCAAGGTCTATTCACAGTTAAAATAGTAGAGGTAGTAAAAATTTAATAATTTGGTAAAAATCTAATGTAAATAGTACATGTCTACAGAATTCATAAATCAGATCTTCGTAGACAACCCCACTTCCCGGATAAAGCCCAGTACCTTCCCAGGGTCGACATTATTGAATAGTGTTTTTAAATTAATGGCTCTAAAATATTTTTCCCTGACATCCTGGTATCTGGGGCAGTCGATGAGGATATGTTCCACGGTGAGGCGAGAGTCACAATACTCACAAAGTGGGGGCTCTTCTTTCTTCAGCACAAAAGAGTGCGTGATGTAGGTGTGGCCAATCCTAAGTCTGGACATGGTCGTGCTAAAAAACGTAGAATAACACTCTCACACATTCGAAGGCGACAGCCTGACTTACGTAGAATAACAATCTCACACATTAAGGACAACAGCCTCACTTAGGTAGAATAACAGTCTCACACTCGGAGGACAACTCCCTTAAATGCATCTCATAACGCAAGTCATGGTGAACGAAAAATTCATCCTAGACAAAGGCTTTCATCATTGCTGTTTATTTATCATTTATCTCGTTTCTTTAGTTAAGTTTGTCTCTCCAGCGAATCACAGTTTTTCAAGATGTCATAGCTCCGAGGTTCCCCGTACAGACAGATCTCTATTCTCTTCTGCAGGTCTCTCTTTGCGTCTTGCTTGGACAGGTCTTCCCTCCTCCAACGATAGGTCTAAAGGAATAAATGTAATAACATTCATCATGTGACATTCGACAATACTTCAGGGAAAATATCAAGAGAATTCTTACCAGAGAAAATTGAGTGGTAATAGTTCAATATATCTGAGTAGAAATATCTAACAGCCATGTATAAAACATTATTTTTACTAAGCTTATGGCAACTCATTCCCTATTTTTGTTTGGTAAGAAGTTTGTACACGTTATTTATCCCACACCCATTATCTGAACAAATTGAAGCTTTGCACAATTATTAAAAGCGTAGACAAGACATGACTCAATTCTAAAAAGTTAACCAATTAGTCAAGTAATTACTGGTAATTAAATATTGTGTTTGACACCAACATGGGAAATCATTTCCTCAGTATTGACATATACGGCTAAATTTGTTGGGTTTAGTCCCCTTAAATAATTTTAACGCTATGTTACCTACACTGGTTCTCCGATCAAGTTGATACTTAAAACAATGATTTATTTATTGTGCCTAACGGAGCATGAATGAATTTGAAAAAAAATTACCAACTAGTAAATTAATTATTGGTAATTAATTATTTCGTTTTATATCGTATAAGGAGTATAATTTCTACATTATTTATAGATATAGTTGTAAAGGACGGATCTCTTCCCCTAGATAAGTTGTTTTTTTTAAAAAAAAGGATTATTTGTTTATTTTGCTGGGGGGGGGGGGGGGGGTAAAAAAAAATTTCAAACAAAACAAATTAAATCAGTGATGGTCAAAATTTTTTTCAAAGTTTTTCTTTCTTTAGTTTTTCTTTTAGTTAACTGACTTATAGTTAGTGACTTTCTCTTTCACGAAACAAACTTTCATCGCTACATTAAACTACATGGCAATACACTGCATCAAATTTCTATACAATACTTTACGAAACTACATTTCCTTATAATGAGCTACATTAGTCTACCAAACGATAGATTCCAATACATTATACATGACTTTATTCTACTCTACTTTACTCTGGGGCGCGATGACTGAGTGGTTAAGCGCTTGGCTTCCGAACCTGGGGTCCTGGGTTCGAATCTCGGTGAAGACTGGGATTTTGAATTTCGGGATTTTTAAGGCGCCCCTGAGTCCACCCAACTCTAATGGACACCTAATTTTAGTTAGGGAAAGTAAAGGCGGTTGGTCGTTGTGCTTGCCACATAACACCCTGCTCGTTAACCGTCGGCCAAAGAAACAGATGACATTAACATCATCTGCCTCATAGATCGCAAGGTCTGAAAGGGAAACTTTACGTTTTAGGCACAGTACGCTTGTCAAGAATGGTATCGTTGCAATTTAGTTGTCGGTTTCTTCACAGGAAAAACATCACTGAACCTTTAAGTGGTAATCATTTTATTTTTACCTTTCTATATTCGACATATTAATTATATCTATTGTGAGATACTTGCCCCTGCATGGTAATCAATCCAATATTTATCTACTTCCAACGAGTCCCTGTAAATAGTCGTATTCACTGTTTCACCCCATCGCCTGTTTGGTTGTTATATGGAACAGACAAAAAAATACTCAAAAAGATTACTGAATAGTTGTGTTAATTGTATTAGAATTGGATTAGTTTGTATTTTATAGGACTAGTTTGTATTTTATAGGACTAGTTTGTATTTTATAGGACTAGTTTGTATTTTATAGGACTAGTTTGTATTGTATATGAATAGTTTGTATTGTGTATGAATATTTTGTATTGTATAGGATTAGTTTTTGTTAAATAAGATTAGTTTGTATTGTATAAGATTAGGTTTATATTGTATAGGACAAGTGTCGTTTCCAAAAGGTGTGTGTGTGGGGGGGGGGGGGTCCAATGTCATCGTACCCTTTCCTTGGTTTAGATGTGTCGAATGGTACTCCTATGATTGGGTCTGGACATGCGCTAAACGTTCTTGAGTCGAGCAAATTCCAATGAGCTCCAGGGGCAGATTTCTGGGGGAAAAATATTAAAACCTTGAAAACTTCACACCCCCCTCACAGAAATTGTGGGGACTAAGTTTTACTTTCGTTTTTCTTGAGCTTGAAAGTTTTTTTTATTTATGAATTTCGGCGACTTTATTTGGAGAGAATGGTTTAACCTTCCATCATTGTAGTTTGCTTTAGTTTTTTTTTTTTTTATACTGGAAGACTATGTGAATCTTAATCATCTCCCCCCTTTTTGTTTGACTTGACTTATTCCTGTGAATCTAAGGGGTAGCATAGGCCGCATACATATCTCTCCATCGAACTCGGTTCTAAGCAGCTTTCTTCGTCTGCTCCCATGTCATTCCAGTATCCTGAGCTTCGCTGATGACTGACCTCTTCCAGGTTTGCTTGGGTCTGCACACTTTCCTTTGTATTGTGGATTCCAATCATGTGTTGACTTGCCACATTGTTAATTGGTTTTAGTTAGGTGTATCCTAGTCAGCTAGATTTTCGCTTATAAATATTTGGATTATGGGTTTTTTGCTTGGTTCTCTTCCACAAGTTGACAGTAGAAATCTTTTCGGGCCACCAATAGCCAACAGTTGGCAAAGGTCTGGAGTTTTTCCATGTTAGTTTTCCTGACTCCCCATGTTTCGGACTGAATGTTCATGGAATTTGGAGACTTTTTTTTATTAATTTTTTATTGGAGGAGGGTCGAACATCAAAAACTTCAAATCAGTTGGCAGTAGTTTAATTAATTTTTTTCTCTGCTTGTGGCTTGAATTCTTATATATAAACAGATCAGAGTGTAAATATTTTCAGAGCTCTCCCAGACACATGCTGCGCCCATGTAACTTCTATTAACCGACTTTCAATACATAACACATAACTAACTCAATAATTCTAACACTTACCAGAAGTGGAGCAGATGAAATGACTATCCCACTCCTGTATATATCCGGGTTCTTGCTACTATCTTTTCCAGCTGGGAAGGGGAAGTCTATTCTGAGGGGTGTCAACTTTGCCACCATCCGTCCCTCCGCGTTAATCATGTCTGAAATATGCATTTTAAATTCGATGTAGACAATAACTCCTGTAGATGTCTTTTAAAATAGCTTTCAGTTTGACTGGGTTTATTGTTGAAGTGTTTAGAAGTTCCATCAGGACTGTTAATAATTGGGTAAACAGCAAGGGGAGGTAAGGTGGGTAGAGATTGAACTGAGGACCACCACGATGAACGTGTCAGCCTATGAGATATACAGAAGGGAATCTGTCGGTTAAATTCATGACTATAAAGATGTGACTGATGCCACTGATGGTCGCTCTGAAAGCTGTCAGTGGAAAGGATGCTGTCTTGAAGCGAACTAACTTAAGCCACTACCTCTGGCAAATAAGAAAAAAAATCTATTAAAATTTAAAAAAAAATGAGTTTTATTTTCTACCATCTCCAAAAGCATAGATTGATTTTTTTTTTAACAATTTAAAATGATCTGGAAAATATGTAGAGCCTATGAGCTTTTCAAAGGTAATATTTGAAGATTCTGTGTAGAAATCATTTGTTGGACTAGCATTGACAGGTTACCTTATATCATCATGAAATTACCATATGTATTCATAGGATTTTTAAAGTAACTTTAGACTTTAAACTAAATCTACATGTGTGTCTTGAATCTAGATTAATGAGGATAGATTTCCATAATTCAACAACATTCCCGTATGATAAATTATTTCTTCTTTAATTAATCTATTTTGTCTTCCAGTTTGAATGGTAAGGAAGAAATAATGAATTACAAATGTAAATAGGAAAAAACAAACGTTTAAACATGCTAATTATTCCTCTCCAAATATCTTTCTTCATCTTCTCCTCTTTCTTTCTTTCGCGCGTTTTCTCTTTTTTCTCTTTCTTTCTCTCTGTTTCTCTCTCTATTTATTTCTCTGTTTCTCTCTCTATTTATTTCTCTGTTTCTCTCTCTATTTATTTCTCTGTTTCTCTCTCTATTTATTTCTCTGTTTCTCTCTCTATTTATTTCTCTGTTTCTCTCTCTATTTATTTCTCTGTTTCTCTCTCTATTTATTTCTCTGTTTCTCTCTCTATTTATTTCTCTGTTTCTCTCTCTATTTATTTCTCTGTTTCTCTCTCTATTTATTTCTCTGTTTCTCTCTCTATTTATTTCTCTGTTTCTCTCTCTATTTATTTCTCTGTTTCTCTCTCTATTTATTTCTCTGTTTCTCTCTCTATTTATTTCTCTGTTTCTCTCTCTATTTATTTCTCTGTTTCTCTCTCTATTTATTTCTCTGTTTCTCTCTCTATTTATTTCTCTGTTTCTCTCTCTATTTATTTCTCTGTTTCTCTCTCTATTTATTTCTCTGTTTCTCTCTCTATTTATTTCTCTGTTTCTCTCTCTATTTATTTCTCTGTTTCTCTCTCTATTTATTTCTCTGTTTCTCTCTCTATTTATTTCTCTGTTTCTCTCTCTATTTATTTCTCTGTTTCTCTCTCTCTTTCTTTGTCTCTCTCACCTCATAAACAAATGTGTATCCACTTTTCTAGACAGCTACTGAAAGAGAAAAGTGAAGTGAAACTCTTACAAAGGTCTGAGGACACACATTTCAGACCAAAGTAATTCCCTTGCTGAACACTGACTCAGGCTGCGCTAAGATACCCCAGCTTTGTTTCCAACTGGGTCTGCGTTGTCACGAGACATACTGCACTAAATATTATCATTATAACCAGACAAAAAAAATATTTCTACAATGTTATGCCTCTCCCACATCCACAAGAAGTCTTGAAGGAGCTACAGGCAAAGGTTTCCACAGAGGTTCTTAAACTTTATCTCCTTTTCCACAAAACATCAAAAATACAATATTGTTGTCATTCCAGATACAAAAATAATAAATTATAGCTCAAGTCAGTTCAATGGTTTACTACGACTTGGTGTGGCAATCACATTGGCATTTCGTCTCACTAATCTATTTCTCCAAACCATAGACTCAATACCACTAATTATTGACTTCATTAGGTTTATGTAGACTTGCTTTTAGCTCTTAGAGTTTGTATTTAACAGTAACATTCTAAAGAACTTTATAGGTCTTCTAAACAAATAGATCTAGATCTAGATTAATTTGCAAAGTCTGATTCGTGATTTCATTTTTGTTGTAAATGTAACAAATTTGCGGAAATTTCCAATTGTACAAATCACTTTGATATTTAAAAAAATCATAAATTTTTGTATGTAAATAAGACATTTTTGTAAGTAAATAAGACATTTTGTATGTAAATAAGACATTTTTGTATGTAAATAAGACATTTGTGTGTGTAAATGAGACATTTTTGTATGTAAATAGGATATTTTTGTATGTAAATAAGACATTTTTGTATGTAAATAAGATCTTTTTGTATGTAAATAAGACATTTTTGTATTTAAATAAGACATTTTTGAATGTATAATCTTGTAAACGTTCTAATTCTTAAACAAAACCTTTTGTTGTTCTTATCTGTTGGAAGTGAAACTTGAAAGTGTCCTACGGTCCAGAAGATGGAGTGTTGATTTAGACTAGACTAGATTTTGTTTGTGCAGAGTGAGACGGAAAAGTGTGGTTTGTGCACGTTGCATTTATTGATGACGTACTTCCGTAGATGACGTAAATCGGTAGTCCATCTTCAGGACACAATGGTGGCTTGCTTGTAGTCGTCGAGAGAAGCTGGAAAACAAATCGTCTGCTCCAGTGGATAATGTCTGTGTAGCAGTTGTTCCAACCTTAGGACGCCTTCTATTTAGAGAGCACCTCCTGGACGAGTTGTCTGTTCATACAAGTAAGTAGATCTAGAGTATAGATCAAGAGTGTTAATTCTAATTCGTATCTAATTACAATCGCATGATGTCATGATGATGATGATTTGTCAGTAGATTCTAGATCTATAATCAATTATTATAATTATTAGATCCTAGTAGGCTATGTATTAGTACATGACTTCATTTATTTTTATCCGACTATCGATATATATGTCTAGATTCTAGATCTATAATAGTATAATAATTCTGATAGAACTCTAGAACATGAATTAGTTCGGCGCTCTTTCACCCTGGCCACTCTTCTTGCTTTTAGTAGTTTAAACCTCGAAACTCCGAGACTTACAAATTCACGCCATGAGGAGCGATCGAGAGCTAGTGCTTCCCAGCCAATGAATGTCGATATCGCATTCCTTGAAGGAGCTCTTGAGAGTTTCTTTATAGCGCTTGTATTGACCTCCCTGCCCCTGGGAGCGTTTTCCGTTTCCTGCACACAACTCACCGTTCAGAAGTCGTTTAGGAAGGCGATTGTCTGGCATGCGGACTATATGTCCCGCCCATCGAAGAGTGGCCAGGTTGAAAGAGCGCCGAACCAACAAAAAGCAGGCCTATCTGCAACTGACCAAACCACCCATGCCACTTATGCGACCGGCTTTTTACAGCGAGGATTGAACTTTACACTCATCTTCGAGTCCATAGGAAATGAGAAATGTGCTCATCTTCGATCACGAAGGAGGAGATACAGACATGAATTAATACAATTAGTACAATTCATACAATTAGTACAATTAATATTATTTTCGAAAGGTTGAGACCTTTATTTACATTTTTTATATCTTGACTGTACTGTAGTATAGATTAATTAATGTAGATTATAATAGATAACACTTATGAAAACTAGAAACAGGTCAAAAAAGGAAGATAAAAGCGAAACAAACTTTGAAAATGAGACGTTGATATGTAACAGTCGCAATACTATCGGCAACGCTTTCACAACTTCACTCGTCTTTTCTTGTATCGAAGGAGATTGGGTTGTTGTTGTTGATAGGTTGTAGTTCATAGTTTCTGATAGTCATCCTGAAAATATTGAAACCTGCCTTTTTACCTGCCTGAGTAGCCTACTTCGGTTTGTGTTTCCACATAAATTGTCTTAGTAACATTTTAAATGATAACTATTAAAGTACCTTGATTATTATACTATTAGTAACAGACGTTCTTCCAGAAAAGAAAATAATTACGTCTTATGTGTTGGTTTTCCTGTCTGATTCAGGCAACCCATTCATGCTCTAATCATTTAATGGCACTAAGAATAAATAGCACTTACACTGAGCGGTAAAGCGCTTGGCTTCCGAACCGGGAGTGCCGGGTTCGAATCCTGGTGATGACCCCCGGGGGGGAGGGGGTAATTTCGGGATCTTATAGCACCTCTGAGTCCACCTAGCTCTAATGGGTACCTGACACTAGTTGGGGAAAAAGTAAAGGCGGTTGGTCGTTGTGCTTGCCACATGACACCTTCGTTAACCGTAGGCCACAGAAACAGATGACCTTTACATCATATGCCCTATAGATCGCAAGGTCTGTAAAGAAAACTTTACTTACCCTCGCAAATGGAAAAAAGAAATGTGCCTTTATCTTAGTCTTTATGGGCGTTTTAATACAAGACCTCAATTCAAGTCACTTTGGAAATCTTGATTAGATAAGATATCCATAGTAGTAACAAAGGTAAAATGCTCACTGACTAAATGACACTTAGATGTGTTGTTTTTTTTTCTAGTCTCATTTCTATATTAATGATCTACTCTCTCCCCCCCCCCCCCAACCCGGATCATTCTTGACATCAGTTTCGTTCCACTTTGTGTTTCTAGACAATGAATCTCGACTGGCCAGCCGGTGTACCCACTAATGAAGCGGTCCTACTGGAGTTGAGAAGAAGGCAAACAGATCCACTGGTGGAGACGGTTGACAAGGTAATTGAGAATGTGTACAGAAATTGTCTCTCTCTCTCTCTTACTCCTTCTTTCCATTTGATATATATTTTGACTGTTACCCACCATAGCTTTCTCAAATCTCAAATCAGTGCACGCTTCCCTAACCCTAACCCTAACCTTGTCAGAAAACATCACATTGGCGGACGTGGTTAGACTAGTATTGTTTATAAAACAAGCTACCATTCAGTACACGACGGATACTCCCGTTGATTTTTTTCCCAGGCGTCTTATAGTTTATTATGGCAGAAAACCTCCCCCCCCCTTTTTTTTTTTATATATAAACGGGCCACATTTCAACGATCAACCTAACATACTTTTTTACCTCTTGAATTAATGTATCTGTTTCAATGAAATTTCGCCATCTGATTTCTCTTTCCTCCCCCACCTCTCTCTTGAAAACCCCCCATTTTATTTTTTTTTAACCTGCGCATCGTAATTTCTCAGACATAGACTTTTGACTTCATTTGAAAAAAAAACCCGCTTCAAAAAATACGACCCGGAATTATACACGAACTCCTATTTTTTGCCCGTTGATTCTAGTATCACTTGATCCACTCCCCCTCCCTCCACTTGGCCAACAAAAGTCAGTCCTTCGTACACTCTAGGACTTCTCAATTCAAACTATATTAACATTTCGACCGTACCCCCCCCCCCCACACACACACACATTGACACACACAGATAACTGCTTTCACACTTTGTGTCCCAATAACAACTTTTAACTTTTGATTGAAGCCTCCTCCCATTGAGCGACTATTGATCACGTTTCAGATCTAGAGACAAAAATAATGTATTTTCTTAAGGCCCCAATTGCATGTTACATTCCTGTTCCCAGCTCTACATTTATTTGGGTATTGTGTCCTCTAAATAAAAAGAAATATGAAATTGGTTTTATTGTGTACTTTTCCCCCCTTTTCAATGTAGCAATATGACTATAGATCTAGATCTATCTTTTTTTATGCTATCAAGATTGTATTTAGCGTTTAAAGGGAAGCGGAAGTGACGTCAAGCAAATTTCAAAAGTTCACTTAGGGGAAAAGAAATAATATACAGAACGTTGTCGTTTTGTGCTATTGAAATGCTTTATAAGTAGAGTGCGGCCTTTGGGGGAAATACCGAAAATAAAATATAAAGGTTGGATAGAGAGCGAATAGCAGTCGTCAGGTTTGCAATTATGTCAAATGGGGGCTCTTAGTGAGCGTCAAGGGGGTAAACGGAACCTGATTACGAAATTTCATTCGGATACCTGGTACAATTTTTTTTATTGTATGTGTGTGTTTGTGGGGGGGAGATGATATTGGTCAAAGGTCATATCGAATGAGATGACATTCGATTGAAGTCAAGACAGTAAAAAAGTATTCTTCGTGCTGTGGAGTGTTTTTCCTATGTGATTTAGTAAGGGAGTTTATTACGTTAGTTGTAGACACAGAGAAAGAGAGCATTAATTTAATGTTAGTCTTGTAGAATTATGCAAGATAAGCGTCGCTGTGTTAAACACGCCAGACGTCTCAAGAAAGCCAGAGTGTAGTGTTTTTGGTAGTAAATTCGATTGGTTCACAAAGAAGTTCAAGTAATTTCAAGTTTAATAAGTTCAAATAGAATACAAGCCTACAGCAGTTTGATTGTCTACCAGCAGTTCGGTGCTACAAGTCAACGGCCGTCAACACCACTTCGGCATGTCCTCCACAGTGTACTGGCTAGAAACTGGGTGGTACTTTGGTGACTTTCTCAATGCATGTCCATTATAAGGCTTATCTTCGAGTCCGAACATTAATGAGAAATACAGTATTCCCCGTGGCTGCGCAGCCCCAGCTGTGATCTACATATTTTGCCACATGCAGCGTAGGCATAACCATTGTCCGCCGGTGGTCGATTTAGATTTTCTTTTCGCCGTCCACGTCTGTCCACGGCAGCGGATTTTCTTTCGGTCTACTGGAGACCAACGTCCTCATACGACAGTGCATCTACCCGTGACCTCCGTGACCTATGTCGAAGGTGCCGATCTACATAATGAGGTTCATTGGAGAACAATAAAATAAAAACTTTTGGCTTCATAGCGGGGGAAAAAACGTCTTTGAAAATATTTCGATCGAAATGTGGCATTTGTTTCAAGAAGGAAACACTTTGAATTTACATCCCATTTTTTACATTCATAACTTGGCCCAAAGAGTAGGGGAAAAAAAGAAGACTTCTTCTAGCCACGACAAAACAAAACACTAGATGAATACAATAGAACGACTATTTACTATAGTAAAAAAAAATGTTTTACATGTTTCGGATGTTCCTTCAGAGTTAAAGATAGTTTACTTCCTAGTCCAAACCTCCCGCAGGACGACGGGGGATGGGAGCGGGCAGGGTTTGAACCCGGGACCATCGATAAATTCAAACGACAGTCCAGCGGGCAAACCGCACGACCAGGCGTATTGATTACGCTGGACGATAAATGTATTGCCGAGTTTTCCACATCCACGTCATTTTTGAACATATACGTAACTAAAAAAAAAACAACTTTGTCTCTATCACATCTTCACGTCCGTTATATTTTAACTTGTCAGTTAAGTCTTTGTTGATTCACTGAGTTGCATGTATTTGTCAGACGACGGATTGAGATCAAGGCTTCAGCCTGACAAAATGTTTCATTTACCCGCCAAATATTTGAGTCGGTCCTCAACAGAGAGAGAGAGAATGAAAAGAAAATTTCTACCATGCAAGCTTTTAGTCAATATTGACTTTTTGGTTGCAAGACCAAGTATTTACTTTTATACATCTGAAAGTTGTTAGTAATCCAGTTTCATTGCGAGGCCAAATCTAGTCTAATTGTTAAGTCAAGCAGTTTCTTAACTAGATATTTTAGTTGGTAGTCAAGCAGTTTTTTAACTATATGTTTGAGTTGGTAGTCAAGCAGTTTCTTAAGTAGATGTTTTAGTTGGTAGTCAAGCAGTTTCTTAACTAGACAATTTAGTTGGTAGTCAAACAGTTTTTTAACTAGATATTTTAGTTGGTAGTCAAGCAGTTTCTTAACTAGATGTTTTAGTTGGTAGTCGAGCAGTTTATTAAGTAGATATATTAGCTGGTAGTCAATCAGTTTTTTAAATAAATTTTTTGTTTGTAGTCAAGTAGTTTCTTAAGTAGATATTTTAGTTGGTAGTCAACAGTTTCTTAACTAGATATTTTAGTTGGTAGTCAAGCAGTTTCTTAAGTAGATTTTTGAGTCGGTAGTCAAGCAGTTTTTAAGTAGATGTTTTAGTTGGTAGTCAAGCAGTTTCTTAAGTAGATATTTTAGTTGGTAGTCAAGCTGTTTCTTAACTAGATATTTTAGCTGGTAGTCAAGCAGTTTTTTAAGTAGATGTTTTAGTTGGTAGTCAAGCAGTTTCTTAAGTAGATATTTTAGTTGGTAGTCAAGCAGTTTCTTAACTAGATGTTTAAGTTGGTAGTCAAGCAGTTTCTTAACTAGATGTTTAAGTTGGTAGTCAAGCAGTTTCTTAACTAGATATTTGAGTTGGTAGTCAAGCAGTTTCTTAACTAGATGTTTAAGTTGGTAGTCAAGCAGTTTCTTAACTAGATATTTGAGTTGGTAGTCAAGCAGTTTCTTAACTAGATATTTGAGTTGGTAGTCAAGCAGTTTCTTAACTAGATATTTGAGTTGGTAGTCAAGCAGTTTCTTAACTAGATATTTGAGTTGGTAGTCAAGCAGTTTCTTAACTAGATATTTGAGTTGGTAGTCAAGCAGTTTCTTAACTAGATATTTGAGTTGGTAGTCAAGCAGTTTCTTTTCCTCATGTTTTAGTTGGCAACCAAGCAGTTGGCTTTCAGACTAACTATCAATTTGAAGGAAATGTAAACTCGTAACTAGATCTATATCGATCAAAGTTTTTTTTGACATGTTTCAGGTGTTCATTCCTGACATCCAAGCCAAAACCTCCTGCAAGGCGAAAAAGGAGGGGGGGGGGGGAGTTCGACTGCAGGACCATCGAGACGACAGTGCCTAGTGAGGTGGGCATCATGCCACGGGCGCCACTCGGAGGAGCTCGCTAAAACATTTTAAAGATAAATACGATTTTCTGCACCTTTTTTTTTTTCAGTTTTTTAAATTTATTTTTAACTGACAAGCACATTGCTAAATAGATCTAATTACTCATTTCGTTACTTGATCTTTTTTAAAATAAATTACTGTTATACTAATTTTAATTTTACAAGAGACCTCCACCCGCATTAATCCTGATATGTTCGCCGCCTTGAATACAAAGCACTGTGTATATCATACTTTTTTACTATAGGCATATAATATAAAGTCGGGTTTAAAATGTATACATCTCTGATTAATATCAAACCTGCATTTACGTTATGCTCAGTGAGTAAAACGGATATAAAAGGTCAATAAAACAATTAGATAGACAAGAAAAAAGTGCTATTTTTTCTACATCTAAATCGGCAATGATACAATTCATTGCTTATGAATTTTATTAACTCATTTTTGTTCGTTCGAGCCGCCTTGCGACATCGGCAGTGTAGAATTCTAGGCAATGTTTAATGGCTAATCTGTTGTACTGATCAAATTACGCTGTAATGTTATAAAGCTCAGCTATTGTTCAGAAAACGTGTGGAGTTTTCGATCTCCCATCGAGCGCCTCCCCAGGTGGCGGATAGGGGAATGCCCCCCAGATATGGTGGGTACCGGCAGAATTAAAATAGGCTTACCCAGGGTGGACCAAAATCATACCTGCTGCCTTGCAGGAAGTGGAGGGATCCACAAAGGCTAGGGCACCTTACCCGAAAATAAAGGCAGCTATCCAGAGAGCCGAAAGGGGCAGCCCCCCCCCCCCTGCCCAAGATGGTTATGCACAGGGCTAACAACTGTGTCATATTAAAAAAAATACTGTTACGAAAGCTTCTACACACAAGAAAACCCGGACAGATCTCAACGGAAAACGACCTAGGCCTGGAAAAGGACATAATTTTTGTTTTGCGACATGGAACGTGCAGGGAGAGAGATAGAGCAGGTGCGTTAGCCCAACTTACTGAAGTGTTAAAGAAATATAGGATATGAAGACCCACCAATAGTGACCGAAGTAAAAAAGAACAGACTACGTTGGGCAGGTCACCTTCAAAGAATATCAGATAACAGAGGAGCGAAAATCGTATACAGACAAAAACCAAAAGGCAAGCGACCCAAAGGCAGACCCCGAATGCGATGGATTGATGATGTGGAAGCAGATCTGCAACAGCTTGGGGTTAGGGCGTGGAGACGAAAGGCCCAGGAGAGATCTGAATGGAAGGATGTGTTGAAGCAGGCCAGAGCCCTCCATGGGCTGTAGCGCCAGTGCGCCACTGGGATGGATATTGTTCAGAAAAAGTTCAAATATAGTTTAACCAGGAGTCCACTTGTTAACAGCACGGAGTTCAAAACGTTAATTTAAATAATGATGATGATGATGATGATAATAATAATAATTTTTGTTTTTGTTAAAGCGTAATTCTGTTTTTTTTTATGTCATAACTAATATCTCTCTCACTCACTCTCTCTCTCTCACTCACTCTCTTTCTCTCGCTCTCTTTCACTCACTCACTCTCTCACTCTCTCTAACACACACACTCTCTCTCTCTCTCTTTCTCACTCTCTCTCTCTCTCTCTCTCTTATATGATGTGCACGTTGTAGATATAGCGAGTGATTCGAATCAATCATGTCTACATAATTAAAAGCGAACATGGCTTAAATGTATCTGTATTAACCGAGTGATTCAATCGAATGTATTTGATTGTTCTTCGTTAGTAAGAGAGTGATTCAAACTGAATATTATCGTCTCGAGAATAGAGCTATGTCAAAGGGACATAACACAATTTAACACACATTGACTTTACAAAGTAGACTCCTTAAAATAGATTCTGTTCTGTCCTAAAATGCCAACTACGTTTAGATATACCGGTATTTAAAAAAATGGTCATGGAGATTTAATTGAGATTCAAGTAGGGCCCTTACTTTCATATCTGGGCTTACATGACACAGCAAACACTTGGCAGGAATATGTATGCGTATCGGAAATGGAGCAGCACTTATTAAAGATTGGCATAAAATAGAGGATCCTCAAAGTGTGTTCTTTAGGACATGGATCTGCCAACTAGATCGATCATTCTGAAGAACTTGGAGTTGATATAGTGAGAACAGGTGCTACCTGAACAGTTCTACAGCAGTGCCTAGATCTATTTTGTTTTTTAGTGTATTATACTAAGACTAAGTCTGCTTTATTGATCCTTATGGAAATTTTTTGAGATTACAAGGACTCTTTTCTCATATCAAGACAACACAACAGAAACATACACATAAATACAACAGACACAACATAAAGAGTTCATTCAGCGACTACACACAGGCATCTTGGTCCTTTTAATGTTTCCTGATCTGTGGCGTTGATAAAGTCTGACCGAATAAGGTACGAACGAGTTTTTGTACCTCTATGTTCTTGTCTTGATTGACAGAAGTCGCTCACTTCGCGACGACTTGACGTAGTTATGATGGAGCGGGTAGCTGTTGTCCTCCAAGATTTTTGCGATTTTTCTTAGACATTTCTGTTCAAAAAGTTCCTTTAAGTGTGGTAATGTGCTTGTGATTTTTGATGCCCTTTTTATAATGTTTTCTAGGCGGCACAACTGTTTACATGAAGTGTTGCCTTGCCAACAAGTTATTCCGTATGTTAGCAGATTATGTATAGTCGCGCCGTAAGAATTATCTAGGATCTTCTTATTTAGTTTAAAGCTATTGAGTTTATATAGGAAAAATAGTTGCTGGGCTGTTTTCTTTGTCAGAGTTCCAATGTGGTCTTCTTAAGTAGGTGTATTATCAATGATGACAGATATTTATATGACTTCTCTTGTTCTATCGATGTGGTCTTTATCTGGAGTTCGTGTATCATCTGTTTTTTCTTTCTGAAATCCTCTAATCTACTAATTAAATTAAGTGATTTGAAGTCCAATGTGTCCCGGGAAATCTTGTTCAGATGGAGGAAGAGTGCATTCTTCTTCATTAAATAAAACAATTTAGTTATCCAAGTAGAATTAGTAAAAAGACAAAACACACACACACAATTAACACTTAATTAAACTTGATATCATTAATAGATTCACAAAAGTAAACTTACATGAAGCTTGACACTTATTGACTGACCTCGCTTTTTGTCTTCCCTGGTGTTTATACCCTAAACTTCTCCAACAGAAGGAAGGAACCTTAAAGTCCATTATGGAATCGCACCGTAGGTGCCATTATCCAGATTGACCATTAGAAAGGATTTTATTCAACAGCCAGGCGTGGACCTGAAGATCTTCAACCGAATTGTTGTCCCAGGGGTTCTCATCTTACAGTTCCATTGGTTACTTTCTTTCAGCCAACCTTCCCACTTGGCGTAGAGAGACGTCCCGACACTCTGCTTCACTTCGGCTGGAACCCAGTGTACTGGAGTGACTACCCGCTGCAGCCAATGTGGACTGTAGCTCTGCCCAAGATCCCAGCGCCAGTTCTCAGTAGACAGTAAGCAACATAGTGTTGTTAATTTCAGAGTTGTGCATATTTGACTTGGACGTATCACCTGGTCTTAACCTATATAACTTACTTCCCATGCCCTGCGTCTCTTTTTTTGTTTGTTTGTTCACATTTATAACTAACGGTTATTCATTTAAATCAATAAAATAAAAAAAAGTATTAATAATAAAGTTTAAAATAAATGCGACAAATCTATATTTCAATAGTAGCATAAAATCTAAATGATTTATTTATTTATTTTTTTAGGGTGGAAAAAAAATATATGAGGGCACTGCCAAAGCCAACTGCCCGCGGAGAAATCATGTCATCTAAATATCTCTTATTTGTCCTCAGACTGCCTCCGTTTCCAGTACTGCCCAGCTACTATCCGCCGACAGAGTGGATGTCACTCCGTAGCTGCCCTAACTGGATGCCAAATCTGCCTCAGAGGACGTTCCACTGGAACCCTTATGTCAGTGATACCAACACTAACTTTAGAGATCTTCTCAGTCCACCAACTTTCAAATGTCAATAAAGGGATACAACTCTACAATAATTCTTGACACATTAATACTCGCGATTGCTTCCCTTTCTCCAAACCATTGACAGATACAAGAAGTCACCATGACTAGGGAGACACAGTAAAATTACTAACTTAAACTGAAGTCATTGTAGTTTGTTTTCTTTACACTGGTATTTGAAATAATCAAAGTCAACGGTTACGAAGGGCTGAACATTATCAACGGCACTGGCGGATCCAGGGGTATGGGGGGCGGTAGGGGCGACCGCCCCCCCCCCCCAACTCGGCCAACCCCCCCCCCCCCCTTCGAATTTTAGTAAAGAAATTACACAATTTACATACGAATGTATTAGTTATGTTAATAATATATAGTAGTTATTTATATTTCAACCTATTTTAGATTATTTCTCCCCCCCCCCCTCTAGTAGGCCTATGTTGGCCGATTTGGTGGGATGAGGAGGTGGCGATGGCATCAAACACGCCCCCCCACCATAAACTCTCGAGTGGTGAACAAAATTAGTTGAATATCTATATAATATAAGCTATTTATTGATATGTGAACCCATTTGTATATTATGTAGCACCACACTCTAATCTCAAATTTTATCATTAGTAAATATAAAATAAAAAGGGTTGTAACAAGGTGGGAGGGGCGTTACATGCAATCGCCTTCCACCCATCGGACAAATCAATACTTTTTCTTTTTGTACTATAGTTAAGAAATAAGAAATTTTTTTAAAAATCTGTCACTGATATAATTTATATATGCTATAAATTAAATTCTTATATTGAGTCACCCCATCCCTATTCTTTAATGCCAAATGCAATCATGAGATGAGTTCGGAACCCAAATATTCTTTTCCTAGTCGCCTTTTCCCAACCTTTACTCAATTTGCTATTTTTCTAGTTAAATAAATTTGTAAAATCTAATTAATTGCTTTATTTAATTTCTCCTCCCACTTCCGAAATGTTTTTTTTTAGAGCTTTGAATTATACTTCTGTAACAAAACAAAGTTACAAACATGCCTATTGAACAAAATATATCCCTTACAAATTAGCTATTTTTTAAATATTATTTTTCGAGAAATCTTTTTTTCGGCGGCGATCCTCAAACACTTATCTAAATATGTGGGGTATCTTCAGATCGTTTTATTTGCAATGTAGTTAGAGCCTATAAATTCATATTAGAATATTTTTCAAGTAAAACATTATTCAAAACGTCCTTTTTAATAGGATGAATAATGAGCTGTAGATGTCAGGAAAATGCATTTATGCAGTGAAGAATGCAAGAAAACATTTCGTGCGAACCCACTGATGAATAATGAGCTGTAAATGTCAGCGCTCCCCCCACCCACAGACCCAAAGCTATCAAGAGAAAGGCCTCAAAATGACTGCATTTTTTTTAATGCCTAATGTTGAGAAAGACTTTTTTTTAATTCTCATATATACCGATATATATATATATATACACGCATGTACTGTACGCATGTTTATGCATAGGGTTAGGGTTTACTGGTTGTTAGGGTTAAGGTTTGGAAAAAAATCGCCCCCCCCCCCCACTCCAAAGTTCTGGATCCGCTAGTGCGGTACGGACCGTACTGTGTAGCCCACAAACATTTCTTCAGACTCAATGATAAGAGACTAACATAGTTCCGGTACCTAGAAAATTCAGTCATTCGTTAAATTCCGTTATTATTATTATTTTAAATACGCTACTAATTCTAAGTGTAGTGCCGGCCTTAGATAATCGGAGGCCCTCCGCGAAGTGAATAGGGTGGCTCCAATAGAAATAGAAAAACAAAAAATTAATACCGAAATATATATGCAATGAATTAAAACCTTCATGTATCTATAGCAAGGTTACAAAGACAGTTTGTGTGGAAACACAAACTCAAAATCGGCCCCCGAAGTGGTCCACCCAGGCAGGAAAAAAGTCAGGTTTCTATATTTTCAGAAGAATATCTGTATTAAATTCTATCAGAAGTGGTCCACCCAGGCTGATAAAAAGGCAGGTTTCAATATTTTCAGAAAGAATATCATAATGGAATTCTATCAAAGGCAAATGACAGAGAAGAATGGAGAAAGAAGGTTGACAGATCATGTGTGGTGACCCAAAGGTCCAGCACACCAAAGGAAAGGTGAAAGTGAAGTTAGATGTAAACCTGGCCTAACTGATATCTTATAATGAGTATCTGATTGATCTCATTGTTTGTAAAGGGTCAATCTCTTATTCAAAGCCACAAGAAACATAATTTCCTTGAAAATAAAAAAAAAATCCGTTTGTTTGTCATCGGATGGCGGAAGTTCACGCGATAATATGAAAAATACTTATTAATTGTTGTTTTAAATTATGTCCAATTTATTTGCATAGTAAATAGATTTTTTCTTTTTAAAAAAAGTTAACATTTTTTTGTAAATGTAGTATTTAATATGACAAAACTTACATAACTTAGCAATACAATTGTTAAAAATAATATTTTTTATCAAAAATCTAAAACCTTTTGCATAAATATTTTTAAAAAAAGGTAAATAGACATCTCCCTTGCTAAAATGCCTCCAGCGTTTGTTACTATCAATAGTGAATAATTTTAAAAAAATATGAAAAAACGTCTTGCATAATTGATTTTAAAAATGTGATTTTTCGCTTTCAGAAAAAAAAGTAGCTAGCCGTTGCATCAGAACTTTGAATGATCTAAAATATCATAAGCCCGATTTTCACTTTCTCTTCTAGTTTCTGAGATCTAAACAGGACGGACGGATAGACAGGCCACACAAAACTAATTGCGTCTTTTCCCCTATCGGGAGCCGCTAATAAATTAACAAAAAAGTTAAATTAATACAGTGCTGGTGACAGGAGTGTGGTTCATGGACGATTCGTGATCAAAAGATTAGATATAACGTTTTTGACATTTCTCTATGGGAGGGGGGGCGAGGAGGGGAGAATTTGTAAATATCCCAATTGAGGGGCCCCTAATGAGTGTTTTTAACATTAAAAACTAAATATTAGGTACGCAAAATGCAGAGGCTCCCAAAGAGGTCAAGACTCCGGGCCTCCCAAACGATGGAAAATTCCTAGCTACGCCCCTGCATTTCCCCAAAAGAAGAAACAATGGTCTTCTAATTCTAACATATGTAGTCCAACAAGTAGATGTAAACATTCGCTAATAAACCTTGAATCATAATAGAGACTCAGAGCTAGACTAGTAGACATAAAGCCTTTAGAGTTCTGCTATGTTTTAGAGCTAGACTAGCAGACATAAAGCCTTAGAGTTCTGCTATGTTTTAGAGCTAGACTAGTAGACATAAAGCCTTAGAGTTCTCGCTATATTTTAAAGCTAGACTAGTAGACATAAAGCCTTTAGAGTTCTCGCTATGTTTTAGAGCTAGACTAGTAGACATAAAGCCTTTAGAGTTCTGCTATGTTTTAGAGCTAGACTAGTAGACATTGAGCCTTAGAGTTCTCGCTATGCTTTAGATTTGATTCATGTTTTGCATTTTTTTCTCTAAAAAGATTCTTTCAGTCCTCTGCGAAGGAGGACCCAACGATCGGATTCCTAGGTGGCTGCCTAGTTTGCTTATACCATAGGCTGGCCCTGCTATATGCCTCTTATATTGCGTTGAAAAGTATAAACATTTTTTTATAGAAGAGTAAACAATGTGTAGATAAAAAATAAACTTTCATATGAGTCAAGCATTATTTACTATGTAGAATCTAGGTAATAGGCCTATGTCTTAAAAACTTTAAAAAGTGGTTAATGAACTGTAGTAAATTAAACCCACATAGGGTCTTTTTTTTTTTTAAAGTATGTTTTGTTACAAGGGGAAAAAAAAGAAGACAAAATACAAACGTGTGTTGTTTTTATGCTACGGCATGTAGGCCTAAGAGCGAATGCAAGGATCCATAGCCTCTACACATTAGGTGGCTAAGAGTTCTACCTAAACAATCATAACTACATCAAGTCGTCGCGAAGTGGGCAACTGCTGTCAATCAAGACAAGAACAGAGCGGTACAAAAACTCGTTCGTACCTTGCTTTATCAACGCCCCCCTTTGATCAGGAAACATTAAAAGGACCATGATGCCTGTGTAGTCGCTGAATGAACTCTTTATGTTGTGTCTGTTCTATTTATGTGAATGTTTCTGTTGTGTTGTTTTGATATGAGAAAAGAGTCCTTGTTGTAATCACAACAAATTTCTATCTTAGTCATAGTCTCAACGAAAAGTTGGCCCTCCAATATTTCCGCTGTCTACTGACTCAGCCATCAGTACCAGGGGCGGACTGGCTATATGGGCATGCGGACAAATGCCCCATGGGCTGGCCCAAATTGGCCGGTAGGGCCACCGAAAGGGCCTCATGGGTGTCACTATGACACGTTAAATTGAGGATTTATAATATTCTGTGATAAAAGTGAATTAAGCGTCATGTTTAAACAATCTTTTACAGTGTAAAACGAATGTAATCTAGCCCTTTTATTTTCCGAAATAATGTAATTGCCGAAATCCGTAGACAAGAGGCGCGCTGGCTGAGTGGTAAAGCGCTTGGCTTCCGAACCGAGGGGTCCCAGATTCGAATTCTGGCGAACACTGATTTTTAATTTCGGGATCCACCCAGCTTTAATAGGTATCACAGGGTACCTGACATGGGTTGGGGAAAAATTAAGGTGGCTGATCGTTGCTTGCCACATGACACCCACGTAAACTATCATCTGCCCCATAGATCGCAATTTATTTACATGCATGCGTAGACAGTGCTACTTGTAGGTTTTAAAAGCAACACAAGGTTTGCATTATCTTATATATCAAATATTATCTTATAACATTATGATAAACAATTCAGGGGCCGCATTGTAAAGAAATGCCCATGACTATTTTGACACCCAGTCCTCCCCTAATCAGTACCCATATTTTAGCTGTCTAGCGACTCTGCCTTCAGTCGGCTACGTGTATTTCAGATGACTAGTAACCCAACAGACAATACGTTTCTAGACTAGTCACCAACTAGAGACACATAGCACGCTGAACAGTGCTTGCAATTCAATAGCTCGAACCTCTATGGCTTTCATTATGAAATAATGCAGTGACACTTTTATCCCTATTAGATAGTTCTTGTGTTGTCCAGCCCGAGGTACCCCAGTACCAGAGCACGTACTTCACATTACCCAACAATGGAAACCACATTTCTCTGCCTTCCCTTGGGTTCAGTAGACCTTTGGACTTCCTATCCAGTAATTTGTATCGCAATTACTTCATTGAAAGCTACATGTAGACAAATGTAACTCGGTCCACCATACTTCTTCATGACATACGGCATGTCATCCATGGGAGCAGGTTAATGCTGTTGTGGTGTGTTCGTCAATGGTTTGATTATACAACAGCCTGGTTTATACAAGACCATGCTACACCAGCCAGTGTGCCTCATTGCCATAACAGCTGGAGTATGCTGTAATACAACAGAGTATGCTGTAATACAACAGAGTTTGCTGTAATACAACAGAGTTTGCTGTAATACAACAGAGTATGCTGTAATACAACAGACAGAGAATGCGGTAATACAACAGAGTTTGCTGTAATACAACAGCTAAAGTCGCCTAAAGTATGCTGTAATACAACAGAGTATGCTGTAATACAAGAGTTTGCTGTAATACAAGAGAGTATGTAGTCACAAATCTGACTCAATAGACAGAATGTTGCAACGTGCATCACTATCACATCAGCTAGAGTGTGCTGCAACAGTCAGTTTACTGCCACAACAGCCAGTTTACTGCCACAACAGTCAGTTTACTGCCACAAACGCCAGAGTTTACTGCCACAAAAGCCAGAGTTTACTGCCACAACAGTCAGTTTACTGCCACAACAGCCAGAGTTTACTGCCACAAGTCGGTTTACTGCCACAACAGCCAGAGTTTACTGCCACAACAGCCAGAGTTTACTGCCACAACAGTCGGTTTACTGCCACAACAGCCAGAGTTTACTGCCACAACAGCCAGTTTACTGCCACAACAGCCAGTTTACTGCCACAACAGTTAGAGTTTACTGCCACAACAGTCAGTTTACTGCCACAACAGCCAGAGTTTACAGCCACAACAGACAGTTTACTGCCACAACAGCCAGTTTACTGCCACAACAGTCAGTTTACTGCACAACAGCCAGAGTTTACTGCCACAACAGTCAGTTTACTGCCACAACAGTCAGAGTTTGCTGCCACAACAGTCAGAGTTTACTGCCACAACAGTCAGTTTACTGCCACAACAGTCAGTTTACTGCCACAAAAGCCAGAGTTTACTGCCACAACAGTCATTTTACTGCCAAAAACAGCCAGTTTACTGCCACAACAGTCAATTTACTGCCACAACAGTCAGTTTATTGCCACAACAGCCAGTTTAATGCCACAACAGTCAGTTTACTGCCACAAGAGCCAGAGTTTACTGCCACAACAGCCAGAGTTTACTGCCACAAGTCAGTTTACTGCCACAACAGTCAGTTTACTGCCACAACAGTCAGTTTACTGCCACAAGTCAGTTTAATGCCACAACAGCCAGAGTTTACAGCCACAACATTCAGTTTACTGCCACAAGTCAGTTTACTGTCACAACAGTCAGAATTTACTGCCACAACAGTCAGTTTACTGCCACAACAGTCAGTTTACTGCCACAAAAGCCAGAGTTTACTGCCACAACAGTCATTTTACTGCCAAAAACAGCCAGTTTACTGCCACAACAGTCAGTTTACTGCCACAACAGCCAGAGTTTACTGCCACAAGTCAGTTTACTGCAACAACAGCCAGAGTTTACAGCCACAACATTCAGTTTACTGCCAAAAGTCAGTTTACTGTCACAACAGTCAGAATTTACTGCCACAACAGTCAGTTTACTGCCACAACAGCCAGAGTTTACTGCCACAACAGTCAGTTTACTGCCACAACAGCCAGAGCTTACTGCCACAACAGCCAGAGTTTACTGCCACAAAAGCCAGAGTTTACTGCCACAACAGTCATTTTACTGCCAAAAACAGCCAGTTTACTGCCACAACAGTCAGTTTACTGCCACAACAGCCAGAGTTTACTGCCACAAGTCAGTTTACTGCAACAACAGCCAGAGTTTACAGCCACAACATTCAGTTTACTGCCAAAAGTCAGTTTACTGTCACAACAGTCAGAATTTACTGCCACAACAGTCAGTTTACTGCCACAACAGCCAGTTTACTGCCACAACAGTCAGTTTACTGCCACAACAGCCAGAGCTTACTGCCACAACAGCCAGAGTTTACTGCCACAAAAGCCAGAGTTTACTGCCACAACAGTCATTTTACTGCCAAAAACAGCCAGTTTACTGCCACAACAGTCAGTTTACTGCCACAACAGCCAGAGTTTACTGCCACAACAGTCAGTTTACTGCCACAACAGTCAGAGTTTACTGCAACAACAGTCAGTTTACTGCCACAACAGCCAGAGTTTACAGGCACAACAGACAGTTTACTGCCACAACAGTCAGTTTACTGCCACAACAGCCAGTTTACTGCCACAACAGTCAGTTTACTGCCACAACAGCCAGAGTTTACAGCCACAACATTCAGTTTACTGCCAAAAGTCAGTTTACTGTCACAACAGTCAGAATTTACTGCCACAACAGTCAGTTTACTGCCACAACAGCCAGTTTACTGCCACAACAGTCAGTTTACTGCCACAACAGCCAGAGCTTACTGCCACAAAAGCCAGAGTTTACTGCCACAACAGTCATTTTACTGCCAAAAACAGCCAGTTTACTGCCACAACAGTCAGTTTACTGCCACAACAGTCAGTTTACTGCCACAACAGTCAGTTTACTGCCACAACTGTCAGTTTACTGCCACAACAGCCAGAGTTTACAGCCACAACAGACAGTTTACTGCCACAACAGCCAGTTTACTGCCACAACAGTCAGTTTACTGCACAACAGCCAGAGTTTACTGCCACAAAAGCCAGAGTTTACTGCCACAACAGTCAGTTTACTGCCACAACAGTCAGAGTTTGCTGCCACAACAGTCAGAGTTTACTGCCACAACAGTCAGTTTACTGCCACAACAGTCAGTTTACTGCCACAAAAGCCAGAGTTTACTGCCACAACAGCCAGAGTTTACTGCCACAACAGCCAGAGTTTACTGCCACAACAGCCAGAGTTTACTGCCACAAGTCGGTTTACTGCCACAACAGCCAGAGTTTACTGCCACAACAGCCAGAGTTTACTGCCACAACAGTCGGTTTACTGCCACAACAGCCAGAGTTTACTGCCACAACAGTCAGTTTACTGCCACAACAGCCAGTTTACTGCCACAACAGTCAGTTTACTGCCACAACAGCCAGAGCTTACTGCCACAACAGCCAGTTTACTGCCACAACAGTCAGTTTACTGCCACAACAGCCAGAGCTTACTGCCACAACAGCCAGAGTTTACAGCCACAACAGACAGTTTACTGCCACAATAGTCAGAAAGTGTCAGTCACTAGCTACACTTAGGTCTGAACTTGAGCAGAGTATCGCCCAGACTGTGGGAGCCTAAGCCCAGAATTTGTGTTTATGAAAGTAAATGTACTAGTTATGTACCCTGCTTTTATGTTTCAGATTCCTCTCTTTTTGTTTTTTGTTCTCAAATGTAACTCTTATAGTAAATACTGATGGCCTATTGATACATTTGTCTCATAAATGGTGGACCTATACCTGTACATTCTATATAAAGCAGGTAACAGTGTGAATACACAATACAAACTTGCATACCAATGTAGAGAGAAAAAAAAAAAAGGGGGGGGGGGGCTGATGGGTTCCGTAAACACAACTATTGTGAAGTACTTCAGTGTTGTGACTTAAATGAATACTTATTCTCAGTAGGTAATGTACCCCTAAATAGCGGGAACAGTGTGAAATAATCAAATCTAAGTTCTCTAACCAATGACCTTTTCCCCCACCAATTTTAAGTTTAATATTACATTTCAACATTATAGTACAAATATCTTAATGCTGGAATGTATCAGATAGCCTTTATTATCCTTATATTTTTTTAAAAAATGAGATGAAAACACAGGAAACATTTAGACATTAATTTAATTGTTTTAAAACTTCATGACAGTTTCCTATATATATATAGATCATGTTTTGTTCCAACTAAAACTGAACAAAATTACAAAAATAATTTCTGTACATCAACTTCTGCACAAAACCATGGAACAATAAATTATACACAACCTTGTCCACTCACACGCAAGCAATCAAACTATGTTCACACACACCTCATCAACCATCCAACCTTGTCATAAGAATTGCCTTTTTGGCTGACACTTTAATTGGAGTGACCAGCACTCCAGAACTAACATGTAACAAGATTTTTTCTGAACTACAAACAAGAAATAATGTTGCAGAGCAATTAGCTTTTAGTTTTGAACACAAGTGTTACTAACATTTCTTGATCTTTAAACATGGATCTAAGTGAAAGAACATGAACTAACAATCCAGTTTATTGCATTATAAACTCATTTCAGTCAATTAGGTATTGCATGTAACAAACCATTGCTCTCATAATTTAATGAACTGTTTGTCAGTCTAAAGGATAGGCTATTGAACACTAAGAATAAATATCTAATTATCTAGCTGGAGAACCAGGACGGCTAAATTCTCAAGACAAATAACTTTCCAAGTGGACACCTCACAACACTGTGGAAGACCACAACTTCAAAATGTTTTCTACAAACACACACTGGTTGCTGTGAGCTCAAATGTGAAATCCCTGTGGTTGCACTAACCAAATGACCCTTCCCCATTAGAGGACAAGGTCAGCTCCCTGAGTAATTTAAGATGGTAAGTTTAGCACAACTGAGGTTATCAATTAGACCTCACATCTGTAACACTGGCTCATGTTACACACACACACACATAAAATGCCCTTCCCCAGTACCACACACATGCCACTATACATGCCTCACACTAAATATTGAGATTAGATATATATATATTTATAAATATATATCTGTGTGTATATTTGTATTTATAGTTTGTACACAATTAAAACAATTACCTAATTGCAGCCAAGCCATCTGTACCCTCACAACCAACGTAATGGTGTACCCAAACATTTGAGTTCAATAAATATACAATGTACATAACCTGACCAAACAACACTTTGGGACAGAAGCTGCAGCACTGGCACAGATATGTTTCCCTTGAACATGCAATGATACTACACAAATGTCTTCTCTTATTTTCTTGTAAGATAATCTGACCCAATGTAGGGAAAATAATTTGTATGTTGGTGTTAGTTTCCAGAGGTGAAGGTGACCTATATTTTTCATGTCATGGAGTAGAGAAGTAAACCTCAGCGCTAGATCATACTTGAGAAAAGTTCTGCTGCTTCTATTGAGGTCAGCGCAGAGCTGCACAGCACAGTGGTCAACATTAACTTAGAATCACAGCTACAGCAGTAGGCCTCTGAGCACAGAGAAAAAGGAGGAAGGGGGGGGGGGGGGGTAAATCCTATTGGCCTATCAGACTTCGTGTCATAACTCCTGCCTGTCCACTTTGACAACTATTTTGCCTTGCCACATGGGAACGATAGTATTGTCATCTGAGATTTCTTCAAACACAGCACCTGCTCCATCAGCAAATTCATCACTCTGACGTTTAAAGTAATATCTGCCAAGTAAAAAGTAAACCATAGTAAAACATCACATCATACAGTTATTGAAATTACTGCAATAATTGTCCTTTAAAACAAATAACAAGACAAAATCATGTACTGAGGTTAAAACAAAAAGTTACAAAATTAAATAATTAATTGTTTAAAAGACTAGAAACAAAATGCTTAAAAAAAAAGTAATGTTTAGAAGGATCTCTTTTGTTATAGAATAGTTAACTGCAACTAATTAGTTGTAGTTTTGTTAGTAAAGTAATGAAAGAACTTTTCATCAAGTGCAACTAAGCAGTAAAGCCAGGAATCATTTACAAGTGCTGAGATCTGTAACAACAGGCTCATTAGCACTTGTCCTAAGAACTGGAAGCCAACGCCTAAAACCTGGGCCTCACAGAGTACTCAGAAATGTATTTAAAAGGACAATCTGTTTGTTTAGGACATTAAGCAGCCTTCAGCTAATAAATGAATTGAGTTGCAATATTCATGCAAAAATAATTATTTTTGTAAACTCAAAACAAAAGGAAATACAAAGAGGACTTAGATCAGAGACTTACTTGAATACTCCTCGTTTGGTGATCAGCGTTTTGATCTGAGCTAAGGTGATGGCACGACCTGGTAATTGGTGTCTGTAAGGGATAGGTTCTGTGCCCATGTAGATACCTATAATGGTTTCGTTGGCTGGCTGGCCTAACCGATAACTGAAACAGTCATAAACACAGAGATCATAAATTGGCTGCAACATATGACTGGAAATTTATCACAATATCAAAATGAATATACAAAATTAAAGTTGCAAGAATCTTGAAACAGAATACAGAGATTATTAGCAGCAAAAAAGTAAAACCAAAACCTATATTGAGTGAAACTGCATCAATTATTTTGAATCAATCATGCAATTAATTTGTAATAGATCTAGACTAACAATAATTAAATTCATGCCATTGGAAACATTTTTATTTTTTGTTCAGCACAATTTTCATAGCATGCTCAGTGCCCTATGATTCAATCACTTTTGTGGACAGTTGAGGAATGAGTAGTTGGTAAAAGATTTGTGTTTCCTTTACAAAAGCATTTTTTAAAAAGTTGCTGAAATCTGAAATCAAGGTCTCAAGCCTCTATCATGGAAGACAGGCACATTAGCTATTCAAATATTTAAAAAAACAGAAGGTTTTTAGCTTTTTTTTTCCTACACAAGGATTATCCCCCCTTGGCTAAAACACTTTCTATATAAATCTAAATTAATTGATGACGATTATTGATGAGCTAACGGATTAATTTTTTGATCAATTCATGTGTTGTCATCGACAATGAATAATTGTGTGTGGAAGTGGGAGAAATGTGTACAAAATTCCGACCAGACAGACTGGCTTGATGTAAGTAGTTTAATAATAAATAAATGTTAAATAATCTTTAAAGTTAACATGAACTTACTCTAGACTTTGACTAGCTGAGGAGTTGTCCAGTTGTGTGGTTACATTTCTAACTGGCTGCACTGATCTCATGTTAGCACCTGCTGGTAAAGGTGTACCACAAGGTGGTGGCCGCATACCCGTAAAACTTCTGAGGAAAAGAAACAGCAATAGATATTGTGTCTACTCAAAATCACAAATAGTACTTCACAACTTAAATCATTGGACATTGAAGTTCCCACATTAACAACTATCCCAGAGCCATGAAATCCATAAATCAAAACTTAAATATAGCAACCAGCTATTTAAAATCTAATACAAGTTGCAGAAAAAAAATGTTATGTAATAACATCATTTCTAAATAAAATTTAGTTTTTTTTAAGCATTAAAAAGAAAATGAGGGGAAAAGAAAAGATGTCAAGACAATTAAACCACAAAAATATCCCCAGTAAATAAGTTGTTGACAACAATTCTAGTTTTACATTATATATCTATCTATCTATATTTATCTATATATATCTATTATATATCTACATCTATATATATTTATAATAGGTTGAACCTAATGGAAGAAAAAGAGCCTGATACAATACTAACTTGCATTTAGCTGGAGAAGCTGAAGTTATCGTTGCTCTGGACTGGGTCTCAAGTCTTCTTTTGGCTTCCTCTAGTTGGGTTGTTGGATTTGGTGGTGTTAGCAGAGGCATAGAAGAATCTTGGGCAAAAGGTTGGCTTGGCATGATTGCAGATGGTCCATTCCAGGCTCCCCTGTCAGCTCTATCAACAGATGTGGATCTTGGAAAAGCTTTAGACTTCGTACTGTACAAACATAAATACAAATTTAAAACAAAAGATAAATGTTTGTTTTATGGACAGCGCATACTTAAGTGTCAGTTATAGTTCTAAGAGCTAAGATTGATTACAATATAGCTATATATATATATATATATATATACCCAGAGATAGGATAACTTAGCTACATATGGCTGGGCTCAGAATGTAAACTCTGTAAGAGTCTTACATAAAATGTAATTACAGTTTGGCACTGACCTTGGCCGTGACTGTTGTGCTGGAACGGCTGACTGATTCAACTTTTGTGCTCGCCTATGAGAGGAAGAACTCTTATCCACATCTGGTACAAGAGTAACATCGGGATGAACTGAATCACTATCCATCATCCATTTCATAACCCTATATAGTGAGAGACAAGAATTGTTCATTAAGACTTCACACTAGCTTCAGAATTAAAAGGATCGTTAAGTCAGGTTAGACATAGTGACTTTTCTTTGCCATTATGGGAAAATAATGCACTAGACTGAAGCTGACATAAAAACATTTAAAATCAAAAATAAGATGAATAGAAAAATGTCAACCATGAATTTTTTTTTAGTCCAGATTGGAAACTTGAAAATGAGTTTGGACAAGTGTCCACTCATGACTGAAACAATGGAAACTTGAAAATGAGTTTGGACAAGTGTCCACTCATGACTGAAACAATGGAAACTTGAAAATGAGTTTGGACAAGTGTCCACTCTATGACTGAAATAAAGATTCAGTAGATATGGTTTCTGGGGGATGATGATTCAGAGACACATCATTTGAAGGAACTTACATGAAAGATTTCAAAATCTCGAGATTCAATTAATTTTAAAAGAACATACACAAAAACTACTTACTTTTCATTGGTTGGGTTATTCCATGCTGGTGGTATTTTAACAGAATCCATAACACTGATGCCACTATCAATGTTACTACTAGTATCTGAATTCTTGCGCACAACACCACCTGCACTTTTTCTGAGGTTAGATCGCCCTCTACCTGCAATATCCTGATTGTAATCAATAGAGATACCAGCAGGGTTTTCTGTCCTCCATGAGCCCAAGCCACAGGCCTGGGCCTCCACCTCAGCAAATGTCTTCTTGCTGGAAGAGTCCCGAGACGTGTGGTGGTGGTGGTGGTGATGGTGTATGTGCCGGTGGGTCTCAGTGCCACACAATATCAAGTTACAATTTTCTATTCCGCTATCATGCGAAACAGAAGCAAAGTCCCTCTTCTTGTGATAGCTTCTGTTTAGGTAAGGATTCTGGGCTATTGAGGGTACATTCATACTTTTCTTGCGAGCATCTTTGTGCCGGTCTGGGGACTTGTTATGTGGCGGCGACTGATGCCCTGGAGGTGAGTATGATGGGGTGTGATGAGAGGAAGATGCCCAGATTCGAGAACAATGCTGATCTAGAATGCTCTCAGCTGTTTCTTCTTCCATGGCCACAGGACGGATTAGAGGCATAAATGATGAAGATGTATTTCCTTTATTTAAAACTACATGATCACTGAATACTTCCCCCTTCTCCACCTGAAAACACAATAAAATTATTGACCAATAAGTAAAAATAATGAATCTAAACTGTGTTACAAGCTTTCCATTAGAAAATAAAGAAAAAACAAAGTCAAAAGTTTCTTTTTGAACTTATTCAATAAAACAATACATAGAAAAATCAATGCAAAAAAAAAAAAAAAAAAAAAATATCATAAAGCTATCTAAGAAAATTAATGTCAAATTAAATTTGGCTATCAATATCTACATCAGTAGAAGTGCTTTTATCAAGATTTTTTAAAGAAAGTAAAATTTATCTTTTTAGGACCACCAAGATCTAATTCAACCAGATGGTGCTAACGTTGGTGGAATAAAACAAGTAACAAAATGCAATATAAATATGGGGAAAAGCTATTTTTAAAACAAGACATGTCCACTATTCTAGTCGGTATGAAACATGGGAACTATACTTAAGAAGCACCTACCTCAACAGAATTGATACTTTTCAGCTTCTCTTCCATCTTTGCAGTTGTTTCTCTTTCTTCTAAGACTTTGTTTAGCTTCTCTATAAGCAATTCAGCAAACCTCTTAGGTTCAGCTTCGGCTATATTCCTATCTTTTGGTGCATGCTCAGTACGCTAAGAAAATAGAGAGTCAAATCTTCTTTTAGAGACACTCTGAATATTTCAAGTTATAAGCGAATAAGTTTATACACAATAGGTGTCGCCTAAACCTATTTCTTAAAAATTAGGCAATTTTTTATGTTCTTGAAATGTTCAGTATTTCTTAACTCAAAACAAGAGTTGAAACCAAAAGACACTGCTATTGTAAAAAAAACAAAACAACAACTAGTCATTAAATACTAAGTTCAAGAAATTACATACTGGGATGATCTGTGAATGCAATCCTGTTCTAAGTTCTCTATTCTGCTGGGCTAGGTTTTTCATCACAGCTTTTCTATGTTTTTTTCTTAGCGGATGATGATAACCATCTCTGTGAATAAATTGGTTTTAATTATATTGTTGCCTTTAAAACAATAAATGGATGCCCAATTTGAATTCTACATCATTCAGGAAGTAGTACTAGACACATCTTTTCAGATCATTCAAATTGGAGAGAAAAGGTGAGAACAGAAAGCTAAGACATTGAGAAACTAGCATTGATGCTGATTATAGCACTATAGAAAGATTAACAAAAAAAAAAAACAACAGACTTATGATTATCTAATATTAGATATAATAATATAGATCCATAACCATGGTTGTGTCACTATCAGAGAAGATTTAAAGTTAAAATTTACAATGTAAAAAAATATAAAGAAAGTCATTCACAACTGTGTATTTAGTGAAAAATTTTTTCATTAACAAAATAAATTAAATGTCATCTATATTTTTATTTGTCTTGCTAACACCAATACTATTTTTCCTTATGGTGTTAAAGTAAACAAAATTTTAAAATATATACAATACTATCATCAGGACTTTGAAATTTCCTTTGACCCAAGAGATGTGTTACCATTTTTTCATACCCCCCTCCCCAAAGCTCCAGCCTAAAGTTAGCCATTGTTTGAAGTAAAGAGAAATAAGTCTATCAAAAGAAATATTGCTAAAGATGAGTTCTACATCTGAAGATAAAGTTATACATCAAGGCATTTGCCAAGAAAGAAAAGGCAGAGTGAATCAGCTTGAAACTCTGTGTTACAAAACCAGATAAAATAACTAATCCTTTTATGATAAAAGCTTATACCACTATTGCATTTTTTCCCGATCTTTTGAAACATTCAGATTGAAGGAAAATTATACAGAATGGAGAGTACTGGCAAAACAAAACACACACAAAAATAAATGAATAAAAGGATGGTAATTAAATATTCCAATAAGAGCTCCTTTAATTTTATTATTTCTTTTTTTTATTTAGCAAGTAAAGCTTTTCAAACAAAAAATGTAGGGAAAAAAAACACTTATTACCTCCCTTGACTAGTTTCTCACTTGAAAAGATCAAAGGAACATCAAAGACAAGCCAAGGACATCAATCAAATATAGGATCAAACAACTTCACAAGTCTGACACACACACACTGCCAGTGCACACAGAAACACACACACAGCACATACACAGCAGAGCAAACAGATATTCCCTTCAAGGGGAGGGAGCTTTTTTTCTTCCCCCTGTCTGCCTGGTAGGATGCACTAGTGTTGGGGTGGGGAATTCTGTAATGGGAGGAGAGTTGCTACAAATCAATATATACACAGAACTTTAAAAATTGTCTAAGCTTTTATTTAAGCAAATAACCATAATTGTTTACATGTACTGAGATATCTTGGGTTTTGAGTAGCACCTTCTCGTTTTGCTAACAAATAATAAAATAATCAGAGGTAAACTTGTACATAATTGTTCTGTTCTTGATGCTTTAAAATAAAGGCCACAGATTAAAGCAATCTGAATCACCAAGCCTTTCCATAAGGTCACGATTTCACAACACACAGTTGTAAAGCCTTAATTAATATAGGAATGAGTCATGCAGAGAGAGAAGAATGGAAAGATATTTTTAAAATATTGTTTGGTCAACTTACACACTGCTGTCTGTTACAGAAATAGTATCATCTGTTAGGGCATCGCTGGATAAACTTTGCAACTCACTATCCTGTGCCGAAACAGGGGCATACGAAACATGCACAGGATAAGGTATTCGTTGATTATACAGTTGAGAGCTTTAAAAAAAAAAGACAAAAGGTTTAAATCAATATGTGGCTTCCAATTATTCTTTGGATAGTTTTTATACTTTTACTGATTATAAAATATAGCAATATATTAGTAACAATAAAAAATCACTAAAAAAAAATCTAGTCAAAACTAATTTAAACATCAAAAAAATATGTAGAATTTTGTTTTTAAAGTCAGGATTTCACAAACATCGATGTTTAAGATAATACATTATAGGATTTCTGCCATGATATACCAGCAAACACAGCTGCTGCACCACTTCCAAAGTTAACAGAAACAAAAAAGCATCAGTGGAAAATGTTAAACCTACAATGACTTACCCAGTCATTGTCTCCATTCGGCGAACTGGAGGATCGAAAGTTTCAGGTCTCTTAATGGCTAAAGGAGCCTTCATCACAGGTAAAGAAAGCGATAAAAAATCTTTACTCTCCAACTCTTTATCCTCATGCACCACAGGAAGAAGACCTGACTGTGAAACTGGACGAGCACTATTTGAACCACTTGAATGACTCGATTTGGGACTCTCAACATAATTCTGAACGTATTGCACATAACTATCCGACCTCAAGAAAGCCGGGTAAGTCACATTGCGCATATAATTTTCCACTTCTTCCTGCGCTGAATCAAAAATACTTTTGTCAAGAGTACTTGACGTTGAAACATTTTCTGCTATTTCCTTCTTGACTTCTTTTGATATACACCGAACTTTATCTCCTCTGACATAACGTTTATAAATAACTTTCTGTAAATCTATTATAATTTTGTCTGCTTCATTTAATCCTATCTTCCTTTTGAGCCCTTGGCAGGCAAACCAAAACTGAAGAACTTCGGATCCACCTTCCAATTCATTATCCATGAATTTTTGAAAGAGATCCACACCTTCAGAATCCTCCAAAAGATAGCTGAGATTTTCAGCCCATTTCAGGTGTGGTGGGGTGCCATTTTCAGAATAAGGGGGTGAATTTGCAGCGCTCCCTTCAGGTTCAAACCCCAGAGGGGCAGCCATTTCACTGTCTTCACATTCACAAAGACTCGTGTGAGTCATGTTATCTGTTGTCTTAAACCCTTCCAGATTGGACTTGCGAGGTGTCGTGGCGGGCGAGTGTGAATGATCCCCCTTAGTGGATGTCCCACTTTTGGAGGAAGTGTGTGATTTGTTGGAGACATGGCTCTTGTGTGAGCTGCTGCTCTTGGTGGAGTTTCCACCATTAGACTGGAGTTCATTCTCCTCCCCGTAGGTTGGAGGGCGTGGAGCATTTTCTGTGAAATTGCTTCCCCCTGATTCATTTAAAAAGTCAACTACTTTAGTAGTCATGGCAAATGTGAGTGTTATTCCATGAGGCCTGTGCAGCCTCAAAGCCAGTCTAAACTTATATCATCATCATTATCTGAGGAGAAACAAAAAAGAAAGTTAAAAAAAAATAATAAAAAATAAACAATTGAATGTCCTTGACACTATTTAGAATCTAATACAGTTATGCATAACATGTTGTAAACTGGAATTTGGTTATTACTGTATTAACAAACAGATGTTTTTATGTCATTAATTGTCTTCTAAAACAAAATACTTCTTGAATCTTTGAACAAGAAGGAAAAAAGTTAAGTGAGTTACTTTTGTAGTTATTGCCAACATTGCATAAAAAACTTAACACCAATACTTTAAAAAGCCCTGTCCAAGATCAACCAAGTAAATTATGCAACAGATAACTATGACTACAAACATTTTTTTTCATTAACATGGAAGCTTCAACTTGTAAATAAATAAAACCATAAAATAAACAGACACTGTAAAGCTAGAAATATTCCTAGAAAAAAAAAAAAAAAGTTGGGGGGAGACAACTTAACATCTCAAGCTACCCATGTAGCTCTCTATTTTTTTTTTGTTCTTTACTAAAACCTTTGATCCCGATCTCTTTTTCTGAAACATACACAGAAGGCAGAAAAACCAGGAGTAGGGAGGGGAGTAAGCTTAGAGCTGTTGAGAACATCAAAGGATTATACTCCCCCAATCAAATCCACTCTGGACTGAAGTTAAGCCCCACTCTGAGCACATGTTTGCCACTTTATTATCCCAAAGCCATTGCTGTCTACCTGGTAAAATACTTAACACTGAGCCCAAGAGGAACACACATCAAACTTGCGAAGATCCAGTTTAGTATCAAAAGAGAGAGAGAGAAGGAGAGAAGAGAGAGGGGAGAATGAAGAAGACAAAATTATGTGGACAGTGGAAAAAAAATTTACAACTTTTTTTTTCTAAAGTGAAACGAGGAAAACAAAAGCATGAGTGTTTCAAATTTGTTTATCTGGCATTTAAAACTGATTAACTAACATAGACATACTATATGCATTATCTGTAAACATGTGTTGTTAGTTTTACCAAATACAGTAAGTATTCCATTGAAGCAGTGGACAAGATTTGTTTAAAGCTTCTATGAAAATTAACAAGAAAAATCTAACAATTTTTTTCCCCAGATCAATAGCTTATTGAAACTTTTCATTGAAAAAAAATTAAATAAAAGACTAAAAATATTTTTAAAAAATTATAAGCAAACCACTTAAACTATACATCTAGAATGAGAAAAATAAGCTTTATCTTAAATCTGTAAAAGATATTAGCTTACAAATTTGATTTTGAGATTTTGTATAAGATGTTTTCATTACAAATAATAGAACTACCAGAATGTTTATTTCAAAATCACTGCACATCTTATAGGAATTATGTTTAAAAATAAATTACATAGTTTACATATTGAAAATCAAGTATTAAATATAAATAATACAACTTTTTAGTTGATTCAGCAAATTGTTAAAATTCTCAACAAAAAAAAAAAAAAGCAAAATTAAAAAAAAAAAACTTAGAGCGGGTTTTAAATAAAAATGTCTTCTTACTTGTAAAATATCAAGTAAAATAACATTATGCCTTCTAATTATTATCGGAAATTTAAAATCTATAAAGATTAAAAACAGTGCACCCTAGTTATAATAGATATAGACTCATTCGTTTTTCAACATATATCAAATTCTAATAACTTAAACAAAAAGGGGCATGTATTTACAAAACTATTCTACTTAGCTATCTAGGGCCATAAAAGGCAATGAAACAGAAGATTTTTCAGAATTTATTATTAAGAAAAATAACATATTAGCATTTTGATGGCAGGTCAATAGCATAGAAACCAATACATTGTTTTTTAATTTCAGTTTTTATACAAAAAAAATATCTGAAATATATAGGATTATATAAGATGCATTTGCTGGTTCTTTATATACACATCCCAACACCAAGTGCCTTCATGGGCATTATTGAACAGATCTGCATGAGCAAATGTCAATAGCCCCAATAAGTGAGCCAGGCTGTGCTCAGTAAGATTGTACAGTTAGAATGGACAATTTTGGTAATGACTTTTAATCTCTGCCATCTGCATAGTTTAGGAAATGAGAAAAGGGGGAGGGGGAAATTCTGATGTAGAAGGTTTTTTTTAATAGATAATTTATTATGGAGTCAAATATTACAAATAAAACAACTTTGCAGATTTCACAAACAGAAAAGATTCCAATAAAACAGCTGCAACTATTTCATGTGGAGATCTTTGATCCTCAGAAAAACCTGCTTTTTTCATGCTACTCAAGGAAAGAACTGTTAAAACTTTAAGATGCATGAGCCACAACATCTAAACATGAACTAATTACTAATCAACATTCTTCCTAAACTTTTATTTTAATAATAATTATTGTGATAGGATTCAATAATGTGTATATCTTTTTTTTCTTTTATATTGTCATATCTGCTTTCTGAATTTGTATAAATACTGAGCTATGTAACATTTAACATACATTTTTTGGTGGAATTTGCATCACAAAAAGGATTTTCTAAAACCCAGCACTAATCCCCTCAAACAATGTTTTTGAGCTTTATTATAGTTGCAAATCAAAATGCTGATCGTACAGAAAAAATGTGCATATTCTTTCTCTCTAGTTTAGTTAATAAAGAGAACATTCAAATGAGTGATAATCTGAATATTTTTTAGATGCCAAGAATGAAAACTAGTGTACAAAATTATCACCACGCAAGAATACAAAAGAAGGAAAAAAAAAACAATATCAATATTTAAATGTCACTTTGGGTGATGAATGTAATTTACAAACAATCAATTGTGAAGTCTACACTAAGTCTTTAAATCTAGACTTTTTGTTCTCCTCAAAATGGGGTATGGCCATTTTTTGTTACATATCTAGTTGACAAACATTACAAATGAAGATCTAGACTAGTTTATTGTCTAAAGCTAGATTTTAGTAACTTAAGACTTGGATCTACATGTCATGATGGTTAGATTTAGATTAATTCTAATGATTTATCATTTTATGATTATCTAAAAATGATGATTATGAACTAATCAAGCATTCTAGATCTATGGCTTTTTGATTGTAGAGAGATCTATTCTTGATAGTCTAGTCTCAGACGTTAGCCCTAGGTCTCATCTACTAGACATATTGAAAATAGATCTAGTCTAGCATCAAACACTGAAGTTGTCGGTCTTCTAATAATTCATTATTTGATATTTGTTTAGAGTCTACTAAGACTAATCTAGATTCTAGATCTATTTGAATTTTTAAGACTATAGACAGTTATTTTTTTCTATAAATATAATTAGATCTAGATTAAATCTAGTCTTTATAGATCTAGATTTAGATATTTATTTCTGCTAGTAACTATCTAGATCTAGATGATCTACTAGACTAGTAGATCTAGATCTATATATATATAATATACTAACAAAAAATTCTAGATAGATCATCTAGTTGGATTTAATAATTATAGATTAGATTTAGATTCTAGATCTAGACTGTCAATAGACTCTCTAATTCTAATAGAATGAGATCTATTTTTTCTAATTCATTAAATAGCCAGAATTGAATATAGACTAAAGATAATTAGACTAATATTAATTATGATTTAGACCTAGATAGATCTAGACCTCTAGTTCTAGAGTCTATAGGTCTAGTCACTAGATCTATTATCTACACTTCTACAGTCTAGATTTAAAAGAATAACATTGAATTGGCTTGAAAAGAATGAATATGAATCTATCAGAGTAGAGTTAGACTAAGACTGACTGAATTTAAAATCTAGTCTAGTAAATAGTAATAAAAATTAAAATAAAACTATTTTTATGATGCATCTCTAATTCAATTCAATGTTGTGTAACATCTAGACCTATTTACTATTATAACTTGATGTACATCACGACAACGTCTAAAATACTTTTAAGTACTTTGCAAGTGTACTGAAACATTATCACATAAGATGAAAACAATAGCATATCCATTTATTCCACAATAAAAACAGCCGCCATGAACGAACGCCATTCTGGTTCAGTGGTCGGACACATAGGGGGCGCTACTCAATGCAACTATTTTTATTCCCATTTTATTTTGCACATGGACATGATAATGGAAGATTTAGATATATACATATGTATCTAGTACTAAGTATAGGCCTAAATAAAGATATAGTTTTATATGTAGATATAATCTATGTAATTATTTATAATTAAACTGTTCCAAACTAGATTACAGTAGATACATGGGAAAAAATCTAAATTCTATATTATAGACTTATTTATCTAGAACTCTTAGTGACACTTAGTCCTATCTGCATAGTCCATGGTTACAGTTATTTTCGACTAGTCTACATTTTCAGTGGCAATTTTCTAATAGACTAGTGACTAAGATCTAAATCTAGTCGTTTTGTGTGCCTGGCACTAGCTACATTCTAGATTTGAGTCTTCCACGGGAGTAGATAGATTCCAGATTGTCCAAATGAAGATATAAGAGTCTAGATTCTAGATCATACAATCCCCCCCCCCCCGCACACACTAAGAAAAGTTAGACCTTAGCTAAATCTACATATTATGCATATAATTTTTAAAATGAAATTACAGCAAACATGGACAATTCCTCGTTGAAATTTTAGATAATTTAAGTTCTGGGTGGTCTGGATATAGATCTATATTACTTATAAACGCCAGTTTTCTACTTAGCTTCTAAAATTATTAAATTTAAAATAATCACATAATGGTTTTGAGTTCACACTATAAGTGTAAGGCTGTAATTATGTCACTGTTTGCTTTTTTTTTATTGTTTTACATTAATACAAGTTATTAGATCTGAATAATCTAATCCAGATGGCCTTTTTAAAAAGGCTTTTATTTAGATGTATCATGTAGATTTGACTAGGTCTAAACTAGATCTAGTCTAGATAGCTTAAACAGAATCTCATGAAAGATTCTATCTAGATCTAGATTAGATCTAAATTTCACTAAGTCGTCTAAGTTAATAATTAGAAAAATCTATAATATGATGAAAAAAAAGGAGAATTAATAAGTTAATTTAGACTATTTGAAGATCATGAGATCTTTATAGATCTAGATGTAATTAAAATGTTCTTACCGTTGGAAGCATTTTATAAATTTAATTTCCTAAGTCCAAAGAATAATAATTTTTTTTAAAGTCTACACACTTAACACACCAAGCTACACAGGAAATCCAGGTCACTATTTAGTTCCGACGCCGAAAAGTGCCCTCCCCCAATTTGATCTGACGTCACACGCTTCAGAAGTACCGCACCAATCGGAATACAGAAAAAAAAAAGTAAAACCTTCAATAGCAAGCCTCCAAGAATACAGAATGACATGTGCTTACTCTGTGCTAATCTTTACTACCGTAAACTGGTCTTCTAGTAAAGTTTCAGATTAAAGAATAATCAAATACATCTGCATTTTCAAATATTGAATATTGTTTTTGTTAACACGAAAAGGACTGTTTTGTATTGTACAAATGAATATGGGTCATTCAAACACTCAGTCGTAGGAAATACCAAGACTATGTTTTTATTTTGAAATAGCAGAGACTTAGGCTTTTTATTTAATTATCATTAATCTACAAATTAGTTCTCCCTCCCTCCCCCTTTTTTTGTTTCTCTTTTTTTTTCACACCATTTTGAATGCCAACATTATATATTCCATATTCCCTTTAAAGTGAGAGAAGCATTGGCAAAAAAAAGAAGAAAAAAAACAAACACATGCCGCACAAACGAAAAGGTTAAAAGGAGGAGGGAAAGAGCAAGGTGAGACTACTGAGTCTCGACTGCCTTTGAAAAGGGGAGAGAAGAGAAAAAGGAGAGGAGGGAAAAAAAAACCTTCGGCCTATAAATTACACTCGGGTTCTTCGTGTTGCCTTTGATGTTCGCTCCATTCACCATTACCCCAAGCATTAAATCAGACAAAGGGAATCGTGGAGGGGGGGGGGGGGCGGAATGGAAATGGTTGCGGTGCTCAAAAGAAATGACATTAATTCACTTTAAACATTTTAGCAGGATGAACAAGAACAAAAAGTTGTCAAGATTGCAACCAACATGATTTGCGACATGGAGGTCTAGATCTAGATATAACAACAGCAAAATAAGTTAAGAAATGTTTCTGTTCTGATTGTGCTTTTGTCCTGTAAGGGCCGATTAATTTTTTTAAAATCATTTTTATGGTAAAGGTTTTTACTTAAACAATTTGTTCAATACATGACTTACATCTTGTGTTTTATTTTAGTATGGATTTTAGTATTTTTTTAAAATCATTTTTATGGTAAAGGTTTTTACTTAAACAATTTGTTCAATACATGACTTACATCTTGTGTTTTATTCCAGTATAATCACTATATGTATGCTTTACATCTGCTAGCAAAGAACCTCTTAAATTGTGGATGTTTTAGGTTTACATCATTATGCGTATCGGCTGTGACAGACTGGGACCATTACCAAGCAACAGTACTGCACAGCCATATAGACTGATATCAGTGTGCCATACAGACATATAATGGTTAGTAGACATAATGTAATGTGGACACCTCTGGGGCTTGATAATGGATGTACTTTGTACTTTCATGTTTAAATATAGTCCAGTATTAATGAAACACCGGTGATGTAGTCGTGCATATTTAATGTATGTAGCACCGCCTCATGTAGCGTTACACTGTATGTTTGTATGCCTATCCATTTCTATAAATAAAGTTAGAAACTATAGCGGTGATGAGGAAACATGACATGTAACATATCCGGTTCTAGTGACACCCTAGCACCGACGACGGCACGTGGATCGTACGGAAACGAAGAATGTGAAAAACTGGGAAGAAGGTATACAATGTGAGGGTTTGGGGGTGGGGGATTCAGCCTTCAAAATACCACCTCCACTGCTTACCACATGTTACAATGTAATCTAGCACATTAGGCGAATCGCTGAAACTGGTTAAAAGAAAGGTGTGCGACTTGTTTCCATTGCTCAGCTTTATTCCATCTGCCGATCGCCGTCAGCCCCCCCCCCTCTCCACCCACACTGATTTGTACCGTAGTCACATTCTCTCGCGGCCCATTTATTTTATCCAAGTCGGCAAACATGGTGTAGCTGTTAGAGCATCCACATATGAGAGACCCGCGTCTGTTCAAAATAAAAACGACAGTGTTTGTTAGGCTCCAGCGGCAATGTAGGGGAGATGATGAGACATTCAAAGTAACTGAGATACTTCAGGGGAAATGTTGAGACATTCTAAGTAACTGAGATACTTCAGGGGAGATGTTGAGACATTCAAAGTAACTGAAATACTTCAGGGGAGATGTTGAGACATTCAAAGTAACTAAGATACTTCAGGGGAGATGTTGAGCCATTCAAAGTAACTGAAATACTTCAGGGGAGATGTTGAGACATTCAAAGTAACTAAGATACTTCAGGGGAGATGTTGAGCCATTCAAAGTAACTGAAATACTTCAGTCTCGCTTCACTTGCAATGCGAACAAATTCAACTTACGACTTATTCAACTTGAGACGACATATAGCTTTTGTTGGGAGATCTAACCCAATATAATACACACAACTATCTAGTAAGTTTCCCTTTCAGACCTTGTGATCTATGGGGCAGATGATGTCATGTGGCCAGCACAACGACCAACCGCCTTTACTTTCCTCAACTTAAGTCAGGTACCCATTAGAATTGGATGGACTCAGGGGGCTCTAAAAATCCCGAAATTCAAAATCCAAGTCTTCACCGAGATTCGAACCCAGGACCCCAGGTTCGAAAGCCTAGTGCTTAACCACAACATAGATCTAATTTTCTTAACATATTTTTCCTGTAGCTTTCTTGTGATTTAAAAATTGACGTCAATGACGTTAAAAAGGTTAAAACCCGCCTACATTATCTTGTTCAATTATTTCCTAGCCAATAGATTTGAGAACATATTGGTATCAATATCTCAGCTCTATATGTTATTTGTGTGTGTGTGTGTATAGCAATAAAAAGTCATCCTGAATGTAACATTGACGCTATACGTTTAACGTTTCTTCATATGTAAAAAAAAAATAAAAAGGCAAACTTAACTTAAACTCTAAGATCATATCACAAGGTTCTCGGGGCTCGTAAAGGCCTTCCCTTAGGGAGCATTACCAAGAAAAAGAAGAAGAGGCAGACAGAGAAAGCGATACGAAGATAATATAAAGAATGAATGTCATTGCAAGAAATTCTATCCAAGGAGTGGAGAAGGACAGTCAACAGATCTTGTGTGGTGCCCAAACGGCTCAATAGACCAATTACAATGGTATTCCATTACAGAAACTAAGAGTGGTTATATACATCCAAGGAATGGAATAAGGAATATAGATCCAGTTCCCTCTTGACAATGATTCGGAGCCTCGCAGATATTTGCTCTGTTTCTGCATTTCGTACCAAATTCGTAAGCTTAGCACACACTCCTAATTTTCAAGGTGCACTGTGTGGATGATTGAAGAAGAAGATAAAGAAGTGGGTCCTGGGGAAGTCCCACGGCCTAAGGGCGAATGATGAATATTTTAATATGGTTTATGCGAGAGAGAGATAATAGAAATTGATTTGGCTGGTGACGCTCGAGAGCAAGAGAGGGAAAAGGGAAGCAACTCCAAACTGTAATGAATAAATGCGTACGACCAAAGAGTTGCCGATATTAGATATTAATATTTATGGTACGGTAACAATTATGTATGAAGTCTTTCTATTTTTTATTTTGCATAGCAATTTAAAATGTACATTATCAAATAGGCAATCTATACTAGTAGTTATAGTAAATTGCTTCCTCTGTAAGTTCGTACATTGTTAACTTCGCCATCAATGTTAATGTTATTAGTCTATGTTTTTTAGCATTTAGCGTATTATTACTCAAGCCAATCAATTAATCACTATGCAAGCGAATTGCTTATGAAAATATGGTTTTTTATAGTTAAGTATTGTTAGCTTCAAACTGTTAAGTGGCGACCTAGAAAGTATAAAGGGGACTAATTCGACTTCTTATCACCACATCAGTAAAGTACATTTTCTATCCTTTGTTCGAGATATCTAATAAAATAATTAATTACCAATATTTAATTACTAATTGTTTTTTTTATTTAATTGATTCTTTTGTCAGGTAAAAGAAATAATTGTGAAAAATTTCAGCTCGATCCGACATTGGGTGTGGGAGAAATAATATGTACAAACTTTTATTACCAGACAGAATGAGTTGATATACGCTGTGTAAAAATGAAAAAGTAAAAATCCATCGGCCAGATCTAATATTGTTCTCTGCTGCTCAACCCCCATTTTTACCCACCCCGCAATGGTAAGTTCACTACTTGATAAAAGGCAATACGAGCATTGGGGAGGAAACGAAATACAGACACAATGACTGAGAGAAGAAAAAAAAAACGCGTGTTACGCTCCAATCCTTTTTTTACCGCACTATCCTCCCTGTGATGGTATCGACGCCAGTACCCACCCTCGCAATGGAAGTGAATGCAATGTGTAGAATGTAAGTCTGCCAGTTACTTTTGACCTTTAATCTCTAACCTTACCTTTGACCTTTAATCTCCGAACCACTTTACTGCACGGGATGTAGAGATAAATGGGGATGTTTTCGTTTTGTTGTTTGGTTTTGTTTTCGAAGCAGAACGAAGAACCTTTGGATCGTTGCAATAGTTTCATGCGCTTTTCATTTATTTTTTAGTTGAGGGAAGGGTTGGGGACTATTTAACTACTTGAAAATATATATAAACAAGGTTACAAAAGACAGTTTGTGTGGAAACACAAACTCAAAATCGGCCCCCGAAGTGGTCCACCCAGGCAGGTATCAATATTTTCAGAAAGAACATCCGAATGAAATTATATCAAAGACAAAATGAGAGATAAGAATGGAGAAAGAAGGTTAACAGATCTTGTGTAGTGCCCCAACGGTCCAGCAGATCAAAGGATAGGTGAAAGTGAATGTAAAGTTAGATGTGAACCTGGTCTAACTAGTTCCCCTTTCAGACCTTGTGGTCTATATGGCAGATGATGTAAAGTTCATCTGTTTTGTGGCCTACGGTTAACGAGGGCGTCACGTAGCCAGCATAACGACCAACCGCCTTTACTTTTACCCAACTAATGTCAGGTACCCATTAGAGCTGAGTGGACTCAGAGGCGCCCAAAGATTCCAAAGTTGAAAATCCCAGTCTTCACCAGGATTCGAACCCGGGACCGGTTCGGAAGCCAAGCGCTTTACCGCTCAGCCACCGCGCCTCCACCGGCCTAACTGATGTCTTATAATCGATTTAATTGTTTTGAAAAAGCATAATACTCAAAAAGAAAAAAAATTGTTTACAATACAAAAAATATCTATAGGAAAACAAAGTTTACAAGATTACTATTCATTTTAAATTAGGTCTACATTATGATGCATACTAATTAGCTTTTTCTCTTTAAAAACTGCTTGCATAACTGATTTTAAAAATTAGATTTTTCGCTTTCAGAAAAAAAAGTAGCCGTTGCATCAGAACTTTGAATTGTCTAAAATATTATGATGTCGGATTTTCAATATCTTTTCTAGTTTACGAGATCTAAACGGGACAGACGGACAGACATTTCGCACAAAACTAATAGCGTCTTTTCCCCTTTCGGGAGCCGCTAAAAATGCTTTCTTTAAAAAAAAAACAAAGCTTATCTAAGGGGAAGAATTCCACGCGTACAACTATCTATCAATAATGTAGAGGTTATTTTCCCTTAATCGATATCAAAACAAAATAATTAATAGACCAATTGGTTAATTTTTAAAATTGATTCATGTTTTGTTAGGTGCAATAAATAATTGCTTAACGTTTCAACTTGATCCTAGGATGGGTGTGGGACAAATGACGTGATGAAACATTTTACCAGACTGACAGATAAGAAAAATGTTTGTCTTATGCGGTATATAAATATTTGATGTTAGAATTACTATAAGAAATGACAAACGGAGCTTGGGGGAGGGGGGGGGGGGAAGACAGCAATAACGTTCTGCGAATTGAAATTTATAGTGGCGAAAAAAACAATGGACTGTAATTCAAATAAATCAGTGTTTCCCAAACTGTGTTCCGTGGAACCCTAGTGTCCCTTGAGGCCTGAATAGGTGTTCCACGAACTACAGAAATAATTAACTGGTAGGCCACCACGTAAATTAACCTCTCTAAAAACGGTGTGAATGTGTGAAGTGTTCCGTTGGGAAATAAAAAAATAGATCTAAAATGTCTACTTCAACACATGTAAGCTTCTTAACGGCTAACTTATTCTGGTAGTATTTCGGCAGAGGTAGCTGCAAGTGCTCTCTGGCGAAGAAAGACACCTTTGTTCTTGGGACTACTATGAAAGAGAGGCTTTTCCTTACTTTTGTACTGGTGAAGCAGCTTCTATAATAATTGATTTCAGATTCTCTTATTTCTTTTCTCTACCAGCCGACGTTGTCATAATGCAAGTTTAAAATCAGGCATTATTAACTGAGTTCCAACAAAGGCTAAAATTAGCATCGTTTTTTTTGTTGATGTGTCAGAAAGTCTGTAGTGCCTCGAGACCTAGACAATAACTCCCATGGACAGTACCAAGAAATAGAACGGGAAACAAAAGAAGCAACGAGAAGTCAACAAAAAAAAAACCTCGAGAAACTGGACGAGACGCTCTGGAAACAGGAATAAGGGTTGAACTGGTCGGAAAATCATCCAACAAGCCCTACAGACTTCTGTACAGGTATGGTAAAAAAAAAATATCCAGGTCAAGCTCGTTGTACCAGCTATGGTTTGTTTATGCCACTTTCTTGTGTTTAATATTCAATACGCTGTCGCGGGAGAGTAGCGAAGCGTGTTTGGGAAAAAAAAAGGGGGGGGGGGCTAAATCTACAAGATCCTTTGATCCTCCTCTTTACCACTTTCACATACATACTTCTCTAACCCAGCACAGAGCGGCCTTCCTAATGCCGTAATATTTCTTTATTGATTATAGTATAGACTCTAGGCCGCAGTAACTTGCTGTTGACTATGACGCCCATAATAAATCAACACACCAAAAAAATAGACAAAAAGAATTAAAAAAGACTTTAATATTTCTTTTTTTTTTTTAGATAAAGATAACAAAAAATGGTTTGAAACTGTGATGGCTGTCTTAATGACCCGGCGAGTGACAAGGACAATATCAAACGGTTATAAAGTGACCTTTATTGACATGCGCACAAAGACCAGGAAATACAATCCCACGCGGACGCGCGCACAACAAAAACAAAGCGATTGATAAAACAAGAGGAGGTAACCCCGTTGTCTCTCCGCTCAGCGTGACACCTAACTACCTCCCTTTGATGACAAGAGGAGGGGGAAAAAAGAGGCGATGGTGTGGCGGTGTGTCGTCAACTAAAAAGAAAAAAAAAAACTCAAGTCGAGTGCAGAGAAGGAGTTAGGATGGGGGGGAGGTGAGTGTGATTCTATCAAACCAGATGTCGGGCAGTACTCACATCAAACATCAAAAAGATATGGGGGGGGGGGGGGGGGGGGACACGACCGAACGCTCTTCGCGACACTGCGCGTGCACACGGCTGCCCTGGGACGCGCGGCCTCGAAGGGGCCAGCGACATCAAAGCATAATGTGCGAGAGAGGGCGGAAAAAGCTAACACAAAGATCAAAGGCTGGTAGCTGCCGGTAGCCGAAGGTTCTAATTACGCTTAGATTTGTGGGAGCGTGTGTGTGTGTGTGACTGCTTTCTCCGCAGTGAACTAGGATTATAGGACGCTTCACACTTTTCTTGTTCATTTCGTCCTTAACATATAATTAAACGTTTTCCTAAGAGTTCACTTTGCCCTGCCAAATTTAGATTCAACAAAAAAAGGGAGGTAATTTACACATCAATAATAAGTTAGGAATGATTTCCTTGTCCTAATGTGTACCCAAAAAGAAAATTAAACTTGAAAAGGTTTATAATACATAAAATAAGTCTTTTTCATTTACTTCATTATTTGTTAACATTAGACCGATAATTTTGTATTAAACGACACATTAAAAATTTTAGATAATAAAAAACAGTTGACTCCCCATGAAAAAAAAAACGTGTCGAAACACACACAGCCACAAATGTCAATAATTAATGCAACGCCAGCGACGGACAGGTGTGTTCACATCAAACAAACCATTTCATCATTAATATACTACACCAAGAAAATGTCTGGCGATGATGGTCCTACTTTATATCGTGTGGAGCGCCTTTGAAGATTGACCAAACAAAGCCAAGCCCCGAGGCGTCTTGTTCGTTTCCTCCCCCCCCCCCCCTTTTCCCAACTTCTGCTCTCTTTCTAGCTATTCATTTATAATCCCACATACCCGTGCCTCCCCCCCCCCCTTTTTCCCAACCAACAATCGTGGCCAGAGAATATAGGTCAAAGTGTGAATGCAAACGGTCGGATAAGTCAAGTCGAGTTGAATAGGAAATATGAAAACCTTAACAGAGACAGGTGGGGGGAAAAGGGGGAGGTCAAAGTTCAACACAAGATGTTCTTCTCAATTAATGTTTTGTTAGGTTGGCGTTAAATTGCTTCAAATCAAAGGGAATGGCGTCCGTCAATAAAAATAAAATCACGTTTGCGGAAGTTGCCAAGATGATGAACCAATTATTTTAATTCTGATTCCAGCTGTTTTAATTTAATTTGTTTGTTAAAATATATTTATAAAATTTTAAAATCTGAATAAACCTGTCACTTCACTCATCAGATAAATAAATATTTCTAAAGAGAAATGTGCTAAGGCCGGACAATCACAATAAAACATATATAATGTTCTACATTAAACGTCTTCATAACAATAGAATCCTTTCACCGTCAAGCAAGTCTTCCATGTAGGTCAAATTATCTTCTTTTTTTTTTAAATAAACGTCCGTAATTTATAAGTAATCTTTAACAAAACGTGCTCACTACACTTGTGTCTTGACTACGCAGGTCACAGTCTATGGCCATGACACAATTTTATTAGACCTAGATCTATATACTAAATTTGATACTATATTGTAACTATATAGACTACTCTAGATTATAAATCTAGCATAAAATATAAAATACACTATATAGAATATTATAGAATTATAAATCTATATGCATGTAGTCTACAAACAGTTAAATAATGAACAATTGAATAAAAAGAAATAGTAGTAGAAATAGTAGAAATCTAGTCCTGTTGATCTTTATCATACACAACTTTCTGTTCATTAGTAAATTTACAAAAAGTGAAGAAGATGTCGCTATAGCATGTTCTTACTAGACTAGATCTAGATCTGGATTTATATTAAAAATAGATTACGCAGATCTTTGACTAAAACAGATGTATGTCGTCTATGGAAAAAATTCAATAAGATAATATTAATAATAGATCTAGTAAATTCTAGTATCAACATAAAAACATCTCATCGATTGTAGATCTATATCTAGAATACTCTTAGGACAGGGTCTATAATCATAAGCATTAGTGTTTAGTGTCTTGATTCTAGCCTAGAATCTAGATCTACAGATCTATGCCTATGACACCTTTGTGAGTTTGTGTAGACTAATCTACAGTCAACAATTATTAGCTCTAATAATAGTAATAATAATAACTCGAAACACTTATCTTATAATAATAATAGTATAGATTATAGATTTAAGATTATATAATAGATCTAGTCTACCTTTAGAATTTAGTCTATATTTTTATAAATTTAGTACATTTAAATAGATCTAGTATTAATAGGTGTTTGTATACAATTAACTCTTTCTCTCCTAACTGACGATACCAACGTTGATTCCACTATTGATTAGAATATGGTAAATAATTACGGAGAAAGAGTTAATAGTCATTGTTAATAAGTGAATTTCTACTTACCGGTAATAATTCGAATGTGTTGAATAAAATCATAAATATTATGTATATGTAGTCTTGTACTGAATTTGATCATAGTTTGGCGTTTGTAATTATAATCCAAAAAATAAATCACAAGACTCCTAGCACATCTACTGATCTAGAATAATCTGGTCTAGACTTAACAAAACTTTTTAGATCTAGACAAGAAAAGCAAAGATTGAAATACCACAGAATCGTGTAGATATGAGACTAGATCTAGTCCTCTTGCCACAGACACCAGCACACACACGGCCAACGTTTTAAAAATAATTTTTGAGGAGTTTACAACATAGCTACCTTCCTTGCAGACGTTCATCAACAAGTTAGTTCCCCTTTTACAAGTTACTTCCCTCTGCGAGTAGTTTCCCCTTTCCAACCAGGGGATCTATTGACGGCGGGCTCCCCCCCCCCCCCCCTCCCTTCAACGCTCTTTTTTTCTTTCTCCCGCTTTGTTATTGTGGCTTCAAAGGCAGAGATAAAAAAAAAAACGGGCCCACGGCTTCACTACAAAGGACTTTTAGACATCAAAGGCCGAGCGAGAGACGGAGGGGTGGGTGAGGCTGGTGTGTTACTGGGTCGCTTTTACTTCGCCTTCTCATGCATGGGCGAGTTAAAGTCGTTGGCAGAACAAAGTTTGATAGAGTCGAACGGTGAAGCAATATAGCGTCATCTTGCATGTTCAACTGGCCTACACACACAAGTTAACGAAACCCCCCCCCCCCCCCCATCCCGTCCTGTTCAAAAAAAAATCTAGGCCTAAGAGTTTGTTTGATGTTGGACACTCTGTTGGAAGAGCGGATAAGGTTTGTGGGAAAGCCTCGGTTTGAGAACAAACTAAAACATCGTCTGCTGTCAACTGATTCTCTCCCCCTCTTTAATTTTCTTTTATTTTGCAGTTTTGTATTTTATTTGAATCACTTCTGTTTCTTCTTTTACTCATCTCTCTCTCGCTCTCTCTCTTCTCTCTGTCTCTCGTCTTCTTCCCCACACTTTTTTCCCTTTCTCTATATCTTGGTCCTCGCGGTATGTCTGTCTATGTTTCCTTCTATGCTCTGTGGTGAGAAGAGCAGCAACACTCTTCTTCCACTCCAGCGAGGCAGTTATTCTTCGTATCAAATCTCTTATATTGCCGCTAGTTAGTTGCCCATTTGTTTCTAAACAAGTTTTTAAGTCATTGAGTGAAAGTTTAATCCTTCATTATTTCGTGTTGGAATAGGAAGAACAAAGAGTCTTAAAACTTTCGATTCTCCAGCGCTAAATACTGTACACAAATTACCATCCTTTATTTTGTACACCAGATACACCAAAAAAGCTAGCTATTGAAAATATAAAGTCTGAAATTAGTTGTAGAAAATATGATACCGGAAAAAATGGCATCGAAAAAATAACATTATGACTGTCTCACAAATAAACTCTGCACTCTATTAATTGTAAATAAAATAAATGACAAATGGACGAGCTCTCATCCAAATCACAGGAAAGATGACGCTTACTATAAGCTATCCCGACAAGACCAACGTCTAATCTTTCGATTCAGGGCCAGACACAACAGAATGCGACAACACATGTACCAGAAGCTCAAAATTGGAACCAGTGAAACCTGCTCATGTGGAGAATCACCAGAGAATGCCGTCCACGTCCTCCAAGACTGCTCTCTTTACCAAGAGGCCCGTATAAGACACTGGCCCCAAAACACCCAATAGAAAGATAACTATATGGGGAGCTCCCTGATTTGGAAACCACTGCGCAGTTCATCTCATGTATTGGTCTAGTCATCTGAACACTCCAACATAACAATGAGAACGAAGAAGAACTGGCTCACAGATCATCTAATAAAAGAATCTTGTGTTTATTTGTGTTTCTTATGTTCTCACAGCGCCTTAGAGCCTACATAGTTATTGTTAACATCGTTTTATATTAAATTAAATTATTATTATTAAATATTGAGAAAGTCAGAATAACATTGCTTTTGCTTCCAGTGCCTAAATTTCCAGATACTGGGAGAGACACAGGCTTTGTGTGTTATATACGACCGTAAAGGTTTCTCCTCAGTAACCCTTCATAGTCACTAGAGGAGGTGCCCTACGAGATTGCACGACCTTGTATTTAGATCTGTTGACTGATGTCAGAGGCAGCCTTAGCAGTACGCGGAGCTCCTGGGCGAGTGTCAGACGTGAGCCCGTGACCGTAAGCGTAGACTTTATATACCGCACCCCAGCACATTAACGGACTCGTCCGCCTTTAATGTTTTAGGGACCAGTAAGTTTTATTATTGTTACAAAACATAGAACATTACGTTGGAGCGGTACTATTGGCCGTTTGACAACATTACTCAATGTATTGAATTTTTGTTTTGCATGTAAGATTTTGCTTCTTAGATTTTGTTCCCAGTCATCTAATACTGATTAGTGACCTTTAATCAACCGAACTAATAATTCTGAATAAAAACATCAACAAACAAGATAACAATTTCTGCTATAGTGGGGCCTGGGTCAGTTGTCCCTCTGACCCCCTGTAGCAATGCATGTAATGGGACTTACTTAGATATGGACCTCCTTGTCCGTGGAATGACTCTTGAAATTCTACCATACCGTTACTGTGTATCATTAACTCATAATTAAGCTCCTTAGACATGCTTTATAATTTCATAAATGTTAAACTTAACCCGTAGAATTGATTGGAGACCGAAATAATGCATCTTTAAGGTCAAGGTCGAAATTTCAAGCGCGTCATTTTTTCTCTGACATTTTTAAGGCTCACTTGGTTATTCTATTTTAAATTTTACTAAGCACGACTGCATTCTTTTTGCGTCGTTAGGTTCAATAACTTTAACGAAAAGATCAATTAATAAAAATTAAAAAGGGCCTCTTTTAACTTTGAGACCCTCTTAGACCTAGACCTGTCTCTCTCTTTTTACAACCGGTTCTTAAAGACACTTGGAGCGTGGCATGCCTCGCCTCGAGAGATATAGTCCCTCCGCACAGCATCAAAGGAAGCGGAGTCGCCCTAAGTCGCACCAAAGATCTTTAATCTGTTTGGAAGGCTTTATAGAGAGGGGGGGGGACGGATGGATTGGTGTGTGTGTGTGTGTGTTGGAGGGAGAGAGCAATGATTAAAGAAGGATAAGTGGGGGGATGATCAAGAGTAAAAGGCTTAGTGTAGACTTTAAAAGAAATATTCAAAGACTGCTAGATGGCGTGAGTTTGAGGTCATGATGCCCTAGCTTTCAACTCTCCCCCCCCCCCCCACACACACAAGTAGTGTACATCTCCCACCGAACGAGAGGGTGCGCACATGGTGTGAGAGACAGTTAGCAAAGAGAATTATTAATGACGTCATCAAGTCATAAAAAAACTAGAGAGGGGGTGGGGTGGCACTGCACTACTTCATTAACTTGCCGTTTGACTCATTTGCTTTTGTTCTGACTTGGGGAGGGGCTCCGTGATGCGGAGGATGAACAATGATTGTTCCCGTCACACTGCTGAACATCAAAATGTTAGAACCACAATAAAAGCAGTCTCTCGTGGATTACCAATTTCACCCCTCCCCCACCACCACCCCCTTTAAAAAAAATTCACATTATAGACCTGCTGATACAATGACTGGGATTTGTCAGGAAATGTTCAATAGAATGTTTACTTCACTAAAATTTAGATCTGTATATTGGCCTACATAGACATAAAGAAAAATGGCTGAATTAGAATCAGATGAATGCCACGAATTACATCTATTCTTTTTTTCTTCTTGTTTCGTAGCTTCAAGTGTATCAGCCCCAGAGGTCAATGAAAATTAAACGCTTTACCAACCAATGATCTTTTTAAAGACTTTAACTTAATTTTGACTATTTGTCCCCCCCCCCCCCCCCCATGTCTAGCTATACAACAGCAACATTTTAAATTATGTTCAAAATTAAGGTTGTTTTAATTTTTTTTCTGGTGCCTAATTTTTCACCTTGTCAGCAAGTGCCTAATTTAGCGGTGCCTAAATTACCGGGTGCCTAAATTCCCGGTGCCAAAAAATCCAGTGCCTAAATTTCCAGACACCGGATGATACATATAGAGTAAGGAAAGAATGAATGTTTGCAGTATTCCGTTCTTGTCTGGACAGAACACCTCAATAAAATAAATCCCACCCACCTACCCCTTTGTGGACACTGCGCCCACCCACATGAAACCGAAAACCATATGCTTTTTGAATGCCCCATCTTAATCCACCTTAGTCACACGCTACCCCACTACAGCCCAATGTAACCAACATTCTGTATTGCGGTGCTAAACAAAAACAGCAGCATACAAAAGAGCTTACAGATCAGCTGCAAAAAGCTGGCTAGAAAAAGAAGTCTGGACAGAAGTCGTCCACTTCAAGGCAATGTCAAGTAATTATGACGAAGCGAATGGTGATTGGCTTCTGATTGTAAATCATAGATAACATCCAATATCCTGTCCGTCGCTATCAGTGGACACCAATATAATAGACACTTTTTGGTAACGTGCTATGGTGTGTGTGTTTCTATGATGACGGTGGGGAGAGTTTAGCAATTGGTTGTGAATAATGCAAGATACGTGGCATTGTCGATAGGTACGGGAAACGACTCCAGAATGCCAGCGTTTTGTAGTGCGTTAGATTTTGTTCAAAATACCATTTTATATTATTACTAAAGTATATTATATGTTTTGTATTTCATCTCAAGTTAAATTTGTCTATATTGTCATATAAGCTAAGTTCAGTTTTGTTCTCCAAAGAAGTTATTCAAGTCATTTCAAAATGTACACTATTCTGAGCAGAAGCCTTGAGAGTAAGTCTGGAAATGTCAGAGTTTAGTTTGGTGGATGGGACATTTGTCTGTTTGTAAACTTGGTAATGAAACACCAACCTCAGCGTCCATCAAACTTTCAAAAGTGTAACCGAGACCTATCGTCGTACACACCTGGGACGTGGCAACAAGCTATTGGTTACTGCCAACGGACTGCGACGTTGCAGGTCGGTGTTCATGCTTTCTATGACGATTAGTCTCGGCGCAGTCGACCACTCCACCCCTGTAACCTCTCCCTTTAAAAAAAAAAAAAGCTAAGAAGCAATCATAATGCCTACACCACGTTTCAATCTTGTTGAGTACTCCTTTGAGATGAGGTGCTTGGACTGGACCTCATTCACCAATCGTTAACAAACAACATTTGGTCACGTGATAATATTGATGAAACAACGAAAAAAAACGGTCACGTGATAGCCATTGAGTATTAAAAATTTGATCGTAATTTGTATAGAAGAGATAAATGTTGTTTGTTTACGATAGGTGAATGAGGTCCGTTGCGCTTTGTTGCTTCCTAAAGTATCTCACCACATTGACGCATTGAGGATTTTCACGAAAAATATTCGATTTTAAACCACATCAAGGACGTGATTCTATGATACACAATTGAACACTTTATTTCAGGACACCAAAACGGATCAAATGAAAGACGTTTATTCCTTCTCATCAGATCTAGGTAACACAATAATTCATGCAGTGTTTTTGAGTCAGTTTTGAAAAGGAAGCGGAAATGACGTAAAGCATATTAAAAATAAGTAGACTTAGGGGAAAAAAGAAAAATATTACTTTAAAAATACGGAAGAAAAATGCTTAAATGTAGACAGCGACCTTTTGGGAAAATACCGAAAAAAAAAGTTTGATAGAAAGCTTGCGTTTTGTTTTTGTGAATAGCGGTCCTCCTTGGTTGGTGAATCTGTCAAAAACTGTTCTTAGTGAGCACCTAGGAGGGCAAAGGAACCTACGTAAGAAATTTTATGCGGATACGTGCGGTTGTTTAAAAGATCTCGTGATCAATGGATCAGTCAAGAGTGGTATTTTGCGCTTATATTATAGATTGTGTAAGAAGTGATCGAGTTCGGATATGTGATTTTACAGTTGTAAAAATGTATAGTATACCTTCCAAATTATATTCTTAATCTAGTCATTTACACCGGATACACCTAATAGAATGCTATTTAAAGTTATACGACTAATAAGTCATAGAAGAAAGTAAAAACATACATTTCTAGCTTTGCTGTTTGTATTAAAAGTTTTTATTCCAGTGGGGAAAAAATACATTTTGAGAGTATTTTAGAAACACTTTAATAATGAAGAGTAATGTTTGTTGTACAGTTTGTCTCCTTAAAGAATCTATTACCGGTACCAGAAAATTACTGCTCATAGATCAGTGTTGCAGAGGCAATAGTCTCAAGCCGCAATCGCTTGGGAGTGTACCGCGCAGTATCAAAGGCGGGGAATTCGTCGGCTCTGGTATCAAAAGTTTCTTTGACATGTGCTCTGGCAATCAGCATTGGTTTCCCTTTGATGACATGGAGCTGTTGTAGGCTAGGCTCCATACATAAACACATCACAACTCTAAGTCATGTGATCTGCTGGCTCCACACAAAGACAATCAGCAATGTTCACAAGCAAAGCAGCAGAGTCAAAGGCAACAATAAAGGAGCTATTTCTTTATTCCTTCATGTCTTTATCCTTTTTTTTTTTTTTGCTTTCGTTTTCTTTCTTCCGCCTCAAATTCTTTCGATTTCCTATGTCATAAGTAAACAGAGCAGTTTTCTTTGCACTTGGTCTATATACGTGATATGTTCCGTTTCTTTTTTTATATTTTTTATTTATTTCATTTACTGTCTTTTATCGGGTAATGTTTTGACTTTGTATTTAAATTTCAGACGATGTTTCAGAAATGAAGATCATTACTTCCTAACCACTGGCGGATCCAGGGGGGGGGGAGGTGGTAGGGGCGATCGCCCAACACTCGTCCGTCCCCAAATTTCAGACGATGTTTCAGAAATGAAGATCATTACTTCCTAACCACTGGCGGATCCAGGGGGGGGGGAGGTGGTAGGGGCGATCGCCCAACACTCGGCCGTCCCCCCTGAAGGGGGAGGACGGACGAATTTTAATAAAGGAATCACACAATTTGTTTACGAATTTATTAGTTATGTTAATATTATATACTAATTATTTATATTTCAATCTATTTTTAGATTATTCCGCCCCCCCCCCCTCTCTAGAATGTTGGCCGATTTCTTGGGATGGGGAGGTGGTGATGGCATCAATGCCGCCCCCCCCCACCCCCACCATAAACTTTCGAGGAAGGCGGTCCAATTTATTTGTAAAAATTATAGCTTGTTAACAGAATCAATTAAATATCTATATAATTAAATTTGTTATTGATATTGTAACCAATCTTTATATTATGTCGTTCCCCTGTTAGCCGAACCCCATTGGGGGAGCTTTCAGCGCTCCCCCCAGACCCCCTAGTTGTCAAAAGAAAGGCCTTACCATGGCTGTTTTTTTTTTTATTATTATTATTATTCAAAGAATTTTTTTTTTCGGTGGCCATCTTTAAAGCTTTAGTTTAAATATGTGGGGTATCTTATCTTTTCAAGGAACACATCGGTTATATTTGCAATGAAGTAAGGCCTGTAAAATTTCTATTAGAATATTTTTCAATTAAACATTTTCAAAAGGTCCTTTTTAAATAGGATGAATAATGAGTTGTAGATGTCAGGAGAATGCGGTTTTTTGACTCAACGCGAATAACAAGAATACATGACAGTAGCTTAATATTTAATATTTAAGGTACAAAAAATAATTAGGACATTCATTTTGGATTCCCCCCTCCAGTCGGGGCCCCGCTGGTGGGGGCTTTTGAACTTGAACTCCCACCCTCGCTACGCCTCTGGGATGATCATTTCCCTTCTAAAGATGTCATGAGGCCAGCACAACGACCAACCGCCATTACTTGCCTTAACTAAATTCAATTTACCCATTAGCATTAGAGATGGGGGACTTAGGGGCTTCCTAAAAATCCAGATTTTTAAATTCCGTCTTTACAGAGATTCAAACCCGGGACCCCTTGGTTAGAAAGCCAACCGCTTTACCACTCAGCCACCACACACCACTTTACAGCTTGTTACTAAAAATGACAAATATACCGACTATCAATTTGGTTGGCAGCCCTGTTATGTCATATTTACCTACAGATGTACGTTTGATGAAAAATAAAAGTGATGCGATTTGATAAGGTGCTTAAGGACTTGAATTAATTGTGTATATTTAACCGCCGCTAGAACGTATTGTTTTGTTCTTTCAATATGGTGAAAGAAAATCTACAATAACTCAGATTCGATTTCCTGTGAATGTTAAAAAAAAAACACAAGACTACAACAAGAGACCCATTCATGTAAACTGAAAGCAAACATTTATTAGGTTATGCGTTTGTTGTATTCATACGTAGGTCGGTGATGATGGATGAGGCACGTGACCAATGTTGGTGTTAGTGCGTGGGACCAATGGCGACAGGTCGTTTGGAAAATATTTCTGAATGAAATGCTCGGTGACTAATCGAAAACTTTGGTTTGATGTAGGTCAATGTGACACGACTAGGAGATTTGCTACTCTGGGAATGAGTTCAATCAAGGAAGAGCATGCCTTTTTTTTTCTTTTTTTTTTTTTGGAGGGAGGGGGAGATAAAAGTCTTTCGTGTGTGTGTTTGTCTGTGACCGTGTGTGTGTGTATGTGTTAGATCTAGATGCAATTAGCGACTGTGACAAAGAATGGAGCATCACAACTACACACACACTCCCTGATGAATCAGTGAAGAACTTTGAAATCCATTTGTCTGTTTAATATGCAGAGATGAGCACATACGACTCGCGGACCACATTCGGGTGAAGAGGTTATATTTAACTCAAGGTTTACTTATTTATTTGTTTTGCGATGATTCGCCCCACACCCTCTATAAACCATCTCAACCTGCTTGTAAACGCTGGGGGTGGGGGGGGGGGGACCACTTACGGTGATGTGGCGGTACAGGGTAGAATTGCATCTCTCATATGTAGATACTCGTGAACTGTTTGTATGCACTTTGACACGACTCTTTCTTATACACTTATAAAGAAATTTACTAAATGGAAAGGAGATATAATTGAAGCTTCGAATATGGCCCGTTTGGTCAACAGCAAAATCTGAACTTCTCATACAATACAGACGTTACTTCAAAAAAGAAGATGATTACGTCCTACGCGTCATGCATTTAGTCATGCATATTAACCAATGAACTAAATTCTGCCAAGTCACTGGCATGCAACCCATTCCATGCTCTAATAGCATTAGGGAAAAAGTAGCATTTGTACCATAGACTATGATTTGTACCAATTTGTCCTAGCATATGGGACGAGGAATGTACTTTTATCTTTGTGTCTTTTAGAGCATTTTGTTAAATTTTGTTTTTGTATCTGAAGATTATGGTTCAGTGTTTTATGTAGAATTGCTACTTTACTTTTGAGTCTTCTGTCCTGAAGGCTTTCTAAATTTAGTGATCTTGCCGAAGGTGTTACTCTAGTCAAATGTGATTATTCGTTTGTTATGAATCTCACTGCTCTATTTTGTGTCTGTTCCAGTTTCTTAATGTTTTCTAGAGTTGAGGGGGTCCCAAACAGAGGATGCATACCTATTCTATTACTGGCCTAACCAAGGTTAAATAACATTTTAGTTTTATGTTCTTACATGATTTATAGAAATTTCTTTGAAAAAACCCTAATGCTTTGTTGGATTTTTTGATAGTTTCATCAATATGTGGATTCCATGACAGTTTTTCATTTATTATAACACCTAGGTATTTTGTGTTTTTAGTCTGTGTTACTGGTTTACAATGAATAAGAATAAGTGGAATTAATTTGTTTTAGTTTTTTTATTATTCTTAATAACTGATATTTTTCTGGGTGGAAAGACGTGCTCCAATTTGATTCCCATTTCTGTAATTCATCTAATTCTCTTTGTAAAATTTCTGTATCTTGTGTTGTTTTAATTGTTCTATATATTATGCAATCGTCTGCAAATAATCTGACTTTTTTTCCTGAACTAATGCAATTTGGTAAATCATAAATGTAAATTTAAAATAGACTGTGCCTTGAGGTACACCTGAGTTTACTGTTATTGCTGTTGATTTAGAGCCATTTATTATTACAGTTTGTTCTCTCCCTATCACAAAATATTTAATCCACTGCCAAAATATTTTATTTTTTTAATCAAACTATGGTGGTGAACTTTGTCAAAAGCCTTGGACAAATCTAGTAAGATAGCATCTATTTGTTCATTATTATCTAAACCTTTTGAAAAATCATCAATTAGTCCTATTAGTTTTGTTTCACATGATCTATATTTCCAAAAGCCATGTCGGTATGTAGTAAGGACATCATGTTTGTCTAAGTGATGTAACATGTTACTACATATTATGTTTTCTAGGATTTTATATGTGGTGCTGGTTAGTGATACTGGTCTGTAGTTTCCTGGGTCAGATTTTTCTCCTTTTTTAAATGGGGGTGTGGTGACATTAGCTTCTTTCCAGTCCCTGGTTAAGAGATGCCCTGGTTAAGAGATGCCTGATTGGCATCGCTTCGTCCCCGCTATTAAGGGTCACTCGCCGGGTGTTTGGGGTGTGCAAAGTGTGACCTCGGGGTCAAAGGGGCCTTACTACTTTTTAAATTACATTTCTGCACATGAGATTGCAGGAGCTCAACTAGCTGCAACGGCGGTACCTTAACGGGTAATAATGGGGCCTTCATTACATATTGTCCCGACAGTTTTAAAGTCTAGAGCAGCACCGACTTTGGTCGAAGTATCTTTCAAATGTTGAACTCAACAAGCACACCACTACGGCTGTGTGACTCGGCAAGCAGTCGCGCTGGACTCACGGTCTAAGATAAGAAGATAAAACTCGTGCACACGATTACCACGACTGCCTTGAGGTCTTTTGATGCTGGCGCTATCAGTGTTTTTTTTTCTTAAAAAGCTGTTACTCGTAATCGTAGGCTGGAATAGAATGAAAGCAACATCAAACGCTTGTTAAAACAGCTCTTCCCCCCCCCCCCCCCCCACCTTTTTTTCGTACTTCATACCACCTCTCTTAAACTTCAGTCAAAAGTGAGTTACACGACTCATTGCGATTACCAAACGTCAAGTCATCTTTACCTTTCTCTTTGCTGTTGTACTCGATTAAGACTTTCATAAAAATATAAAAAAAATTACCAATGTATCTCAACTTAGATCTACATGCGTCTTGAAAGAAAAAAAAAGGAAGTTGGTGTGCGGGTGGTTAATAGATTAAAACCAGAAAGTTAAAAATTTACCTTCAAATGTAGATTTTATTTCTTTAAAGGGACATAACCACAATAATATTTTCTCACGCTACGCTTCGATAAAAAATGTTTGAATAAAAGTAAAATAACTTCACAATCAGGAGAATTTGCGTGTTTAACAGCATATAGAGTTTTCTTTACAGTCCAACTGATTTCTTTGATTTTTTTTTAAATTCATAAAAGTTATTAAGGGGGCGGGGAATGTTTTCTTTACGCTAATAAAATGTTTTGAAGGAGGGATAACTTTATGATTACCTCCCCGTATTAGGATTCTTAAAAGCAAAGTAATTTTATTCAAAAGGTGGCAACTTTATGACATGCTGCCCTTGTGTGATCTTGAAAGTAGGTGTAGCTTGACGTTATATATAGGCCTACTTTGAAAAAAAAATACTTAATACCTTTGTATTGGATTAAACGTATCATATCTAAATCAATCTACGACACCTCCCCTTCACCCCCATGAAAAGAAAAAAAAAGTTCTATATTTATCTCTAAATTAACATCTTTTTCACAGAGTAGCAAGGTTGAATCTCAGTCGAATGTAGAACTTCTAATTGTGAGGACTGATGTGTACCAGACATTAGTTGAGGAAAGTAAAGGCAGTCGGTCGTGCTGGTCCCATGCCACCCTCTAGTCCAATGTCTGCCATTAAATGAGGAACTCTTTGTTGTTTTACTTTTACAAGCTCAAAGAAAGACTTTTGAAACGCAAATGATGGACGTTAGTGCTCACTATCCATTTACTTTTAATCTCTTTGGGGAGGGGGGGGGGGTCTAAAATGTGTCAATAGTATTTTTAAATTTATCTGGGAAGCATAAGCTTAACTATTTCAACTCATTAATATAGGCTCACAAGAAAAAAGTGGATTAGACATGTAGTTACGCCGGACTGACCTAGACATGTAGTTACGCCGGACTGACCTAGACATGTAGTTACGCCGGACTGACCTAGACATGTAGTTACGCCGGACTGACCTAGACATGTAGTTACGCCGGACTGACCTAGGCATGTAGTTACGCCGGACTGACCTAGACATGTAGTTACGCCGGACTGACCTAGACATGTAGTTACGCCGAACTGACCTAGACATGATAAATCTGTGCGATTAGAAATATTTTTACCAATATAGTTTGTTTTTTTTGTTTAGCTTTTAGCTTTCTCAAATCGCTATTTTCCTATCACTTGTCTGGACCAGTTGTGAAAGGGGGAGGGAAGAAGGGAGAATCTTTGTGAATGTTTACATGATCGTTTTTTAAATGAATACAAAAAAATGTTCACTCAGGGCTCAAGAGTTCTCTAGGACTCTACGAGACTAATTCAACTTATACCAACACATCTGTCAAGTAGGCCTACGATTTCTTTCCCTTGTTCAAGATACCAAATAAATTAATTAATTATCAACAGTTAATTAAATAATTGGTTAATTTTTTTTTAAATTGATTATCGCGTTGTCAAGTAAAAGAAATAATTGTGCAAAATTTTAGCTTAATCCAAGATGGGGTGTGGGAGAAATAACGTGTACGAACTTTTTATTATACAGACAGATGATAAAAGCTTTGTAAAAATGACTTATGCAAGAAAATGGGAGATTTGGCGACTCAGGTGCAAAAAAAAAAAAAATAAAAAAAAAAATAAGCCTTATGAATTTACTCTACATATACTGTAGTATAATAATAATCGTAATCAGAGAGAGAGCCAATACAGGAGAGCCATGCAACTTCTTGATAGTTTTCATAGAGTTTGTATTGAAAGTTTTATTTTAGTGACATTATGTTCACACACTACAAAGAACCAATCCATTGATTATAGTTCATTATTTATCAACATGAACTGGGCCTACATTCAATACATAGGCCAATGGTGGCTTAAACAGTAAAGAATTTTAGTTTTTGATTTTGTTCTCTTAACAACAAAGAGTTTTAAGTTTAAGTGTTAAAACAAAACAAACAAACAACTAGCGTATGTCAATAGCTTGCAGTCTAAGGTGAAAAAAGAAACAGCAAATGATAATGTATTAGAGTCTAAGTTTCACTAACACTAAACTGTACGCATATAGTATCTGGAGAAATGTACTAAATGGTCAATAGACAGCTTTGAGTTTGAGTGTCTAGCCACAAGGGAAACAAATCATGTCTTCAGCTTTTAGATCTTTGTCTATAGGGCTAGCAAAGAATCTAGCAATAACGTGGGATGTGTGGCTGAGAGAGACCAAATCCGATTGATTACGGCTTGGCTACCTAGCAAGGGAGCTCGAATTCCAATCCGTACACCAGTTGAGTTGTGTTTGCTGAGTGTCTAAAGGGAGCACGGAAGCCTTCTCTCATATACCGCCCTTCCACCACCAATCGTCGACAAAAGATATTGGAATGCACTAAGCATGCTGTAAGCATGAAAGATGAGCTATGTAAGAGCAATTATTATTTTTTTAATGTACGTCTATTCTTTTAGAAAACAGATTTCCCTTCTCTAATCTAGTGATAAAGTATTCTTGTACAGTACATAGATCCTCCTTTCTCTGAGTGAAAAGGTATATTGTTTTTACAAAGCGTACGCAAGGCTCTCTACTCATACCTAGTGATAAGGTATTCTTGTACAAAGCCTAGAGCTCTGCTATTTTCTTCGCAAAACAAATGCAACAATAACAGCATATAATGTTTCAATCACAGGTGCCGGAAGTAGCCCGTTGCGCAGATCTAAGACCCACCACATAACAGAACCGTCTTCAATTACGTAACACCTTATGACTATTTGTTGTATTCCTTTAGGCCAGGCCCATTGTTTCACACATTTATCTAGATCCTATTTCTTTCTATTTGCGAAGGAGTCAAAGAACAATAAAATGAAATTCTTACATCGAGGTGGCTTCAAAGAAGATAGAGAGAGAGGGGGAGAGAGAGAGAGAGTGAGGAGGACAGAGAGAGGGGAAGAGAGGGAAGCGATGCAGAGAGAGGTTAAAAGACAGAGAGAGTAGAAGAGAGCGATGAGGAGGGAGGGGAGGGAAAGATAGAGAGAGAGGAGAGAGGGAGAGAGGGTAAGTGAGGAAGGAAGGGATGCGAGAGGGGAGGGAGAGAGAGAGGATTGAACTTTATAGCCATCTTTGAATGAGAAGTGAGAACTGTGCTCATCATCCTTTACGAAGAAGAAGCTATATTGTTATGAGATAGTTCGTTATTCGTTAAGGACAGGGCTATATTTTCATATAGGCAACAGAAGCTATAGCTTAGGGCTTTCGCTTGCTTTGGAACCCCCGAAAATGGTTACAGCGATATTTTCAATCATTTGGAGAAAAAGAAAAAGGATATAAACAAAGCTTCACAAAGGGCCCCATATCTTTAATATTTTATGGCCTCATCAAGTCTAAATCCGGCCCTGGCTAAGGGTTAGGGCTAGTGCCAATGATGTATCCGGTCAGGATTGGAGCAGTGACTCTAGGTCCCCTATTCTGCCTGAATGCTCTTGGACGCTGAACCATGTCTGACATATATATACAGAGAGATAACAGACCTGTGATTCTGGGCTTAAAGATTGTCTCACCAGTTTCTAAGGAGACATAAACCTCTGGTTCGTTTTTCTACAAGGTCATACATGAAACCTGAACTTCACTTTCAGTTTGTGAGAAATCAATCGCAATATATTCACAGTGGCGCACCCAGGGGAGCGCGGGTGGGGGAGCCGTCACGGGCACGGCAGAGTAAGCGACTCCAAAAAAAATATGGGAATCAAAACACTCCATCAAATGTTTGTATTTGTATTTCTATTTTCGTTCATTTCATTGACACATTATGTACAGACTGGCGACTGTTATTATGCAAATATGAATTACGTACACTAATGTGAGATTGGGGAAAGGGCGCTGATAGGCTATGTTGTCCCGGGCGCCTGACACCTTTAAAGTACAGGTACTGTGTATTTATTTTATAAAAAAAACATACAAAATTAACATGGTTGTTTTCAAATGTTCATTAAGAGTTAATGGAAAACTAAACACATGATCGCCCCATCACCAGCCATTTTAATGGTTACTTTTATCTCACCACCCCCCTTCCTCTTTTTTTGAAACCGTGTCATTTTTTTTTGTTCGCACATACTCACATACCTATATAAGTGACAAGAAACTCCGAAAAAAAAAAAACGGAATGTTTGTGCGGTGGGTAAATGAACTAAATCTATCAGACGCTAAAAACAAAACAAATTACAATAGTTCAAAGTTCACTTCCTGCCCTTAGCCGAACACATTAGCTTCTTTGAACTCGGTTTAAGTATATGCGCTGGACTAGTGAACTGCCCCCCCCCTCCCCCAATCGAATCAAATCACAAGACTCTGTCGTTAGATATTCAAACATGACTTCAAACAACAATCGTCTTATCGCGCCAAGAGAATATCTTCCTAATAGTCAAATCTAAGCAAATCACTGGACCTTGCTCTCTTATGACCACTGGAGCGCATAGGTTTACAAGTTTGATTGGTCTCATTGTGCCACTTATCTATATACTAATATAAAACTATCCTAACCGTAAAAAGGGAGGGGGGAGAATTCAGCTTTTCTAAAAAAAATAATATTTAGGTGATAGAGGAGTGGTCGTTCCTTGTGTGTTTAAAAATAAAACGGATTTTATCAGACAGTGGATCTCTTTGCCTTGTTTCTATACAAACTTTTATTTATGTTTCTAGATTTCCATAATGGCCGTTTTCCCTTTCGTACTTTGCTCCTGGATTAATCAAAGCAGTTGGCTCTCTTTTGAAACCTTCTCTGTTTTATCACAGCAATTCAAAGGCTCCATATCTTTGATGGAATGCTGGGGCGCAATAGTGTCTAGGAACATTCACCCGTGATTTATTTTTCGTTTACATAATGATTATTTACTTCCCTTTTCAAACTCCCCCAGCACTGAGATACAGACATTATCTTGAGATCTAAATACAAACAAGTGTATGTTTTATTTTATCCATTAGACTAGACATAAGAGTGGGGAAAAAATTACTACCCCCCCCCCCCCCACCAAGAAATGTAAGTGGTATGAGTATGACCTATCCTTCTGTTTACTTTCTTGTTCACAATGTTAGTACAGTGTCTACTCTACATGTTTCAATAATCAAGCATTAGGTTACAATAAATATTCACAACTAACATGAAATAGTTACACAAGTGCACTATTTTATAACTACTAATACACTAGACGTGATAAGTGTTCTGGTTCTTAGATGCCCAAACCACAGCACCTATCACTGGAAATATCTGCCCATAGCAACTTATCACTTGAAACATCTGCCCACGGCACCTAATCAATTAAAACATCTGCCCACAGCAGCTAATCAATTTAAATATCTGTCCAGAGCACCTAATCAAATTAAACGCCTGCCCACAGCACTTAATCACTAGAAATGTCTGCCCACAGCACCTAATCAATTGAAATATCTGCCCATGGCACCTAATCAATTAAAACATCTGCCCAGAGCAACCAATAAGATTAAACACCTACCCACAGCCCCTAATCAATTGAAATGTCTGCCCACAGCACTTAATCACTGGAAACATCTGCTCACAGCACCTTATCAATTGAAATATCTGCCCATAGCACCCAATAAGATTAAACACCTGCCCACAGCTCTTAATCACTGGAAATGCCTGCCCACAGCATCTAATCAATTGAATTATCTGCCCACAGCACCTAATCAAATTAAACACCTTCCCACAGCTCTTAATCACTGGAAATGTCTGCCCACAGCACTTAATCACTGGAAACATCTGCTCACAGCACCTTATCAATTGAAATATCTGCCCACAGCACCTAATCAATTAAAACATCTGCCCATAGCACCCAATAAGATTAAACACCTGCCCACAGCTCTTAATCACTGGAAATGCCTGCCCACAGCACCTAATAAGATTAAACATCTGCCAACAGCTCTTAATCACTGGAAATGCCTGCCCACAGCACTTTATCACTGGAAACATCTGCTCACAGCACCTAAAGGAGCAGAGGAGGTTTCAATGCCATTGGAATATGCATTATTTTTTTTTCAGTTAAGTAAGCTTACTAGCATGCAAAACTTAAAATTGTGAAAGAATAAAGCATTGGACCCTAGCAATGGCATTCCATAATGAGTGTGCAATTATTTAACTTCTTGTATAATTTAGAACAGACATTTCACAGTGTCTAAATGGGAATGAGATCCAATTCATACCCTATCCTTATATCAAAATGTAATGTTTCATGTGTAAGACTCTACTACATATATTTCACTAAGTATTGAAAAAAAAAAGTAATTTTTTAATAGCCCACAACAGCAATGCTTTCAATTAAAAAAAAAACATGTATATGTATGTATATTCAATAGTAATTTCATGCTGAGAATTGACATCAAATGCAATGTACTAAATAGCTATTAGCTCCTTTTCATCAATATTTTATTACGAGAAATATTTCTAGTTTTAGAAACAGAAACATTAGCAGACTATAAATAGATCAAGACCAGTTTTTAAATGACAGATGCTCAATGGGACATCTATGAGCATTGTAACTTTATCATTATCTTTAAAAAAAACAAGGTTACAAAGACAGTTTGTGTTTCCCCCCAAGTGGTCCACCCAGGCAGGTAAAAAGGCAGGTTTCAATAATGTAAGAATGAAATTCTATCAAAGACAAATGACAGAAAATAATAGAGAAAAAAAGGTTAACAGATCTCGTGTGGTACCCCAGCGGTCCAGCAGACCAAAGGATAGGTGCAAGTGAATGTGAAGTTAGATGTGAACCTGGCCTAACTGATGTCTAATAATAAATATCTAATTGTTTTGTAAAAGGCCAATCTCTTATTCCTCAAGAATAATACATTTCCGTAAAAAAAAATTAAAAAAATCTATTTTCAGTATTGCATACTCATAGCACTGCAGTTCATACAATAATATGAAAAACTAATTAATTGATGTTTTAAATGATGTCTGACTTATATGCATACTAAATATATTTTTTCTCCTTAAAAAAATAACAAACATTTTTTGTGTGTAAATATAGTATTAAGTATAACAGAACTTACAGAACTAAACAATACAAATATATAAAAAAAAATTTTGACAAAAAATCTACAACTGTTTGCATCAATGTGTTATACATTGCTATCTCCCTTAATAAAGAGCCTCAAGTGTTTGTTACTATTAATAGTGAATAGTTGTAAAAGTGGTGTATTTTTATGAAAAAAATGCTTGCATAAGTGTTTTAAAAGATTACATTTTTTTGCTTTCAGAAAAGAAAAAAGTATCAGTTGCATCAGAACTTTGAATGGTCTAAAATATTGTTGGAATTTCACTATCTTTTCTAGTTTATGAGATCTTAACGGGACAGACAGACGAACAGACAGACAGGCCACACAAAACTAATAGCGTCTTTTCCCCAAATCAGCTACCTGCACAATATAATAATTAAATGGTAAGGGGAGAGTACTAGAGATTTTCAATAGTCTGTAAAATATTTTGGATGTAGTAGGTTGTGGGTAATGGTCTTGTTAACTACAAGAGTTGCTCTCATAGCAATACCTGGTCATTTAATGAATACATGTACATGTCATTTAAAATAAACAGTATAGTGAACTAATTGTGATTTTTCTTTCTTTAAATAAATACAAATACAATAAATGTTAATTCGCATTGAACGAATATGTACCTTTATATTTTATGTAGATCTAACTTTTTAAACACCCAATAAAAAGCCCACAGCTGAAGGTTCTCTTTTTAAGCCCGGCTAATAATCCTGATGGAAACATTGGGGGAAAAAAAAGAAATAAAAAAGTGAATAAAATAAAGATTCAACTCAGACTGTCACTGCTTTCTTTTGATTTTAATGTCATGGACATAGACACACACACACACAAAACAACATCTTAAGATCTATCCATAGTAATACCATAGTCATCAACCAGATAATATTTACATTACATATGATCCTTTCTCTTTTCCCTCCTCAACATGCATACATCCAATAGAGTATTAATTAAATCATTTAAATTTAACCATTCAATTCAATAGCAGCTTAACTGAAATACACACAAAGAATTATTTGAAATAAATATAATATACAATATCTTTTCAGATCATGGGCTAGACTAAATGACAATAATAAAGCTAAGGTAATTTCTAACACATTATTATACTGCTTGATATTATTAGATTTATGCCCAGGTGGGCTGAGGCTCTCTGTGCCTTTACTACTTAAAGTACATAAAAACAATTGATGAGTTAACTTCTTTACATTCTTTTCCAATGGCACCACTCCATACTTTTCAAAGATTGCTACAAAAATAAAATGGATGAGTTAGCTCCCTTGTTGCAACATACAATGGCAATTGTTCAGTGTTGTTAAAAAAAACGGCTGCAAATAAATTGAATGTAGACCATTTTGAACTTCAGAATTTTTAGGATGCTTCTGAGTCCATTCAACTCCTAATAGGTGCCTGATGTACATTGGAAAAGTAAAGGCAGTTGGTTGTTATGCTCGCCACATGACACTCTCATTAACCCTCAGCCCTTGAAACAGATGAGCTTTATATCATGGGCCTAAAGTCTGAAAAGGATACCTATACCATTTACCTACCCAAGTATCACAAAAACTATTTGTCAAATTTTGAGATTTTGGAAAATTAAGGAAAATAGATAAAAAAAAAAAATCAACAATGTTTAGACAGAGTCCAAATTTGTTTCAGAATAAAAAATGTTACCCACTACCTTTCCAAAAAAAAAAAAAAAAAAAAAAGGTTAATCTTTTCTATGAATATTGTCAAACATAATAAAATCAAAGCCCTTATACTCAAAGGAAAAGGTGATAAACAGATGGTATGTTTCTCAGTTCTCAAAGAGTTAGCACCTAACATGGTGTCACAAACCAACATAGAATCACACCAACTAAATGATATGACTATTCATCACAGCCAATTTGGACTCCTATTATCCTCATAGGGAAACATCTGGATGTACAATACATTTTCAGTTTGCACACATTAGATCATGTCAATGGCCAGTAGCACCAACACAAACCCAAAAGTAGTCAATTTACTTTTTAAAACAAAAACAAATTTAACTAGATCTAGTATTACTATGACCATCACATAATTCTAATGGCAGAGTCAATCTTTTTGCTATGAATTTACGAAAAAATGTCATTACCGGGTAGTTCCTAGATTAGAAAAACCCCAATGAGTTGAACATGTCACATACTGTATCAAGGAAAAGGTTATCGTGATGGACTCAACTTTTATAAAAATAAAAACACATCACAATGAAAATTCATTTCTCTTACTAAAAAAAACTATTCTATCAAATAAAAAACCACCAGAGTCAACTTTACATATAATTTGTTTAAGGACATCTAACAAATAAAAAAAAATATAGAAAGCTGCCAAAAGTTTGTGCAAAAATGGTTAAAATTTGTCCTGATAACAAGTACTTTACAGTAATAGTGCAATATACATTAAAGAACAATAGTTAGTTCAAAAACAAACCCAACTAGTTACACAAACTGACTACAAGTTATTATTATAAAACAATGTTTCTGAGTAGCTACTTTTAAAAGAAGAAAATTGAAAAAAAAAAACAACAGAGAATGCTTGATAGAATGAAACAATTTGGCCACCACAGTATGACTAGACAACCACAAATACCTTCGTACATGGAATCACTGACATACTGAGTTGACAGTGTTAGTTTTTTTTTTTTCATTGGTCCCTTGAAAACCAGGATGATTTAGTCTTTGCATGGCTAGACTCCACAGTCTAATCCCCCTGGGCTATCATGAGTGAGCTCTGACCATAAAGTAGATGAAAAGAATGATGGCCACAAGGACTATGAGTCCCACGCCCAGCAGCATCACACGGTTCTGAATGACCCTGTTGAAGTGGAAGCATACATATATTAATGATTACCACTAGTGCATTTATTACAACTGACCTACTAGCTAATAGGGCTAAAGGTCAGGAAAAGTCTATAGGTAAGGTGAAGTCAAGTTTCTGGTAGCCAGTAATGTTAAAATCAGAAAACTTTAAACTAAGCATACTATTAATAACTTTTACTTTCCATTACAGGTATTAGGCACAAACTTAACTCTTTCTCTACTAATTGACGATGCCAACGTTGATTTGATCCCCATTGAACTAAACTAATTTTTGGATTTATACATTTTAATTTGTGTTGTGTAAAAAGAACACAACATTTGATACCAAATTTTCTAATAACTAACAAAGAAAGTTATTGAAGTTTTATCATAACAGGATAGTGAGATACAACAAACGACCAAAATGTTTAATACTACCGAAAATAGGAAAATAATTACGGAAAGAGTTAAAATTCAGACTGAAACCCTCAGTTCGGCAGTGAAAAACAAATACCTACGTTTCTATCGTTGTTGACAATATAACCACAAACTAAACAGATGCTTCTACCCTCTTTATTTCAATCATTTTATAACAAGATACAATTTATATTTTACAGTAACATTTGGTTAAAATCCGGCAGCTACTACTTCTGGTATAAAAAGAGTCATGTTAAAATCCTAAATAGAGTGGATGGCTGCCTGGTCTGTCGTTCAAATTTATCGATGGTCCTGGGTTCAAACCCTGCCTGCTTCCATCCCCCGTCGTCCTGCGGGAGGTTTGGACTAGGAAGTAATTATCTTCAACTCTGAAGGAACATTCCAAACATGAAAAGCATTTCAACCTTTTACAACAGAGTGAAAAAAATTTTATGAACATTTTTTGGAAGAACTTTATACCAAAACTGTTAAAATTTCTAATAACTTCCATTCTCATAATACTGTGATAGTAGTCTGCCATAAATAATGCATTGGTTGTTACTGAGGTAATTAAAAAAAAAAGGTACTAGAAAATCCATTGTTAATACTCAAACTCTCTTGACTATAATTAAATAAAATAATACAAATTATTAATTTTTTTTTTCTTTATCCAAATAATTTGAGTGACAAAAGTAATTACATTATAGCTAAGATTGTTCATTTATAACTAGAGTCTCTAGCTAACTCACTGATAAGATATTATTTTACAACATTGAAGGTACATAAAAAAAACAAAAAAACATACCTTTGCATCATGCCAGAAAGAACTCTGGAGCTTTTTCCTAATGCTGAGTCCATTTCTTGAAGCTGATAAAGAGATTAGAAGGTAATTAAAAGTTGGCTAAGTTAGATTTAATGCATAAATATTAACAGTCTAACAAACTAAGGGACAGAAAAAAAACAGAAAAATTGAAATATTTTCATTGTTAAAATAAGGAGAGAAAAAAACAATAGGGCGTTTCCTGGGTTCAGTCCTACTTGCTCATTTATTGGCAGTTGCATATTGAACGACATATTAACACTGCCTGAATAAATCATACTTTAAAATTGTTTATATAGACGACATGCATAATTTGCTTTTCAAAAAAATTAAAGTACAGGTATAAAACTGACTAAGTGTTTGAATATTTGATTTAAAAAATTCACTTTGAGAAGACTAAAAGAAAACATTGCACCTATCTTGAACATGATACAGGTGATGTTTGATGAAATGAGCCATAGCTGTCTTACCACTGAAGGTAGCCAAAAACAACATAACACAGATGATGGTGAGATGGACCTTAGCTGTTTTACCACTAAAGGTGGTAAAATCTGAATTTTAACAGTTCTTCTAGTTTTGTTTCTGTCTATTACTATAGCTTTTATATAGCGCTACTTTCATGCTAATAGCATGCTCAGAGCGCTTTGGTCTAATCTCATTTGTGGACCGGTGGGGGGGAGGGGGTATTTAGGAGTTGGTTTTCCGTGCTGCCTTTAGGCGCTCAGTAAACGCAACTCTGCCCGAGTCGGGTGTTGAACCTCGAGCCCCTTTCTAGGTAGCCGAGACAAGCCAAGTTCAAGCGCACTTAGCCTCTCGACCACGCTTCTATCTGTCATGTATGAGTCACACTTGACTGCACATTGAGTGGAGTAAACAATAACAGCAGAAATGTAACTTTTACTTGATTCTGTAATTCTAATAAATTTGTCCAACTTTAACGTTTTCAAAAAACTATTGACGCAGTTAACTTACTCTGGCTCTTGATCTTGTGATTGTCTGCCGCTGATGGTGAAGGTCATCCATGATTTGACTTCCGATTTGCTCTGTTAAATATCATTGGAATTAAATTCATCCTCAGAACACAAAGTTAAAAAGAAAATTCAACTTAAAAAAACAAAACCTATAAAAAAACTCAGCTTTTCTTAATTGTGGATTATAAAAAGCAGCGTATATTTAGCTGTAGATATGTAAATGTAAGAACTTTTTTTTTAAGCAAATTAAAGTTTCAGTAAAATTGTAGATTGTTTGCAATATTCTCAAAAATTAAAAAAAAAATTGCATGTAATAAAATATTATTACTTTGACAATGCTTCAAAATTTTAAATATTAAAAAAATTTCATCTAATAACATAATATTATTATGACAATGCATGCACAATAAGGTAATTATTTTAATATCAAATAGTTTAAAAAATGTATTACCATATTACTAGACAGTATGAGAAAAAAAAATTACAAAAAGCTTTTAATTTTTGTTTAATTTTGAAGATATTACTTTAAAAAATATGTTACTGTTTCTTAATTTGTCTACAAATGGTTCAGATATGATTGAAAAGAAAAATAAAAGCTTTACAATTTTTCTGTCAAACCAACAATGTATTTTAATGAAGTATACAGAGTATCTAAAAGCTACAAAATTGCAAAAATGAATTTTTCTCTCCGTGGAAAATCATAATTAATCACTTGAGGACTAAGGATAACTTTCAGTACAGTGAATCATCTCCATCAGAACTCTTCAATCAAACTATACATTTAAAACTTTTAACAGTTTTTGACATAACTGACACAACATTTTGCAAATTGAGAAGATTCTGGCATCTTCATTCCACATCAACATTGCCAGAGTGAAAATAGCAATGAAAAGTGATCAACTTTTAGATTGCCAAAATATTGTATATTAAGATGTGAAATATATTTAACAATCATAGAGAAAATACCAAAAAACTTCATAGAAAATCACAAGTTAAAACCAGAATGCTGTCGAGTAGCATTTTAAAGTTGTTTAGGTTTGAGTTTTGATTAGTATCTTTGGTTGGGTTTACCAATAACATTTCAATGTCACATGTCACAAATCAAAGAAAATTTTAAGATACAAAAATTAAATTAAATTCAACAGATGCAGCAGTGACCTCTAGCTGAAAGTTAAAATCTTGTAATGTGCAAGCAAATATCAATTGGTGATCATGGTACTTTACAGCTTTTTTTTTTACTTTGGTAGTCTGCTGCCTTGTTAACCAATGACATCTGTTAAATTTTTATTCACTAAATGTTAGACATTTCTTTTCTTGATCAAAGAAATCAATGAATATAGTTATTTATTTATCCTTTCTAGAGAACTGTTCAACAAAGAAGTTCTTAATTACTAAATTGTAATTAAAAATGTATAAATGATAATGTAAATTTACTGCACAAATAAAATAGTAAAGTTTTTTTTTTATTGCCTCCACTTTTGAAAGTTATTAAAATGTCGAAGCTTGAAAAAAAAAATATGTTCATCAAATATGTTAATTATTGTGTTACCTGTTTCCACAGCTATCCTATAGCCATGGTCTAGTCGATGACCAGATCTTTCTAAGGTTTCTGTGTTGTCCAGCAGACGCGTTCTCTAAAATAGTTACACATATATATGGAGCTTATTAAAGATGCTTCACCAGAATGAGATGTCAATGATTGATCACTAACCTCTGGCACATATATGAGAGAAAATTGAAAACTGAATGTAAAAACAAAAATCCTAAGATATGGAAGACAGAATCAAATGGCAAAGTCTTTGATTCCCAACATTAAGGATGAGTGCATTGTTTCACATGACCATGTAAACCCAGGTATGACCTGCATATTCTTCTGGATCTTGTGCAGACAAAGCTATTGTCCGCCAATGGTATATTTAAGTTTTCTTTTTGTCTTCTGTGCCTGTCTTCGATAAGCCTTTTTTGGGGGTTTCAAATGAGTGCCTTGCAGCCTTTGTCTGAGCTCTCCAACTGTCTCTTTCAGAGGCGATCAGTAGCCAGTTCTTTCCTCAATGCCAGTGAGGGTCAAATGGTGCATAAGTTGATCTTTATAACGCTCACAGGGGGCACCAGTTACGGCATTGGCCAAAGAAGATACATGAAGGACATGCATTTTTTTTTAAAGAAATGCAAGCTGTTAATAAATCAGTTATATTTTCATTTTTCTTTAAATTAATGTTATAAAACTAAAAAAAAATATTTATGGCATTCCTCATTCTCATATTGGTAAATACATCTATCAGTATTCATTTTACATTATCTGATTTTGACTAGTTTCTGGGGCCATATCTTAATTATAAGGAAGAAAAATATAATCCATAAGCTCTAAGATTAGATAAGTTAACAAATGTCCATGACAGAATTGTTCTTGTTGGCTGCATTTGACAGACAAATCAAACAATTACCTGGTCTTCAGAATCATGGGTGTCTTCTCCAAGCAATTCATCTCTGTTAGCATCAATTCCTAGTTTGGCTCTTTTCTAAATTATTCAATTAAATTGTATTAACAACTCTTTAGTTAGTTCATAAAATCTAAATCATTATTAACTAAGATGTACAAATAGAAATAAATAAATTGTAAAAATGCAGACCAGGGATTCTAAAGTGAGGGAAAAAATGAATTGTGTAAAATAAAGAAAAAGTTACTAAAAAATGTCAAAAAGAAATATTTGACTTGTTAAATCAGATTAAAAATGAGCTTGAAATGTTTAACTTACTAAATAAGCTTGAAATGTTTAACTTACTAAATAAGCTTGAAATGTTTAATTTACTAGATAAGCTTGAAATGTTTAACTTACTAGATAAGCTTGAAATGTTTAACTTACTAAATCTGCTTGAAGTTTAATCAATTCTGCTTTAAAACTTTTCACTCTGGTTTGATATTTTTGTCGTTCTTTTGATTCCAACTCTTTCACTTCTAAATCCATTTGTTCCAGCTGTAATTAATATTTCTTTGTGTGTATCAGATCAACAAACTAAATGTCATATCATGAAAAAGTTCTTTTAACAAATAAAGTTAAAGTAAAAACTTGTCTACTTGTTTAAAAACAATGTTATCTCTATCACTTACAACAAATCAATTGACATGGCACTATTAAACCTTGAGTAGTTCAGAGTTTGGTAAAGCACTTGGCTTCCAAACCAGTATCTGGGGTTTTAATCCAGGTGAAGACTGGGCTTTTTAATTTCGGGATCTTTAGGGTGCCTCTGAGTCCACCCAGTGTTAATGGGTACATGACAATAAATAAGGAAAAGTAAAGGCAGTTGGTTGTTGTGCCACAAAATACTCCCGTTAACAGAGGGCCACAGAAACATATATGACCTTTACATGATCTGCCAAATAAGGTCTGAAAGAGGAACTAGTTCAAAGTTTGTAAAAATTTCACTTTAAGTCAGAATATATATTGATTGGTGTGACTAAATTTTAATTGATCATAATATTTTATGGAAATCTAGATATCAAGATCTCTTCTTGTGTCCTATAGATGAGCAATATGAATGTACTTGAGATTGTTATCTAATAGGGTAATTGACCTAAAAGATCATGAAGAGAGCCTCAACAAAGCCCAAAGCTATTGAACACCGAGGCTTTTTAAGGATTACCTAATCTGAGGATTCTCTGCAGCTTGAAAGTTGTGTGTGTCAATGTTTTGATGCCCATGTTCATTTTTTTTTTTCACATTTAGTTTCCATTTTTATGCCTTGACATTTCCTCTCATTCATTGTTATGCTTTTCTTTTATGTTGATGACTAAGGTCAGGGTACAGAAACATTTGAAATAGTAACAAAAAATTATCAAGAACTTACCAACTCATGTGCTTCATCAAAGAGTTTATCAGCTTGCTTAACATAGCTTTGTTTTTCAGCTAAATAGATAAGAAGAATATTAAAATCAATATTTGTTTACTTTCCAACCTAAAGCTTATCATCAGACCCACCCTTTAGGCTAATATGACTTGTTATAAATATGAGCTTGTTATTTTAACACTTTTTTTTTTAAAGAAAACCTGTGTGAAACAAACAAAACATATAAATGTCAAACCTGACAACAGTACCTACTCAAAAGTGTATTTTATCATACCAATTAATCACAAATATTTTTTTTAAAGAATACCTTTAAAAAACAAAGCAGGTAATGTGTCAAACAAGAAAAATTATGATTTTAAAATTGTAAATCTTCTATCCTTTAAAACTTTTAAAATTATTATTTTTTATTTTTTTACTTAGATCAAGGTAATAACACTACCATAGCACACGAAATGCCTATCATTAGCATGATCATCATGATCCTCTTCATGTTATGTAAGACGTATTGCTGGGACCCTTTTTTGTTGTAGCGTAAAAGTCACCAACAAAAAAATGTACAACAGTGAGGAGAATAGCAACCAATCTGATACAAGAAATTTGTGAAAATCCTGTTTGAAGCTAGAGGATTTGAAATGTCTTCTTCAAAGAGTTTTGAGTTTACATTTTTGCAGAAGCTTCTCGTGGAAAGGGTGTTAAATATATTTTAAATAAAGATGAAAAAAAAGTTTCTTGCTTAAAATATTTTAATTGATTTTTGTTGTCAGGTTAAAGAAATAATTGTGTAAAATGTAAAATTTCAGCTTGATCCGAGATAGGGTGTCAGAGAAATAACATGTTACAAACTTTTTACCAGACAGACAGAGTGAGTTGATATTATAAGCTTTGTAAAAAAAAAATAATAAGTCTTTTTAGGTGAGCTGAGTGGTGGTTGGTGTAACAGAGGAGCCTTACAGAAACACTTTAAAAGACTAGCGTAGGCGCAAACTTGCTTTAAAGGGAAACTCCAATGGTTTTTCAAATTTGCAACAGAACTTTGAATGGTCTAAAATATTATGATGTCGGATTTTCACTATCTTTTCTAGTTGATGATAGTGTATAGATCTAGAATCTAGAAACTTTAACTAAAACTTTACTTTTATAATAGCTAGACTTTTTTATGACGATATGAACCAGTTACGCTGGAGGATCATCTGAGACAATGCCACCCTGACAAAAATTTAGATTTGAAAAACTTTCAAACATTCAAAGTTCAAAATAGACCCACAAAATCTCTGTTCGACATCATGTAGAGAAGATGATGGTTTAGTGGGAGTCTTACAAGATTTCTTTACTTATAGCAAAATACGGAAAACAGCAAAGTTCAAACATTGATTTTACCAGCCATTTTACACAAACCTACATCTGTAATTATTAAAAGAATGTCTTTAAGCGACTAAACAGTTCAAGGTCGCTTCGGTAGCTTGAGATATAAAATTAAAAGCTAAAATGTAAATCTTTGCAAAAGACATAAATACAGTTTGGTCTGACAAGGTGTAGCGCTGTGTGCTACAAACTGTCTAATAGTCACCATCTCATTTAATCTCTGCCTATGGTCCCTTCTGGGCATAGGCCACCAACCAGCTTACTCCAGGCATCTCGGTTCTGGGCGAAACTCTCCAACTGTCCCCACGTCTTGCTCATCTGCTTCCGAATCGTGGAGACCTGGAGAACCATAATCACCACATTGAAATAAATCCAGGTATTCATCAATACCTGCCTGAGGAAGAATCTTATAAGCCGCTGGCCAGACAAGATCTCGAATGAGGAACTGTGTCAAAGAACAAAGCAATAGCCATTGAAGTAGATATCTTTCAGAGACGCTGGAGATGGATAGATCACATGCTTCGCAAGCCTGCATCCAAAATAACAAGGCAAGGTCTAACCTGGAACCCCCCAAGGAAAGAGGGGACGGCCCAGGAATACATGGCGCTAATGGTCACCGTCTCCTTATATTTAATAGGGTTGACCCACGAGACCTTTCCCATGTTTGGGTATAGTAGCAAGGCAGCAGAGGTTTGAATTCAGTTTTCCTTCTGCTAGGTGGTAGCAAGACAAGGTTAATGAGCCCTTCTTGCTCGAGGCTTACTGGTTTAGGCTCCATTTACTCACCTTCGACCCTTCTCCTGTTAATGAAAACAGTTCCGCAGATTCAATATTTGAGCCACACATGAAAGATCAAGAAATACACGAGAAACAGCTCTTCGCGAAACCTTTTACAATGATACTTAAGGCATATTAATTAATATTTAATGTTGGAAAGACTACTACATAGAACGACAAATTCGTAAATGAAACATAATATCTGTAGTTGTGTAGTTTTAAATTACTTTTTCACTCATCAATTCACTACAGTTAGAAATTTGTTTTAAAAAAAAATGTTAATGAATTTGCAAAAATGTGCAAGTTGAGCCGAAAACCAGAAAACATGGCAAGGGGTCTACAAGAAAAAAAAGTTTGGGAACCACTGATATAGAATTATAGATTCTAGAGACCAATAACATAGAAGAGTAAATAAAAGTTACCTCCATGAGAAATGGCTATTTTGCCAATATTATGTGTTATATCCGCAGTAACAGATGAATACTGTTGTTCGTAACTCTGAATTAAACTCATTTTTCAACATGAAATTAGATTGCCTATTTCTATACCTAGATAAGAATCTAAATTTAGTTTAAAAGGAATAAAGGTGGAGGACAAAAAAGACTATAGACTAGGTGTATAACTACTATAACTAAAGATTCTAGATCTAATAAATCTAATTTAATGCATCTAAAATCTAATTCATCATTATCTATCCGTTGTAATGTAAATATACTAAAATAAGTTCCAAGTAGTTGATAATATATATTAGTTTTTGCAAATATTTGCTGAAATTTATAGGAGTAAAATTTTAAACTACATATATTTTTATTGCTTATCATCTCTGCATTTAGAGTTTATTTAACTCACGGATTAATTTATTTAAGAATTATTATTATCAAAATTGTTAATGATATTGCTAATAAAATAATATAATTTAAAAAAAATGTTTATGACATTATTATAGATTAGTTACATTAAAAAAAACATTCTATCAGGCACATTTATTTTTTAAAATTAAGTTTACAGATTATTATGTACTGCTTTTCTCATTTTTACCAGCACCTGTATACGTAGATCTGTGTCCCTGCCTCTTTTTTCTCTCCAAAACTCTGGATCTAATGATAATATAATAATAATAAGCAAGGCTGGCCTTATATAATAGGAGATCCTACTAGGCGAAGTGAATTTGGTGGCCCCAAATGAAATAGTAAAATAACAGATAAACAGCGAAAAATTACAATCATGTAATTTTTTTCAAACCTAATATACTCTACCCCCCCCCCCCGCCCCAAAATAACACTAGGACCACATTTATCTATTTCTCCTATTAAAAAAAGGTTTTGAGACGTGTGAGGCCCCCACTAATCGGAGGCCCTAGGCGGCTGCCTAGCTTGCCTATGCCTAAAGCCGGAACTGTAATAAGGTTATTCTTCGAGTCAACCCATTTCGGTCTGGTCAGTCATCAGAGGGCTGACTTTTTTTTTAGCGAAATCCGCAGCACAAACGAGCACCTTACACGATGAACCGTGCACCCTCGCGAGTCGGCACTTTGGTTCCACAGTTGGGACGCTTCCGATAAGGGCCGAGAGCTCCATAGGCAGTTGAGCAGATCATACCGAAAGGACGCATGGTGGGAGCTCAGCCGTGCGGAACAGGCCGTCCTAGCCCAGTTCCGAGTCGGACACTGTTCAATAGGCGCGTACTTTGGACGGTTTAGGGAGAACTACGACACACGGTGCCGCCATGGCGTCGAGGACGAAGAAACAGTAAACCACATTCTTTACGAATGTCGCGTTTTACATGAGGGACGATAGGAACAAGGAAATGAGAGAGAGAGAGAGAGAGAGATAACTGGTCCATGTGAGGCATTAGGGCTGTCCTTGTACGGGGGCAAGGCGACCTTAAAACTCACTGCCCGCTTCCTCTTCCGTGTTCTAAGGGAAATAATTCTCAGCATGGTTCGCTACCAATGGGGTTTCTGATTCGAGTCAGAAGATAAATGATGAGTGCAGAATTTCGCGTGGCTACACAGTGACATGTATTTCGCCACATCCAGCGCAGACATAACTGCTTTCCGTCGGTAGTCAATTTAGGTTCTCTTCTTCACCGTAAATGTCTTGTCCTCGACACTTGATTTTCTTGTTGGTCTCAAATGTGTATCCCGCGTTCTTTGTAAGAACTCTCCAGCTGTCGTTGGGAAGCAACCTGCTGCCAGGTGCTCTCTTCTTCTTATCTTTGTCATTTGAACCATATATTAAGAATCTTGAGGACTGAGCTGCTAAGAAATAAATTTCAACAGAATTTAAAGATTTCTAAATTAACAAATAGGTCAACAATTAGTGTGCATGAGGTATTTGTCTCGCTGGAAGAGGTGGAAAGCTTCCACTATCTTTGCAGTAGGCCTATCCTAGACAACCATGGAGAAACAGATGCAATTACAGAACCCTCATTGGTAAAGCTAGTCTTCCATCAGCGGAAGAACAGTTAGGGGCCCAGGGAAATAACCATCACCAACAAGACCTGGCTCTTCAACGTCATTGTCAAGCTAATACTTCTTTGTGAAGCAGAGACCTGGAGAGCCACCGTCACCACCTGAAAATCCAGGTGTTCGTCCATGGGTGCCCACAGGATTTTTTTCAGGGGGGATGCAAGTTGCCACCTATGGCTCAAAGTCGTAGATTCAACTTTTTTTTTATTACAGAGAATATTAAAGAAAAGAACTGGTGCCCCCTCGCCCGCCCCTTCCCCATATCTATGCGATATTGTTTACTGTAAATACTAGTTTCATGAAATAAAAAAAAAAAAAAATAGTAAAAAAAACTATTTACTGTAAACGTTTCTTTAAGTTTATCCGTGCGGCCCAACGGTCGATCAAACTAAAAATGTAAACGCTGCCAAAACTGTCAATAACTTTACTACTGAATTTCTTCTCGTCGCGATGGACAAGCCAGCGATGAACGTTTATCTGGCAGTTCTGATATTCTTCTTTACGTTGCAGATCTTGTATCGTTTTAGGATGAAGACAAAACAGGTTGAACTGAGCATTATTATTGCTTGAAACTAAAGAATCAAGATACAGAATGTAAAGCAGTGTTCTGTAATAGTCCCAAAATCTAAACATGTGGTTTTTGCTAGGTGCAAAATCTCGGCAGCGCCAATTCATTACCAAGTTTGTCTGCCAGCAGTGTCACCTTACTCAGGATGCCATCCCTGAAGTGTTCCTCGGCATTGTCAAGTTGGTTTTTGATTATGTCATTAATGTGACTGCTGATGTGCTGTTGAGCGGACACTTATGCTAAGATGGTCAGACGGAAACAGGAAACTGGTTCAAGAACGGATGAATAATTGACGACAATTAAAAGACAAATCAGAAACAGGCACTGATTACACTGGTTTCACTTACAACCATTAATTTAATATACGCCAAACAGTCGAAGATCTTCTCAAATTTGTGACTTAAAGCGCGAATGAATTCGTATTTCTTTGTCCATCGTGTCTCACAAAACCAATGATTTCTCGAGTACAATCGCCATCAACAAATCCAACGCTGTAACACATGTATTCAGTGCCAGAGATATCTGCATTTTCATTACTGAAAAACCAAGAAAACGCAGTTAATTCATGCTGCTGCCAGTGCTCCGTCGATACAAATCAACGTTTTGACTCAGATGGCATGAAAAGAACTTTCTTATATCTCTTCTCTCGTAAACAGGTGGCCGTGTTTAGCCTGCTATTTTGTTGAACGCTAACAATGTCCGCAACTCCACAAGACGGTACTAGACGTACCAAGCAACCAAGATGACTGCGCTCTTCAATCTTGTTCAAAGAAACTTTCACATTTAGATCTATCAAATCGAAAGACAGCTGGCAAGGATTTACCCTCCAAGACAACAACACAAAAAAAAAAAACACACACACACACAAAAAAAACAACAACACAAAAAACTTGTAGGCCTATCCTATTGTAGGCCCTTACTAAATATAACGATAACTACGTATGTGCAAATGAAAACAAATCGTCACGACTGACGTGCTATAAAATACTGAATTGAGAACTATTACTAAAGCGCACATGGTCGCACATGAGCTACAGATTAGCCTATTCTAATTTATTAAAATAATAGATTATCATTATTAACTTTATTTCGGAATCGAAGACATTATTATTATCCCTTAAATGTGAATAGGCCTACTGATGCGAGAACGTTTCATGTTGCTCCCTTTTCAAGTGTTAGGCTTTACTCTTTTATTAATATCAAAACTAAAAGAATATAAAACAGTATTCTATTTAGTTAAAGTAATTAAGGTTTCGATGGTATCTTTCCATGTTTGTTTACAAATTGAGATATCATATAAACCTCTAAGTCTATCTACGTGTAGAAATGAAATGAGTAACGTAAACTCTCGTTTATATTAATGTCTTCATCTTTCGTTGCATTATGAAACTTATGAGAACAAATCAGGGGCGGACTGCCCGGTGGGCCGGTAGGGCCACCAAAAGGGCCGGATGGATGCCACTATTGCACGTATTTAATTATTAAAGGTTTTATAATATACTCTTTTTAAAAGTGGCCCTCTGGGCGTCGTGTTAAAAAATCTTTTATAGACAACACTACAGTCAAATACTTATTTAATGTACCACATTTTCCGAAATAATGTAATAGCCTACATCCGTAGACAGTGCTACCAGTGTAATGCTTCCTCCCTTTAGGGCCTACACACTTAGCGATGAAAAGCAACATATGGCCTATTTCTCTTATTAAGGTAAAGTTCACTGTATGCATGCATACAGTTATCGATAAATTATCAAACCTAGCATAACGATTTTGAGGACAGGCATGATTGGATGCCAATCATGTGATATACGATTTGTGGGCCGCGTGGTAGAGAAATGCCGGGGCCGATTGGACACCCAGTCCGCCCCTGAGGACAATGGCCAATAGACGCTCTCAGTTTGATGGGCGGATTTTAAGTTAATGACAGGGACGATTTCGTCATCCACTCTGTCCCTTTTCCTAACCTAACATCCTCATACAACGAGCCTGGTAATGACCACATTCAAACTAAAGAGAAATGTAGGTCATTTGAATCACAACTTCATCATGGCCTTCTGACTTCGAAGTCTGTAATTTGGCAGTGGTTAGCAAAAAAAAAACAACAACTCGGGTGTTTATACATTCCGAGACATTCCCTCCCTTTCTTATCTCACACGTGCATAAGACGGAAGCTTGAAGCACTCTATTCATTCACATGCATACTCATATATCTACACACATACTCCTAGGCTACACAGTCTGTTTCACATACAATGCTTCCAGTGAGTCTCAGAAGTTGTATTGCGCAACTATATGCTACCGTATGGTGACTCACGATTTGGCACCGTGCTCACCCTGGGTGAAGAGAAGGCAGTCTCAGAAAAGGGGGATTACCATCACTTAACAAAGATTTCCCGGGATTTTTAGTGATGATTTAGATTATTTTTAGAAATATGTTATGATAACTAAAAACATTTTGTGTTTTTGTGTGTGGTTAAAGTGAGAACTAGGCTACATATTAATTGTCACATACTGTTTTTGACAATTGTTTTACCTTTTGAGAAATGGAAAGTAGGACAATGTACTAAAAATAGCGAACCACTAGTTTATTTTTATGAAATTAGATTACGGGAAAAATGCCAAGGGGAACCACTCCCATATATTTTAGACTTTGTATAGAAGATTATAGACTATTGAATATTGAATGTTCGCAGTTTAACTGATCTCAGTAATCTGAGTATTAGAATCTAGACCTAGAATCATAGATATTTTTTTTTAAGGCATTGTCGACGAACCCCTAGAGATCTAAAACTGGATTATTCTTGAGATATGAAGTGGACTTTTTATATTTCCATTTTACTTAAATATCTGTTGTTACAAGGTAGAGTACCGTAGACTTAGTTAGTCTAGTCGTAGTCACAACGTAGTGTAGTACTAGTAGAGACAGACTCAGACTGTCACTAGATCTAGATCTAGACGCCTAGAGTAACTAACTTTAAATAACTTACTAAGAATAACTTATAAGATTAATAAGAAGTAAGAATAAATCATGAATTATAATAATTTAGTAATTATTTATAGTATTTATAGTTAATAGATAATTAAAATAGTATTTTATAGACATTATACTAATTATATTAAGTTTTATTAACTATTATTATAGTAAATTATACTGTTATAGTTATTAAAGTTTTATATCTCGACTCTAGTAAATCTAGTTATAGTATATTATATACTGAATATAGATATCTATAATCTAGATTTAGTCAATTTAGTGATTTTAGTCTTTAGATCTAGACTAGTTCTAGATTTAGATTTAGACTAGAGTCTAGATGTAGTAGATCTACTCTAGATTAAGATTATAGTTAAGATAGATCTACTCTATGATGATGATCTATATCTTAGATCTAGAAGTAGAATAAGTGTCACTAAAATGTAAGAGACTTGTGTCACTTAAGTTTAAGACTAAGACACTTAAGTTTAAGTTGACTTAAGTTTAAGTGTCTTAAGAAGTAAAGTAGTTATCTAAACATATAAATATTAAGCAGAAAGTAAGGCCACTGTCACTAAGGCTTACTTAAGGCATATATCATATGACTCATATGTATGTATGTAGATCTATGTCCCATATAGAAATAAAAATCGTTTGATCGATCTTGATAAAACTTGGTGTAAATGTTCCTTAGAATGCCTTAGATTTAGATCATAGCTGAGACCATAGTGTATGTTTAAAAATTAATGCCACCCCACGACCGGAAGGCCCTAAATTAAAAGAAAATACCTAATTTGATCTTTGTTAAAGAGCGAAACATAATTACAAATCCGGTAAACCTGTTTTCAGAGTATTTATATTTGATCAAACGGAATACATGGGCTAAACAGGTAAACCTATTTTCATACTCTACTTTTATTTTTATGGCAAATAAAAATGCAAAGGAAACATTTGCCATGTTTGACATAGGTCTAAATTAAATCTATTATATTAGTAATACCCCAACTAAGGCCTGCAGGCTGCAGGTAATATTTGGTTAGTAATACATAAAACACTAAACCATCATAACTTACAAATAGAAAAGCAAAATTTAATACTATACTATGCTTATATACTCAGAAAGACACAACGATAGAGGCACATTCTTATTCCATACACACTAGAAGAAATTCGTACAAGTTCTCCCACTTCCCTAGTGCCATTAGATTTAGAATTTAGAGAATAGAATGGGTTGCCTGAATCAGCCAGGAAATCCAACAACGTAGCAGAGTTTAAATCATTAACTACAATGGCACATGCAATGCATAGGACTTTTATCTTCTTTTTTGAAGTAACATCTGTAATATAATATATAAGAAAATAGTAAGAGTAGATCTAGACTAGTAACTTATTATTTTAATAAGAGAATTAGAGATCTAGATCTAATCTAGAAATCTAGACACAAGAAAGAGTCTACTTTTAACTAGTATTATTTTAAAAATTAGATCATCTTCTAAGGTCTTCTTAGCTTCTAGATCTAGAATCTAGTTACACTTTTTTATTATTTAAATAGATCTAGATTCTAGATCTTGTCTATATTAATATATATATAGATCTAGAATCTATAGATCTACTATAGTATAATACTGTTGTGTTTTTGTATTATCTGTATTATGGTCTATAGCTCTCTACATTAGTTTGTTAATTATGGTTTATAAATGGTTCAGTGTTTTATCATTATGTATTCATCATGACATTATCATCTGGTAACTGGTCATCATCATTGATCACGATCATTATGAATACTTAGGCCTACTAAATTTAGAGTACTCTCTAATAAGAATATAATTTATAGATCTACTTATATTTATAGATCTGCTAGTAATGCGACAAGAGTCTAGAGCTAATCTAGACCATGATATCTACTCAATCTAGAGGTCTAGAATAGAGACTTGAGATCAGTAGACCCTGGCTAGATAGAAAATATAGATATATAGTTTATTATACATTAAATATTATCTAGATATTAAAAAAACTCCAACTTTTTGAATCTATAGAATTTAAATCTGGATCTAGAATATTGTTATAGTTTTGTAATAACTTAATAAAGTTGTATAGACATAATAATGGTATGTGCTCTAGGCTGTCATCAAGATGGACCTAAGTTCAAATCCTGCCCACTGCCATTCCCTGTCATGTCATCCATTTGAAGTCTCCTTCTAATGATAGTAGCAGAAGTAATGATAATTTCTTGTATCTTTGTAGCTGTGAATGCCACTGGCTCCTGTCCACAACATTTAGCAAGTGTTGCCAAGAGTAAAAGCTTCATACACAGACACATCTGCTATCTATTTGTGGACAATGAGGTGTACTGGAAACAGGCCAGGGAGAAGTGCTGGAGCCTGGGCGGAGAAATGCTTTCAATTGAAAATGAAGACACCATGAACTTTATCAAGCAGAAGCTCAATTCACCAGAACTGGGCTGGCAAAGAAATGGAGTTTGGCTAGGTGCCCAAAACAGGCTCAAGAGTTGGAAATGGACAAATGGTTAGAGTAAAAAAAAATCATATTTCTAACTAAATAGTGTGTTATCTTTGGTACCATTTTACATCAAGTTGTAATTTAGACTTTGCTTTTCTATCAAACATCAATTTTGAATTGATTTATAGATTTTTATATAAGATTTACATAAAAGAAACTGATATTTCTAAATATTGTAGTATTAAGTATTTTTGGTATATTGTTAAATTTTTAAAATAGAGTTTTCTTGTATCGATCATATCATTTTGAGGTACTATTTCCATAAAAGAGAAAAAAAAAAAAGAAGTCAAATTTGATGGCTGCCTGATCATGTGGTATGCGCTTTAGATTATAGTCAAAATGGTAACAGGATCTGCTGCTATTCCCTGATGTCTGTTTGGGCTAGGATGTAATTCTATAATCTTTATCTCCAAAGAAATATCAGAAGCTTAAAAAAATTATGAAATAAATACTTTGAATTTTATTTAACACGTGTTGAATAGTTGACATGCTTTTTTACATTTGGATGTAGACATAGTGAAATGTTCATTCTTTTTTTGTTTTTCTCACCAGGAAGAGAATTAATCTACACCAACTGGGCACCTGGTGAGCCATCAAGGTGGCTTGGTGTTATGTCTGTAGAGGATTGCGTTTTGATGCGACAAAAGGAAGGCTGGAAGTGGTCAGATAATGTTTGTGGATCACTCAAGTTCCACTATAATTATATTTGTCAATTTCGTAAGTATTTTTTTAATGTGCTTTTTAGTAAATTGAGTTTCTTCTTTTTTTTTTTTTTGTATTCAATGCTTGCAATACATCATGTTTGAAAACTTTGGTGTATTAACTCTGATAAAAACAAAGATCATTTAAATTAAAAATTATTCAGATAAAAACTTAATTTAAAAGAAAAAGCAAAACATTGTATTCTAAGCAAATGGATATACCGGTTTGGTCTTTTTGACTTATTTTTATGGCTCAAGGAATATAAAAAAATCATTGAAAAATGTCAGCAAAATATTTAAGTAGTACCCGTTCAAATTGTTATGTTAAGAGAGATCCTGTCACGTAGTGCAAGTCAATAAAATATAAAATGTTATTCGTATGTCATAAGTGTATAGTTTTATTAAGCATTTTGTTTTCTGTTTTCATAGCACTTATCAAACCAGAAGAGAGCAATATCAAAATTTTATCTGAAGCCCAGCAGTATGTGAATGACAATGGCTATTGTGAGTACTTAGTGACATCCTACTTTATCAATGATAGTCTGTTAGAAATGTCTAGTACTAAAAGTACTACGTACATTGTCAATATTGGAATGCTGCGCAAACTAGTTGCCACCTTGTCATTGTATTTGATTACTCTGTTTTCTTCTCTCAACTTAACCATCATTATTAGGTTTCTATCAGTGGAAACATTGCCCAGAAGCACAATCACATCAAAAGACAAAACAATATATAATTATATTTATATTGGCCCTCTAATTATTTTTTTAATAATTTTGTGGACACGTCAACATTTTTTAAAAAACAATATTTCATTCCCTGGTACTAGTGAAAGAACTTTTAAATTTCATTCCCCTGGTACTAGTGAAAGAACTTTTAAATGTCATTCCCTGGTACTAGTGAAAGAACTTTTAAATTTCCTTCCCTGGAACTAGCGGAAGAACTTTTAAATTTCATTCCCCTGGTACTAGTGAAAGAACATTTAAATTTCATTCCCCTGGTACTAGTGAAAGAACATTTAAATTTCATTCCCCTGGTACTAGTGAAAGAACATTTAAATTTCATTCCCCTGGTACTAGTGAAAGAACTTTTAAATTTCATTTCCCTGGTACTAGTGAAAGAACTTTTAAATTTCATTCCCCTGGTACTAGTAAAAGAACTTTTCTTTTTACTTTGCTTTAATTTGCTTTTTAGAAATCTCTTTTTTTTGGGGGGTACTTTTTTTTTTCCTCCTCCTGCCAATAAAAAAAGAAAAATCATTGAATTGCTTCACGTTGTACTTTGCAGCCACAATTCTGACTGTGATTGTCAGCTTATGCTCATTCTTGCTCTTCCTGATGCTCTTTGTCTTTCTGATGCTGTATTACCGTTTCAAAAGTTTGAAACTCAAAGCTGCAGCTGGTTCCGTGCACTACACAAACAACACTTCTGTTGCAACAGACAGCAGCACCTACCACGGCTCTACACTAACTGTAGAGACCAGCTATGCAAGTCAACCTCCAGAGCCCCCTAGGAGCCAGCCCCCTGCTGTCATGCCACTTCATGAGACTCCACCATACACAGAGGTTTATATTTTTTCTCTTGTTAGAGCTTATGATGCTTAGCTTATTTGTTTGAAATAAGTCTGATGTTTTTTTTTATTACTTTAATTGGTATTTTCTCATATGCTAAACAAGAAACAAAGTTGTAACTGACCTATAAATTGTGCAGATATGCCAAAAAACTCAAATACAAATACAAGTTGTAACAGATGATTTACAATGTTCCTTATATTTCACAACTAAATATGTAGTAGAGAGTCTTGAGTTAGTAAACATTCAATGTTAGAGTTTTTAATTATGGATATTTTATTAAACTCCACCCATTATAGGCAACTGAAATAGTTGGATATAGTAAATCTGGTTGGCCATTGTGCAGCTGCATGACATTTTATGACAGTATGGCTATTTGTTGGTCACAAACACTATAGAACTTTTCATTTTCTGTTTCGTGGAATTCTGAGTCTCAGGGAATTACCAAAGTTAAGAAAGCATCTTTAGAAAATGAAATTAGATACATAATACACAAAATAAAACCAACTTACTTTACTTACTTAATCAGAAAAACTCTTAAATGTCTTTTTTTTTTGTTTGAATAGAGATTAAAAAATGAATTAAGTGATATGGCACAATTAGCAGTTTGACCTTTAGGGATATTTTTGTTAAAAAAGCTCCATTTCATAACATGTAAGCTCATAGTAGTAATTGTTCAAATACTTCAGTAAATTATCTTGTTACAGATACTGCCAGGATGTTTTGAAATAGATTCTTCTTCTTTTATAGTATTAAATAAAAGCAGGATTCTTCTCCTCAAGTTTATAAACATAGAAAAGTGTTTTTTGCTAAAGTATGATTTAATGAATTTTTTTTTAGTTTTTGATATAATAAAAATTACACTTTATCTTATAAATTACAGACATTTATAAAAAAAAAAGAAGGTAAGTATTGTATTAGTAGAAACTAAGAAAGCAAAGAGGTCTACAATAATCTTCAAATTCTGTTGACATTTTGAGAACATGTTTTAAAAATAAATTACACAATATGTTTACAATATTCTCTTATTGGTTCAACTTCTTCAGAAGTTGTTAACATCTCTGTTATGTAATAATGATGTACAGAGCCGAGTATGCGGTCGCAGTGGGCCCTCCACTTTTATAGGACCCACGCTAATTCTAGGTGTAAATTATTAAATTAAACCATTATGACATTATAACAGGGTTTCTGCTGCCTCAATCGTACGCCTCGAAAAAAAAAAGGGCATTATCAGCTTTCATTTCATAAAAATGTATTGCAAAGATTTTCTATTACAAAATCTTAATTTTCAAACTATGCTTATCCCAACCCAGACTGGGCCCCACGCAATCCATTATGCAATTGTTAGGGCAGCCCTAATGATGTAACAACTTGCTATAGTTGTTATTAATTTTCATTAGCCTAATCTTTTTCTTTCTGATATGTAAAGTTTCACAAATTCTTAGAAGATTTATTCTGGAAGATTTGAATATACCCAAGTCAATGAATAAAACAGTAGAGCAAAGCTAAGTTGTGTTATCAAAATTTGAACCTAAATCCTGTTATTTCCACTTTTTTAATGTTTTAAATTTATTGGATACTAGCCTGACATTACCCGCTGCCTGCTGGTCTAAGTTTGTGTTTACTAATCTTGTGGATTGGATTTAGATGTATGTTAAACTTAGCTAATGATCCTTTCAAGTTTTTTCTCTTTCGCTACGAAAATAAAATTAGTTTTGCGAAAATGGGTTTACCCGAACCCGATACATACATACATATGTATTAATAACGAAAAGAGAGATAGATTAATAGTACAATTGAAACGGGTTTACCTGATTTGTTAAATGAATGGGATTATAAAGAAAACAATTAAACGAAATAATTTTTTAGTACGTGATTCATGAATGAATATAGGCCTATCTCAACACGTCTTCGCATCTTTCGTAAACGAATGTATTAAAAATGCTTTAGAAAACCAAATTTGAATGTTAATTTGATCAAAATATGAAATGAATGGACTATAATTAGTATGTTCATGTGTTAAAGTATAAAACTATCTGTGAGAAGAGAAGTTATATCATCTCAGTGTTTAATTAGAGTTTTAGACCTAGGAATGGAAAGATGTGTAACATTACAGTATTGCCTAATGAAAGTATGCTCATCAAGAATTCTACATTTGCAGATATAAGGAAATAATCTATGTAAAAATGGTTTTGAAACACAAATTTGAAGGTTAATTTCATTATATAATGAAATCAATGGACCTTCTTTTGTATTTTCATGTGTCAAAGTAAAAACTATCTGCTCAAAGTGTATTTCTTAAAATTATATCTAGATCTAAATCCTTTCGATCTTTTCTCATGTCAACATTGTAAACAAAGCCTAGATCCATAAATACTATAGCTTTAATAGAGTCTGACAACTTTATTTTTTTGAATGTCTTAAGTTTGTTTTAGGGCTACAATACATACACTACGGTCAAAGTTGGTACCCAAGGAACATTTCTGCCAAGTTTTATCAAGATAGGTCAAACGGTTTTGATTTCTATACGGGGACATACATACATACGCCTTACTTTCTACTTTATATATTAGATCTAGATTGTATAACGTAATCATCTTCTTTTTTGAAGTAACGTCTGTATTACATAAGATAAGATTTATTTGTTCTTTTTATTTTTCAGGTTGTCAAACCAAATAATCATCTGGTCAAGTCAAATGTTTTTCACCAAGTACAAGAAACTAATCTTTTGGAATCCCAGGGTGCTTGCGGAGGCAGTGACCCTGAGCTCGATTTGAGGACCCCTCTCATAAAGCAGGACACTGTCTCATCCAGCAATTCTGATCTAGGGCAGTATATTGATATGCGCTCAGTGTCTTCAAGGGCCAGTGCCGAGTGTCTTATGGAAGACAAGCACACATACAGCAATGTTGATCACAAAGCTGAGGAAAACCTCTATGAAGTGCTTCCGTGATTCATTTCCCTGTTGTCACCTTAATGAAGCTGCCTCGATGCGACGAAATCTGAGATACAAAAGACAATATATCTCACATTTGTAGAGCTACCATTGACCGTTTCTTGGTAACTTTTACAGACCATAGTAAAATGGCCAAAAAGAAAGTCTCTCTCTCTTTGACTTCTGCATGTCCCATCAAGTTTTGACTGAGCAAAGTCATTTCACTACGTAGGAGTAGAACCAATGCTAGTAAGTAGGGTAGCTCTAGTAACATTTGGTTACTATCAATACATTTAACATCACACTCACACACCTACTTGAGTTTGAGTCAATATTACTATTGGTGATTATGTTTTTAAATCAAGTGGGCACCTAATCTCCTAGGAGTTTTTCTTTGTCATTTTTTTAAATTGGTAATTTCAGTAAGTTTGAAATTCAACCAAAGAGGTGAATTAAAAAAAAAGTATAGGAACTACAGTTTGTATGTTAACATCATCAAACATAGAGAATCACAATCTATCATACTTGTTTTGATCACATCACATCATTGGCAAGTCTTCCATGTTGGTTCTAGAAGGTGTCATTTCTAAGTATTTACTACATCAATACCAAAATGCATGAAGTAAAATTTAGGTCCAATATTGCCAAAAGTTCATAAATAAATAATTTGAAAATTGCAGTGAAAGAACTGGAATATTTACAAAGAGTACAAATTCTGAAAATCATATTTAAAAGCTTTAAAATTCTTTCAAAATACCCTGTGACCTAGCCTATGCACAATCTAGATTATAAATCAAACAACACTTAAAAAACTTTTTATTGCTATTTTGTGGCAGTGTGGGTAACCCAGACATGTTTACACATAACTAGTCAGTCATTAATTGGTGAGTTTATAAAGTTGATACCTGACATGGTGGGTGGCTGCCTGGGCGCGCAGTCTGCGCACTGGACTATCGATTGAAATTGTCCTGCCATCCCCTGTCGTCCTGCAGGAGGTTTGGACTAGGAGGTAAATTATTTTTAACTCTGAAGGAAAATCCAAAACATGACAACAAACATTTTACAAGTTATTACGTTTTAAAATGTTTTTAAAATATGAAAAATTAGACAAGTACAATTTAAAAAAAAAAAAATGAACAACCAAAAAAGTACTTTTTTTTTCTTAAGCCTCCCATAGTCATACCCCCCCCCCCCCCCCCCCCCCCAAAAAAAAAGTTTTTAATTGGATTTTTAGTCCTAAGCTAATACTTCCCTTGAAGTAAAGATTGGACATACTAAGGGAGGCAATTCAAAAGATACACTATTGTAACCATTCCCATTTTACACAGAATCCCTTTTGTTGTTGTTTTCGATGATAGTTTATTTTTTATATTTTAAATGTGTAGATAGAATAATATACTTACAACTTATTCACCTTATCTTTTTCTTATTCATAAACACAGAACGGCAAAAGATATATTTTTGTAGAAATGTTGACATTTCCAAAACCCATTACTCTGCAAGACATGCTTCAGAGCTTTACTACCTTTGTTCATTTCTGCTTTTGTTTTATTTTTTTTCTGCTGTATTTCATGGATCCTCTCTATTCAACTCAAACACTCTTGAACTGTACATAGCCTAGCCAGCATAGTCTTTTCTATTTTTTAGACTTCTGCTACTATTGTAGGAGCTTATAAAAACATATTCAATTTGAAGGCTTGGTCATTAATAACCATTATAAGAAGGTCACTAGTCATTTATAAATGTAAATCTGGAACATTTTGTTAGCTAGGACTGGTTGTTGAACTTTAAATATGTTGTACCTGCCAACCATTTGATTAGTGTGTTCCAAATATAATCAAAAATGTATTAAAGTATATAATATTATATTATTATTATTATTATTATAGCTTTTATATAGCGCTACTTTCATGCTTATAGCATGCTTAGAGCGCTTTTGGTCCAATCTCATTTGTGGACCAGTGGGGGGGAGGGGTATCTAGGAGTTAGTTTTCCGTGCTGCCTTTAGGCGCTCAGTAAACACAACTCTGCCCGAGTCAGGTGTCGAACCTTGAGCCCCCTTCTAGGTAGTCAAGCCAAGCCAAGTTCAAGCACACTTGGCCTCTTGACCACGCTTCCCATTACAAGACAACTACATGTTTAGAGCTTAACATATGTGCCACGCACACATATAATGTATACAATTTATAACACTGTTACATTTCAAATTTATTGTATAAAAAAAAAGGGCCTTTGCAATAATTTTGAGTTTAATCTGCAAAGACTGATCATGTGATTTACATTCAATGGAACTTGTTTAAATATATACTGCACAACTTGGTTTATCACATTGCATTTATTACTTAATATTCTGTTGACTAGCAGATTTACAATTAACAAGTTCCATTGTAATTGTTTTTTTTTAAAATCAAAATTTTGATAGTTCTAAGATATATTGAAAGATACATTTGATTTATTGTTAAACTTGACTTAGTATAGTGTGATGGTGCAATATTCTTGTAAATAACTACAAGCCAATTAATAGCAAAATATTCTGATTTTTTAAATATATATATATATATTTATTCTTTATTATTTTGTACTCAAGTACTGGCATTTATTTCTTGAATAAAAAAATATGTGAAGAATTGATGAGTTATTTCGTGCAATCAATATGAATTTAATTGCTTTGGTTGATTAGATTTGATAGCATGTGAATTTAGTATCAATGTTTTATAATGAAATATACATGTACATTTTATTTTATAAAGGGCTCCTTGTTATTATTCTTGTAAAACCAAAATTGTTGTTGATTTTTATTCACATTATGTTTAGTGAATTTATTTGAACTATAACATTTGGGTTTTATTTACATGTTTTTATTAAATAGTATATTTTGTTGCACTTTTATAAGATCTATTATAGAATAAAATATTATTATTATAGCTTTTGTATAGCGCTACTTTCATGCTTATAGCATGCTCAGAGCGCTTTTGGTCCAATCTCATTTGTTTCTTATTGTCTTTTTAATCTTTGGCCTTAATAAAATAACATTGTTATAAAAACTTCCAAATAGAACAAGAGAATGTGTGTATGTGTGTGAGCATGTGGGGGGGGGGGGGGGGGGGAGGAATATGCGATATTAGTCATTATATTCCCTGGCAAAAGAGCTTATTTATTACGGAGGAGAGTTGTTGGTGGGGGGGGGGGAAGAAGTGATACTCGGATTGAATTCAACGGGTTGGGGAGCGTTTAACTTTTATATTATTATAAGCCATATTAAAAATGGGATGGGTCCATGATAAAATAAACAATATATAGCCTGGTAACAAATCAACGGTTGTAGCTGATGGGTAATGTTGGTTATTATTATTAAAATGAGGTACATTATCAGTTAATCTGAAAAAATGGACAAAAGTTCTTATAGTGGGATAGTCTTTTTGTGGAGGCAAAAAAATAAAAATAGTGAAAAAACTAAAATTACACATTTGATTAAAAACCTAGTGTACTTCAACCATAACACTGAGGACAAGTTTAGCTGTTTTTTTTATCTAAAAAAAAATCAAAAGCAGCTGCCTAGTGTGCCTATGCCTAAGGCTGACCCTGATAGAACACATGTGTTCCCCTTGTTGCCTACCCTTGAATTAATAAAACAAAAGATTCCAGGGAAGCAATAATATTGAACCACTGGCAGATCTGAGGTTGATCAGGATAATAATAATAATATCTTTATGATCCAGAAGGAAATTAGTGAGTTCATTACTAATCTCTTTGTAACTCTCTTAGTAATCTTGTGTTTTTTTTTTTTTACAAAGCTAATATCAACTCACTCTGTCTTTCTCGTACAAAGTTTGTACTAGTTTGTCCCACATCCATTCTCAGATCAAGTTGAAACTTTGCACAATAATTCAATGACTTATACAAGACATGAAGCTATAAAAAAACTACACATCAGTCAATTCATTACTGGTAATTAATTATTTTGTATGATACCAGTAAGGGAAATTAATCCTTCAGTATTTACAGATATAACTAAATTTGTTGGGCTTTGTCTCCTTAGATAATTATTAATGCTATTTCTCCCATATGCATTGTTAGATTAAGTGGGTGCTTTAATCAATTATATATTGCACCTAACAAAACATGAATCAATTTTTAAAAAATAACCAATTGGTCAATTAAATATTGTCAATGAATAATTTTGTATAATAATGAATAAAAGAAATAACCTCTACATTATTGAGATATATAGTTGTAGAATTCTTCCCCTTAGTTGTTTTTTTTAAAAGTTTTTTTAAAATAATATTTTGCTTGTTCTAGATGTCTGAAAAGAGATGCTCTGCTGTTATGTTGTCTCTTAGGTTTCATGTCTCCACCATGTACTCCACTCCACTCTTTAACAGTAGGATAGCATAATCATTGTTTCTTTTCTTTTTCTTTAGATTACTACTTTTGAAGGAGCTTATATAATAAGAAATTATAGAATTTTAAGGCTTGGCCATTACTAATCTTTGTAATAATGACACTAGTCATTTATAAATGTAAGTCTTGAACATTTTAGAAGCTAGAACTGGTTGTTGAAACTTTAATTTGTTGTGACTGACAACCTTCTGATAAGTTCTAAAAATAATTATGACTTTTATTACAACATTTTAAGACAAGTTTGAGTGTACAAACTTACACTGAAATATATATATAAAAAGTAGTGACAATAAAATAAGACAAATGTTAAAAGATATATGTATATTAATTATTATTAATTATCATTTAATGTATATGAATGTTTAATGTGGCCCATTAGAGCCATTGTAATGAATATTAGTTTGATCGACAGAAACTGGAACTTCATTTTGATACATTCAATAAAAGTAAATAACAAGTAAAACAAAAAGTTCCACTTTCAGACTTTGCAATCTCTAGGGCTGATGATGTAACGGTCATCTGTTTCTGTGGCCCACATTTAACGAGGGTATCATGTGACCAGCACAATGACCTTTACTTTTCCCTCAACTAATGTCAGGTACCCACTAGGGTTGGGTGGAGTTAGAGAGCCCTTAAGATCACGAAATAAAAAATCCTAGTCTTCACCAGTATTTGAACCCAGGACCCCTGTTTGGAAGCCAAATCCTTTACCTCTCAGCCACCCTATCTCCTCCTAACCTAACAATAACTCTTATTAAATATTTTTCCACTATTTGTCTTCTTAACATAAGTTGAACTTGCATGGCAGCTATTCTATTAAGAGAGTTTCACTGTGTTAGTTTTTATAATTCTGTTAGTGCTTTTTTTTTTACTTAAAGGAAACTTATTATTTATTCTTGTAAGATCAAAACTGTTGATTTTATGGGAGATTTTAACGACAAACTAAGCCATGTCAAAGACACTAAAATAAATGTCAAGCTGCCAACTAAATCAAAGCTACAAGCAGAAGAGCTTATAAAGTTTGTTTCTGCAATGCTAGAAAGTGCACACAAATTATCATCTAACTTTAAACAAAAAAAACTTAGCTTATCAACACTTTCCAATTGATTCTGTACACCAGATACACCAAAAAGTTTGCTATGTATGGATTTGTCACCAATTATGAAAATCTCCCAATATAATCATATGTATTGAATTCATTTAATATGTAACATTTGGATATTTTCTAGATTAAATTTTTGTTTAGTATATTTTGTTGCTATTTTGTAATTTCTATTTCTTGAATAACTCTTTAATATTTCACAATTTTCTAGTAAATTTAAATAAAATAATAATAAAACAGAAAACCCTTGTGAATATAATTACTTTTAATACAATTTTATTGACAATATCAACAAAAATTATACTATGATACTGAAAACAATAAAAAAAAACCAAAAATAACAAAGTTATGAAATACAACCCTGACCATTGTGATTCAATCCTAATTTAATTATTTGACGCCAACTCAAACAAAAAAAAAATTCCCAAAAATCAAAGACTACAAGTTATGCATAACAACTTTGAATTAAAAAAAAACATGAGCTAATGAACTGTAAGTATACTAAAAAAAAAGAATCTGGACATATAAAGTTTCAAATCCTAAGACTATTTAAACATGGCAATGAAGTACTCCTTGTGGTTCTATGTGTAATTTTGGTTATAGTTTGTATAAAACAAACTGTTGCAAAAAGAAAACATATAAATAAAAAACAAATGAATACACATTATTTTTTGGGTTAATTTGACATTTTTAGCAAAAACAAGAATTAGATCAAACTATTTCCACCTACTAGTTTGTTTACTTGAACCTGTGTCAGAAGTTTAACCAGTGAATGATATTTAATGATACCTGATAATGATGACAAATGAAATGTGGGGAGATATTTTTGTTTCCATTTAGTGAGTGAATTGTCAACTAATCATGTTGATATATTCAAAATGAAATTACTAAAAACATCCTCTACGCTGAGCTTGCAGAGGGAGTTAGAATTAAGGGCCTCCCAAGACTAACTTACAGAGATGTCTGCAATCAGGACATGAGAACAACAGACATCAATGAAAATATGTGGGAGGAATTAGCTCAAGATCAGACACCATGAAGACAGACAGTGTATGCTGGTACGAACCTTACTGAGAGCAAAAGAAATGAAGCAGCCTTAGTCAAGAGAAAGAAAAAGAAAGCTGTTCTACCAGCTAGCCCTAAATCACATGCACAAACTGTGGAAAACTTTGCTGATTGGGAATTGGCTAGATTAGTCACACCAGATTCTGCCCAGTCTCAAGATGAAACTAAGACCAGTGGCTCAATGGGGCGCATGCATTATCTTCCAAGACAGAAGGAGTCATATAATGTCAATCTTTTTTAAATGTTCAAAATAAAATGTTTTCTACAAATAATTAAAATTAATTCTAATATAGAAATTCAAGAGCTTAAAATAATTCAATTGATTAGAATTTTTTTTTTAACATTTTCAAAACAATTGAAATCTCTTTTAAATAATTTTAAGACAAATATGATTTTTCAGACTCACTTTTCTGTGGGCAGATATTAACAACTTGAGAATATAAAAAAATATGAATTAAAAACATTTTCAGTTAATAGATCAAGTAAAAGAACAGCAATAGTTAACTCAATGAAAGTACTGTCATAGCCTTAGTTAATCAATCAAGCGAAATGATGGTGATAGTTACACAATGTCAACACTAATACTTAGCACAGAGTTTAGGTGTTCAGTTAATTTGTGAGACTTAACTTCACAATTAGCAGGAATACAAAAAATATTTAAAAAAAAAAAAAAAGAAAACTCTTAAAAAAAAAAAAAAGTAGTACAAATTCAAGTTGTAACACAGATGTACTGGCGATCGTATTTTAAATAATAAAATAGCAAATAATACCAAACAAATAAGCACATACATAAGTACACTGTAAGAAAGCGAAATTCTCATACAGATCAATCAATGAAAATTTATATACATATATTTAAAATATTCAACCATTATATATTGTTGACAGGTCTCATAGAAAATAATATACTTAGTCTACTTGTGGCAGATTTCCAATTATAAAGCTTTATACAATAGTTCAACATGAAACTGTATTTGTTAGAGGATTAGAATACATCTAGTAATTGTGTCTTGCCTGTGGGCAGAATGCAATTGAAACATGGATGTCAAGATGATCAAGTAGCATAGCCCTAGATACCATGAGAATGACAACATTTATAACCACTCTGCAGTAACGTGTATAATTTTGGTAGTTAAAAATATCACATATTTAAAATGTTTATATATTTGCAAGACTTATACAGAGATACCTCTCAGCAGCAGATGTGGGATAACTTTAAAAACTAGCAGCAGACATGGATAACTTTAAAAACTGAGTAGACTCAGGATGATAAGACAGATCAGAACAGGACCTGCAAACAAGCTTCCACTTTGTGGTCCAAGCACAATCTCATTTCTCATGAACCCAAAAAATGGCTGTGGCGTCTAATTTTTCCTATAAGAGCAAGGGTTATTTAGGGTTAATTTCTGCCTTGTTGGCACTAAATTTATGGGCAATCTAGAGGAAAACTGATAAGCCATAATTATCAGACAATGTGAAAACTAGTCTCTATGTTATATAGCACAAGTTGTAGATATTTTTTTTTTTTAAATGGAGGTGTGAATTATGATATAGGCTGTCTTAGTGCCCCTGTATTTGCACTTGTTTTTGTAGGGTATGCTACCATGGTCATCCTAGGTTGTAAAATAAACAAATGAAACTTAATAGCTATTTTTTGTTGAACTCTGAAAATCAGCTCAGTCAAAATGTAACTCATGGCAACAAAAGGGGGAAAAGGGGAAAAATCAACAATGACTAAATAAAAGAGCATAAAATAAAATTGAAACTATTTGAAACTTTCATTGAATAACATTGGTATTTTTTTTTTTAAATATTTTTTACAAATCCATTATCTAAAGAAAAAGCTAACAAAGAAAAGTAGAACATAACCAAAATCAACATTGACCTATTTATGGAATGTTAATGTTTTAAAATGTATTAATTTACAAAAAATGAGAGATGAACCTCATTAAAACTTAACTTAGGGTTACCACATATCCAGCAAAAAGAAGACATGTCCTGCTTTTGGGTCTTTTTCCTTCAACCAGCAGGCTTTGACAAAACGTGTGAAAATGTCTAGCTTTCACGCTGTTCTTTACATTTTTTTTTCTATCTATGGAATTCTACCTTCATATCTTCTGGTTTAAAGGTAAATTCACACATTATTAGCAGAAAAGTAAAATAACTTTCATAACATCATGAACAATGGACTGTTTAAAAGAAACCTGCAATTTACAGTTTTTCAAGATAGGCTTTTGTTTTTCTTATGCATACTCAGGCACAATGCTCGAGTTAAAGGAGTCTTTTGACATATCTGTGCACAGGAGAAGAAACACAAATAACTTAAACAGTGACATTTTTCTCATAAAATATTATCTGAAAAAAAAAAAAAATGTGCATGTAGTAGCCCACATATGTTGGTGCAAATAATAAATTATACCAAAAAGTCTCTTCCAGAAATACATGTGGTAACCCTAGTTAAACTTGAATTGGAAAAGAAACAAAGAAAATTGTATGGAAATTTAGTTCCAGCCTATGCAAGATATGCAAAATAGAGCAGGGGAAGTGAGTTTGCAGTTTGATGATCTTAGAAATTTGGGACTAGAATTGAGCCTAAAAAAAACACTGTAATTAACTAGACCTTGTATTTTATAAAGGAACCAATGTTTAAAATAAATATGATCATAACATTAACAATTAATTATAGTATAATAGTAACAAATACAAAATCTTTTGGATTTAAATATTTCATATTTGAAAGTCCATGCAATCTACTATCAAAACTCCTGTCCTGAATTTCCCAAAATTTAAAGAAAAAAAAAAAAGGGTTTGAAAGCTTGAACGTGATTGATAAATAAATCAAGACTACCCAAGTTTCCTAATTGTATTAATATTATTCAACTCTTTTAAGGGGAGATCAATGTTTGCTGCTCATCTAAACTGTCATTGTTAGTATCTATCTCTTCAGCATCTTTAATGTTCGGCTCCACAGGGTTCTGCAGGTCAATCTGAGTCTGCGAGCCAAATATTAGCTTCCGTAGCTCTCCCCTGATGAGTGCTATTACCACAGTGGTAAGCAAGGTGCATGGTACCAGGTAAAGGAGTGCAGGTTGCCCAGAGTTCATAAACACAAGAGATATCATACAGATGATCATGCCACAAAGGTAAGCCACAGACGATAAGACATAGTACACCATCCTTGAACCAGACCTGATATCAAACACAGCATTGTAGGAGACCAAAAGTCCTGGAATGATTATGTCCCCAAAACCCAGTAGGGAATAGGAGCGATCCCTGCACTTGGTCAGGGGGCTGTCACCAAGAAGTGGAATCAGAAACACCATTGGCAGAGATTCTTTAGAATGACTAGATCCTCCTGTTGCTACAGACTCCATTATACTGTCTCCATCCTTTGTTATCAACGGAGTAATGAAAACAAAAAAGACATCATACAGGAGAAGTAAAATCAGAAGAACAGCTATCACCTTCAGGTTAGGTAGTCGAAGGTTTTGAATAAAGAAAACACAAAATGAAGCTCCCAGCAAATCTTGGATCACCCAGGCATATGAAGAATGGCGTTCAATGGCCCAAAATATTGCCAAAGTTAAACATGGCATATATAGCAGAAAACTCCTTAGTTTGACCTGAAATAAAAAAAAGTATAATCAAATTAAAAGAATCAAAACAAAAAAATGCATGTCTTATTATCTTTAAGTAATAGTTTGGTAAGAGGTACATATAAAAATTTTAGCAATTCGGACAAAATCTTAAAATGTCTTATAGAGAAAAATATGTAAATTGATGTTTTTTTTTTTTAAAATATTACTGAAAGTCTACCCTAATGACTTTTAGAATCATTATTGTAGGTCTAGCCAAGGTATTTGTGCATCATAAGTTGCTTTCAGAATCAAAGAAAAAGCCACCTTGGGAATTTTTTAATCATAAGAGAAACTATCCCAAAGTAATTTTTGGAATTATTAATGAGGTCTACCCAAAAGATTTTTAAAATTCATTATTGAAGATCTAACCAAAGGATTTTTAGAATAATAATAATAATATAAAGTTTTACCAAGTAGTTCTTGAAAAGAAATGTACAGATAATTAAAGTATGAAAATGGTTTGAATGACAACATTATATGTCCAAGGGAGTTTTATTATTTGTCTCAATTTTCAAAATGTTCTTTATCAATATATTAAAGTTATTCAAAAGATTTTTTTTTCTATAACATTTCTAAGGGAGGTATTAATAGTAATATTTTATTCCTGACATTTTGTTTTTTTAACAAGTAAAAAGTTTTAAGAAGAAAACCAAAATTATGCTATAAAACTTACCTTCATTTTAATACATGGGAACCTGTTTAAAGGTATGTCATAGGATAGTGGCACTATGTGGGACCACACTGGGAGCAAACACTGGTACAAACTGTAGGATCCAGCTAAACAGAACATGGCTATAAAAAAATACACCATCACATCATAAAAGAAATACAGCAAGATGATAACTGCACATATAACGGCAAACCATATGACAACCATCCAAACAGTAAACTGCTGCTCCTGAGAGCTGGCCTGAACTGGTGATTCAAGATTTGAAGAGTTTGAATTGGAGACTCTTCTTCGCAGTCTTTTATACGAGTATTTCTCTGACACAGCTGCCCACCCGGCACCTAGCATGACAAAAATGGTGGAGAAAATGACAATCACAAACATGTTAGCATCCCAGAAGGGTTGGGTTGGAGCATAAAGCTTGACAGACACAGGCTGCTTATGAAGAAGGACTTCGTTGTAGTCAGCCCAGGAGATGGTAGACACAGTAATATTGATGAACTTGTAGTCTGAAGCATTGCCACCAGGCACTGGTGTTTTGGTGGAGTTTTTGTTATCCACGATCAGAGCACTGTAGCCCTGTAGGGACTCAACCATACTGGCTTTCTGAATGAAAGTACAGTTTCCACGAATGAGAGCCACTGTGGTACCTTTGACCTGTTGTGATGGTGGAAAGTCCTGCAATGTGCATCCTTCAGACCATGACAAGTCAGACAGGACATGGGCAACGGCATCCGCAGAGGAGGCAGGCAAGCTCTGGTACTGAGAGTTGTAGTTAATGCAGAAGGTTTCAACCTTATCAGCCGAGCTTACATCAAGTAAAGCATTACCCCCAGATGCAACAATCTGTGAAGACAAAAGGTAAACTATAGTAACATTTTTTAAATTATAGTAATTGATGATTTTAATATGGCTATATATTATTAGTATGGGATTACTAATTACTTGAACTGCATTAAATTAGTATAAATACTAGTAAAACTAAGAGTACAATTTTGAAAGGCTATATGAAAGAATTGATGCAGTTAAATAGTTGGCCTTATATTTAACTGCATCAATTCTTTCTATCTCAACCTTGACATATCTATTAGGCATACAAATTGGAGGCATATTTCTTTTATAAAAGTAGAACATATTAAAACTTTAAATTTTTTTTTAGTCTTTGTCAAATTGATAAGTTCATTCTTTTCAACTCATTGTTTAAATGTTTACATGATTGTTTTTTTAATGCGTAAAAATATGTTCACTAAGGTCTCGAGTCCACAAGGGGACTAATTCTACTTATACCACCCCATCTGTCAAGTACAATTTCTTTCCCTTGTTCAAGATACCAAACAAAATAATTAATTACCAATAGTTAATTAACTAATTGGTTAATTTTTTTTATTATTGATTCTTGTGATGGCAGGTAAAAGAAATAATTGTGTGAAATTTTAGCTAAATCTGAGACTGGGAGAAAGAACCTGTACAAACTTTTTACCAGACAGACAGATCAAGTGAGATGATATAAGCTTTGTAAAAAAAATATCACTAACTGATTGGATCTTCTGTGTATCAATCCTCCCCCCCCCCCTTAAATCTTTGTATCCCCTTAATGAAAGCCTAACAACTTTAAAAATAAAAACCTTTGTCTCAAATTCAAATCTTTCTAAAAGCTTGAAATTCCATTTTGGGATTTTTTTTAAACAACATTTTTGTCTCTTTTGGGTACCTGATATAAAGGCTGTTATGGTCATTATGCTAGTCATATAAAACCTTGGTTCACTTTGGTCAAAGCTACAAGTTTGACATAATCTGTTCCATAGTCTGTAAGGTCTTCAAAGAAGACTTTAATTTGTCTTTGGTTTTATTTACCCTGATGATTTCCTTACACAAAATTTACTGCTATCATAGTTAGAATTAGTTGTTGTTTTTTTAGACTAAATTGTATTTGATATCTTGTATAAGGTGTATAAATAAGCTTTTCATATGTGTGATAAAGGTATAAAATAAAGCGTATACCATTTGCACATAAAAGATGTATAAATAGCTTATCATACCCATGTGTGAATAACTTATGTGTTACAAATGAACAAGTTTTGTTTAGCCTTCAGTTATATAGGCCATTTATCTAACACCTCATTTAATAAAAAATATTATCTCTTATGTTACAGATAAGGAGAACTACAGCAAATTCAGGTGGGAATTCATATAGTTAGTGAAGATACCTGCCTAGTGTCATTGTGTAAAAATAATAATAGCATCAAATTTTCTAAAAAATTTCTGTCCCCAAGTTAAGCTGTCTCTATTAGTGACTTGGGACTTGGTCTTACTTGCATACATTACTACTGGTCCTATGATAGTTTTGTAATTTTAATTGTTGTTTTTTTTTTCAGATTGCTTTGCTTTTAAATATGTTTTAGGAGTTACAAAATGATCTGCACCCAACAATTTTTGCAAATAAACTTTTAAGTTGGTGGAAATGTATTTTTGACCCCAGATATTTAACTCTATACTTCTTCAAAAAAGAAGGCTGAAATGAACAAAAAATGGCATGTGCAATCAGGATACTGTCCCATAGGCACATAATTAGCCTAGTTCTGGCCAAACTAGAATGCTCACAGTTGACACTTCTGGAAGTTATATCCACAGTATCACTCAGCCTGCATGAGAGCTACAAGATTTTCAAGACAGGGCAATATGGGAGGCCTAAGTCTTCCAGTCCTGTTGCAAAACGGAGCCCATCTTCTCTTAGTTCATCTTTGCCACTGTGGCATAAGAGTTAAATCTGGTTAATTACAATAAAAGATTTTATGGCCATAACAATTGTATTCTAGTGGTCTTTACCTATAAAGCTCTCACAATGCTACTGGCTTCTTTCCTTAAAAGATCAATGTCAATATAGAATTACTGTATTACACTTAAGAATCTATTCATATTATTAATAATATCTATGATTCTAGCTAGATCTAGATTCTAAACCTTCAGAGATATAAACATAACAATAATATATTTCCTAATGAATTAACTTTAACTACTAAAATAATCTATATATTGATCTACTAATAGAAACTAGACTTAACTGGACTAGATAGAAAGGTATATCTATTCTAGACTAGAGTCATGATTAAATATCTAGATTCTAGACTCTTAGACCCTATAGATCTATTATTGTAATTTATCTAAACATTATAACCTAGAGGTTCTCAAACTATTTTGGACATGGACCCCTAAGTAAAAAAGCACATAATAAATTACAAATAAAAAAAAAAGTTGTTGAATGATTGTTTATAGAGATTTTTACTCCATTTGAAATAAAACTGTAAAAAAAACTAATGACTTGAATGATGTTGATAACAGTTTATGAAAGTATGTTTGTAAGTAGCAACCACAAATCTCCACTAGCATAAATTTCTAGTCGGGTTTCTTTTATTTGAAATGATGTTCATAACGGCACTGAATCCACTTTCCACCAAATAGGAAAATGAGAAAGCAGTCAACAACTTCTGTACAGTAACACAAAATGCAGGATAATCAATAGGAATCTATTTTTTAACCAGAATTTGTGTTATACTTGTTCATACATTGGTTTAAGTTCCTTGTTTATGGATAGTTCAATAAGCTGCTCCTGTATAAGAACGCAAAAGTTCAACACCCTTTCAGGAATATCCATGAAAAATTGCTAGAAATCTTTCGACTTTGGTTTATATCATCATATAATAATGCAATAGTGTAATATGTGAAAGACATATTAAACAGTAAAGAGAGGTGAGTTGATTATTATTAAAATTAATTATTATTAATTTTATGCACTTTTAATCTTTCTGCCAACTTCCAAACTCCTGGGGGTCTGCTGACCACAGTTTGAGAACCACTGCTATAGTCTATACTATTCTATGACTGGACTAACTAATAAATAAACTATTAGTAGAGCTAGATCTACTGTCATCTAGTATAATGTATAGTATAGACTCTTTACTGACTCTACTCAGTCTCAGTCTACTTCTTACTAATTAATCCTGTGCATCTGCTCCCATGTCATTCCAGTACCCTCAGCTTCACTGATGACTGACCTCTTCCAGGTTTGCTTGGGTCTGCCCACTTTCCTCTTTCCTTGTGGTTCCAGTCAAGTGCCTGCCTTGCAACATTGGTAGCTGGTTTTCGCAGGGTGTGTCCTATCCAGCTCCATTTTCATTTTGTGATGTCTTGGGCTATGGGCTTTTGTCTAGTTCTCTCCCACAAATCGATAGTAGTTATCTTTTCTGGCCACCTAATTCCTAATATCCGGCGTAGGCATCTGTTAACAAAGGTCTGGAGCTTTTCCATATTTATTTTAGTGACTTTCCAAGTTTCTGAACCGTATAGAAGGACAGACTTAACGTTTGTATTATAGATTCATATCTTGTTGTGTAGAGATAATGCCTTAGAGCGTCAGATAGTTTGAAGAGTTGAAAAGGCAAACCTAGCTTTATTGATCCGAATTAGTATATCATCATCAGTTCCGCCGTCTTTACCAACTCTACTTCCCAGATATGTGAAGTGGTCCGTATCAAGGATATTCTCTCCCTGTAGCATGATTGGGTTCTCTTGTCTGTCGTTGATCCTCATAACTTCTGTTTTCTTTTTGTTGATTAGAAGTCCAGTCTTTTTCGCTATTTCTGAGAGTCTGGTCAGTTTGGTCTGAGCATTTTGTTGTGTATGGGAGAGGAGACAGATGTCATCGGCAAAATCCAGGTCCTCTAAATGTTGTGTTAGTGTCCATTGTATGCCGCTTTTATTATCTAAGACTGTCTGTCTCATGACCCAATCAATCACCAGCAAAAATATCAAGGGCGAAAGCATACATCCCTGTCTTACTCCTGTTTTTACTTGAAAAGGGTTGGTCAGCTTTCCATTGTGTCTTACTTGGCATAATGAGTCATCATATAACTGTTTAATGATATTGGTGAATTTTGTTGGAATTCCGTAGTGATTCATCAGTCTCCAGATTACGTCTCTGTCAATACTGTCGAAGGCTTTCTCAATCTAGTATAAGTATATATCTAGATCTTATCTTTTATAATACAGACGTTACTTCAAAAAAGATGATTAGTTCTATACATCATGATTTAAATTCTGCCAAGTCACTGGTTTTCTTGGCTGGCTCAGGCAACCCATTCCATGTTTTAATAGCACCATGGAAAAAGGAGCATTTGTACAAATTTGTCCTAGCTTATGAAAAGAGGAATGTGCCTTTATTTTTGTGTCTTTCTGAGTATTTTAATAGATTTTGTTTTTGTATTTGAAGATTATATTTCAGTGTTTTATGTATAATTGCTATTTTACTTTTGAGTCTTGAAGGCTTTCAAAATTTAGTGATTTTACTAAAGGTGTTACTCTAGTCAAATGTGAATATTTGTTAGTTATGAATCTCACTGCTCTATTTTGTGTCTGTTCCAGTTTCTTAATGTTTTCTCGATTTGAGGGGTTTCAAACAGAGGATGTATATTCTATTATTGGCCTAACCAAGGCTAAATAACATTTTAGTTTTATGTTCTTATTTGATTTATAGACATTCATTTTCATAAACCCTAATGCTTTGTTTGTTTTTTGATAGTTTCATCAATGTGGGCATTCCATGACAGTTTTTCATTTATTATAACACCTAGGTATTTTGCGTTTTTAGTCTGTGTTACTGGTTTGCCATGAATAAGATAAGTGGAATTAATTTGTTTTAGTTTTTTTGTTAGTCAATAACTGACATTTTTCTGGGTGGAAAGACATGCTCCAATATTATTCCCATTTCTGTAATTCATCTAATTCTCCTTGTAAATTTTCTGTATCTTGTGTTGTTTTTATTGTTCTATATATTATGCAATCGTCTGCAAATAACCTGACTTTTGTTCCTGAACTAATGTAATTTGGTAAATCATTCATGTAAATAAAAAATAGTAGTGGACCTAAGACTGTTTGTTAAGGTACTCCTGACTTTGCTGTTGATTTAGAGACATTTATTATTACAGTTTGTTCTCTCCCTATCAGAAAATCCTTAATCCACTGATGCAATGGACCATCAATGCCAAAATATTTAAATTTTTAAGCAAACTATTGTGGTAAATTTGTCAAAAGCTTTGGAAAAAATCTAACAAGATAGCATCTATTTGCTCACTATTATCTAAACCTTTTGAAAAATCATCAATTAGTCCTATTAGTTGTATTTCACATGATCTATATTTCCTAAAGCCATGTTGGTATGGAGTAAGGACATTATGTTTGTCTAAATTGGATGGGTTATGATGTGGCTACATATTATGTGTTCTAGGATTTTACATGATGCTGGTTAGTGATACTGGTCTGTAGAATTAGATCTAGACTTTTACTTTTTTAGATCTAGACCTATATAACAATATATTAATAAGTCTAACTTATCTTACCTTCTATATTAATACTATATATTTAGACATTACCTCCTATGCCTCTAAACTCTAAAAGTAAATAAATCTAATAGTTACTAGATCTAGAATGGCTGCATGGTCTTGCTTTTTGCGCGCTGGACTGTCGTTTGGATTTATCAATGATCCCAGGTTCAAACCCAGCCCGATCCCATCCCCCATTGTCCTGCAGGAGGTTTGGATTAGGAAGTAAACTATCTTCAACTCTGAAGGAACATCCGAAACGTAAAACATTTTACAAACAAGATCTAATATTTATACTTAAGCAATACTAATTTATATACAAGTATTTCAAGTAACATTTAAATCTATAACAATTATTATAATAAAATAAATCTAATTGACAGTAACAATAGTCAATACTAAGAGTCACTAAGTTGACTAAGACTAAAAACTAATCTATTTAAATACCGTCCATGGGCATGATCATGTCATTCATGATGATCTTGTTAACTTAACTGACTTAGATCTAGATCTAATAAGTTGATTAGAATTAGACTTAACTTAGAGTCTAGTCTAGACCTAGAGAGTAGAGTCTAGAGATAGTAGAGTGGAGTCTAGTTGAACTTAGTTGAAGTAGTTTACCTCGATTAGGTTAATCCAAACCAGGCTGATTAAAGTAAAGAGCAGATACGTCTTCATTGTTATTTAAAAAAGCCATAAATCCTAGAACTAAGAATATCTGATTTAATGTATGCAATTCATTCTTAAAGATGTAAATCTCTAGAAATAGATCTAGATCTATCTAGATTAGATAATCATAAATAAGAAATAAAAAATCTCTAAGGACGATTCATTGTTTTCATCACTAACGGAAGTAGCTCTTCACTATCCTCAGTATCAATACAACTTTTAGGTCGAGAAACCATGGAGGGACCATTCATTACTGATGCCTGATTTCACGAATGAAACAACAACAAAAAACTTTCAGTTACATAAATACACACTTTAACATGGAATTTAGTGCGTGTCACTTAGAGTCTTTGTTTTTTTCTGGCTGTTCGAGGCAACTCTTTCCAGGTACATTTGTGAATCAGTTCAACTAAGCTTATGTCATAAAAAAATGTGTCTTTATCTTTCTCTCCATCTGAGCATTTAAGCCTATTAGGTTATTGATTAGATATATATCTGGGCGTAGCCGGGGGGGGGGGGGTGTTTGAACCCAACCCCCCCCCCCCCCCCCCCGAAATGAAATCCCCACCCCAGCAGGCGGTGGTCGGAATTTAGTGACTGATTTTTTGCCTTGATTTTGTTTATTTTAGGTGAGATTTTAATACTAAACCATCACTTGCTCCAGCACAGCCAAGGGAGTTTTGAATTTAAACCCCCTAGCAGGGGGGTTTGAGTTTAAAAACCCCTACCAGGGGGTTTTGAGTTTGAAACGCCTACCTCTATAAAACAAAACAAAAAAAAATGCAAACGACAATCCCCAAATTCCAAGAGCACAGTTAAGGAAGATTTTGATTTTAAAACCCCTCCAAAATTTACGATAAACCCCCTCTTCTATATAAAAAAAGCAAATTATACTCTCAAAATTCTATGAGCGTAGCCAAAGGAGGTTTGAGTTTAACCCCCCTCCCTTTCAGTAGGGTTTGAAGCTAAAAAATACATCTTCAATATAAAAAAAAAAGATTATTACGTACTCAAAAATGTTATGAGCTTAGCTAAATGGGTTTTGACTCAGTTTTGAGTTTAAACCCCCTTCAATGATGTTTGAAGGTAAAAAAATACCTCTTTAATATTATAAACATAGAAAATTATACATTCAAAATTCTATGAGTGTAGTCAAAGGTGTTTTGAGTTTAAACTCCCCTCCAGTGGAGTTTGAAGGTAAAAAATACTTCTTCAATATATAAAAAAAGCAACCCCAACCCCCCCCCCCCCCGGCTACGCCCATGAGAATAGCACATTAGGTTTTTGAAATAAAGCTTTTTAATAGCAGGAAAATGCACTGTAGATACCTCAGAATATGCATTTTGTTTCAATACCAGAAATAGTGCTTGGCGGCGGGGCTCCGCACCGCGCTGGAGGAGCTACTAGCGCTTCCCCAGACCCCTTTGCTGCCTATGTCGGGCAGTCTACATTTTTTTCCTTAACTCCAGGAAGAACCTATTCTAGGGCACAATAAAAGTCTGATGTACGTAATGTATTTGCTAACAATGACGATAGTCACAGGCAATGCGTCTCTCTTAACAAAGTGACAAAAACAAATCCAACGCGCATGCACATCTGTTCAGTGCCTGAGATATCTGCATTTTCATTACCAAAATACCAAGTAAACGAAGTTAATTCATTTTGTTGCTGCTCGTATATTTTGCTTTCTTGCTGTTGCCAGTACTCCGTTGATACAAATCAACGTTTTTACTCAGATGGCATGCGAAGAACTTTCCTATATCTCTTTTATCGTAAACTTGTGGGCGTGTCTAAACTGCTATTTTATCGAGCTCTAAAACTGACCGCATCTCTGCAAAACGTAAATACATTTACCAAGATGATTGCACTCTTCAAGAAATCTTCACATATATCAAATCGAAAGACAGCTGGCAAAGATTTATCCTCTAAGACAAAAAACAAAAAAAAAAAAACAACAACAAAAAACTTTTATCATATTCTAGGCCTTTAATAAATATTAAGATAACTAGAATTATGTGCAAATGAAACAAATCGTCACGACCAACGGGGTATAAAATTGAATTGCAAACCTATAATAAAGCACACTTGGTCGGACATGAACTGCAGATTGGCCTATTCTGGTTTATTACAATAATGACTTATCCTTATTAACTTTATCTCGGTGGAAGCACTATATGTTAAGTTTCTTCCTTGCATAAGTTAGTTGATTTGAAGGTGTAAAAAAACTAGCTAAAATTTGGTTACTCAGAATTCAGAGGGGTGTGCGTACATGGTCAGCCATCAATTCCTGATAAGCCTAGGCTAGTCTACTACATCTGTACTTCAGTCACCTACTTGTTCAGTTGCTACTTAGATTTTATTTGATCTGATGGTGCAAAAAATGGCTAGAATTTGGCTACTCAGAATCCCACCTTGCCCCCCCCCCCCCCCTGAGGGCGCCCATGTTCATTTCCAACACGAGCAAAATGAAATCCTCTCCCTCCCCCATCTTTCTAACATTTTGATCGTTTTTTTTTCACTTTTATTCAATGTTATACCATTAACAATGGAGGCCCTAAACAATAATCTAAAGCAGGCAATATTCAGTTAGGCTATTCCAACTGAAAACTTAAGATGCAAATGTAATTTTATAAAATTTAGGCATTAAATCATTAAAGTTGGATAAGACAGATATTCCTTTAATCATCAAAGCCAGTGTTGAAATTGAGAGAGAGAGATAGACAGTAATGTAATATATATAAATACGTATGTATTTTAATCATGAGAATTTTAAGCGGTCGCAAAAGAGAAAAAGTCACTGTCAGTCTGTAATTTCGGTATATTAATAGGCAATCTGCTTTTTCTGACTTTGTATCTATCATTATTTTTGTTTTTTTTTTACGCGCTGATTGCATGAAAAATTAAATCAGCCGTTTAAATTATTTATGTAATTAGAGAAAGAACAAGAGACAAAATTCGCAAAGTACTTGCATTATGAATAAAAAAAAGGAACAACAGGAATAAAAGAAAAATTTCTAGTTTAAAATTGATTAAGCTCCGGGTCAATTTAAAGTTCTCAGATGCATTTTCTATTTTTGTCGTTTGTAGATAATTAATTCTTTGTCATTTTCGTTGAGGTCTTCGATTTCTTCTGGTTCTTCTTCTTTCCGACAAAGTTCAACCTGGTGTTCAGAAGTTGTCTCCTCTTCATTATCTGGTACTGAGTTCTTCAATATCTTTTTAAACTCGCCCCTAAACAGTGAGACCACAAGGGTTGTACCCAGTGTGCAGGGGATTAGATACAGAAGTGCTGGCTGCCCAGTTTTCATAAGGACCATAGCAACCATAGCGCTGACCATGCCGCACAAGTAGCCTATAGAGGATGTGATATAGTAAACCATCTTCGTGCCAGATTTGACATCAAACACAGCGTTGTATGTTAAGAGAATACCTGGCAATATCAGATCTCCGAAGCCTAGTATAGAGAAATAATACCCTCTGCACTTTGACAATAGATCTTCACCAAAATTGGGAATAAAGAAACACAAAGGCACATATTCTTTAGGATTGCTTGATAGTTTGGCAGCTTCAGACTCCATATCACTAGAGCCGCCGGTAGCTATTTTGTTCATGATACTGTCTCCTTTAGATGTTATCAATGGTGTTATAAACACAAAGAAAACATCATAAACAAGGTAGAACACCAGAAGCACAGTTATGATGATCAAATTAGGAAGCTTGAGATCACGGACGAGAATGACGCACAGCGAGGCGCCCAGTAGGTCTTGGAGGATCCATCCGTAGTTGGAGTGACGCTGTATCGCCCAGAATATCCCCAGCGCCAGACACAGTAAACAGAGGAAGATTTGTCTCACTTGCACCTATGGATATAAGTGGCAACTGTTTTTAGACGAATTATAAATGTACATAGATTGGCAATTAAAATGTGTAAGATCGAAACTATATCCATTTCTTGTTGTAAAGATTTTTTAAACACACAGGCTCAACCAGTAATGAGAGGCATCTCATAATTATAACAATTTTATGGACTAAACATTTTACAATTTTAATCTTTGTTTATGCATGAGTCCAGGTCAACGTAACATCAACGGCAATCAAGTCTTTGAACCTTAAGAGTGACAGAGCAATTGTAGTTTGCGTTTTGATGATGGCTGGACACATCATTTCTCCTTTGAGTACCGTCATCGCCTTGTCTTCCTTCTCGGACCATCTTTGGAAATGAGTTATAAACATTTGTGCAGTTTGGACTTAAATACATAAAAATCTGTGTGAATTGGAACCCAGAAAGAATAACATGGTTGCCAAACTGATTTGCATTGGCTTAATGAATTCTATGACAATGATGTCAATCCATACACAATTTCTAACCTTTACTATAATGGCGTATCTAGGGTTGTGGAAGGGGGTCCAAATTTGAAATTCCCCCCGGAACCCCAAAGGAGTATTCGAAATTTGTTTTTACATTTTAATATTACCCCATTATCTCATGTATTGACTCATGATGTCGAATGCCAGTCCGATGTTGTTGCCCCGCCCCTTTTAGTGATAAAACAACTATGGTTCATCTCATAGAGCTCTTCTTTATGAAGTCCTTGTCCAGGTCTCTATTAAGGTTAGGGCTCTGGAAGAGTTGATGACCTGGCATTATCTTTCGTCTTAACTTTGTGGCCCACAGCAGTTCCTATCACTCCAAAGGAAAGGCAAATGACGGATACAGTTTAGAATCAGCAGTATCGCAAGTTTTGTCATAAAGGTAGCACCGTGTTCTGCAGAAACTCCCGAAGCCTTTCCCAAATTAGAATTTCACTCAAGATGGCTGAGGTTTTAGATTCAGAGTTTTCCTTCTCCTAGGCGGCAGGGCCGGCTTTACGCATAGGCAAACTAGGATTCTAATCAGTGGGGGCCTAGCACTGGACTCAAAATTATTTTTTTTTACATAAAATAGTGCGAAACATGTATCAAATCTTTAACATTGCAGCATCAGCCTAGCTCTCTAAACATGTATCAAATCTTTTAGGTCTAGCTATTCACATACTTGAAGACCATTGTTGCTTCCTTTTGATGAAATGTCGAAACGTTATTTCTAGTCTGGGGATGATAAATTCTCAATGCAGCACATTTGTGCCATCTGCGCTTGGTTAATGGTTTCAGCTAAAAATCGGTCTGACAACTGTACATACAAGTATAAAAGCTTACGGAAAGTTAATTGAACGCTACGGAAATTGCGCTATTTGAATTTAACTTGTTTGTTAGTTTAGATCTAGATACAGGAAGGTTTTTAATTTATTGAGTATTTTTGTTTCGTAATTTTTATTTATCTATTTTATTTGGGACTTTCCTATTCACTCTGCCTAGAGCTTCCTATTACCCAGGGCCGACCCTTTAGGCGGGAAAACAACAATGCTCTCCTGCATTCCTTAAAGTCACTAACCTACAGAAATGTGCATATCAAGATAATTTAACGGATAATATAACATTTTAGCGTTTAGGTCTCAAAAGCTTGAAATCAATGACTGTAGAGCATATGGCTCTGCATGGTTACAAGATAAGATTAAAATTGGGTTAGAACCGGTCTTAAAAAACATTTAGTTTTAGAAATTTGTATTTAAATCTTTTTATTTTTTCAGTCACTTTTATAGAAATACCGGCAGGTTGCAGGTTGTAACGTTTTTTTTTAACGATTAGCCTACACATTCCTTTTTTTTTTCTTTTTTTTACATTTTACAAGATATAACTTTGAAGAAACAAACAACAGAACGTTACCTTTTTCTCAATGCACGGCAACTTGTTTACAGGTAATTCATAAAGCCACGGCACCAGGCGGGTCCATCCAGGTAACAGACAGTGATACAGACCATAGGAGCCGTAAATACAGAAGAAACCGATAAAGAAAAACACCATCACGTCGAAGAAGAAATAAAGTAGGACAATGAGGAGACACGGGAGGACAAACCAGCTAGCGTAAAGGCTACACCCTAAGACATTCAGACATATAGATTCACTAGTGTTCTGGTTTGAGTCTAGTGAATTTCCTTTGGGTGTTTTCTTTTCAAGAGAGTTTCGTTCTGAGTAAGCTGCCCAACCCGAGCCAGCCATGACAAACGCCGTGGAGAGTATACCTATGAGAAACATGTTCGAGTCCCAAATTCGGGTCGTTGGGGTATACAGCTTGAGCCAGACTGGTGTCGCAAAAGAAGAAATTAATTGTTGAAAATCCATCCATCCGATTGTGGCTATTGTTATGTTTATATTCTCTAACACTGAAGAGTTGTCAAACGTTGCGACATAATGTCTATCATCGACAATAATGCCTTTCCCGCCCAAAAGCTGCACTAAATGAGCTTTTTGAATTGGAGAGCAGTTTCCGCTTGCAAGGGTAACTGTGCTGTTAAGGTAGTTTTTGTTGGTCGAAAAATCGCTGAGAGTACATCCCGTAGATCGCGACATATCGACAAGTCTACTCGGAGTTGCTTCTTCCAATGTCTCAGACAAATGCTGTGAATGAGATTCGAGTCTGATGCAATACGTTTGAACACTTTCTGTTGAAGTGACATGAAGAAGAGAATAGTCTTTAGCAGCGTAAACCTGAAGAATGAAATTAAATCATAATAAATGCAGCATGGTGAAAACTTATTTTAAACATAATGAATATCACATAAAAAGGCTCTTACATAAATTCAACACAGCCACAGCCTAGGCTCACGTAAAGTACAATCATGGGGTGTCTTGTTTTTTTTTGTTTTTTTTTTAAATAAGTACGTAGTTTTATATATATATAAATATATATATATATATATATATATCCCACCTAAATCAACTCACTCACTCTGTTGATCTGGTAAAAGGTTTGTTCCCAATTTCGGATGAAGCTGAATTTTTTGCGCAATTTTTCTTTTCTGACAACACAAGAATCAATAAAATATCACATCACAAACCAAGAAATCAGAGACAGAGTTAATGCAGCGATCGGAGCCCATGACGACCTGCTAACTATTGTAAAGAGACGAAAGCTTCTAACCTTTGGCCACATTACAAGATCTACGGGGCTCGCAAAGACCTTCCTTCAGGGAACAGTGCCAGGAAAAGAAGAAGAGGCAGACAGAAAAAGCGATGGGAGGACAACATTAAAGAATGGACGGGTCTGCCATTGAGAGAGGTTCTAAACAAGGCAGAAAAAAAAGGGAGGAATGGAGAAAGACGGTCTACAAATCTTGCCTGGTGCCCCAACGGTCCAACAGACTAAGGGATAGGTAAAGGTAAAGGTAAGAGGTAATTAACTATTGGTAATTAATTATTTTATTTGAACACGAGAAAGAAATTAAACTTCGTTGAGGTTGTAGCTAAATAAAAAAAAAATCCTTAAAAAAAAACAATGCTCATCTTAAGGGGAAGAACTCCTTCCTTAAAATATCTACTAATAATGTACAAGCTATTACCCTTATTCGATATCAAACATAATAAATAATTACTGATAATTAATTTACTAAATGAGTATTTTTTGTTAATGGATTCATGTTTTGTTAGGTACACTAAATAATTGTTTTAAGTATTAACGTGATCGAAGAATGCGTGAGGGAGAAATAGAGTTAACAGTTATTTAAGGGGACTAAACCCAACAAATTTACCCAAATAAGTGAATACAGAACTATTAGTTTCACTTGTTACTCTTAAACAAAATAATTAATTAACAGTAATTAATTTTCTAATTGGTTACTTTTTAAAATTGATTTATTTCTTGTCTACGTCACTGAATATTTGTGCGAAGTTTCAAATTGATCCGAGAATAGGCGTGGGAGAAATAAGGCGTATACACTTTATACCAGGCAGACAGACAGACAGACAGAGTGAGTTGATAAAAGCTTTGTAATAATAGTTGGTTTTATTAGCTCTTCTCGGTAACGAAAAAAAAAAAAGAAATCTATAACAACATCAGAACTTCCAGATGATTTACTTAGATTAAACCAAAGATACAAAGAACAGCCATGAGACAATGAACAAATGATTTCTGGTGGAGTTTGTCTGAAGTGTACCTACTACTATTTCAAACAAGTTCTCTAGTTTTTTTTAACTTCCGTTTTTCTACAACCTACTCGTGTGAAGCAGGATTTTCTTATTGTGCAACAAAGTACAGAAACGGGATTGACGAGCCACCAGATGTTGGAATTCAGCTTACCACTGTTGTATGGGATATAAGAAAGTTATGCTTTCCAAGTACATGGAACCGTTCAAGCTATTAAACTTTTTATATTTATGCTTTTTTTTTTATTATAGTTTATTTATACATGAAAACAAGAAAAACATAATACTTTAAAAAAAAACCTTTACAAAACTTATACAGCGATTATTTTGCTCTTAAAATTTAATGAATCTTAGTTTCCAAATTTGAAAATGTGTACCCCATCCTCCCTTCTCCTGAGAGAGAATCCTGGTTAAGCGAATGTAATACTACACTTTAAAATATTCCAATGATAGGACTTAAGATCTAGACTTAGAAGACGATGCACACAATGTTTTATTTTTTTTGAGCATTCATTTACTAAACAAAGAGGTCTATGGATTTAAAACAAAAATGTGTAAGCAATGAATCTGTATCTAAACATCGACCATTACCGGTGGGTTCAGACTGATAGTTGATAACAGAAGAAAACTTTTTTTTTGCTTACTGAATTGCAAAATAGGTTTGGACAACAGGTGTGCAAGACTGGGTGAATGTTTGACATCTTTCAGATGTTCCTTCAGAGTTGAAGATAATTTACTCCATCGTCGAAACCTCCCGAGGGGTGGCAGTGGGCAGGGTATGAACCCGAGACGACCGGACAACAGGCAAGTGCACGAACAGGCAGCCACCCGGTGAAGTAAGGGACTTAATAGGAGGACTCAGGTCTTCATCGCTTCTAAAGAAACCTTTAATAATAAAATACAATCTGGGACTGAAGTCTTTAAAAAAAAACCACACTGTTTATCACCTAGTTTACTTACCTTTAAAAGAGACAAGAAGATCAAGAAACCTTTCAAAAGCAGCACGGCCATTTGTATTTATGCTTACATTAATGATTTTACAGCTCAGTTCATATAAGTCTAGTTTTTTTTTTTCTTCTGGTTTATTTGTCCAGGTTCAAATTCTGGGTTTAACTGAGCAGCTAAATTTATATACAAATTTAAGCTACATTATCTCAACGGCCCGCAACCGTCTGTCAGACATTATAATAGATCAATGTGTTTGGATTTATCTATTAGTAGAACACCTAATATTAGTATCTAAAAAAGTAAGCATTATTTTAAACTAAATAGTTTCCCTATAGGCTCCCACTGGAGAATGGAATAACACGATCAAATCAAACATATTGTAATGACACGAGTCAAACCAAAAGATAACGTTTTATTTCAGTGAAAACATGACAAAATTTTACAATGCGGTAGCACTAGTCACAGCTCTGTCCCAAGTGACAGCCAACAACAACAACAACAACAACAACACTAGGAAAACAATAACGATTACAAATAATTACAGAAATAAAAGCAAGATCCATACACAAAGTCCACAGACATAACTAATGACCATTACACATGCACATATATATGATTTATTCCTAGACAATGTATAGATGGCTAGGCTTCTGTAGAATGACTAGAACTGCTTCAGGCAATACGTGAAATGTATATTTTAAGTATTTTATTGATAACTAGCCTGACATTACCCGCGGCCTGCGGGTCTTAGTTTGTGTTTACTAATCTAGTGGATTGGATTTAGATGTATGTTAAACTTAGCTAATGATCTTTTCAAGTTTTTCTCTTTCGCTAGGAAAATAAAATTTGTTTTGCGAAAATGGGTTTACCCGAAGCCGATACATTCATATTTATTAAAAACGAAAAGAGCGATAGATGAATAGGATATAAAGTACAAATAAAACGGGTTTACCCGATTTGTTAAATAAATGGTATAAGAAAGTCAGGACGTTCTGAATTCGCAGATATATGGAACGAATTTATGTAAAAATGCCTTTGAAACAAAAATGTGAAGGTTTAATTTTATTAAATAGCCTAATGAAATCAATAGACTATATTTTGTATTTTCATGTGTCAAAGAAAAAAAACTATATGTGCAAAGTGTAGCTCTTAAAATTAGATCTAGAACTTTTCTCATGTCAATATTGTAAACTAGGAGTGGACAAATTACGACCCGCGGGCCACATGCGGCCAGCCGGAGTGTTTCATGCGGTCCAAAGACACCTACAGAAATCAGGTGTACATACAGTATAAACCCTAAAAAATGCAAATATATTTAAAAATAATTCAAATATCTATATAAATTATTAAAACTGTTTCATTATAAAATGTTTCAAGTAAACGAAGACTATTCTTATAGGCTATAGTTCAACACACTAAGAAACAATCTCATTCCAGTATTTATTTAGTGCTATGAAAAACTGCTGAGTGTTGGGTATATTTCGACCGAGATAACAAGTGTAACAACTAATGGAGCTTGACCTTTGTTATCCCAACCATAAACTCTAAACAGGAAAGTTTGCACAAAGCTGCATAAAATATCTACATATTATTTGTTCACAAATCTAGAAATCAAACTTATCAGAGCTAGGGAGTCTTAACCACGGGTATCTTCGAAAAGTACTTGAAGATTTAGAAACAAAATATTACGATGTATCCGCTGGCTTAGCATGGGCAAGGTAATGAGAAGAATATGAAATCTCAAGAAAGAAATGTTTATGTTCCTTGAAGGACTTTGAACTGTGACCTTATTACTAATATTTCTAATGAAGAGTGGAAGACAGATTTCATGTTTTATATTGTTGTCATTAAAATGGGTTGTTTGCACATGTATGTGCAGGTTGAATCTTTTCAAACAAAGCTTTCCCATTTCTCCAGGCAAACAATTGAAAACATTTTCCTTTGCTAAAATATGAAACTGTTTTAAGTGAAATGGTTGAAAAGTACAAGACTTATTTGGAGTCGTGGACTTTATAAAGCATGCCAGACAAACGCCTTACCAAACGACTTCTGTATGGGGAGTTGTGTGCAGGAAAGCTCTCCCAAAAAGGTCAATATAAACGCTATAAAGACACTCTCAAAAGTTCCATCAAGGAATGCGATATCGACATTACAGCTGAGAAGCACTAGCTCTCGATCGCTCCTCACGGTGTGAAGCTGTGAGTCTCGGAGTCTCAAGATTTGAAGCAAGATGAGTGGCCAGGGCGATAGAGCGCCGAACCAATAAAAAGCTGAGAGAAGAAGAAAGCCTACCTGCAACTGACCAAACCTACCCATGCCACGTATGCGGCGGGCTTTTTAAACCGAGGATTGGACTTTACAGTCATCTTCGTGTCCATAGGAAATGAGAATTGTGCTCACCTTCGACAATGAAGGAGGAGCTAAATAAAAGCAAATTTTAAGACGCCAAGCACCAGTTTCCAATACCATCAGCTCACCATTTAGCCCAGAAGCTGATTCAGCTCCAGAGGACGTAACTCAAAGCAAATTATGACTTGAGAAGTTCCAGTCAGTATTTCCGCGGGAGCTTTACGGATGACAGAAGCTGTATGTACACTCGATTAAAAAAAATGCTGCTAAACGTTAACATTATTTGGGTACACATATGTGAACAAATTGTCATTTTTTTTGTGGAAACTAAAAAAAAAATGTAATCACAGCGCGATGGTAACTGACTGTAATTTGACAACAGTCAAGAGGATAACAACTAGTTATCTAGTTTCACAGTTACGGAACATTATGCACGAGTTTAAACAGTTCAATAATTCACTTTAAGTACAACTGTACGTCTGTGGTGAAATGTTGTGATGTAAAAAGATAATAGTAATTTTTTTAATAGTAAAATTGGTTTCAGAAATAGCTAATTCTTGTTGTAATTCCTCAATTGGGAGCGCAACAAAATGTAAAGTGACTGTATAATACAGTATAACTATGAATTAAAAGACATTATACAAAGCTAGGGTATTTTTGTAAGTTGCAAATACGTATATTTATATACAGATACATATGCGGCCCCCATTCCTCCCCAAAAAATGTATGTGGCCCTCGATTCAACAAGATTGCCTACCCCCGTTGTAAACAAAGCCTAGATCCATATAATACTATAGCTTTAATAGAGTCGGTCAACATTTTTTTTTGAGGGTCTTATGTTTGTTTTAGGGCTACAATACAAACACTACGGACTAAGTACCCAAAGAACATTTCTGCCAAGTTTTATCAAGATTGGTCAAGCGGTTTTTATTCCTATCCCTAACATACATACATACATACAAACGCCTTACTTTCTACTTTATATAGCTATAGTTGCGTATTTCTGAGACTTAAGGCTAAATGTACTAGTAGGCACACAAATAAAAACACTGTAATGAAATTGACAACTTAACTTTCAGCTTCATATAACTTTATTGACTATTAACTCTAGCTATTTATCACTGTAACATGTAGCGTAGAAGATTGTACAATATCTGGTATTTTACAGTTAGCTATACTTCGTTGCAATTCATCTCTTCTCAACTTGCATCGAGCCGAATCCCGCTCTACTCAGCTGTTCCGAGTCGTACTCAACTCTACAGAATCAGAGCCGTACACGTCTTACATTGACTATATCGACTGTAACGGCTCAAGTCCACAGTAGTTCGCTGTATAAACTTTAACCACTGTAGTCCACCCCAGTTAATTCTACCCTAGTTAGCTTGCATCGAGTCGTACACATCTCTCTTCCACTGTCTCGCACAGTAGAAAACAGTAACGACGACTCAACCGACGACTGACTTTTCACATTAACTCTCTGGTTCATACAGAGTCCCTAATCGCTCCTCCAAATTGCAAAAGCACTGCTAGTATCTGGAACAACACGTGAGGACACGTCACATCCTGTCTTTGTTTATACGCGTAGATTCCAGAGAACACTGGCTGCTGTGTCATCTCGCTGGGCTCACACGTTGACCTCTACTTGTCACTGTTCATTTATAACAATATATATAGCTCCTCCTTCGTGGTCGAAGATGAGCATATTTAAGAACACGAAGACGACTGTCCAATCCTTGCTTTAAACAGCCGGATGCATACTTGGCATGGGCAGGTTTGGTCAGTTGGAGATAGGCCCGCTTTTTCTCACACCTTTTTGTTGGTTCGGCGCTCCAAACATTGCCTGTCCTCCATGAACCAGACCAGTGTCCGGTGACTGGTGGGGATCCTACTATTGCTGGAAAAAAGAAAAGAAATTAATACTATACATTTCTCGCAATATTATTACTTTTTGGAAGTATTTTAAATAATTCAGCCCTGATCATAAACGTGTGAAGTTTATTTCATTACGACTGTCTACGTTTGCAAGCTTTGTAGAACTGTATTGCAGGTCTATTAGGTCAAAAGTTGATACAAAAGATGCTTGATATTTTGTTGTATGAAAGAGGAAGGACATTTAGATCCAATGAGGAATTAAGGCCAATAAGAAAAAAGAAATAGATATTGTGATGATTGTGGAAAACTTAACAAGCTACTTTATAGTGTTAAAACAGTACTTAAAACAATACTTCAGTACAATTTTTTTTTTGTGAAATTGAAAAACATATTTCGCCATTACCAAAAAAAGTGATTGTATTTGTATATAATAAACTCTTGAAATGGAAATTCTAGTCAACTAGATTGCACTATTTTACATACAAAAAAGAGAGATATTTTCTCAGTTATATTCTTGATATCAGATTGATCTAATTGACTTTAAGTCCCATCCAGATAAAAAATAGAAAGAGTATAAAATAACTTTACCCAATAAAAACTCTCTTTTTCACTAACTACTAAGCATGTATTTAGCTAGATAATAATTAATCGTTAAACACTTCTTATTTGTTTTGTTTGCTAAACTTATGATAAAAATAATATAAATTTTATAGCCTATGACTTTCAAACATTTTTCATTAAATACTTTCTAAGTCTACTTTCCCTCTGTCCTCCCTTTGTAAAGTTGATCTTTTTATTGTCCTCCTAAGGGTTAAAAGTTCTTGGTAAGCAATAGTGGGTTTCACATCGTTTTTCTCAGCATAAGATAATTTATACGAGGAAAATATCAAGGAAAAGTTCACAAATACAATACGAACACGTCCAAGTGGAAGTCACAAGACGTTCCTTCGCTTTAAAAGCAGATTTTTAACATTACCATTTCATTATATAAGTCAAGACATCTTATTAGGACATCCTTATATTGATTTTATATTTGTATTTAAGAAGAAACTAGCAAAGTATTTTTTTTACAAAGAGAAGCTTAAAAGAGTTTTGTGAATTACTTTTGTTCATCTTTTGCTGTTGCATGTAGACAGTTTTACTCTCTTAATGTCTAGGTATCTTTTAATTTGTTTTAATTCATAACAAACGGATATTCAAATTTGACTAGAATAACACATTTAGTAAAATCACTAAATTTAGAAAGCCTTCAGGACAGAAGAATCAAAAGTAAAGTAGCAATTATACATAAAACACTGAACCATAGTCTTCAAATACAAAAACTAAACCTAATAAAATTCTCAGAAAGACACAAAGATAAAGAAAGATGTGAGGGGGATTAAACTGAAAACGTTCTGGTATGGAGTTTTAAACTCAAAACCCCTTTGGCTGCGCTGGGTCAAGTGATGGTTTAGTATTACAATCACACCTAAAATAAATCAAATCAAAGCGAAAAATCAGTCACAAAGTTTCGACGCCCCCACCCCGCAGGGGGGAGAATTTCTTGGGGGGGGGGGGGGGGTTGAACCCTCCCTGGCTAGTTATATTACATGCGATGTCGTTTCATTATCTGCCAACGTTGGTCTGTGAATAGTGTAACCTGGTTACCTTGTGGTGTTGTTAGCACTTCTGGCTTTTGTTACTCTGACCACGAACTCTAACCTTATCGCTCATTCCGTTGCGTCCTATAGTTGGCTTGACTAGAAACTAGTAATCTTCCTTTTTGAAGGGACGCCCTAACTTTTCAAAACGATGTTATCCTATTATACATCAAAAACTCATTCCTATTTCGCCTGCTTCTTTCCATTGATAAAAGAGAGCGCGAAGAGAGAGAGAGAGAGAGAGAGAGAGAGAGAGAGAGAGAGAGAGAGAGATAGAGCGAAGGGGGAGGTGACAGAGAATGAGAGGAAGAGGGGTAGAGTATGAAACCGAGACCGTTGAGAAGTCCGAACGACAGTCCAGCGCGCAGACCGCACTTCCAGGCTGCCATCTACTTGTGCTACTACGTAAAAGGACTAGAAGGATATTTTACACATTGAAATCCTTTTCCGCTATTTGTAAAATACCCTCCCCGCTGCCATCCCTCGTCGTCCTGCGGCAAGTTTGGACTAGGAAGTAAACTGAAGGAACATCCGAACCATGTAAAACATGTAACAAACATGCGCCTCTTGATCTTAGATCTACTTCAATAATTTCAACCTATCACTCTATTTTCATTCGAAGCTTAAACTTTTGTAAAATAAAATCCCCATCTTTCTGACTAACAATTTAATAATGATATTTAATCATAATGTTTTATGGACACCCAACACAGTTTCCTAAAGCAGAAAAGACGCAATAGTAGAAACCTAAGACATTAAAACCACTTAATTCTATCATTGCAATAATAATAAAATTCAGACATTAAATCATTAAAGCAAATTGAAAAAGACCACATCACCTTATGGAATTCATAAGTGAAATCATTAAAGTCAAATAAGACAGACATTGCAATATTATTACAAGCAATAGAAATATGAATACTTAAAAAAACAAAGCTTATCTAAGGAAAAGAACCGCTAATTACTGACATTTATCTAAAAATTACCGGGCTTAGCTTCCTTTCTGCAACATAAAACAAAATTAATTAATTACTACTAAATGATTAATTAATTGGATAGAATTTGGATTGATTCGTGTATTGTCATTGCCTATGATTAACTATGCAAAAGTTCAACTTCATCCGAGAATGGAAAGTGGGAGGAAAACTTGTTTAAACGCAATAAGGGAATTAAATCCATATATACATCCACATCTCTCATTAAGCAGCATTTATTCCCCTTATTTCGATATCAAACAAAATAATTAATCGCCAACAATTAATTTATTAATTGGTTAATTTCTTTATTGATTCGTGTCTAGTAGGGTTCAATTAATAACTGTGCAAACTTTTAACTTTATCCGAGAATGGGAAATGGGAGAAAAACATGTTCCAACTTTTTACCAGACAGACAGACAGAGTGAGTTATTAGTTTTGTAAAACTAGTATATAATTAATAAACTCATGAAATCCAGTTGAAACTTGAAACAGACATGCAGTGGGATACAATTTAGACATTAAAATCAGTTGTGAGTAAAAAAAAAAAAAAAGAACTTTGCCTGAATCTCATTGAAACTCATGGAAGACGAGGTATTTCTATCAAAATACCTTGAAATGAAATTAAATAGTTATGGTTCTCTTGTTGCTTTGTTCGCTTGAAATGTACAATAGCTCTAATTACTTCAGTTGTTTAAGTTTATCATTATTGTAGTATACTAGAGGCTCATCATAGTCGTAGGCTATTAGCTTTCTTGCATATATAAAGTAAACTTAATTGACTTTAACAAAACAATAATAAAGCAAAGAGAACAGTGACATTTTCTAATTACTTAGTAGCTACACGTTCTCTGGATTAGGAGTGACTTTGTCAAGTATGCAAAGAAAGTTGACAGGGGAAGAAGCATAGATCTTTGGGCTAAACAGTAGACAACCTGTAACCATACAGAATCAATTAGTCATCCCGAGAACGAAAAGCTTTGAGTGACTTTGTCAAGTATGCAAAGAAAGTTGACAGTGGAAGAAGCATACATCTTTAGGCTAAACAGTAGACAACCTGTAACCATACAGAATCAATTAGTCAACCCGAGAACGAAAAGCTATGAGTGACTTTGTCAAGTATGCAAAGAAAGTTGACCTGGGAAGAAGCACAGATCTTTCTGCTAAACAGTAGACAACCTGTAACCATACAGAATCAATTAGTCAACCCGAGAACGAAAATCTATGAGTGACTTTGTCAAGTATGCAAAGAAAGTTGACAGTGGAAGAAGCATACATCTTTAGCCTAAACAGTAGGCAACCTGTAACCATACAGAATCAATTAGTCAACCCGAGAACGAAAAGCTATGAGTGACTTTGTCAAGTATGCAAAGAAAGTTGACAGTGGAAGAAGCATACATCTTTAGGCTAAACAGTAGACAACCTGTAACCATACAGAATCAATTAGTCAACCCGAGAACGAAAAGCTATGAGTGACTTTGTCAAGTATGCAAAGAAAGTTGACAGTGGAAGAAGCATACATCTTTAGGCTAAACAGTAGACAACCTGTAACCATACAGAATCAATTAGTCAACCAGAGAACGAAAAGCTATGAGTGACTTTGTCAAGTATGCAAAGAAAGTTGACAGTGGAAGAAGCATACATCTTTAGGCTAAACAGTAGACAACATGTAACCATACAGAATCAATTAGTCAACCAGAGAACGAAAAGCTATGAGTGACTTTGTCAAGTATGCAAAGAAAGTTGACAGTGGAAGAAGCATACATCTTTAGGCTAAACAGTAGACAACCTGTAACCATACAGAATCAATTAGTCAACCCGAGAACGAAAAGCTATGAGTGACTTTGTCAAGTATGCAAAGAAAGTTGACAGGGGAAGAAGCATAGATCTTTGGGCTAAACAGTAGACAACCTGTAACCATACAGAATCAATTAGTCAACCCGAGAACGAAAAGCTTTGAGTGACTTTGTCAAGTATGCAAAGAAAGTTGACAGTGGAAGAAGCATACATCTTTAGGCTAAACAGTAGACACCCTGTAACCATACAGAATCAATTAGTCAACCCGAGAACGAAAAGCTATGAGTGACTTTGTCAAGTATGCAAAGAAAGTTGACAGTGGAAGAAGCATACATCTTTAGGCTAAACAGTAGGCAACCTGTAACCATACAGAATCAATTAGTCAACCCGAGAACGAAAAGCTATGAGTGACTTTGTCAAGTATGCGAAGAAAGTTGACAGTGGAAGAAGCATAGATCTTTAGGCTAAACAGTAGACAACCTGTAACCATACAGAATCAATTAGTCAACCCGAGAACGAAAAGCTATGAGTGACTTTGTCAAGTATGCAAAGAAAGTTGACAGTGGAAGAAGCATACATCTTTAGGCTAAACAGTAGACAACCTGTAACCATACAGAATCAATTAGTCAACCCGAGAACGAAAAGCTATGAGTGACTTTGTCAAGTATGCAAAGAAAGTTGACCTGGGAAGAAGCACAGATCTTTCTGCTAAACAGTAGACAACCTGTAACCATACAGAATCAATTAGTCAACCCGAGAACGAAAATCTATGAGTGACTTTGTCAAGTATGCAAAGAAAGTTGACAGTGGAAGAAGCATACATCTTTAGCCTAAACAGTAGGCAACCTGTAACCATACAGAATCAATTAGTCAACCCGAGAACGAAAAGCTATGAGTGACTTTGTCAAGTATGCAAAGAAAGTTGACAGTGGAAGAAGCATACATCTTTAGGCTAAACAGTAGACAACCTGTAACCATACAGAATCAATTAGTCAACCCGAGAACGAAAAGCTATGAGTGACTTTGTCAAGTATGCAAAGAAAGTTGACAGTGGAAGAAGCATACATCTTTAGGCTAAACAGTAGACAACCTGTAACCATACAGAATCAATTAGTCAACCAGAGAACGAAAAGCTATGAGTGACTTTGTCAAGTATGCAAAGAAAGTTGACAGTGGAAGAAGCATACATCTTTAGGCTAAACAGTAGACAACATGTAACCATACAGAATCAATTAGTCAACCAGAGAACGAAAAGCTATGAGTGACTTTGTCAAGTATGCAAAGAAAGTTGACAGTGGAAGAAGCATACATCTTTAGGCTAAACAGTAGACAACCTGTAACCATACAGAATCAATTAGTCAACCCGAGAACGAAAAGCTATGAGTGACTTTGTCAAGTATGCAAAGAAAGTTGACAGGGGAAGAAGCATAGATCTTTGGGCTAAACAGTAGACAACCTGTAACCATACAGAATCAATTAGTCATCCCGAGAACGAAAAGCTTTGAGTGACTTTGTCAAGTATGCAAAGAAAGTTGACAGTGGAAGAAGCATACATCTTTAGGCTAAACAGTAGACAACCTGTAACCATACAGAATCAATTAGTCAACCCGAAAACGAAAAGCTATGAGTAACTTTGTCAAGTATGCAAAGAAAGTTGACCTGGGAAGAAGCATACATCTTTAGGCTAAACAGTAGGCAACCTGTAACCATACAGAATCAATTAGTCAACCCGAGAACAAAAAGCTATGAGTGACTTTGTCAAGTATGCAAAGAAAGTTGACAGTGGAAGAAGCATAGATCTTTAGGCTAAACAGTAGATAACCTGTAACCATACAGAATCAATTAGTCAACCCGAGAACGAAAAGCTATGAGTGACTTTGTCAAGTATGCAAAGAAAGTTGACAGTGGAAGAAGCATACATCTTTAGGCTAAACAGTAGACAACCTGTAACCATACAGAATCAATTAGTCAACCCGAGAACGAAAAGCTATGAGTGACTTTGTCAAGTATGCAAAGAAAGTTGACATTTGAAGAAGCATAGATCTTTAGGCTAAACAGTAGACAACCTGTAACCATACAGAATCAATTAGTCAACCCGAGAACGAAAAGCTATGAGTGACTTTGTCAAGTATGCAAAGAAAGTTGACAGTGGAAGAAGCATAGATCTTTAGGCTAAACAGTAGACAACCTGTAACCATACAGAATCAATTAGTCAACCCGAGAACGAAAAGCTATGAGTGACTTTGTCAAGTATGCAAAGAAAGTTGACAGTGGAAGAAGCATAGATCTTTGGGATAAACAGTAGACAACCTGTAACCATACAGAATCAATTAGTCAACCCGAGAACGAAAAGCTATGAGTGACTTTGTCAAGTATGCAAAGAAAGTTGACAGTGGAAGAAGCACAGATCTTTCTGCTAAACAGTAGACACCCTGTAACCATACAGAATCAATTAGTCAACCCGAGAACGAAAAGCTATGAGTGACTTTGTCAAGTATGCAAAGAAAGTTGACAGTGGAAGAAGCATACATCTTTAGGCTAAACAGTAGACAACCTGTAACCATACAGAATCAATTAGTCAACCCGAGAACGAAAAGCTATGAGTGACTTTGTCAAGTATGCAAAGAAAGTTGACCTGGGAAGAAGCATAGATCTTTAGGCTAAACAGTAGACAACCTGTAACCATACAGAATCAATTAGTCAACCCGAGAACGAAAAGCTATGAGCGACTTTGTCAAGTATGCAAAGAAAGTTGACAGTGGAAGAAGCATAGATCTTTAGGCTAAACAGTAGACAACCTGTAACCATACAGAATCAATTAGTCAACCCGAGAACGAAAAGCTATGAGTGACTTTGTCAAGTATGCAAAGAAAGTTGACAGTGGAAGAAGCATACATCTTTAGGCTAAACAGTAGACAACCTGTAACCATACAGAATCAATTAGTCAACCCGAGAACGAAAAGCTATGAGTGACTTTGTCAAGTATGCAAAGAAAGTTGACAGTGGAAGAAGCATACATCTTTAGGCTAAACAGTAGGCAACCTGTAACCATACAGAATCAATTAGTCAACCCGAGAACGAAAAGCTTTGAGTGACTTTGTCAAGTATGCAAAGAAAGTTGACAGTGGAAGAAGCATACATCTTTAGCCTAAACAGTAGGCAACCTGTAACCATACAGAATCAATTAGTCAACCCGAGAACGAAAAGCTATGAGTGACTTTGTCAAGTATGCAAAGAATGTTGACAGTGGAAGAAGCATAGATCTTTAGGCTAAACAGTAGACAACCTGTAACCATACAGAATCAATTAGTCAACCCGAAAACGAAAAACTATGAGTGACTTTGTCAAGTATGCAAAGAAAGTTGACAGTGGAAGAAGCATACATCTTTAGGCTAAACAGTAGAAAACCTGTAACCATACAGAATCAATTAGTCAACCAGAGAACGAAAAGCTATGAGTGACTTTGTCAAGTATGCAAAGAAAGTTGACAGTGGAAGAAGCATACATCTTTAGGCTAAACAGTAGACAACCTGTAACCATACAGAATCAATTAGTCAACCCGAGAACGAAAAGCTATGAGTGACTTTGTCAAGTATGCAAAGAAAGTTGACAGGGGAAGAAGCATAGATCTTTGGGCTAAACAGTAGACAACCTGTAACCATACAGAATCAATTAGTCAACCCGAGAACGAAAAGCTTTGAGTGACTTTGTCAAGTATGCAAAGAAAGTTGACAGTGGAAGAAGCATACATCTTTAGGCTAAACAGTAGACACCCTGTAACCATACAGAATCAATTAGTCAACCCGAGAACGAAAAGCTATGAGTGACTTTGTCAAGTATGCAAAGAAAGTTGACAGTGGAAGAAGCATACATCTTTAGGCTAAACAGTAGGCAACCTGTAACCATACAGAATCAATTAGTCAACCCGAGAACGAAAAGCTATGAGTGACTTTGTCAAGTATGCGAAGAAAGTTGACAGTGGAAGAAGCATAGATCTTTAGGCTAAACAGTAGACAACCTGTAACCATACAGAATCAATTAGTCAACCCGAGAACGAAAAGCTATGAGTGACTTTGTCAAGTATGCAAAGAAAGTTGACAGTGGAAGAAGCATACATCTTTAGGCTAAACAGTAGACAACCTGTAACCATACAGAATCAATTAGTCAACCCGAGAACGAAAAGCTATGAGTGACTTTGTCAAGTATGCAAAGAAAGTTGACAGGGGAAGAAGCATAGATCTTTGGGCTAAACAGTAGACAACCTGTAACCATACAGAATCAATTAGTCAACCCGAGAACGAAAAGCTTTGAGTGACTTTGTCAAGTATGCAAAGAAAGTTGACAGTGGAAGAAGCATACATCTTTAGGCTAAACAGTAGACACCCTGTAACCATACAGAATCAATTAGTCAACCCGAGAACGAAAAGCTATGAGTGACTTTGTCAAGTATGCAAAGAAAGTTGACAGTGGAAGAAGCATACATCTTTAGGCTAAACAGTAGGCAACCTGTAACCATACAGAATCAATTAGTCAACCCGAGAACGAAAAGCTATGAGTGACTTTGTCAAGTATGCGAAGAAAGTTGACAGTGGAAGAAGCATAGATCTTTAGGCTAAACAGTAGACAACCTGTAACCATACAGAATCAATTAGTCAACCCGAGAACGAAAAGCTATGAGTGACTTTGTCAAGTATGCAAAGAAAGTTGACAGTGGAAGAAGCATACATCTTTAGGCTAAACAGTAGACAACCTGTAACCATACAGAATCAATTAGTCAACCCGAGAACGAAAAGCTATGAGTGACTTTGTCAAGTATGCAAAGAAAGTTGACAGTGGAAGAAGCATAGATCTTTAGGCTAAACAGTAGACAACCTGTAACCATACAGAATCAATTAGTCAACCCGAGAACGAAAAGCTATGAGTGACTTTGTCAAGTATGCAAAGAAAGTTGACCTGGGAAGAAGCATAGATCTTTAGGCTAAACAGTAGACAACCTGTAACCATACAGAATCAATTAGTCAACCCGAGAACGAAAAGCTATGAGTGACTTTGTCAAGTATGCAAAGAAAGTTGACAGTGGAAGAAGCATAGATCTTTAGGCTAAACAGTAGACAACCTGTAACCATACAGAATCAATTAGTCAACCCGAGAACGAAAAGCTATGAGTGACTTTGTCAAGTATGCAAAGAAAGTTGACAGTGGAAGAAGCATAGAACTTTAGGCTAAACAGTAGACAACCTGTAACCATACAGAATCAATTAGTCAACCAGAGAACGAAAAGCTATGAGTGACTTTGTCAAGTATGCAAAGAAAGTTGACAGTGGAAGAAGCATAGATCTTTAGGCTAAACAGTAGACACCCTGTAACCATACAGAATCAATTAGTCAACCCGAGAACGAAAAGCTATGAGTGACTTTGTCAAGTATGCAAAGAAAGTTGACAGTGGAAGAAGCATACATCTTTAGGCTAAACAGTAGACAACCTGTAACCATACAGAATCAATTAGTCAACCCGAGAACGAAAAGCTATGAGCGACTTTGTCAAGTATGCAAAGAAAGTTGACAGTGGAAGAAGCACAGATCTTTCTGCTAAACAGTAGACAACCTGTAACCATACAGAATCAATTAGTCAACCCGAGAACGAAAAGCTATGAGTGACTTTGTCAAGTATGCAAAGAAAGTTGACAGTGGAAGAAGCATAGATCTTTGGGCTAAACAGTAGACAACCTGTAACCATACAGAATCAATTAGTCAACCCGAGAACGAAAAGCTATGAGTGACTTTGTCAAGTATGCAAAGAAAGTTGACAGTGGAAGAAGCATACATCTTTAGGCTAAACAGTAGACAACCTGTAACCATACAGAATCAATTAGTCAACCCGAGAACGAAAATCTATGAGTGACTTTGTCAAGTATGCAAAGAAAGTTGACAGTGGAAGAAGCATACATCTTCAGGCTAAACAGTAGACAACCTGTAACCATACAGAATCAATTAGTCAACCCGAGAACGAAAAGCTATGAGTGACTTTGTCAAGTATGCAAAGAAAGTTGACAGTGGAAGAAGCATACATCTTTAGGCTAAACAGTAGACAACCTGTAACCATACAGAATCAATTAGTCAACCCGAGAACGAAAAGCTATGAGCGACTTTGTCAAGTATGCAAAGAAAGTTGACAGTGGAAGAAGCATACATCTTTAGGCTAAACAGTAGACACCCTGTAACCATACAGAATCAATTAGTCAACCCGAGAACGAAAAGCTATGAGTGACTTTGTCAAGTATGCAAAGAAAGTTGACAGTGGAAGAAGCATACATCTTTAGGCTAAACAGTAGGCAACCTGTAACCATACAGAATCAATTAGTCAACCCGAGAACGAAAAGCTATGAGTGACTTTGTCAAGTATGCAAAGAAAGTTGACAGTGGAAGAAGCATACATCTTTAGGCTAAACAGTAGACAACCTGTAACCATACAGAATCAATTAGTCAACCCGAGAACGAAAAGCTATGAGTGACTTTGTCAAGTATGCAAAGAAAGTTGACAGGGGAAGAAGCATAGATCTTTGGGCTAAACAGTAGACAACCTGTAACCATACAGAATCAATTAGTCAACCCGAGAACGAAAAGCTATGAGTGACTTTGTCAAGTATGCAAAGAAAGTTGACAGTGGAAGAAGCATACATCTTTAGGCTAAACAGTAGACAACCTGTAACCATACAGAATCAATTAGTCAACCCGAGAACGAAAAGCTATGAGTGACTTTGTCAAGTATGCAAAGAAAGTTGACCTGGAAAGAAGCATAGATCTTTAGGCTAAACAGTAGACAACCTGTAACCATACAGAATCAATTAGTCAACCCGAGAACGAAAATCTATGAGTGACTTTGTCAAGTATGCAAAGAAAGTTGACAGTGGAAGAAGCATAGATCTTTAGGCTAAACAGTAGACAACCTGTAACCATACAGAATCAATTAGTCAACCCGAGAACGAAAAGCTATGAGTGACTTTGTCAAGTATGCAAAGAAAGTTGACAGTGGAAGAAGCATACATCTTTAGGCTAAACAGTAGACAACCTGTAACCATACAGAATCAATTAGTCAACCCGAGAACGAAAAGCTATGAGTGACTTTGTCAAGTATGCAAAGAAAGTTGACAGTAAAAGAAGCATAGATCTTTAGGCTAAACAGTAGACACCCTGTAACCATACAGAATCAATTAGTCAACCCGAGAACGAAAAGCTATGAGTGACTTTGTCAAGTATGCAAAGAAAGTTGACAGTGGAAGAAGCATACATCTTTAGGCTAAACAGTAGGCAACCAGTAACCATACAGAATCAATTAGTCAACCCGAGAACGAAAAGCTATGAGTGACTTTGTCAAGTATGCAAAGAAAGTTGACAGTGGAAGAAGCATACATCTTTAGGCTAAACAGTAGGCAACCTGTAACCATACAGAATCAATTAGTCAACCCGAGAACGAAAAGCTATGAGTGACTTTGTCAAGTATGCAAAGAAAGTTGACAGGGGAAGAAGCATAGATCTTTGGGCTAAACAGTAGACAACCTGTAACCATACAGAATCAATTAGTCAACCCGAGAACGAAAAGCTATGAGTGACTTTGTCAAGTATGCAAAGAAAGTTGACAGTGGAAGAAGCATACATCTTTAGGCTAAACAGTAGACAACCTGTAACCATACAGAATCAATTAGTCAACCCGAGAACGAAAAGCTATGAGTGACTTTGTCAAGTATGCAAAGAAAGTTGACAGGGGAAGAAGCATAGATCTTTAGGCTAAACAGTAGACAACCTGTAACCATACAGAATCAATTAGTCAACCCGAGAACGAAAATCTATGAGTGACTTTGTCAAGTATGCAAAGAAAGTTGACAGTGGAAGAAGCATAGATCTTTAGGCTAAACAGTAGACAACCTGTAACCATACAGAATCAATTAGTCAACCCGAGAACGAAAAGCTATGAGTGACTTTGTCAAGTATGCAAAGAAAGTTGACAGTGGAAGAAGCATACATCTTTAGGCTAAACAGTAGACAACCTGTAACCATACAGAATCAATTAGTCAACCCGAGAACGAAAAGCTATGAGCGACTTTGTCAAGTATGCAAAGAAAGTTGACAGTGGAAGAAGCATAGATCTTTAGGCTAAACAGTAGACACCCTGTAACCATACAGAATCAATTAGTCAACCCGAGAACGAAAAGCTATGAGTGACTTTGTCAAGTATGCAAAGAAAGTTGACAGTGGAAGAAGCATACATCTTTAGGCTAAACAGTAGACAACCTGTAACCATACAGAATCAATTAGTCAACCCGAGAACGAAAAGCTATGAGCGACTTTGTCAAGTATGCAAAGAAAGTTGACAGTGGAAGAAGCACAGATCTTTCTGCTAAACAGTAGACAACCTGTAACCATACAGAATCAATTAGTCAACCAGAGAACGAAAAGCTATGAGTGACTTTGTCAAGTATGCAAAGAAAGTTGACAGTGGAAGAAGCATACATCTTTAGGCTAAACAGTAGACAACCTGTAACCATACAGAATCAATTAGTCAACCCGAGAACGAAAAGCTATGAGCGACTTTGTCAAGTATGCAAAGAAAGTTGACAGTGGAAGAAGCACAGATCTTTCTGCTAAACAGTAGACAACCTGTAACCATACAGAATCAATTAGTCAACCCGAGAACGAAAAGCTATGAGTGACTTTGTCAAGTATGCAAAGAAAGTTGACAGGGGAAGAAGCATAGATCTTTGGGCTAAACAGTAGACAACCTGTAACCATACAGAATCAATTAGTCAACCCGAGAACGAAAAGCTTTGAGTGACTTTGTCAAGTATGCAAAGAAAGTTGACAGTGGAAGAAGCATACATCTTTAGCCTAAACAGTAGACAACCTGTAACCATACAGAATCAATTAGTCAACCCGAAAACGAAAAGCTATGAGTAACTTTGTCAAGTATGCAAAGAAAGTTGACCTGGGAAGAAGCATACATCTTTAGGCTAAACAGTAGGCAACCTGTAACCATACAGAATCAATTAGTCAACCCGAGAACGAAAAGCTATGAGTGACTTTGTCAAGTATGCAAAGAAAGTTGACAGTGGAAGAAGCATAGATCTTTAGGCTAAACAGTAGACAACCTGTAACCATACAGAATCAATTAGTCAACCCGAGAACGAAAAGCTATGAGTGACTTTGTCAAGTATGCAAAGAAAGTTGACAGTGGAAGAAGCATACATCTTTAGGCTAAACAGTAGACAACCTGTAACCATACAGAATCAATTAGTCAACCCGAGAACGAAAAGCTATGAGTGACTTTGTCAAGTATGCAAAGAAAGTTGACAGTGGAAGAAGCATAGATCTTTAGGCTAAACAGTAGACAACCTGTAACCATACAGAATCAATTAGTCAACCCGAGAACGAAAAGCTATGAGTGACTTTGTCAAGTATGCAAAGAAAGTTGACAGTGGAAGAAGCATAGATCTTTAGGCTAAACAGTAGACAACCTGTAACCATACAGAATCAATTAGTCAACCCGAGAACGAAAAGCTATGAGTGACTTTGTCAAGTATGCAAAGAAAGTTGACAGTGGAAGAAGCATAGATCTTTGGGATAAACAGTAGACAACCTGTAACCATACAGAATCAATTAGTCAACCCGAGAACGAAAAGCTATGAGTGACTTTGTCAAGTATGCAAAGAAAGTTGACAGTGGAAGAAGCACAGATCTTTCTGCTAAACAGTAGACAACCTGTAACCATACAGAATCAATTAGTCAACCCGAGAACGAAAAGCTATGAGTGACTTTGTCAAGTATGCAAAGAAAGTTGACAGTGGAAGAAGCACAGATCTTTCTGCTAAACAGTAGACAACCTGTAACCATACAGAATCAATTAGTCAACCCGAGAACGAAAAGCTATGAGTGACTTTGTCAAGTATGCAAAGAAAGTTGACAGTGGAAGAAGCATACATCTTTAGGCTAAACAGTAAACAACCTGTAACCATACAGAATCAATTAGTCAACCCGAGAACGAAAAGCTATGAGTGACTTTGTCAAGTATGCAAAGAAAGTTGACAGTGGAAGAAGCATACATCTTTAGGCTAAACAGTAGGCAACCTGTAACCATACAGAATCAATTAGTCAACCCGAGAACGAAAAGCTATGAGTGACTTTGTCAAGTATGCAAAGAAAGTTGACAGTGGAAGAAGCATAGATCTTTGGGCTAAACAGTAGACAACCTGTAACCATACAGAATCAATTAGTCAACCCGAGAACGAAAAGCTATGAGTGACTTTGTCAAGTATGCAAAGAAAGTTGACAGTGGAAGAAGCATACATCTTTAGGCTAAACAGTAGACAACCTGTAACCATACAGAATCAATTAGTCAACCCGAGAACGAAAAGCTATGAGTGACTTTGTCAAGTATGCAAAGAAAGTTGACCTGGGAAGAAGCATAGATCTTTAGGCTAAACAGTAGACAACCTGTAACCATACAGAATCAATTAGTCAACCCGAGAACGAAAATCTATGAGTGACTTTGTCAAGTATGCAAAGAAAGTTGACAGTGGAATAAGCATAGATCTTTAGGCTAAACAGTAGACAACCTGTAACCTACAGAATCAATTAGTCAACCCGAGAACGAAAAGCTATGAGTGACTTTGTCAAGTATGCAAAGAAAGTTGACAGTGGAAGAAGCATAGATCTTTAGGCTAAACAGTCGACAACCTGTAACCATACAGAATCAATTAGTCAACCCGAGAACGAAAAGCTATGAGTGACTTTGTCAAGTATGCAAAGAAAGTTGACCTGGGAAGAAGCATAGATCTTTAGGCTAAACAGTAGACAACCTGTAACCATACAGAATCAATTAGTCAACCCGAGAACGAAAATCTATGAGTGACTTTGTCAAGTATGCAAAGAAAGTTGACAGTGGAAGAAGCATAGATCTTTAGGCTAAACAGTAGACAACCTGTAACCATACAGAATCAATTAGTCAACCCGAGAACGAAAAGCTATGAGTGACTTTGTCAAGTATGCAAAGAAAGTTGACAGTGGAAGAAGCATATAACTTTAGGCTAAACAGTAGACAACCTGTAACCATACAGAATCAATTAGTCAACCAGAGAACGAAAAGCTATGAGTGACTTTGTCAAGTATGCAAAGAAAGTTGACAGTGGAAGAAGCATAGATCTTTAGGCTAAACAGTAGACACCCTGTAACCATACAGAATCAATTAGTCAACCCGAGAACGAAAAGCTATGAGTGACTTTGTCAAGTATGCAAAGAAAGTTGACAGTGGAAGAAGCATACATCTTTAGGCTAAACAGTAGACAACCTGTAACCATACAGAATCAATTAGTCAACCCAAGAACGAAAAGCTATGAGCGACTTTGTCAAGTATGCAAAGAAAGTTGACAGTGGAAGAAGCACAGATCTTTGGGCTAAACAGTAGACAACCTGTAACCATACAGAATCAATTAGTCAACCCGAGAACGAAAAGCTATGAGTGACTTTGTCAAGTATGCAAAGAAAGTTGACAGTGGAAGAAGCATACATCTTTAGGCTAAACAGTAGACAACCTGTAACCATACAGAATCAATTAGTCAACCCGAGAACGAAAATCTATGAGTGACTTTGTCAAGTATGCAAAGAAAGTTGACAGTGGAAGAAGCATACATCTTTAGGCTAAACAGTAGACAACCTGTAACCATACAGAATCAATTAGTCAACCCGAGAACGAAAAGCTATGAGTGACTTTGTCAAGTATGCAAAGAAAGTTGACAGTGGAAGAAGCATACATCTTTAGGCTAAACTGTAGACAACCTGTAACCATACAGAATCAATTAGTCAACCCGAGAACGAAAAGCTATGAGCGACTTTGTCAAGTATGCAAAGAAAGTTGACAGTGGAAGAAGCATACATCTTTAGGCTAAACAGTAGACACCCTGTAACCATACAGAATCAATTAGTCAACCCGAGAACGAAAAGCTATGAGTGACTTTGTCAAGTATGCAAAGAAAGTTGACAGTGGAAGAAGCATACATCTTTAGGCTAAACAGTAGGCAACCTGTAACCATACAGAATCAATTAGTCAACCCGAGAACGAAAAGCTATGAGTGACTTTGTCAAGTATGCAAAGAAAGTTGACAGTGGAAGAAGCATACATCTTTAGGCTAAACAGTAGACAACCTGTAACCATACAGAATCAATTAGTCAACCCGAGAACGAAAAGCTATGAGTGACTTTGTCAAGTATGCAAAGAAAGTTGACAGGGGAAGAAGCATAGATCTTTGGGCTAAACAGTAGACAACCTGTAACCATACAGAATCAATTAGTCAACCCGAGAACGAAAAGCTATGAGTGACTTTGTCAAGTATGCAAAGAAAGTTGACAGTGGAAGAAGCATACATCTTTAGGCTAAACAGTAGACAACCTGTAACCATACAGAATCAATTAGTCAACCCGAGAACGAAAAGCTATGAGTGACTTTGTCAAGTATGCAAAGAAAGTTGACCTGGGAAGAAGCATAGATCTTTAGGCTAAACAGTAGACAACCTGTAACCATACAGAATCAATTAGTCAACCCGAGAACGAAAATCTATGAGTGACTTTGTCAAGTATGCAAAGAAAGTTGACAGTGGAAGAAGCATAGATCTTTAGGCTAAACAGTAGATAACCTGTAACCATACAGAATCAATTAGTCAACCCGAGAACGAAAAGCTATGAGTGACTTTGTCAAGTATGCAAAGAAAGTTGACAGTGGAAGAAGCATACATCTTTAGGCTAAACAGTAGACAACCTGTAACCATACAGAATCAATTAGTCAACCCGAGAACGAAAAGCTATGAGCGACTTTGTCAAGTATGCAAAGAAAGTTGACAGTGGAAGAAGCATAGATCTTTAGGCTAAACAGTAGACACCCTGTAACCATACAGAATCAATTAGTCAACCCGAGAACGAAAAGCTATGAGTGACTTTGTCAAGTATGCAAAGAAAGTTGACAGTGGAAGAAGCATACATCTTTAGGCTAAACAGTAGGCAACCAGTAACCATACAGAATCAATTAGTCAACCCGAGAACGAAAAGCTATGAGTGACTTTGTCAAGTATGCAAAGAAAATTGACAGTGGAAGAAGCATACATCTTTAGGCTAAACAGTAGGCAACCTGTAACCATACAGAATCAATTAGTCAACCCGAGAACGAAAAGCTATGAGTGACTTTGTCAAGTATGCAAAGAAAGTTGACAGGGGAAGAAGCATAGATCTTTGGGCTAAACAGTAGACAACCTGTAACCATACAGAATCAATTAGTCAACCCGAGAACGAAAAGCTATGAGTGACTTTGTCAAGTATGCAAAGAAAGTTGACAGTGGAAGAAGCATACATCTTTAGGCTAAACAGTAGACAACCTGTAACCATACAGAATCAATTAGTCAACCCGAGAACGAAAAGCTATGAGTGACTTTGTCAAGTATGCAAAGAAAGTTGACCTGGGAAGAAGCATAGATCTTTAGGCTAAACAGTAGACAACCTGTAACCATACAGAATCAATTAGTCAACCCGAGAACAAAAATCTATGAGTGACTTTGTCAAGTATGCAAAGAAAGTTGACAGTGGAAGAAGCATAGATCTTTAGGCTAAACAGTAGACAACCTGTAACCATACAGAATCAATTAGTCAACCCGAGAACGAAAAGCTATGAGTGACTTTGTCAAGTATGCAAAGAAAGTTGACAGTGGAAGAAGCATACATCTTTAGGCTAAACAGTAGACAACCTGTAACCATACAGAATCAATTAGTCAACCCGAGAACGAAAAGCTATGAGCGACTTTGTCAAGTATGCAAAGAAAGTTGACAGTGGAAGAAGCATAGATCTTTAGGCTAAACAGTAGACACCCTGTAACCATACAGAATCAATTAGTCAACCCGAGAACGAAAAGCTATGAGTGACTTTGTCAAGTATGCAAAGAAAGTTGACAGTGGAAGAAGCATACATCTTTAGGCTAAACAGTAGACAACCTGTAACCATACAGAATCAATTAGTCAACCCGAGAACGAAAAGCTATGAGCGACTTTGTCAAGTATGCAAAGAAAGTTGACAGTGGAAGAAGCACAGATCTTTCTGCTAAACAGTAGACAACCTGTAACCATACAGAATCAATTAGTCAACCAGAGAACGAAAAGCTATGAGTGACTTTGTCAAGTATGCAAAGAAAGTTGACAGTGGAAGAAGCATACATCTTTAGGCTAAACAGTAGACAACCTGTAACCATACAGAATCAATTAGTCAACCCGAGAACGAAAAGCTATGAGCGACTTTGTCAAGTATGCAAAGAAAGTTGACAGTGGAAGAAGCACAGATCTTTCTGCTAAACAGTAGACAACCTGTAACCATACAGAATCAATTAGTCAACCCGAGAACGAAAAGCTATGAGTGACTTTGTCAAGTATGCAAAGAAAGTTGACAGGGGAAGAAGCATAGATCTTTGGGCTAAACAGTAGACAACCTGTAACCATACAGAATCAATTAGTCAACCCGAGAACGAAAAGCTTTGAGTGACTTTGTCAAGTATGCAAAGAAAGTTGACAGTGGAAGAAGCATACATCTTTAGGCTAAACAGTAGACAACCTGTAACCATACAGAATCAATTAGTCAACCCGAAAACGAAAAGCTATGAGTAACTTTGTCAAGTATGCAAAGAAAGTTGACCTGGGAAGAAGCATACATCTTTAGGCTAAACAGTAGGCAACCTGTAACCATACAGAATCAATTAGTCAACCCGAGAACGAAAAGCTATGAGTGACTTTGTCAAGTATGCAAAGAAAGTTGACAGTGGAAGAAGCATAGATCTTTAGGCTAAACAGTAGACAACCTGTAACCATACAGAATCAATTAGTCAACCCGAGAACGAAAAGCTATGAGTGACTTTGTCAAGTATGCAAAGAAAGTTGACAGTGGAAGAAGCATAGATCTTTGGGATAAACAGTAGACAACCTGTAACCATACAGAATCAATTAGTCAACCCGAGAACGAAAAGCTATGAGTGACTTTGTCAAGTATGCAAAGAAAGTTGACAGTGGAAGAAGCACAGATCTTTCTGCTAAACAGTAGACAACCTGTAACCATACAGAATCAATTAGTCAACCCGAGAACGAAAAGCTATGAGTGACTTTGTCAAGTATGCAAAGAAAGTTGACAGTGGAAGAAGCACAGATCTTTCTGCTAAACAGTAGACAACCTGTAACCATACAGAATCAATTAGTCAACCCGAGAACGAAAAGCTATGAGTGACTTTGTCAAGTATGCAAAGAAAGTTGACAGTGGAAGAAGCATACATCTTTAGGCTAAACAGTAAACAACCTGTAACCATACAGAATCAATTAGTCAACCCGAGAACGAAAAGCTATGAGTGACTTTGTCAAGTATGCAAAGAAAGTTGACAGTGGAAGAAGCATACATCTTTAGGCTAAACAGTAGGCAACCTGTAACCATACAGAATCAATTAGTCAACCCGAGAACGAAAAGCTATGAGTGACTTTGTCAAGTATGCAAAGAAAGTTGACAGTGGAAGAAGCATAGATCTTTGGGCTAAACAGTAGACAACCTGTAACCATACAGAATCAATTAGTCAACCCGAGAACGAAAAGCTATGAGTGACTTTGTCAAGTATGCAAAGAAAGTTGACAGTGGAAGAAGCATACATCTTTAGGCTAAACAGTAGACAACCTGTAACCATACAGAATCAATTAGTCAACCCGAGAACGAAAAGCTATGAGTGACTTTGTCAAGTATGCAAAGAAAGTTGACCTGGGAAGAAGCATAGATCTTTAGGCTAAACAGTAGACACCCTGTAACCATACAGAATCAATTAGTCAACCCGAGAACGAAAAGCTATGAGTGACTTTGTCAAGTATGCAAAGAAAGTTGACAGTGGAATAAGCATAGATCTTTAGGCTAAACAGTAGACAACCTGTAACCATACAGAATCAATTAGTCAACCCGAGAACGAAAAGCTATGAGTGACTTTGTCAAGTATGCAAAGAAAGTTGACAGTGGAAGAAGCATACATCTTTAGGCTAAACAGTAGACAACCTGTAACCATACAGAATCAATTAGTCAACCCGAGAACGAAAAGCTATGAGCGACTTTGTCAAGTATGCAAAGAAAGTTGACAGTGGAAGAAGCATAGATCTTTAGGCTAAACAGTAGACACCCTGTAACCATACAGAATCAATTAGTCAACCCGAGAACGAAAAGCTATGAGTGACTTTGTCAAGTATGCAAAGAAAGTTGACAGTGGAAGAAGCATACATCTTTAGGCTAAACAGTAGGCAACCTGTAACCATACAGAATCAATTAGTCAACCCGAGAACGAAAAGCTATGAGTGACTTTGTCAAGTATGCAAAGAAAGTTGACAGTGGAAGAAGCATACATCTTTAGGCTAAACAGTAGGCAACCTGTAACCATACAGAATCAATTAGTCAACCCGAGAACTAAAAGCTATGAGTGACTTTGTCAAGTATGCAAAGAAAGTTGACAGGGGAAGAAGCATAGATCTTTGGGCTAAACAGTAGACAACCTGTAACCATACAGAATCAATTAGTCAACCCGAGAACGAAAAGCTATGAGTGACTTTGTCAAGTATGCAAAGAAAGTTGACAGTGGAAGAAGCATACATCTTTAGGCTAAACAGTAGACAACCTGTAACCATACAGAATCAATTAGTCAACCCGAGAACGAAAAGCTATGAGTGACTTTGTCAAGTATGCAAAGAAAGTTGACCTGGGAAGAAGCATAGATCTTTAGGCTAAACAGTAGACAACCTGTAACCATACAGAATCAATTAGTCAACCCAAGAACGAAAATCTATGAGTGACTTTGTCAAGTATGCAAAGAAAGTTGACAGTGGAAGAAGCATACATCTTTAGGCTAAACAGTAGACAACCTGTAACCATACAGAATCAATTAGTCAACCCGAGAACGAAAAGCTATGAGCGACTTTGTCAAGTATGCAAAGAAAGTTGACAGTGGAAGAAGCATACATCTTTAGGCTAAACAGTAGACAACCTGTAACCATACAGAATCAATTAGTCAACCCGAGAACGAAAAGCTATGAGTGACTTTGTCAAGTATGCAAAGAAAGTTGACCTGGGAAGAAGCATAGATCTTTAGGCTAAACAGTAGACAACCTGTAACCATACAGAATCAATTAGTCAACCAGAGAACGAAAAGCTATGAGTGACTTTGTCAAGTATGCAAAGAAAGTTGACAGTGGAATAAGCATAGATCTTTAGGCTAAACAGTAGACAACCTGTAACCATACAGAATCAATTAGTCAACCCGAGAACGAAAAGCTATGAGTGACTTTGTCAAGTATGCAAAGAAAGTTGACAGTGGAAGAAGCATACATCTTTAGGCTAAACAGTAGACAACCTGTAACCATACAGAATCAATTAGTCAACCCGAGAACGAAAATCTATGAGTGACTTTGTCAAGTATGCAAAGAAAGTTGACAGTGGAAGAAGCATAGATCTTTAGGCTAAACAGTAGACACCCTGTAACCATACAGAATCAATTAGTCAACCCGAGAACGAAAAGCTATGAGTGACTTTGTCAAGTATGCAAAGAAAGTTGACAGTGGAAGAAGCATACATCTTTAGGCTAAACAGTAGGCAACCTGTAACCATACAGAATCAATTAGTCAACCCGAGAACGAAAAGCTATGAGTGACTTTGTCAAGTATGCAAAGAAAGTTGACAGTGGAAGAAGCATACATCTTTAGGCTAAACAGTAGGCAACCTGTAACCATACAGAATCAATTAGTCAACCCGAGAACGAAAAGCTATGAGTGACTTTGTCAAGTATGCAAAGAAAGTTGACAGTGGAAGAAGCATAGATCTTTAGGCTAAACAGTAGACAACCTGTAACCATACAGAATCAATTAGTCAACCCGAGAACGAAAAGCTATGAGTGACTTTGTCAAGTATGCAAAGAAAGTTGACAGTGGAAGAAGCATACATCTTTAGGCTAAACAGTAGACAACCTGTAACCATACAGAATCAATTAGTCAACCCGAGAACGAAAAGCTATGAGTGACTTTGTCAAGTATGCAAAGAAAGTTGACCTGGGAAGAAGCATAGATCTTTAGGCTAAACAGTAGACAACCTGTAACCATACAGAATCAATTAGTCAACCCAAGAACGAAAATCTATGAGTGACTTTGTCAAGTATGCAAAGAAAGTTGACAGTGGAAGAAGCATAGATCTTTAGGCTAAACAGTAGACAACCTGTAACCATACAGAATCAATTAGTCAACCCGAGAACGAAAAGCTATGAGTGACTTTGTCAAGTATGCAAAGAAAGTTGACAGTGGAAGAAGCATACATCTTTAGGCTAAACAGTAGGCAACCTGTAACCATACAGAATCAATTAGTCAACCCGAGAACGAAAAGCTATGAGTGACTTTGTCAAGTATGCAAAGAAAGTTGACAGTGGAAGAAGCACAGATCTTTCTGCTAAACAGTAGACAACCTGTAACCATACAGAATCAATTAGTCAACCCGAGAACGAAAAGCTATGAGTGACTTTGTCAAGTATGCAAAGAAAGTTGACAGTGGAAGAAGCATACATCTTTAGGCTAAACAGTAGACAACCTGTAACCATACAGAATCAATTAGTCAACCCGAGAACGAAAAGCTATGAGTGACTTTGTCAAGTATGCAAAGAAAGTTGACAGTGGAAGAAGCATAGATCTTTAGGCTAAACAGTAGACAACCTGTAACCATACAGAATCAATTAGTCAACCCGAGAACGAAAAGCTATGAGTGACTTTGTCAAGTATGCAAAGAAAGTTTCAGTTTCTTAATGTTTTCTTGAGTTGAGGGGTCCCAAACGGAGGATGCATATTCTATTATCGAGTTTGATTTATATAAATTTCTTTTATTAGACACAGCGCGGAAGCGCCCAACAAAATCAGACTATATTAGGACCAGCTAATGCTCAAATATATAGTACCCACTTTTTAAAGCAAGCAATAGCCATTGACAATCTCATAAATTACAATGCTTCAGATATTTTGTTTTGATTATTACGACATTGTCTCAAAGTAAATGAGGCGTCGTTCAATTGTGTGAATTACATTAGAAATAGCCTTGATTCTGTCACGATCACTGTATTTAGGCAGACATAAGGATAGAAAGTGAATTTCAATTAGGTATTTACCTTAAGCTTAATAATACTGATAAACAGAGGTCACGATATAATCCTAGTTGTGATTATACAGTATTAAAACAGCCTTATTCTGTTGACTGTAATTTGTACTCCCCACTTTTATGAGTGTCAAAGTTAAGGTTTTAAGCAATGTGATTATTCATTTCATCTTCCACAAAACACATTATATCACAGAATCACATGGAAGCTGAATGAGTCATGTTAGCTTTAAACAAAATGTCTTTTTTTTCTTCATAACATTCATTTCATACCTGACTACCCTTGAGTGAAATAATTAGCGCAAAAATTGATTATAAAATGGTAATAATAATCTATAATGTTGTTTTTTTAAGAATTTCAATTTTTTAAAAAAGAAATCAAGATATACACTTGGCAAACTAGCGTTATAAATAGTTTTCATTTCACTTACACTATCTCAATAGCAAATGAGGTTAAAAACAGTGCTTTCCTTAGTATTTAAAAAATAAAACCCATATAATTTTATATGTGGTAATGATAAATCACTTCGACCTTACAGAATTGGCATCCTATTGCTTATCCTTACTACTGGAGATTGTTACTGTAAAGACGATAAATTGAGCTTCAGAATTACCAACTAAACAAGAAAACATAAAAATACTAAAAAAAAACAAACAAGGTTACAAAGACAGTTTGTGTAGACACACAAACTCAAAATCGGTCCCCAAAGTGGTCCACCTAGAGACAGGTGAACAGATCTAGACATTGGTAGTGGATAGAACATATTAGGCTGTAAAAAAATATACTTAAAAAATCATCAAAAATGCCTATCGATTTAACAAGGTTAAGTCTATATCTCAGTGATTCCCAAAGTGGTCTATATAGACCCCCAGGGGTCTACGAAGACTTTTAGGGGGTCTACGAAAGGGAAAACATAAATTGGGGGTCTATGAGATGTCCACAGGGGTCTACGATAATAGATTTCATTTAAACAGGTCGTGACTTTAATTTTAATTTCAAATTAATGTAATTCTTTCATACACTAATATATGATTTGTATCCGAGTTCATTCTTTAAATATTTATCCTGCTATTCAAATGAAAAATTGTTGTATCTAATTTAAATACATATTTAAATAGCTTCATTTTGTCTACATGCAACCAATTTTTAACAAAAAGAATGTAGACTGTACAGCGTTGATTATTTAAAATTGTATTTATTCCTTCCTTGGCATACTAGCGGTTGCATAAGTGCCTTTTTATATCAATAATAAATCAATTATGCTGGAGGATCATTTGAGACAATGCCTGCACCCTGTCAAAATAGATAAAGATTTGAGCTACGTAAGAACACTCAAAGATCAGAATAGACCCACAAGATCTCTCTTCGACACCATATAGAGAAGATAACTGTTTGTGAGCATCTTACAAAATTTATTTACATATAGCAAAATACAGAGTTCACTATAGATAAAACATTGATTTTACCCGCCGTTGTAGTTTTAAATAACTGTTTTACACAAATCTACATCTGATATTATTAATCGAATTTCTTTAAGCAACAATACAGTTCAAGGTCACATCTGTGGCATGAATTATAAAATTAAAAGCTTCTTTCCAAACGACATTTATACAGTTTGGGATCAGCGGCGTAGCAGGCTCTGACAGGGTGTAGCGCTGTGTGCTGCAAACTGCCTAAAGGTCGTCGGCTCCTTATTTTTAACAAGGTTGACCCACGAAACCTTTCCCATGTTCGGGTATAGCTGCAAGGCGGCACAGTTTGAATTCAGTTTTCCTTCTGCTTGGTGGGCTGCAAGTCAAGTCTAATGAGCCCTTCCTGCCGAAAGCATACTGATATAGGTACTCACTAGGTACTCACCTTCACCCTTTCTCCTGTTAGTGAATACAATTCTGCGCACCCAATATTTGAGCCAGACGTGAAAGATCAAGAAATACATGAGAAACTCTTTGCGAAAACTTTTACAATGATACATAAGGCTAATTAATTCCTTGATTTATTTACTATTAAATGTTTGAGGACTACTTCATAGAACAACAAATTCCTACACGAAACAGAATATCCCTAGCAACGGATTAATAAATGCGCTCAAATAAGAAAAGAAACAAACGATCAAAAATACAACAACAACATTTCCAGTGTGTGTGTGTTTGGTGATTCCAGTCATATATATATAAATTGTTATTCTAATTAGTTTAAATTTGAATTTTATCAATAAAAAAAATAGATCTCTATAACTTAGTATAACTTAGTTCAACTTATATCATCACATCTGTCAAGTACGATTTTTTACCCTTGTTCAGGATACCAAAAAAAAAAAATTAAATAAAATCAATTAACAATAGTTAATTAACTAATTGGTTATTTTTTTTTTTATTGATTCTAGATTGGTCAGGAAAAAGAAAAATTTTGCAAAATTTTAGCTTAATCCGTGATTGGGTGTGGGAAAAATAACGTGTACACACTTTTTACAAGACAGACAGACAGGGTAAGTTGATATAAGCTTTGTAAAAAGTTATAAACATACGGGCTTAAGAATTTTTATTCTGCAGTGTTTAAATGCACACAATTATTTATATTATTTATTATTTAAATCTAGCTTCCTTTATTTTGTACAACTTTATACACAAGAAAGTTTGTTATTAAAAAGTTTCGTCACCATGTATGAACATTTACAATTCAATCTCCGATTCACGTACACCATAGACAATATGTCAATGTTGCATAGTAAAAAAGATGATGTTAAGGTTTCTGTAGGTTCTATTTTCACCCAAAACGAAAACTTGTGACCTCCACTTTTGCGCATCTATCTAGTTCTATGATATTGTTCCTAAATGTCTGAGATTTAGCTTCTGAATATGAAGAAGCTGTGAAGTATTTGCAATCAATCCACTTCGTTTACAATTTCTTGGGAGATCATGACCCAATAAAGTTGACGCCTTAACGTCGCTTCTAGATTCTAGTCGAAATCTTAGGAAATTGAAAATGATAAAAGAGTGTTTCTAGTCGAAATCTTGGGAAGTTGAAAATGATAAAAGAGTGGTTCTTGGGAAGTTGAAAATGATAAAAGAGTGTTTCTAGTCGAAATCTTGGGAAGTTGAAAATGATAAAAGAGTGTTTCTAGTCGAAATCTTAGGAAATTGAAAATGATAAAAGAGTGTTTCTAGTCGAAATCTTAGGAAATTGAAAATGATAAAAGAGTGTTTCTAGTCGAAATCTTGGGAAGTTGAAAATGATAAAAGAGTGTTTCTTGGGAAGTTGAAAATGATAAAAGAGTGTTTCTAGTCGAAATCTTGGGAAGTTGAAAATGATAAAAGAGTGTTTCTAGTCGAAATCTTAGGAAATTGAAAATGATAAAAGAGTGTTTCTAGTCGAAATCTTGGGAAGTTGAAAATGATAAAAGAGTGTTTCTAGTCGAAATCTTGGGAAGTTGAAAATGATAAAAGAGTGTTTCTAGTCGAAATCCTAGGAAATTGAAAATGATAAAAGAGTGTTTCTAGTCGAAATCTTGGGAAGTTAAAAATGAAAAGAGTGTCCTCTCAAGATCAAAGGATAACTTTTTTTTTTTTTAGGTGAGTCATTTTTAACAATAGCTGAGTCTCGGTTTAGATCTAAACATCTAAAGGCTATAGAATTTTTTTTTCTTAAAAAGGTTTTAAACTTCTCTTTACGAAAAGCGTAAAATTTGTGACTAATAGCATATAAGAATTGCTCAGTCTATATATAGGTCTGTGGATAGTACTTTCCAGAACGTTACTGAATTTCGGTATTTTAGGTGAAAATATGTTTTTCTGACTTTGCATGTTTGTTTTTCATTTGTGTGTGAGTGCTTATGTATTTTACAACGCTTACAAATATTTCTTAAGTACCTACTTATCTTAACTTGTACAATCAAATATTTTTTTCAATCATTTAATAAAAGAAAGAAAAAACTAATATTACAAAGAGTTTGTGTTACACAAACTCAGAGGCGGCCCCCGTCGAAGTCGGATCCCTGTCGGATCTGCCTATTCGCAAAGAATATTCAAGAGGTGATTTAATGTTGATGGTCCGAAGTCATAATGTTTCAAAGATTTATTTGTCGTTGTAAGAAATGTTGTTTTTTTGTTTTACATGTTTCGGGTGTTCACTTCTAAGTTTAAAATAATTCACTTCGCGCTGAACGATGGAGGATGGCAGCAAGCAGGGTATGAACCCTGCCTGGTCGTTTAGTTTGCGTGCTGGACTGTCGTTCGGATTTATCGATGGTCCCTGGTTCAAACCCTGCATGCTCCCATCCCCCGTCGTCCTACTGGAGGCTTGTAATTAAAAAAAACAAAAGAAAAGAAAAGATATGTCTCAGCCCCACAGTTAGGCCTATAAATAGAGATATCGTGCTTGTACTTCCATGTCTCAGCCCCAAAGTTAGGCCTATAAATAGAGATATCGTGCTTGTACTTCCATGTCTCAGCCCCACAGTTAGGCCTATAAATAGAGATATCGTGCTTGTACTTCCATGTCTCAGCCCCACAGTTAGGCCTATAAATAGATATATCGTGCTTGTACTTCCATGTCTCAGCCCCACAGTTAGGCCTATAAATAGAGATATCGTGCTTGTACTTCCATGTCTCAGCCCCACAGTTAGGCCTATAAATAGAGATATCGTGCTTGTACTTCCATGTCTCAGCCCCACAGTTAGGCCTATAAATAGAGATATCGTGCTTGTACTTCCATGTCTCAGCCCCACAGTTAGGCCTATAAATAGAGATATCGTGCTTGTACTTCCATGTCTCAGCCCCACAGTTAGGCCTATAAATAGAGATATCGTGCTTGTACTTCCATGTCTCAGCCCCACAGTTAGGCCTATAAATAGAGATATCGTGCTTGTACTTCCATGTCTCAGCCCCACAGTTAGGCCTATAAATAGAGATATCGTGCTTGTACTTCCATGTCTCAGCCCCACAGTTAGGCCTATAAATAGAGATATCGTGCTTGTACTTCCATGTCTCAGCCCCACAGTTAGGCCTATAAATAGAGATATCGTGCTTGTACTTCCATGTCTCAGCCCCACAGTTAGGCCTATAAATAGATATATCGTGCTTGTACTTCCATGTCTCAGCCCCACAGTTAGGCCTATAAATAGAGATATCGTGCTTGTACTTCCATGTCTCAGCCCCACAGTTAGGCCTATAAATAGAGATATCGTGCTTGTACTTCCATGTCTCAGCCCCACAGTTAGGCCTATAAATAGAGATATCGTGCTTGTACTTCCATGTCTCAGCCCCACAGTTAGGCCTATCAATAGAGATATCGTGCTTGTACTTCCATGTCTCAGCCCCACAGTTAGGCCTATCAATAGAGATATCGTGCTTGTACTTCCATCTCTCAGCCCCACAGTTAGGCCTATCAATAGAGATATCGTGCTTGTACTTCCATGTCTCAGCCCCACAGTTAGGCCTATCAACAGAGATATCGTGCTTGTACTTCCATGTCTCAGCCCCACAGTTAGGTGTATCAACAGAGATATCGTGCTTGTACTTCCATGTCTCAGCCCCACAGTTAGGTGTATCAACAGAGATATCGTGCTTGTACTTCCATGTCTCAGCCCCACAGTTAGGTGTATCAACAGAGATATCGTGCTTGTACTTCCATGTCTCAGCCCCACAGTTAGGCCTATCAACAGAGATATCGTGCTTGTACTTCCATGTCTCAGCCCCACAGTTAGGCCTATCAACAGAGATATCGTGCTTGTACTTCCATGTCTCAGCCCCACAGTTAGGCCTATCAACAGAGATATCGTGCTTGTACTTCCATGTCTCAGCCCCACAGTTAGGCCTGTCAACAGAGATATCGTGCTTGTACTTCCATGTCTCAGCCCCACAGTTAGGCCTGTCAACAGAGATATCGTGCTTGTACTTCCATGTCTCAGCCCCACAGTTAGGTCTATCAACAGAGATATCGTGCTTGTACTTCCATGTCTCAGCCCCACAGTTAGGTCTATCAACAGAGATATCGTGCTTGTACTTCCATGTCTCAGCCCCACAGTTAGGCCTGTCAACAGAGATATCGTGCTTGTACTTCCATGTCTCAGCCCCACAGTTAGGCCTGTCAACAGAGATATCGTGCTTGTACTTCCATGTCTCAGCCCCACAGTTAGGTCTATCAACAGAGATATCGTGCTTGTACTTCCATGTCTCAGCCCCACAGTTAGGTCTATCAACAGAGATATCGTGCTTGTACTTCCATGTCTCAGCCCCACAGTTAGGTCTATCAACAGAGATATCGTGCTTGTACTTCCATGTCTCAGCCCCACAGTTAGGTGTATCAACAGAGATATCATGCTTGTACTTCCATGTCTCAGCCCCACAGTTAGGCCTGTCAACAGAGATATCGTGCTTGTACTTCCATGTCTCAGCCCCACAGTTAGGTCTATCAACAGAGATATCGTGCTTGTACTTCCATGTCTCAGCCCCACAGTTAGGCCTATCAACAGAGATATCGTGCTTGTACTTCCATGTCTCAGCCCCACAGTTAGGCCTGTCAACAAAGATATCGTGCTTGTACTTCCATGTCTCAGCCCCACAGTTAGGTCTATCAACAGAGATATCGTGCTTGTACTTCCATGTCTCAGCCCCACAGTTAGGCCTGTCAACAGAGATATCGTGCTTGTACTTCCATGTCTCAGCCCCACAGTTAGGTGTATCAACAGAGATATCGTGCTTGTACTTCCATGTCTCAGCCCCACAGTTAGGCCTATCAACAGAGATATCGTGCTTGTACTTCCATGTCTCAGCCCCACAGTTAGGTCTATCAACAGAGATATCGTGCTTGTACTTCCATGTCTCAGCCCCACAGTTAGGTCTATCAACAGAGATATCGTGCTTGTACTTCCATGTCTCAGCTCCACAGTTAGGTCTATCAACAGAGATATCGTGCTTGTACTTCCATGTCTCAGCCCCACAGTTAGGTCTATCAACAGAGATATCGTGCTTGTACTTCCATGTCTCAGCCCCACAGTTAGGCCTGTCAACAGAGATATCGTGCTTGTACTTCCATGTCTCAGCCCCACAGTTAGGTCTATCAACAGAGATATCGTGCTTGTACTTCCATGTCTCAGCCCCACAGTTAGGTCTATCAACAGAGATATCGTGCTTGTACTTCCATGTCTCAGCCCCACAGTTAGGTCTATCAACAGAGATATCGTGCTTGTACTTCCATGTCTCAGCCCCACAGTTAGGCCTATCAACAGAGATATCGTGCTTGTACTTCCATGTCTCAGCCCCACAGTTAGGCCTGTCAACAGAGATATCGTGCTTGTACTTCCATGTCTCAGCCCCACAGTTAGGCCTATCAACAGAGATATCGTGCTTGTACTTCCATGTCTCAGCCCCACAGTTAGGCCTATCAACAGAGATATCGTGCTTGTACTTCCATGTCTCAGCCCCACAGTTAGGCCTATCAACAGAGATATCGTGCTTGTACTTCCATGTCTCAGCCCCACAGTTAGGCCTGTCAACAGAGATATCGTGCTTGTACTTCCATGTCTCAGCCCCACAGTTAGGTCTATCAACAGAGATATCGTGCTTGTACTTCCATGTCTCAGCCCCACAGTTAGGCCTGTCAACAGAGATATCGTGCTTGTACTTCCATGTCTCAGCCCCACAGTTAGGCCTGTCAACAGAGATATCGTGCTTGTACTTCCATGTCTCAGCCCCACAGTTAGGCCTATCAACAGAGATATCGTGCTTGTACTTCCATGTCTCAGCCCCACAGTTAGGTCTATCAACAGAGATATCGTGCTTGTACTTCCATGTCTCAGCCCCACAGTTAGGTCTATCAACAGAGATATCGTGCTTGTACTTCCATGTCTCAGCCCCACAGTTAGGCCTATCAACAGAGATATCGTGCTTGTACTTCCATGTCTCAGCCCCACAGTTAGGTCTATCAACAGAGATATCGTGCTTGTACTTCCATGTCTCAGCCCCACAGATAGGTCTATCAACAGAGATATCGTGCTTGTACTTCCATGTCTCAGCCCCACAGTTAGGTCTATCAACAGAGATATCGTGCTTGTACTTCCATGTCTCAGCCCCACAGTTAGGTCTATCAACAGAGATATCGTGCTTGTACTTCCATGTCTCAGCCCCACAGTTAGGTCTATCAACAGAGATATCGTGCTTGTACTTCCATGTCTCAGCCCCACAGTTAGGTCTATCAACAGAGATATCGTGCTTGTACTTCCATGTCTCAGCCCCACAGTTAGGTCTATCAACAGAGATATCGTGCTTGTACTTCCATGTCTCAGCCCCACAGTTAGGTCTATCAACAGAGATATCGTGCTTGTACTTCCATGTCTCAGCCCCACAGTTAGGTCTATCAACAGAGATATCGTGCTTGTACTTCCATGTCCCAGCCCCACAGTTAGGTCTATCAACAGAGATATCGTGCTTGTACTTCCATGTCTCAGCCCCACAGTTAGGTGTATCAACAGAGATATCGTGCTTGTACTTCCATGTCTCAGCCCCACAGTTAGGTGTATCAACAGAGATATCGTGCTTGTACTTCCATGTCTCAGCCCCACAGTTAGGTGTATCAACAGAGATATCGTGCTTGTAGTTCCATGTCTCAGCCCCACAGTTAGGTGTATCAACAGAGATATCGTGCTTGTACTTCCATGTCTCAGCCCCACAGTTAGGTGTATCAACAGAGATATCGTGCTTGTACTTCCATGTCTCAGCCCCACAGTTAGGTCTATCAACAGAGATATCGTGCTTGTACTTCCATGTCTCAGCCCCACAGTTAGGTCTATCAACAGAGATATCGTGCTTGTACTTCCATGTCTCAGCCCCACAGTTAGGTCTATCAACAGAGATATCGTGCTTGTACTTCCATGTCTCAGCCCCACAGTTAGGCCTATCAACAGAGATATCGTGCTTGTACTTCCATGTCTCAGCCCCACAGTTAGGCCTGTCAACAGAGATATCGTGCTTGTACTTCCATGTCTCAGCCCCACAGTTAGGTCTATCAACAGAGATATCGTGCTTGTACTTCCATGTCTCAGCCCCACAGTTAGGTCTATCAACATAGATATCGTGCTTGTACTTCCATGTCTCAGCCCCACAGTTAGGCCTATCAACAGAGATATCGTGCTTGTACTTCCATGTCTCAGCCCCACAGTTAGGCCTGTCAACAGAGATATCGTGCTTGTACTTCCATGTCTCAGCCCCACAGTTAGGTCTATCAACAGAGATATCGTGCTTGTACTTCCATGTCTCAGCCCCACAGTTAGGCCTATCAACAGAGATATCGTGCTTGTACTTCCATGTCTCAGCCCCACAGTTAGGCCTGTCAACAGAGATATCGTGCTTGTACTTCCATGTCTCAGCCCCACAGTTAGGCCTATCAACAGAGATATCGTGCTTGTACTTCCATGTCTCAGCCCCACAGTTAGGTCTATCAACAGAGATATCGTGCTTGTACTTCCATGTCTCAGCCCCACAGTTAGGCCTATCAACAGAGATATCGTGCTTGTACTTCCATGTCTCAGCCCCACAGTTAGGTCTATCAACAGAGATATCGTGCTTGTACTTCCATGTCTCAGCCCCACAGTTAGGTCTATCAACAGAGATATCGTGCTTGTACTTCCATGTCTCAGCCCCACAGTTAGGTCTATCAACAGAGATATCGTGCTTGTACTTCCATGTCTCAGCCCCACAGATAGGTCTATCAACAGAGATATCGTGCTTGTACTTCCATGTCTCAGCCCCACAGTTAGGTCTATCAACAGAGATATCGTGCTTGTACTTCCATGTCTCAGCCCCACAGTTAGGTCTATCAACAGAGATATCGTGCTTGTACTTCCATGTCTCAGCCCCACAGTTAGGTCTATCAACAGAGATATCGTGCTTGTACTTCCATGTCTCAGCCCCACAGTTAGGTCTATCAACAGAGATATCGTGCTTGTACTTCCATGTCTCAGCCCCACAGTTAGGTCTATCAACAGAGATATCGTGCTTGTACTTCCATGTCTCAGCTCCACAGTTAGGTCTATCAACAGAGATATCGTGCTTGTACTTCCATGTCTCAGCCCCACAGTTAGGTCTATCAACAGAGATATCGTGCTTGTACTTCCATGTCTCAGCCCCACAGTTAGGTGTATCAGCAGAGATATCGTGCTTGTACTTCCATGTCTCAGCCCCACAGTTAGGTGTATCAACAGAGATATCGTGCTTGTAGTTCCATGTCTCAGCCCCACAGTTAGGTGTATCAACAGAGATATCGTGCTTGTACTTCCATGTCTCAGCCCCACAGTTAGGTGTATCAACAGAGATATCGTGCTTGTACTTCCATGTCTCAGCCCCACAGTTAGGTGTATCAACAGAGATATCGTGCTTGTACTTCCATGTCTCAGCCCCACAGTTAGGTGTATCAACAGAGATATCGTGCTTGTACTTCCATGTCTCAGCCCCACAGTTAGGTGTATCAACAGAGATATCGTGCTTGTACTTCCATGTCTCAGCCCCACAGTTAGGTGTATAGACAGAGATATCGTGCTTTTACTTCCATGTCTCAGCCCCACAGTTAGGTGTATCAACAGAGATATCGTGCTTGTACTTCCATGTCTCAGCCCCACAGTTAGGTGTATCAACAGAGATATCGTGCTTGTACTTCCATGTCTCAGCCCCACAGTTAGGTGTATCAACAGAGATATCGTGCTTGTACTTCCATGTCTCAGCCCCACAGTTAGGTGTATCAACAGAGATATCGTGCTTGTACTTCCATGTCTCAGCCCCACAGTTAGGTGTATCAACAGAGATATCATGCTTGTACTTCCATGTCTCAGCCCCACAGTTAGGTGTATCAACAGAGATATCGTGCTTGTACTTCCATGTCTCAGCCCCACAGTTAGGTGTATCAACAGAGATATCGTGCTTGTACTTCCATGTCTCAGCCCCACAGTTAGGTGTATCAACAGAGATATCGTGCTTGTACTTCAATGTCTCAGCCCCACAGTTAGGTGTATCAACAGAGATATCGTGCTTGTACTTCCATGTCTCAGCCCCACAGTTAGGTGTATAAACAGAGATATCGTGCTTGTACTTCCATGTCTCAGCCCCACAGTTAGGTGTATTAACAGAGATATCGTGCTTGTACTTCCATGTCTCAGCCCCACAGTTAGGTGTATTAACAGAGATATCGTGCTTGTACTTCCATGTCTCAGCCCCACAGTTAGGTGTATCAACAGAGATATCGTGCTTGTACTTCCATGTCTCAGCCCCACAGTTAGGCCTATAAATAGAGATATCGTGCTTGTACTTCCATGTCTCAGCCCCACAGTTAGGTGTATCAACAGAGATATCGTGCTTGTACTTCCATGTCTCAGCCCCACAGTTAGGTGTATCAACAGAGATATCGTGCTTGTACTTCCATGTCTCAGCCCCACAGTTAGGCCTATCAACAGAGATATCGTGCTTGTACTTCCATGTCTCAGCCCCACAGTTAGGCCTATCAACATAGATATCGTGCTTGTACTTCCATGTCTCAGCCCCACAGTTAGGCCTAACAACAGAGATATCGTGCTTGTACTTCCATGTCTCAGCCCCACAGTTAAGCCTATCAACAGAGATATCGTGCTTGTACTTCCATGTCTCAGCCCCACAGTTAGGTGTATCAACAGAGATATCGTGCTTGTACTTCCATGTCTCAGCCCCACAGTTAGGTGTATCAACAGAGATATCGTGCTTGTACTTCCATGTCTCAGCCCCACAGTTAGGTGTATCAACAGAGATATCGTGCTTGTACTTCCATGTCTCAGCCCCACAGTTAGGTGTATCAACAGAGATATCGTGCTTGTACTTCCATGTCTCAGCCCCACAGTTAGGTGTATAAACAGAGATATCGTGCTTGTACTTCCATGTCTCAGCCCCACAGTTAGGTGTATCAACAGAGATATCGTGCTTGTACTTCCATGTCTCAGCCCCACAGTTAGGTGTATCAACAGAGATATCATGCTTGTACTTCCTTGTCTCAGCCCCACAGTTAGGTGTATCAACAGAGATATCGTGCTTGTACTTCCATGTCTCAGCCCCACAGTTAGGTGTATCAACAGAGATATCGTGCTTGTACTTCCATGTCTCAGCCCCACAGTTAGGTGTATCAACAGAGATATCGTGCTTGTACTTCCATGTCTCAGCCCCACAGTTAGGTGTATCAACAGAGATATCGTGCTTTTACTTCCATGTCTCAGCCCCACAGTTAGGCCTGTCAACAGAGATATCGTGCTTGTACTTCCATGTCTCAGCCCCACAGTTAGGTGTATCAACAGAGATATCGTGCTTTTACTTCCATGTCTCAGCCCCACAGTTAGGTGTATCAACAGAGATATCGTGCTTGTACTTCCATGTCTCAGCCCCACAGTTAGGTCTATCAACAGAGATATCGTGCTTGTACTTCCATGTCTCAGCCCCACAGTTAGGTCTATCAACAGAGATATCGTGCTTGTACTTCCATGTCTCAGCCCCACAGTTAGGCCTATCAACAGAGATATCGTGCTTGTACTTCCATGTCTCAGCCCCACAGTTAGGCCTGTCAACAGAGATATCGTGCTTGTACTTCCATGTCTCAGCCCCACAGTTAGGTCTATCAACAGAGATATCGTGCTTGTACTTCCATGTCTCAGCCCCACAGTTAGGTCTATCAACAGAGATATCGTGCTTGTACTTCCATGTCTCAGCCCCACAGTTAGGCCTATCAACAGAGATATCGTGCTTGTACTTCCATGTCTCAGCCCCACAGTTAGGCCTGTCAACAGAGATATCGTGCTTGTACTTCCATGTCTCAGCCCCACAGTTAGGTCTATCAACAGAGATATCGTGCTTGTACTTCCATGTCTCAGCCCCACAGTTAGGCCTGTTAACAGAGATATCGTGCTTGTACTTCCATGTCTCAGCCCCACAGTTAGGCCTGTCAACAGAGATATCGTGCTTGTACTTCCATGTCTCAGCCCCACAGTTAGGCCTATCAACAGAGATATCGTGCTTGTACTTCCATGTCTCAGCCCCAAAGTTAGGTCTATCAACAGAGATATCGTGCTTGTACTTCCATGTCTCAGCCCCACAGTTAGGTCTATCAACAGAGATATCGTGCTTGTACTTCCATGTCTCAGCCCCACAGTTAGGTCTATCAACAGAGATATCGTGCTTGTACTTCCATGTCTCAGCCCCACAGATAGGTCTATCAACAGAGATATCGTGCTTGTACTTCCATGTCTCAGCCCCACAGTTAGGTCTATCAACAGAGATATCGTGCTTGTACTTCCATGTCTCAGCCCCACAGTTAGGTCTATCAACAGAGATATCGTGCTTGTACTTCCATGTCTCAGCCCCACAGTTAGGTCTATCAACAGAGATATCGTGCTTGTACTTCCATGTCTCAGCCCCACAGTTAGGTCTATCAACAGAGATATCGTGCTTGTACTTCCATGTCTCAGCCCCACAGTTAGGTCTATCAACAGAGATATCGTGCTTGTACTTCCATGTCTCAGCCCCACAGTTAGGTCTATCAACAGAGATATCGTGCTTGTACTTCCATGTCTCAGCCCCACAGTTAGGTCTATCAACAGAGATATCGTGCTTGTACTTCCATGTCTCAGCCCCACAGTTAGGTGTATCAACAGAGATATCGTGCTTGTAGTTCCATGTCTCAGCCCCACAGTTAGGTGTATCAACAGAGATATCGTGCTTGTACTTCCATGTCTCAGCCCCACAGTTAGGTGTATTAACAGAGATATCGTGCTTGTACTTCCATGTCTCAGCCCCACAGTTAGGTGTATCAACAGAGATATCGTGCTTGTACTTCCATGTCTCAGCCCCACAGTTAGGTGTATCAACAGAGATATCGTGCTTGTACTTCCATGTCTCAGCCCCACAGTTAGGTGTATCAACAGAGATATCGTGCTTGTACTTCCATGTCTCAGCCCCACAGTTAGGTGTATCAACAGAGATATCGTGCTTGTACTTCCATGTCTCAGCCCCACAGTTAGGCCTATCAACAGAGATATCGTGCTTGTACTTCCATGTCTCAGCCCCACAGTTAGGCCTATCAACATAGATATCGTGCTTGTACTTCCATGTCTCAGCCCCACAGTTAGGTGTATCAACAGAGATATCGTGCTTGTACTTCCATGTCTCAGCCCCACAGTTAGGTGTATCAACAGAGATATCGTGCTTGTACTTCCATGTCTCAGCCCCACAGTTAGGTGTATCAACAGAGATATCGTGCTTGTACTTCCATGTCTCAGCCCCACAGTTAGGTGTATCAACAGAGATATCATGCTTGTACTTCCATGTCTCAGCCCCACAGTTAGGTGTATCAACAGAGATATCATGCTTGTACTTCCATGTCTCAGCCCCACAGTTAGGTGTATCAACAGAGATATCGTGCTTGTACTTCCATGTCTCAGCCCCACAGTTAGGTGTATCAACAGAGATATCATGCTTGTACTTCCTTGTCTCAGCCCCACAGTTAGGTGTATCAACAGAGATATCGTGCTTGTACTTCCATGTCTCAGCCCCACAGTTAGGTGTATCAACAGAGATATCGTGCTTGTACTTCCATGTCTCAGCCCCACAGTTAGGTGTATCAACAGAGATATCGTGCTTGTACTTCCATGTCTCAGCCCCACAGTTAGGTGTATAAACAGAGATATCGTGCTTTTACTTCCATGTCTCAGCCCCACAGTTAGGTGTATCAACAGAGATATCGTGCTTGTACTTCCATGTCTCAGCCCCAAAGTTAGGTGTATCTACAGAGATATCATGCTTGTACTTCCATGTCTCAGCCCCACAGTTAGGTGTATCAACAGAGATATAATGCTTGTACTTCCATGTCTCAGCCCCACAGTTAGGTGTATCAACAGAGATATCATGCTTGTACTTCCATGTCTCAGCCCCACAGTTAGGTGTATCAACAGAGATATCATGCTTGTACTTCCATGTCTCAGCCCCACAGTTAGGTGTATCAACAGAGATATCGTGCTTGTACTTCCATGTCTCAGCCCCACAGTTAGGTCTATCAACAGAGATATCGTGCTTGTACTTCCATGTCTCAGCCCCACAGTTAGGTGTATCAACAGAGATATCGTGCTTTTACTTCCATTTCTCAGCCCCACAGTTAGGTGTATCAACAGAGATATCGTGCTTTTACTTCCATGTCTCAGCCCCACAGTTAGGTGTATCAATAGAGATATCGTGCTTTTACTTCCATGTCTCAGCCCCACAGTTAGGTGTATCAACAGAGATATCGTGCTTTTACTTCCATGTCTCAGCACCACAGTTAGGTGTATCAACAGAGATATCATGCTTGTACTTCCATGTCTCAGCCCCACAGTTAGGTGTATCAACAGAGATATCGTGCTTGTACTTCCATGTCTCAGCCCCACAGTTAGGTGTATCAACAGAGATATCGTGCTTGTACTTCCATGTCTCAGCCCCACAGTTAGGTGTATCAACAGAGATATCATGCTTGTACTTCCTTGTCTCAGCCCCACAGTTAGGTGTATCAACAGAGATATCGTGCTTGTACTTCCATGTCTCAGCCCCACAGTTAGGTGTATCAACAGAGATATCGTGCTTGTACTTCCATGTCTCAGCCCCACAGTTAGGTGTATCAACAGAGATATCGTGCTTGTACTTCCATGTCTCAGCCCCACAGTTAGGTGTATAAACAGAGATATCGTGCTTTTACTTCCATGTCTCAGCCCCACAGTTAGGTGTATCAACAGAGATATCGTGCTTGTACTTCCATGTCTCAGCCCCAAAGTTAGGTGTATCTACAGAGATATCATGCTTGTACTTCCATGTCTCAGCCCCACAGTTAGGTGTATCAACAGAGATATAATGCTTGTACTTCCATGTCTCAGCCCCACAGTTAGGTGTATCAACAGAGATATCATGCTTGTACTTCCATGTCTCAGCCCCACAGTTAGGTGTATCAACAGAGATATCATGCTTGTACTTCCATGTCTCAGCCCCACAGTTAGGTGTATCAACAGAGATATCGTGCTTGTACTTCCATGTCTCAGCCCCACAGTTAGGTCTATCAACAGAGATATCGTGCTTGTACTTCCATGTCTCAGCCCCACAGTTAGGTGTATCAACAGAGATATCGTGCTTTTACTTCCATTTCTCAGCCCCACAGTTAGGTGTATCAACAGAGATATCGTGCTTTTACTTCCATGTCTCAGCCCCACAGTTAGGTGTATCAATAGAGATATCGTGCTTTTACTTCCATGTCTCAGCCCCACAGTTAGGTGTATCAACAGAGATATCGTGCTTTTACTTCCATGTCTCAGCACCACAGTTAGGTGTATCAACAGAGATATCATGCTTGTACTTCCATGTCTCAGCCCCACAGTTAGGTGTATCAACAGAGATATCGTGCTTGTACTTCCATGTCTCAGCCCCACAGTTAGGTGTATCAACAGAGATATCGTGCTTGTACTTCCATGTCTCAGCCCCACAGTTAGGTGTATCAACAGAGATATCGTGCTTGTACTTCCATGTCTCAGCCCCACAGTTAGGTGTATCAACAGAGATATCATGCTTGTACTTCCATGTCTCAGCCCCACAGTTAGGTGTATCAACAGAGATATCATGCTTGTACTTCCATGTCTCAGCCCCACAGTTAGGTGTATCAACAGAGATATCATGCTTGTACTTCCATGTCTCAGCCCCACAGTTAGGTGTATCAACAGAGATATCGTGCTTGTACTTCCATGTCTCAGCCCCACAGTTAGGTCTATCAACAGAGATATCGTGCTTGTACTTCCATGTCTCAGCCCCACAGTTAGGTGTATCAACAGAGATATCATGCTTGTACTTCCATGTCTCAGCCCCACAGTTAGGTGTATCAACAGAGATATCGTGCTTGTACTTCCATGTCTCAGCCCCACAGTTAGGTGTATCAACAGAGATATCGTGCTTGTACTTCCATGTCTCAGCCCCACAGTTAGGTGTATCAACAGAGATATCATGCTTGTACTTCCATGTCTCAGCCCCACAGTTATGTGTATCAACAGAGATATCGTGCTTGTACTTCCATGTCTCAGCCCCACAGTTATGTGTATCAACAGAGATATCGTGCTTGTACTTCCATGTCTCAGCCCCACAGTTAGGCCTAACAACAGAGATATCGTGCTTGTACTTCCATGTCTCAGCCCCACAGTTAGGTGTATCAACAGAGATATCGTGCTTTTACTTCCATGTCTCAGCCCCAAAGTTAGGTTTATCAACAGAGATATCGTGCTTTTACTTCCATGTCTCAGCCCCACAGTTAGGTGTATCAACAGAGATATCGTGCTTGTACTTCCATGTCTCAGCCCCACAGTTAGGTGTATCAACAGAGATATCGTGCTTGTACTTCCATGTCTCAGCCCCACAGTTAGGTGTATCAACAGAGATATTGTGCTTGTACTTCCATGTCTCAGCCCCACAGTTAGGTGTATCAACAGAGATATCGTGCTTGTACTTCCATGTCTCAGCCCCACAGTTAGGTCTATCAACAGAGATATCTTGCTTGTACTTCCATGTCTCAGCGCCACAGTTAGGTGTATCAACAGAGATATCGTGCTTGTACTTCCATGTCTCAGCCCCACAGTTAGGTGTATCAACAGAGATATCGTGCTTGTACTTCCATGTCTCAGCCCCACAGTTAGGTGTATCAACAGAGATATCGTGCTTGTAGTTTCATGTCTCAGCCCCACAGTTAGGTGTATCAACAGAGATATCGTGCTTGTACTTCCATGTCTCAGCCCCACAGTTAGGTGTATCAACAGAGATATCGTGCTTGTAGTTCCATGTCTCAGCCCCACAGTTAGGTGTATCAACAGAGATATCGTGCTTGTACTTCCATGTCTCAGCCCCACAGTTAGGTGTATCAACAGAGATATCGTGCTTGTAGTTTCATGTCTCAGCCCCACAGTTAGGTGTATCAACAGAGATATCGTGCTTGTACTTCCATGTCTCAGCCCCACAGTTAGGTGTATCAACAGAGATATCGTGCTTGTACTTCCATGTCTCAGCCCCACAGTTAGGTGTATCAACAGAGATATCGTGCTTGTACTTCCATGTCTCAGCCCCACAGTTATGTGTATCAACAGAGATATCGTGCTTGTACTTCCATGTCTCAGCCCCACAGTTATGTGTATCAACAGAGATATCGTGCTTGTACTTCCATGTCTCAGCCCCACAGTTAGGTGTATCAACAGAGATATCGTGCTTGTACTTCCATGTCTCAGCCCCACAGTTAGGTGTATCAACAGAGATATCGTGCTTTTACTTCCATGTCTCAGCCCCACAGTTAGGTCTATCAACAGAGATATCGTGCTTGTACTTCCATGTCTAAGCCCCACAGTTAGGTGTATCAACAGAGATATCGTGCTTGTACTTCCATGTCTCAGCCCCACAGTTAGGTCTATCAACAGAGATATCGTGCTTTTACTTCCATGTCTCAGCCCCACAGTTAGGTCTATCAACAGAGATATCGTGCTTGTACTTCCATGTCTCAGCCCCACAGTTAGGTGTATCAACAGAGATATCGTGCTTGTACTTCCATGTCTCAGCCCCACAGTTAGGTGTATCAACAGAGATATCGTGCTTGTACTTCCATGTCTCAGCCCCACAGGTCTATCAACAGAGATATCGTGATTGTACTTCCATGTTTCAGCCCCACAGTTGGGCCTATCAACAGAGATATCGTGCTTGTACTTCCATGTCTCAGCCCCACAGTTAGGCCTATCAACAGATATGTCGTGCTTGTACTTCCATGTCTCAGCCCCACAGTTAGGCCTATCGACAGAGATATCGTGCTTGTACTTCCATGTCTCAGCCCCACAGTTAGGTCTATCAACAGATATGTCGTGCTTGTACTTCCATGTCTCATCCCCACAGTTAGGCCTATCAACAGAGATATCGTGCTTGTACTTCCATGTCTCAGCCCCACAGTTGGGCCTATCAACAGAGATATCGTTCTTGTACTTCCATGTCTCAGCCCCACAGTTGGGCCTATCAACAGAGATATCGTGCTTGTACTTCCATGTCTCAGCCCCACAGTTGGGCCTATCAACAGAGATATCGTGCTTGTACTTCCATGTCTCAGCCCCACAGTTGGGCCTATCAACAGAGATATCGTGCTTGTACTTCCATGTCTCAGCCCCACAGTTAGGCCTATCAACAGAGATATCGTGCTTGTACTTCCATGTCTCAGCCCCACAGTTAGGTGTATCAACAGAGATATCGTGCTTGTACTTCCATGTCTCAGCCCCACAGTTAGGTGTATCAACAGAGATATCGTGCTTGTAGTTTCATGTCTCAGCCCCACAGTTAGGTGTATCAACAGAGATATCGTGCTTGTACTTCCATGTCTCAGCCCCACAGTTAGGTGTATCAACAGAGATATCGTGCTTGTACTTCCATGTCTCAGCCCCACAGTTAGGCCTATCAACAGAGATATCGTGCTTGTACTTCCATGTCTCAGCCCCACAGTTAGGCCTATCAACAGAGATATCGTGCTTGTACTTTCATGTCTCAGCCCCACAGTTAGGCCTATCAACAGAGATATCGTGCTTGTACTTCCATGTCTCAGCCCCACAGTTAGGCCTATCAACAGAGATATCGTGCTTGTACTTCCATGTCTCAGCCCCACAGTTAGGCCTATCAACAGAGATATCGTGCTTGTACTTCCATGTCTCAGCCCCACAGTTAGGCATATCAACAGAGATATCGTGCTTGTACTTCCATGTCTCAGCCCCACAGTTAGGCCTATCAACAGAGATATCGTGCTTGTACTTCCATGTCTCAGCCCCACAGTTAGGCCTATCAACAGAGATATCGTGCTTGTACTTCCATGTCTCAGCCCCACAGTTAGGCCTATTAACAGAGATATCGTGCTTGTACTTCCATGTCCTAGCCCCACAGTTAGGCCTATCAACAGAGATATCGTCCTTGTACTTCCATGTCTCAGCCCCACAGTTGGGCCTATCAACAGAGATATCGTGCTTGTACTTCCATGTCTCAGCCCCACAGTTAGGCCTATCAACAGAGATATCGTGCTTGTACTTCCATGTCTCAGCCCCACAGTTAGGCCTATCAACAGAGATATCGTGCTTGTACTTCCATGTCTCAGCCCCACAGTTAGGCCTATCAACAGAGATATCGTGCTTGTACTTCCATGTCTCAGCCCCACAGTTAGGCCTGCTATCAACAGAGATATCGTGCTTTTACTTCCATGTCTCAGCCCCACAGTTAGGCCTATCAACAGAGATATCGTGCTTGTACTTCCATGTCTCAGCCCCACAGTTAGGCCTATCAACAGAGATATAGTGCTTGTACTTCCATGTCTCAGCCCCACAGTTGGGCCTATCAACAGAGATATCGTGCTTGTACTTTCATGTCTCAGCCCCACAGTTAGGCCTATCAACAGAGATATCGTGCTTGTACTTCCATGTCTCAGCCCCACAGTTGGGCCTATCAACAGAGATATCGTGCTTGTACTTCCATGTCTCAGCCCCACAGTTGGGCCTATCAACAGAGATATCGTGCTTGTACTTCCATGTCTCAGCCCCACAGATAGGCCTATCAACAGAGATATCGTGCTTGTACTTCCATGTCTCAGCCCTACAGTTAGGCCTGCTATAATCAGAGATATCGTGCTTGTACTTCCATGTCTCAGCCCCACAGTTAGGCCTATCAACAGAGATATCGTGCTTGTACTTCCATGTCTCAGCCCCACAGTTGGGCCTATCAACAGAGATATCGTGCTTGTACTTCCATGTCTCAGCCCGACAGTTGGGTTTATCAACAGAGATATCGTGCTTGTACTTCCATGTCTCAGCCCCACAGTTGGGCCTATCAACAGAGATATCGTGCTTGTACTTCCATGTCTCAGCCCCACAGTTGGGCCTATCAACAGAGATATCGTGCTTGTACTTCCATGTCTCAGCCCCACAGTTGGGCCTATCAACAGAGATATCGTGCTTGTACTTCCATGTCTCAGCCCCACAGTTGGGCCTATCAACAGAGATATCGTTCTTGTACTTCCATGTCTCAGCCCCACAGTTGGGCCTATCAACAGAGATATCGTGCTTGTACTTCCATGTCTCAGCCCCACAGTTGGGCCTATCAACAGAGATATCGTGCTTGTACTTCCATGTCTCAGCCCCACAGTTGGGCCTATCAACAGAGATATCGTGCTTGTACTTCCATGTCTCAGCCCCACAGTTAGGCCTATCAACAGAGATATCGTGCTTGTACTTCCATGTCTCAGCCCCACAGTTAGGTGTATCAACAGAGATATCGTGCTTGTACTTCCATGTCTCAGCCCCACAGTTAGGTGTATCAACAGAGATATCGTGCTTGTAGTTTCATGTCTCAGCCCCACAGTTAGGTGTATCAACAGAGATATCGTGCTTGTACTTCCATGTCTCAGCCCCACAGTTAGGTGTATCAACAGAGATATCGTGCTTGTACTTCCATGTCTCAGCCCCACAGTTAGGCCTATCAACAGAGATATCGTGCTTGTACTTCCATGTCTCAGCCCCACAGTTAGGCCTATCAACAGAGATATCGTGCTTGTACTTTCATGTCTCAGCCCCACAGTTAGGCCTATCAACAGAGATATCGTGCTTGTACTTCCATGTCTCAGCCCCACAGTTAGGCCTATCAACAGAGATATCGTGCTTGTACTTCCATGTCTCAGCCCCACAGTTAGGCCTATCAACAGAGATATCGTGCTTGTACTTCCATGTCTCAGCCCCACAGTTAGGCATATCAACAGAGATATCGTGCTTGTACTTCCATGTCTCAGCCCCACAGTTAGGCCTATCAACAGAGATATCGTGCTTGTACTTCCATGTCTCAGCCCCACAGTTAGGCCTATCAACAGAGATATCGTGCTTGTACTTCCATGTCTCAGCCCCACAGTTAGGCCTATTAACAGAGATATCGTGCTTGTACTTCCATGTCCTAGCCCCACAGTTAGGCCTATCAACAGAGATATCGTCCTTGTACTTCCATGTCTCAGCCCCACAGTTGGGCCTATCAACAGAGATATCGTGCTTGTACTTCCATGTCTCAGCCCCACAGTTAGGCCTATCAACAGAGATATCGTGCTTGTACTTCCATGTCTCAGCCCCACAGTTGGGCCTATCAACAGAGATATCGTGCTTGTACTTCCATGTCTCAGCCCCACAGTTAGGCCTATCAACAGAGATATCGTGCTTGTACTTCCATGTCTCAGCCCCACAGTTAGGCCTGCTATCAACAGAGATATCGTGCTTGTACTTCCATGTCTCAGCCCCACAGTTAGGCCTATCAACAGAGATATCGTGCTTGTACTTCCATGTCTCAGCCTCACAGTTAGGCCTATCAACAGAGATATCGTGCTTGTACTTCCATGTCTCAGCCCCACAGTTAGGCCTATCAACAGAGATATCGTGCTTGTACTTCCATGTCTCAGCCCCACAGTTAGGCCTGCTATCAACAGAGATATCGTGCTTTTACTTCCATGTCTCAGCCCCACAGTTAGGCCTATCAACAGAGATATCGTGCTTGTACTTCCATGTCTCAGCCCCACAGTTAGGCCTATCAACAGAGATATAGTGCTTGTACTTCCATGTCTCAGCCCCACAGTTGGGCCTATCAACAGAGATATCGTGCTTGTACTTTCATGTCTCAGCCCCACAGTTAGGCCTATCAACAGAGATATCGTGCTTGTACTTCCATGTCTCAGCCCCACAGTTGGGCCTATCAACAGAGATATCGTGCTTGTACTTCCATGTCTCAGCCCCACAGTTGGGCCTATCAACAGAGATATCGTGCTTGTACTTCCATGTCTCAGCCCCACAGATAGGCCTATCAACAGAGATATCGTGCTTGTACTTCCATGTCTCAGCCCTACAGTTAGGCCTGCTATCATCAGAGATATCGTGCTTGTACTTCCATGTCTCAGCCCCACAGTTAGGCCTATCAACAGAGATATCGTGCTTGTACTTCCATGTCTCAGCCCCACAGTTGGGCCTATCAACAGAGATATCGTGCTTGTACTTCCATGTCTCAGCCCGACAGTTGGGTTTATCAACAGAGATATCGTGCTTGTACTTCCATGTCTCAGCCCCACAGTTGGGCCTATCAACAGAGATATCGTGCTTGTACTTCCATGTCTCAGCCCCACAGTTGGGCCTATCAACAGAGATATCGTGCTTGTACTTCCATGTCTCAGCCCCACAGTTGGGCCTATCAACAGAGATATCGTGCTTGTACTTCCATGTCTCAGCCCCACAGTTGGGCCTATCAACAGAGATATCGTTCTTGTACTTCCATGTCTCAGCCCCACAGTTGGGCCTATCAACAGAGATATCGTGCTTGTACTTCCATGTCTCAGCCCCACAGTTGGGCCTATCAACAGAGATATCGTGCTTGTACTTCCATGTCTCAGCCCCACAGTTGGGCCTATCAACAGAGATATCGTGCTTGTACTTCCATGTCTCAGCCCCACAGTTAGGCCTATCAACAGAGATATCGTGCTTGTACTTCCATGTCTCAGCCCCACAGTTAGGTGTATCAACAGAGATATCGTGCTTGTACTTCCATGTCTCAGCCCCACAGTTAGGTGTATCAACAGAGATAACGTGCTTGTAGTTTCATGTCTCAGCCCCACAGTTAGGTGTATCAACAGAGATATCGTGCTTGTACTTCCATGTCTCAGCCCCACAGTTAGGTGTATCAACAGAGATATCGTGCTTGTACTTCCATGTCTCAGCCCCACAGTTAGGCCTATCAACAGAGATATCGTGCTTGTACTTCCATGTCTCAGCCCCACAGTTAGGCCTATCAACAGAGATATCGTGCTTGTACTTTCATGTCTCAGCCCCACAGTTAGGCCTATCAACAGAGATATCGTGCTTGTACTTCCATGTCTCAGCCCCACAGTTAGGCCTATCAACAGAGATATCGTGCTTGTACTTCCATGTCTCAGCCCCACAGTTAGGCCTATCAACAGAGATGGGGTGCTTGTACTTCCATGTCTCAGCCCCACAGTTAGGCATATCAACAGAGATATCGTGCTTGTACTTCCATGTCTCAGCCCCACAGTTAGGCCTATCAACAGAGATATCGTGCTTGTACTTCCATGTCTCAGCCCCACAGTTAGGCCTATCAACAGAGATATCGTGCTTGTACTTCCATGTCTCAGCCCCACAGTTAGGCCTATTAACAGAGATATCGTGCTTGTACTTCCATGTCCTAGCCCCACAGTTAGGCCTATCAACAGAGATATCGTCCTTGTACTTCCATGTCTCAGCCCCACAGTTGGGCCTATCAACAGAGATATCGTGCTTGTACTTCCATGTCTCAGCCCCACAGTTAGGCCTATCAACAGAGATATCGTGCTTGTACTTCCATGTCTCAGCCCCACAGTTGGGCCTATCAACAGAGATATCGTGCTTGTACTTCCATGTCTCAGCCCCACAGTTAGGCCTATCAACAGAGATATCGTGCTTGTACTTCCATGTCTCAGCCCCACAGTTAGGCCTGCTATCAACAGAGATATCGTGCTTGTACTTCCATGTCTCAGCCCCACAGTTAGGCCTATCAACAGAGATATCGTGCTTGTACTTCCATGTCTCAGCCTCACAGTTAGGCCTATCAACAGAGATATCGTGCTTGTACTTCCATGTCTCAGCCCCACAGTTAGGCCTATCAACAGAGATATCGTGCTTGTACTTCCATGTCTCAGCCCCACAGTTAGGCCTATCAACAGAGATATCGTGCTTGTACTTCCATGTCTCAGCCCCACAGTTGGGCCTATCAACAGAGATATCGTGCTTGTACTTCCATGTCTCAGCCCCACAGTTAGGCCTATCAACAGAGATATCGTGCTTGTACTTCCATGTCTCAGCCCCACAGTTAGGCCTATCAACAGAGATATCGTGCTTGTACTTCCATGTCTCAGCCCCACAGTTAGGCCTATCAACAGAGATATCGTGCTTGTACTTCCATGTCTCAGCCCCACAGTTAGGCCTATCAACAGAGATATCGTGCTTGTACTTCCATGTCTCAGCCCCACAGTTGGGCCTATCAACAAAGATATCGTGCTTGTACTTCCATGTCTCAGCCCCACAGTTAGGCCTATCAACAGAGATATCGTGCTTGTACTTCCATGTCTCAGCCCCACAGTTGGGCCTATCAACAGAGATATCGTGCTTGTACTTCCATGTCTCAGCCCCACAGTTGGGCCTATCAACAGAGATATCGTGCTTGTACTTCCATGTCTCAACCCCACAGTTGGGCCTATCAACAGAGATATCGTGCTTGTACTTCCATGTCTCAGCCCCACAGTTAGGCCTATCAACAGAGATATCGTGCTTGTACTTCCATGTCTCAGCCCCACAGTTAGGCCTATCAACAGAGATATCGTGCTTGTACTTCCATGTCTCAGCCCCACAGTTAGGCCTATCAACAGAGATATCGTGCTTGTACTTCCATGTCTCAGCCCCACAGTTAGGCCTGCTATCAACAGAGATATCGTGCTTGTACTTCCATGTCTCAGCCCCACAGTTAGGCCTATCAACAGAGATATCGTGCTTGTACTTCCATGTCTCAGCCCCACAGTTAGGCCTATCAACAGAGATATCGTGCTTGTACTTCCATGTCTCAGCCCCACAGTTAGGCCTATCAACAGAGATATCGTGCTTGTACTTCCATGTCTCAGCCCCACAGTTAGGCCTATCAACAGAGATATCGTGCTTGTACTTCCATGTCTCAGCCCCACAGTTAGGCCTATCAACAGAGATATCGTGCTTGTACTTCCATGTCTCAGCCCCACAGTTAGGCCTATCAACAGAGATATCGTGTCTGTACTTCCATGTCTCAGCCCCACAGTTGGGCCTATCAACAGAGATATCGTGCTTGTACTTCCATGTCTCAGCCCCACAGTTGGGCCTATCAACAGAGATATCGTGCTTGTACTTCCATGTCTCAGCCCCACAGTTGGGCCTATCAACAGAGATATCGTGCTTGTACTTCCATGTCTCAGCCCCACAGTTGGGCCTATCAACAGAGATATCGTGCTTGTACTTCCATGTCTCAGCCCCACAGTTGGGCCTATCAACAGAGATATCGTGCTTGTACTTCCATGTCTCAGCCCCACAGTTGGGCCTATCAACAGAGATATCGTGCTTGTACTTCCATGTCTCAGCCCCACAGTTAGGCCTATCAACAGAGATATCGTGCTTGTACTTCCATGTCTCAGCCCCACAGTTAGGCCTATCAACAGAGATATCGTGCTTGTACTTCCATGTCTCAGCCCCACAGATAGGCCTATCAACAGAGATATCGTGCTTGTACTTCCATGTCTCAGCCCCACAGTTAGGCCTATCAACAGAGATATCGTGCTTTTACTTCCATGTCTCAGCCCCACAGTTAGGCCTATCAACAGAGATATCGTGCTTGTACTTCCATGTCTCAGCCCCACAGTTAGGCCTATCAACAGAGATATCGTGCTTGTACTTCCATGTCTCAGCCCCACAGTTAGGCCTATCAACAGAGATATCGTGCTTGTACTTCCATGTCTCAGCCCCACAGTTAGGCCTATCAACAGAGATATCGTGCTTGTACTTCCATGTCTCAGCCCCACAGTTAGGCCTATCAACAGAGATATCGTGCTTGTACTTCCATGTCTCAGCCCCACAGTTAGGCCTATCAACAGAGATATCGTGCTTGTACTTCCATGTCTCAGCCCCACAGTTAGGCCTATCAACAGAGATATCGTGCTTGTACTTCCATGTCTCAGCCCCACAGTTAGGCCTATCAACAGAGATATCGTGCTTGTACTTCCATGTCTCAGCCCCACAGTTAGGCCTATCAACAGAGATATCGTGCTTGTACTTCCATGTCTCAGCCCCACAGTTAGGCCTGCTATCAACAGAGATATCGTGCTTGTACTTCCATGTCTCAGCCCCACAGTTAGGCCTATCAACAGAGATATCGTGCTTGTACTTCTATGTCTCAGCCCCACAGTTAGGCCTGCTATCAACAGATATATCGTGCTTTTACTTCCATGTCTCAGCCCCACAGTTAGGCCTATCAACAGAGATATCGTGCTTGTACTTCCATGTCTCAGCCCCACAGTTAGGCCTATCAACAGAGATATCGTGCTTGTACTTCCATGTCTCAGCCCCACAGTTAGGCCTGCTATCAACAGAGATATCGTGCTTGTACTTCCATGTCTCAGCCCCACAGTTAGGCCTGCTATCAACAGATATATCGTGCTTTTACTTCGATGTCTCAGCCCCACAGTTAGGCCTAACAACAGAGATATCGTGCTTGTACTTCGATGTCTCAGCCCCACAGTTAGGCCTATCAACAGAGATATCGTGCTTGTACTTCCATGTCTCAGCCCCACAGTTAGGCCTATCAACCGTGCTTGTACTTCCATGTCTCAGCCCCACAGTTAGGCCTATCAACAGAGATATCGTGCTTGTACTTCCATGTCTCAGCCCCACAGTTAGGCCTATCAACAGAGATATCGTGCTTGTACTTCCATGTCTCAGCCCCACAGTTAGGCCTATCAACAGAGATATCGTGCTTGTACTTCCATGTCTCAGCCCCACAGTTAGGCCTATCAACAGAGATATCGTGCTTGTACTTCCATGTCTCAGCCCCACAGTTAGGCCTATCAACAGAGATATCGTGCTTGTACTTCCATGTCTCAGCCCCACAGTTAGGCCTATCAACAGAGATATCGTGCTTGTACTTCCATGTCTCAGCCCCACAGTTAGGCCTATCAACAGAGATATCGTGCTTGTACTTCCATGTCTCAGCCCCACAGTTAGGCCTATCAACAGAGATATCGTGCTTGTACTTCCATGTCTCAGCCCCACAGTTAGGCCTATCAACAGAGATATCGTGCTTGTACTTCCATGTCTCAGCCCCACAGTTAGGCCTATCAACAGAGATATCGTGCTTGTACTTCCATGTCTCAGCCCCACAGTTAGGCCTATCAACAGAGATATCGTGCTTGTACTTCCATGTCTCAGCCCCACAGTTAGGCCTATCAACAGAGATATCGTGCTTGTACTTCCATGTCTCAGCCCCACAGTTAGGTGTATCAACAGAGATATCGTGCTTGTAGTTCCATGTCTCAGCCCCACAGTTAGGTGTATCAACAGAGATATCGTGCTTGTACTTCCATGTCTCAGCCCCACAGTTAGGTGTATCAACAGAGATATCGTGCTTGTACTTCCATGTCTCAGCCCCACAGTTAGGTGTATCAACAGAGATATCGTGCTTGTACTTCCATGTCTCAGCCCCACAGTTAGGTGTATCAACAGAGATATCGTGCTTGTACTTCCATGTCTCAGCCCCACAGTTAGGTGTATAGACAGAGATATCGTGCTTTTACTTCCATGTCTCAGCCCCACAGTTAGGTGTATCAACAGAGATATCGTGCTTGTACTTCCATGTCTCAGCCCCACAGTTAGGTGTATCAACAGAGATATCGTGCTTGTACTTCCATGTCTCAGCCCCACAGTTAGGTGTATCAACAGAGATATCGTGCTTGTACTTCCATGTCTCAGCCCCACAGTTAGGTGTATCAACAGAGATATCGTGCTTGTACTTCCATGTCTCAGCCCCACAGTTAGGTGTATCAACAGAGATATCATGCTTGTACTTCCATGTCTCAGCCCCACAGTTAGGTGTATCAACAGAGATATCGTGCTTGTACTTCCATGTCTCAGCCCCACAGTTAGGCCTGCTATCAACAGATATATCGTGCTTTTACTTCGATGTCTCAGCCCCACAGTTAGGCCTATCAACAGAGATATCGGCATTTTTATTTAAATGGAACTAGAGTGAGGATGTAGATCTACCTAAATTAAACTTCTGATTTAGCACTCTTAAGATCTATATCTACTAGATCTAGATCTAAAATATGTACTTGGAATAATGTAGCTGTAATTTAGATAAGATTTGTGTAAAAAAAATATCCTAAATAATCTATCAATAGATTGAATGCAACATTACATTTAAAAATAGTATATTAGTTTTAGTATAGGCCCTATTATAACATTGCAATATTATCAAAACGTTTGGAAATCAAAATCTACACATTAAGTCTAGAAATTGAAATTCTACATCTTAATCTAGTCTATTTTAGTCTAAACTAGATCTAGAAATTCTAGATCTAGACTCTAAAATAATTTTAATTAGAATATAAATCCAGATCTAGATATACTGTAATAAAAGACTAGATCTAGTTTAAACTTACGGGGGCCGATAAAAATGTAGATTAGATCTAAATCAAGATATTCCTTTTTTAAATGCGAGTCACATAACGAGGCTTAATAAACATTACTATACCGAGTTCTTATAGCATTTCATTTGAAGAATTAATTCCCTATAACGTCAAAGGGGAAAAAAAAACACTACGTCACACGGCCTAGCTAGACTAAAAATCGCCTTCATCAATACGAGCCATTTTTCGAGTGTTCATAGACATTGGTGCACCGAGTGCGTTCCTTTAGTATTACATTTAAAGAGGCCATTCATATGACGTCAAAGAAAAAAAATTTCCATTACCTCACAATAGGCTAGTACCGGTACCATAAAAAAATGTCTTTATTTACACGAGATATTTAACGAGGGTTCATGGACATTGGTGCTCTGAGTTCTAATAGAATTTATTTAAAGATGATCAAAGCCGCATTGTTTTTGCATTTTGTCTGTCAGTCGGTCTGTCCGTCATCTTAATATAATAAAAACAACAACAACTAAAAGCTATTAAAAATTAATTAACCTTTATTTTACATTTCAAAACATCGCAATAATTTTAGGTATGAACACAATTGATTTAAGTTTATATAATAGATTGTTCCGGATGTTTGTATAAATAGTAAAAGAAAAAGAGAATTCCAGATAAATGTAATAGTAATACCGTTAATTAAATTTGTTGGATGGTCTCGTATACAAATTAGAAGAACTACAGCCTTGTGGAGAGATATTCAAACCTTACTTTGGTGTTTGGATGTTGTTTTCCTTAAAAATCGGAACATAATATTAACGATATATAGATTTTTTTATTTATTTTAGGTAAAAAATTAATTGTACTGTAAGAGAGAAGTGAGGTTAAAATATTTTTCAAAAAAAATCCGGAATAACATTATTTCGTAAATGAGAAGATTATTTGTTTATTAATTAGAAGAGGGAGTTCAAACAGTTATTTGGCGTTAGTAGATTTTTAAATAAATTCGGAAATTTCTGGCGACGATTTGTAAGAAAATGTAAGTAATGTAAGTAGAATTCTTTTCAAAACAAAATCCGGAACATTCTTTATCGATTACTAAACTTTTATGTTATGTTTCAGCAAGAAAATTAAATGTCTAAAAAGTGATTTTCAGTAATCAATTCTAGTAAATTACTTTTTTTAAAGCCCTGAACAACCTACTGTCGATATTTTAAAAATTTGTTTAAAGATGAAAATACGGAACAATTTGATATCGATAATCAAATTATGGTGACGCATTGTCAAATGATATACGTGTAATATTAGTCAATTATGCGATTTCAAACAATCATTTGACATAATTCATTTTTTATAAAACAATATCCGGAACATTTTTACACTTAATGAAATATAAGTCAGTATAGAGATTTTGATTTAGCATTAATATGCTATTTACATAAAAAACGGAACAACATATTATTGATAATGTGTTTTTGCAACGTTTAAACATGGAAATTAAATGTAATATAGGTTAGAAGAGCAAACACACATTTGTTGGCGTTGATTAGTATTGCACAAAAAAATCCGGAACAATCAATTTTAGATACTTAAAACTATTGAGATGTTACGGGAGGAACATTAAAGGGTAAATCAGATTTTCAATAGCTTTTAGAGTTATTGTTTTTTTTTATCTAAACGTGACGGACAGAGCTACCGACAGACAAAACGCACAAAAAAATAAACCTTTTTTATTCTGATGAGGGCACTAAACAAAAAATAAATAAAATCTGAATTTTAGTATAAAATTCATTTTCTGTTGACATACAATTTCTACAAAAAGGTCACAGCTGCATCGATTCGTGGCAGTGGCATGTGATGGATGTAATTATGGAAAACTAGGAACTAACTCTAGGTAAAGATCTAGAAGCCCAGGGATAAACCTGTGCAAGCTCATCTAGAATGCCTCAATCCAATCAGGAAATTGAGATAGGGTTTTCCGGATGTAGGGTCAGCTGGCAGAAAGCAGATCTGTTACTCAATCTCGTTTAAACAGAATGGTCGTAATTTCATGAGCTGTTGGATTCGAACAATGTGAGCCAATGATCTATCTAACTTTCTCTGTAAATATAAATCTCGAGAGTTTGGCTTTTCCTTTGCAACTTTTTGTGTGACTAAAGAGGCCAATCCTTGATACACCGCTCCACACACACACACACACACACACACACACACACACACACACACACACACACACACACACACACACACACACACACACACACACACACACACACACACACACACACACACACACACACACACACACACACACACACACACACACACACACACACACACACACACACACACACACACACACACACACACACACACACACACACACACACACACACACACACACACACACACACACACACACACACACACACACACACACACACACACACACACACACACACACACACACACACACACACACACACACACACACACACACACACACACACACACACACACACACACACACACACACACACACACACACACACACACACACACACACACACACACACACACACACACACACACACACACACACACACACACACACACACACACACACACACACACACACACACACACACACACACACACACACACACACACACACACACACACACACACATATACATATATATATATATGTATATATATATAGTTGAGTCGTGGTTCGATGATGACCATTTTGTCATCCAGGACGCTGAGGGCTTTGTACCTTGTAATATATATATATATATATATATATATATATATATATATATATATATGCCTATATATTATATGTGTTTGAATGTATGTTTGACTGTGTGTTTGAATGTGTGTTTGAATTTGTTTCAATGTAGCTGGAAATGTAGATAGTGTACCACCTCATCAAAGGCTGATAACCATAATTTTCATTCACGTTAGTCGAAAAACAATCCCAAATATAATATAATATAATTCTACGTTTGAAATATTTCCCATAGAATATTAGACTAAAAATAACATGAGGAAATATGGCATATTTAGTTTCAAGTTAAAAACATTTTTTTTTATCTGAACAAGAACAATTCAAATATTTTTTTTAAATACCTTAAAAATGTACCTCCTTTATACCTTTTTTTAAATTTTTCTCTTAATAACAAATGAATGTTACATTTTACAAAATGAAAGATTTTTGCCCCTCCCCATTCCCCTAAGAATCCTGGTTAAGCGAATGTAATATAATATTCTAATGATAGGCCTTTAGATCTAGACTTACAATACGATATGCAAAATGTTCCTGAACATTAATTTATTAAACTCTTGAATGAATACGGAAATACCCGAAGACATATAGTTTTTTTTTCTCGTTGTCTAGCCAAATTTAAATGTATTTCTTTTAATAACTATAACGGTGGAGTTTAACAATTGTGGCCAACTAGCCAATAATTCTTTAACCAACGATGTAGCTTAAATTTTTTTTCTAAATGTATTATCCATTAGTTATTAAGAGAAAACAAAAGTCGCTCCATAAGTTGTTTGGAGGAGGTATTGTTTTTTTTTAAAGAAATATATTTTTTTCAATGTCTTTTTCTTGTTCTATCTATAATTATTTTAAATTATTATTATTTTTGTTTCAGTTACTGAAATGTATTTGTAGTTTTAGCGAATTGACTCTTCGTCGTCGTCTGGTTTGGTTGCTTCTAATTCTTCCTGATGCTCCAGATCTGTCATCAGTCCAAGATTTGTTGGTGAGTTCTTCATTATCTGACGAAAGAGATGACAATTGTCGAGATCAACGTACAGGGGACTAGATGCAGAAGTGCTGGCTGATTAGTTTTCATAAGGGCTAGAGAAACCATGCAGCTGACCATGCCGCTGAAGAAGCCTAACGACGAGGCGATATAGTAAACTATCTTTGTGTCTGATTTGACATCAAACACGACGTTGTATGCTACGAGAATACTAAGACAAGTTGGATTGAAATTTTGGCAGTTTTGGGTGTCTAGGGGATTTTAGGGTTTGTGAACCCACACTTGCACATATAAAATACAGGCACAGCGTTATAATGCAGGCAACAAATACTGTGATATAAAACATGGGCGTAGCCAGGATTTTTTTTCGGAACGGGGGTTTGGGGGGGGGGGGGGATTTTTTCTCCCCCTTCCCGCCCCCACCCCCGAATATATATATATATATATATATATATATATATATATATATATATATATATATATATATATATATATATATATGTTTGGATGAATGGATGTGTGAGTGTACATAATTAATCTCTATTACATTCTGACCCTTCATTCTTTTGGAAGACGTTTATTGTGCCCTAGAATAGGTTCTTCCTGGAGTTAGTGAAAAAAGTGTTGACTCTTCGCCCTTCACCAGCAAGGGGTCTGGGGGAGCGCCGCCGCCAAGCGCTATTTCTGGTATTGAAAGCCAACTAAATGCATATTCTGAGGTACCTAAGGTGCATTATTTTGCTATTAAAAAGTTTTATTTCAAAAACCTAATCTGCTATTCTTACTGACTTAGACCCTCCCGCGCCGTTCGGCGCATTTGCTGGCAAGCTGTTTCCACAAAAATCTGTCACTGGCAATGTCCGAAGCCTCTTCCCACCTGCTCTGAGGACCTCCATGAAAGTGTGGCGCCAAGTGGTACTAGGATGTCAACCTAACTCTTATAATTCTTAATTCCTTTTGTCGGAGAACATGTCCCGCAAACCTCATGCGACGCTCTGTCACAACCTTACTAAGGGGTCGACTCCCATTCCGACATAAGATTTCCTTGATTTAGACCCGATCTCTATAACTGACTTTGAAAATCCGTCTTAGCCATCTTTGTAGAGCCACATTTAGTGCTTTTCAATTTCATTGCACTTTATTAATGGAGCCCAGCCACTGGTAGACATGTGTAACTTCTCGTTACTACGATCTTGGAATTAGGTGACTATTTTGATTTAGATGTTGTATCGAAAAGGGAAGTTTTATCATCAAAATCATCTGTTGGGGGGATTTAAACTAAAATATATCTGGAGATGTTTTTTTTTAAAATTCAAAACCACATTTAGCTACGGTCATAGAATTTGGTGACAGTATTTTGCTTTAGAAATAATATTGAAGAGAGTGGCTTTCAACCTTAAAACGCTCTGTAGGGGGATTTTAAACTCAAAACTATCTTGAGGGGTTTTAAACTTTTAAAAATGCCATCTGGAGGAGAGGGGTTGAAACTCAAATCCCCTCATTAGCTTGGTTACGCTCAAAAAATTTTAGTGTGTAATTTGCATTTTTTTTTTATATTGAACAGGTATTTTTTAGAATCAAACCACTCTGAAGGGGGGTTTAAACTCAAAACTCCTTTTAGCAACGCTCATGGCATATTGAGTGCGTAATTTGCTTTTTTCTTACATTTTCTTACATTACATTTTAGCTTCAAAACCCGCTTGCGGAGGGTTTAAACTCAAAACCCCTTTGGCTACGCTTATAGATTTAGTAATTTTCTTTTTTTTTCATATTGAAGGAGTATTTTTAGCTTCAAACCCCGCTGAAGAGGGGATGGGGGTTAACTTAAATTTCCTTTGGCTACGCTCATAGAATTTTGAGCGTGTAATTTTCTTTTTTTATATTGAAGAGGGGGTTTATCGTAAATTTTGGAAGGAGTTTAACAATCAAAATCTTCTTTAACTGTGCTCGTGAAATTTGGGGATTGTCGTTTGCATTTTATTTGTTTTGTGTTATAGAAGAGGGGAATTTAACTGCGAAAACCAATGGTAGGGGGGTTTTAAACTCAAACCCCCCTGGTAGGGGAGTTTAAACTCAAAACCCCTGGTAGGGGGCTTTAAACTCAAAACCTACTTTGCTGTGCTAGGGCAAGTGATAGCTTAGTCTTAAAATCTCACCTAAAATAAACAAAATCGAATCAAAAAATCAGTCACTAAATTCCGATCCCAGCGGGGGGGGGGGGGGGGGAGATTTCATTTTGGGGGGGGGGGTTAAACCCCAAACCCCCCCTGGCTACGCCCATGATGTAAAATTAATAAGATAATTAAAAGGTGAAATGCTGTACAGTTGCTAGGATGGGATCTAGCGTATTTACATGTAGAAGTCTACCATCATTAGATTTGAGAACCAAGTGGTCTGAGTGTCATTAGGCTGGTTGCTTAGCTTTGGGTCCGGTGCTGCACTGGTAAGACGGGTGTGGCTGGTACTGATGCTGTCTGCCGGTGGGCTGGCGTAATGGATCCAGGCTCCGGGTGCAGTCCAACGTTGTATGGTTGCAGAGCTAAGCTGCGTCTACCATTCAGTTAAGCCAGTGACGAGTCTGTGGCTAGCGTTGTTACTTGGACTCTTGAAGGATGAGTAGGACTGATGTCTGCAGATCTGGTGCCAACAAATCTGGTATCAGCTTTAGGTTGCTAAGATTTCAGGCAGATGGTGCCTATAAATAAAAGCTGCAACGACATGATGTATAAGTCGGTTAGCCTAAATGACATCACTGGGTTGTAGATGTCTTTCCGTGAATGACATCTTCAGAATGATGTAGAGAAACTATAAGCTAGTTTCATAAATATCAAAGGGAGCTAACAAATAAATATAGTATCCCATCAAGGGGAATAACAATAATAATGGGAACTCCCATGGAGGGGAATAACAGTACTGATAAGTAATACATGAGAAGGTAATACAAATGACGTTCACCAGTCACGGTGAGTAGCAATTACATACATTGCTTAGATGAATGAACAGATTATCGTAATCTCATCGCTTAGTTAGTCTTTAAACCTACAGAGGAACTACTTTGTTTCTGAGTTATCTCTTGTGTGTGTATGCATGTATGTGTGTGTCTGTGTTTTAATGATAGCTTTAACTCTTCTGATTATCATTTTGATTGCTGCTACATGCACACACCCCAATCAACCTTCAGCAATGTTTTCTGAGTGATAACCATGTGTGCAGTTTGTATGTATTTACATGCAGAGATATTCGATGTTGCAAATTGGAACCTATAACTAATAGCATATATTACATAATTTAAATGTAGTGCATTACAAATTCTAATGCATGTCTATTTTATGACTGGGTTCTTCGTAAAGTGAATGTACCATTGTTTTTCACTAACCCAATTCGATGATAAATTAATTTAATAGAAACTAGAAACAAGCAAAAAAAGTACTTAAACGCTTATATTGTGTAATTGTATCCATTAGTTTAGGTCAGTCATTTCATTTCACTGCCATAGAGTAGGCACCGTTGATGATAATAAATCTGTGTGATTAGAAATATTTTTACCAATTGTTTTTGTCTAGCTTTTAGCTTTCTCCATGATTTCATGATAATATAATATTAATAGAAACTAAAAATAAGACGTTCCCTTTTCCTTAATGCAAGGCAGCTTGTCAACAAGTAACTCATTAAGTCACGGCACCAGCTGGCTCCACCCAGGTAGAAGACAATCCTACAGACCATGGGAAGCAGAAATACAGAAAGTACTGATGTAGAAATTTATCCTGACGTTGTATAAGTCATGCAGCAAGAAATGGAAGCCAGAGCGAAGACCAAACAAGATAAGCAATGTACGTTTACCCGATGCCACGTTCAAACACAAAACATTTGTTAGTGTTCTCGCTTGGGTCGGGGCGATTCCGCTTCGAGTGTTTTCTTTGCTTTGTAAGCTGCCCAGCCTGGGCCAACCATGACAATAGCAGTGGAAAGTAAAGCGATGATAAATATGTTTGCGTCCCATTTTGGAGTTCTTGGGGTAAACAACTTAAGATAGACCGGTGTGTCAGAAAGAGATTGCATCTGCTGAAAATCTTTCCATCCAACTGTGGCTATTGTTATGTTTATATTCTTTAAGGCTGAAGAAGAAATATCAAAAGTTGCGTTGAAATATCTATTATCGACTATGATTCCTCTCCCGCCTAAAAGCTGCACTAAATGAGCTTTTCTCGCTAGAGCATTTTCCGCTTTCAGGGGCAATTATGCTGTTATGGTATATTGTGTTGGACGGGAAATCATGCAGAGTACATCCCCTTGAATGAGACAAATCGACAAGTCTGCTCGGAGCTGCTTCTTCCAATGTCTCAGACAATGCAGTGAATGAGATTTGACTCTGATGCAATACGTTTGAACACTTTCTGTTGAAGTGACATGAAGAAGAGAATACTGCTCTACAGCGTAAACCTGAAGAATGAAATAACATAAAAATAACTGTCTACGGTCTAAATTGCTACATGTTGAAATTTTCTTTTACAGTAAATACACCATTAGATTTAAATTCGCTTACGTATCTTATCTTATAAAATGGAGACGTTACTTCATTTGTAATAAATCTGATCTTGCGTTTATGTTTTTAGTGCAACGTTCAGAATTACACCGGCAAATGTATGTTTTGATAGAAAGAGTATCCTGGCCCTTAATTAAAAGAGAAACAGATATTCTTGGGCTGGAAAGGTATCACCGACAGAGGACAAGCCATCAAGGCGAGGAACAGTTGAAGTCCTCTGTGGGGTTTTCTGGACAGGAAGGTGCCTGAGAAATAGTGGAACGGTCGTTCCTGGAGTATGGAAGATTTTATTGCTGATGGTTTGGGAGGACAAACGGTGCAGGGGCAAGCAGATCTAAAGAGCGACACGGACTCCTATCCTGTGTCGAAAAGGGCGACAGAGACTTCGGCAGTGGATAATTTAGGAATTAATTATATAAGATTGAACAACTAAAATAAAATTTAAAAAAAATGACACCCCTCCTTTTAGAAGCTGTTTTGTAAGAGCGACTATTTTACTCTTAATAACTCATGAAAGATACATTTAAAAAAGAAACTTTTAAAAAACTTTTTTTATGTGACGATTTCCGTGTATTTATTACTTCTAATCGGGTTTGTTGAACTAGTCCGTTTCGTTTCTTTGATTAAAAAGTATTGGGCCGGAAGTCGCTCTGTTCCCTATATATCTTTGTATTGTTCAGTTCTCTTTTTAAATTCAACTGACATTATTATGCCATAATTTTAAGTGTACCTGATAGAGAAAAAAATTCTGCACAAAAATACGGGTAGTTGGGATATAACCCGATAGAGGCTATAACAAGAAAAGACCTGAAACTAGCGCGTGAAACTACACATTTACAGTTCTTTATTTAATGAGTATTTTACCCAAGATCTGTGTTGTTTTTTTAGGACTAGCTTATTTCATGCACCCGGCATTTTCCGATACACAATTTCATACACTAAATAATTGTTGAAAAAAATTGTAGGGATTTTAAACTTTAAATGATTACTTAAAAAGGTGTTACTCTTAACAATTTTGAATATTATTTTGTTATAAATGTCTCTGTTTATTTTGTGTCTGTTCTAGTTTCTTAAATTTTTCTTGAGTAAAGGGGTCGTTTTTCTCCTAACGGGTATACCTGATTTATCCAAGCAGCCTTTGTAAAATATTGGTCCTAAATAATGCTATGTTTATAAACAAAAAATCGCATGGCTGCATTATGATGAATGTACGTGTTAGTTCAATATATTTTATATTACTAGGTAACTATAAATACCCGCATAAATAGACGTAAGTTTAATTTTTTTTCTGTTAGATAAAGTCATATGGCAAATTTGTGTTTATATCCTAATTCTAAACAGGAAAAATAATAATAGAATTATACAGCAAAAATAATTAATAAGTTTTTCTTTTAATAGTTTTGAAAGTCTAACTGATAAGATTATAAAAAGAGTTTGTGTTTTTGCAGATGTACACAAGCTACACTATGAGTCAGTCCATCTCTTCTAATTGTTTAGAAATGAGTGTAAAAATGTAGGCTTCGATATTTTTAGCCTGAATTTAAGAAGTTACAAACTTCAAACAACTAATATATTGCCTCTTCTATAAAACTTTGCACTTAAAAGAATAAATTTATCCAATGCTCGAGATCCTGCTTGTATACTTAGGCCCTATTTAAATCGATCCGGTATCAATGTAGTAAGTAGCAATAACCACGCACAAAAAAAAATTAAATGAAAGAAGATTGAGATATATTTTTGTGACAGTACGCACCGGTACGGGGTACCGGCACCTTTTTTCAATGTCGGGAAAAATGATTACTTTTCTTGTAATTCAACGTTAATTGTTAATTTATTATTAGTTGAAAGTTAGGCAATCTATCACTGAGTACCGGAGCCTCTTTTTTATTTTTACACAAAAAAAAGCACTTTTTATACTTTCAGCCGACATGCCGTATTATTAAAAACACCTCTATGTGAACTTCTCAATCATCTAGAGTCTTTTATTTTAGACTAGATTTAAGTAGAGTCTAGACCTAGATTTAGTTGGCCTATTATTATAAAAAAAATAATAATCAGTCATTATAGACATCATTCGCAATTTTATTATTAGGTCTAGGCAGGGCCGGATTAAGAACTCTTGGTGCCCAGCCCGATCCTCCTCCTCCACTGACCGCTGGTAGGCCTATGTTCAATATTATCATTATTATGCAAAATACTAACAAAGAAAAACAGTTGTTAATACAAATGTTTGTGTAATAATTAATTATATAATTTGTATTACATTACTATCACTCATATTAAACCACAATAAGGTATTTCAGTATTAAAGTTATTAGTTAATTAATTTTGTAATAATAATAGACAAAAATACTGAAACTTTTTTAATAGATAAGAAGATGATTAAGATCATAAGAAAGTCGAAGAAAGGACACATTTACATTTTGAAGTTCTTTTTTCTAGATTTACGTCTGGCAAAGTTTTTGAGTACATCATCAAAGTTAATTTTGCGCAACAAGTCTGCCTCAATCATCAGCAGAGATAAAGAATCAAGCCTTTCTTGTTTCATTGTCGATCTATTTGGATTTTTTTATACGTTTCAACTGAGAAAAAGAACGCTCAATTGAACAGTTCGTAACCATTAATGTCAAAAATATGCGCAAGGCGATTTCTACATTTGGAAAGGAACACTCGATGTTATCTGTAACTATTAGTTTGTATAGTTCTGCATGACTAAACGTGTTGTTTTCAGATTTTGATGCACGAAACTTGTGGCGAATATATGAGTGGAACTGTTGTAGTTCAGTATATAAGTTATTGTTCAGATCTGTAGGATAAGCATTTATTAGTCCTTCACAACACTGAGATGTTTGTGTTTGTGATACATCGACCAAACAAGAAAATCGAACTGCTATATCATTATATACCTGTCCTCGTCTACTCATCTCTGTCTCAAGTTTGTCAACAATGGCGTAGAAAGCAGATATATGAAATTTGTCTCTGGCATTCAGAGATACCTCAGGGGCATCACCATCATTGACCACTGTCTTTCGTTTACGATTACGGGTCAAAGTTGACTTATAATCCACACCTGGTGTTATTTCTTTTGCAGCTTCTTCAAATCTTTCAAATTCATTCCTAGATTCATGCAAGTGATCTGCTAGTGAAGAATACATACCAGCACATGTTTTCAAGTTCACGTGCTCATTTTGTAGAGCTTGACTAACCCTGTGAAAATGTTGTAACACTTCTTCCCAAAAGACAAGCATGAAACCAAATTCTAATTCTTGCATCTTCTTTGCAATGTTTTCTGCTTCTCTTCTGGTATCCCCCTTCTGCGACTGGTCTTCTTTTAAACATTCTAACGCTTCTATAATCTGAGGATGAGACTTTAGAATAGCTTCAGTTGCAACAACATGTGCTTCCCATCTGGTATTGGAAAGAGACTTTACCACCGTTTCATGCACAAGGCATCCTTTCAGAATCTTCCATCTGTTGGTTGAAGCTGAGAAAAAAGTATAGATTAGTTGCACTGTATGGAAGAAGTTTACTGCCTCTAAACAAGAGTCAACGGCACTTTTGCCTACCAGATTTAGTGAATGGGCAGCACAGGGTACGTATATAGCAAACTCATTTTTTTTTTGCATGCCCTTGTAGCACCCAAACATATTAGCTGAGGACTGACCTCTGCATTTCGAAAAATCAATATTGCATGCTTCCTGTAGGTACTGCAACAATCGCTTAGCCATACCTTCACCGGTGTGACTTTGCAGCTCCAAGAAAGTCGAAAAGCGCTCAATGGGCTCTCCATCTACCACATATCGAAGAACAATACTTAACTGATCTATATGTGAAATATCGGGTGTCGAGTCTACTGACAAGCTGAAATAACCGGAAGCCTTTACTTCATCTACAATTACTTCATGGACTTTTTGGGACATAATTTCAATCAGTTCTTCACATATAGTTTTGGATAAATAAGAAGGATTTCCTTTTCCAGAATTTCCATATTTCGCAATATGTGATGCTAAAAATGGATCAAACTGACTGACCAACTCCAGCAACCCTAGATAATTTCCATTTTGTAAAGATCTAAATTTTTCATTTGTCCCTCTAAAAGCCAGACCACGCTCAGCTATAGTACAAATAAGCGCTACCGCTCGCCTCAAAACATGTCCCCAGTAACTGTACTCTTCATTTATTTGCTCTTCTAGCTTTTCTAGTAGACCCGAGCCTTGTCGACGACCTAGGTATATTAACATGCAGTCTTTATGAGTAGCGCTTTGTTCATGATTATCAACTTGAATGTTGTTTTTCCAGTCACTGAACCCATTTTGATCAGCCAAACTTGTGAAACCTTTAGATGCAAAAAGTTTACAAACAAAACAGTAAACAGATCCTGTGGATGGTGAATACAATAACCATTCTCTCCTGTACTGCTCACCATTTGCTTTTGTGCCATAGAAGAGTTTTTGAGAACAATATCTTGTTATTTTTCCTCCAGCATCAACACGGCAAGATTTATCAAAGGGACCATAATGATGTTGACAGTTAGTAGGCCCACAGTCAACCCAGTAAGCCACAGCATCAGCGGAGAAGTCAATCCACAGTCCTGGATCTACTGATTGGTTCATTTTATCTTCTTCATCTTTTTCATCATCTTCAGCAGACTGAAGTGTGTCACAACAAATTTCATTTTCAAGCACTAATGCTGTGTCAGGATTTGCAGAACGGCCTGAAGTAGACTTATCAAGAGGGTTGATGGTGTCAGTAAAATCCTGATTAACCTGTTGCTGAACTGAAACTAAATAATCCGTTATTTTTTGGCTCTTAGCTTTCACAACAGAAACAGTATGTTCTTTTTGTTTAGCTAGTTTTCTCATTTGTGCACCACTTAACTGAACACGTTTCATCTTGAGTTTAATTAAATTAAGAATATCAAAATATAAATTCTAATTTAATTTATTTTCGACAAATTAGCACTACTAACAATTGTTTTCACTAGTATAGCAGACTAAAACGGAAGCAATGAACGTAAATAGCCGCGCAGAGGCAAGAAGGAAGTGTCTCATTGTAGCCATAACACCAATGAGTGTGGCGCCACTTCGCGGCCACTAACGAACGGGGAGTAAGCCTTCCATTAAGCCAATGGAAGACAACCTATATTTCTTTTTAGAAAATTAGTTTCGTTCGTAACTTAATCGACCGATTTTTTTCGAGGACTTGTGGTGCCCTCAAAGCACTTGGTGCCCTAGGCACGTGCCTTGTTTGCCTGATGGTTAATCCAGGCCTGGGTCTAGGCATTGAAAAGTAAATCTATTAATAAACTATAATAGATCTAAGTCTAAGTACTAACTTATTAAATAAGTCATTATAAGTAGAAGTATTATAATGAATATTATATATATCTAGATTGACTAGATTATAGATAGATCTCTAATTTAGTAGATTAAGTATAGAGTATAGTAAGCGTATAACAGTATTATTAGACCTATGTCTTATTTCTATATCTAATAATCTAATAATTAAAAATCTTTAGTCTTTATTAATATCTAGACTTTTTTTCTAATAAAAACTGACTATAGGCATAGGATAGGCTAGACTCGGCAATCTAGTCTCAAGATAGAATCTATACTATTACTATCTAGATCTATTCGATTTTTATATATAGATCTAGACTAGAATTAGATCTAAATATACTAATGGAGAGATGACCAGATGATATGAGGTGTTTGCTAATAGCGTTGCACAAGAAACAAACCTGGGTTTTTCTAAACTCTAATACTTGGTATGTAATAGTAAAACAGCACCTACCTAAATAAATCGTAACTAGCAATCAAAAACCTATATTTATTGTAGTATATATAGGTCTGTGGTTGTATTTTATATAGCCTTCGTAACTTCTTCTATAGAGAAATGACTTTTGTAATTTCTTTTACTAAAAATTGGGCTATTCGCGTCTGACACATATATAATTTTTATGTTCATCAAGAAACCCTATTCTATTTCTTCTAATATTAGTTGTGGTTCAAACAGTATCATCACACGCCGGAGATTATATTATAATAAGGCATGTCTTCGAGTTCGAAGATCAGTGAGGAATGCAGTATTTCCCGTGGCTGTGCAGCCCCAGCTGTGACCTACATATTCTGCCACACCTATGGGCAAGTATAACCATTGTGGAGACAGTATTGTATCTAACAAAGCATGCATCAATAAAAATAATACTCAATAAGTCAATTAATTATTGGTAATTATTTATTTTGTTTGACCTCAAATAAGGGAAATAACTTGTGCATTATTAATAGATATAGTTTTTAGGGCGGAGTTCTTCCCCTTTAGATAAGCTTTGTTTTTTTTTTAGAAGGATTTTTTTTTTAAATTTGCTTGTTTCGCTGTTATATTTCGTGTTTCTGTTTTTGTTTTTGAAGGGCATCACAAGAATATGTCGCTCAGGGCAGCATATACCCTAGCAAGGCTCCCTTTTTTTTTTGTGTATACTTTAAAAAAAATTATAACGGTCAAACTAGAGTTTTCCTAGTATGGTTCAATATCTTGTAATTCTTTTCCCAAAAGTATACATCAACTGTCCGACACGCATGGAAATCCTCAGAGCCGTTTTCGAGATCCGTGTCAGTCCACCAAGGCTACTGAGCCGATAAATTAGCAAGCTGAATAGAGGAATTCTAGAAACCAATATTGACGTTTAAGTTTGTGTATTTGTCAATTTCATTAGATCATTAAACATCCTTATCATCTATAACACCTTTTTATTGAGTTGCCTCTCTTCAATTGCCAGTTGGTTTTCCAGCTTTTTTATTTGAAAGAAAATAGAGGAAACAGCACATTTATTTTTTTCTTCACTGGAAAGTTTCTACAAATTTTGACATTAGAACGTAACATTTCAGAGGACTACATCAATTGTCGTCTGCTGGGGTAGGCCTACATCTCTCTGCAAGCAGGTAATGTCAAGTAAGTTTAAGGCAGCGGTTCTCAACCTTTTATGCTCGGAAGCGACCCCCCCCCCACACACACACACATAAAGCAAAAGAAGAATAGACAATAACAATTCATATTTTCGATGGTCTTAGGCGACCCCTGGCAAATCGTCAATCGACCCCCAAGGGGGTCACGATCCACAGGTTAAGGGCTTAGGCTAACTATGTATATGCAGTCCATATCCATCTATAGTAGTTGTTTTTTTTTAAGATAGGAGCATTCGGTCTAAAATTTTAGAAGAAATCGTTGCACAAACAATATAAAAGTATGTTACAGAAGACGATAACTTAAATTAGTTTATTTCCTTTTTTGTGTGTCTGTTACTTTATATTTAACGCATTCCCACTTTTGACACCTCAAATAAAAATCAATCTCGATATATATATATATATATATATATATATATATATATATATATATATATATATATATATATATATATATATATAATATATATATATATATATATTAAATTGTTTAATAAAAATAAATATACAAACGCTCAGGGACATTTTGCCCACCTTCCCCTAACTCTGATACTTTCATTAGAATTGAATAGGCTCAGTAGATTTATACATCTGCCGAACTTATATTTTTTCGTTGGGAGGGGGAATTAGGGCGCTGTAAACTATGTTCCATTTATGTTTTAGTTTATTCTTCATTAGTTGCTTATAACCCTATCATTAAAATTTCATAAAGTTTGTGTAGATTTATACATTCTCTTAATTGTTTTTGAGGTGGGTGGGGGTTGATAATAGGGCTAGGGTTAAAAAAATGTTTCTTTCAGCATATGGTCACTTTGGAGCACTGTGCGGATATTTTTTTTACAAAGGTTATATCATCTCACTCTGTCTGTCTGTCTGGTAAAAAGTTTCTACATGTAATTTCTCCCACACCCAATCTCGGATTAAGCTGAAATTTTGCACAATTATTTCTTTTACCTGGTAGCACAAGAATCAATAAAAAAAAACAACAATTAGTTAATTAACTATTGGTAATTAATTATTTTGTTAAGAATCGTGAACAAGGGAAAGAAATCGTTGTCAACTTTTAAATTAACCTATTCCTCTGTAGCAACATACAAACTTGCAGTGTCCTTTACCTCTTTAGGATTGAGAAATTCCAATTCCGATTGAACAGCTTCGAACTCATGCAATCTTTCAGTGAGACACAAAGTTGAACACTGGGATACAACTGGACACTATCAATTTCTCTCTTGGTGACCAATTTAATCCTTCACTTTTCTTTTTTGGGGTTGGGCTGAAAGGTTAAGCGCTTCGCTTCGGAACCTGGAATCCTGGGTTCGAATCTCGGTGAAGATTTGAACTTCGGGATTTGTTAGGGCGCCCATGAGTACGCCAAACTCTAATGGGAACCTGACTTTAGGAGAAAGTAGAGGCTGTTGGTCGTTGTGCTGGCCACGTGACAATCTCTTAACCGTCGGCAACAGAAACAGATGACCTTAACCTCATCTGCCCTTTAGACCGCATGGTCTAAAGGGGAACTTTACTTTTAAAAATTGAAAGGGAGCCGCGGTGGCTGAGAGTTCACGTGTGTTTGTGATAGGACGTATGGCAGTACTCCTCAGACCTCAGTAGTTGATATTTGTTGAGCTACCTCTTCGTATTGACACACAAAGATCGTCTCTTTTGGATTCGACAAAATGATTTTTAACGACTTCAAAGCACTTCACCAAGGATATCAATTTGATGGTCACCTAAAAATTGTAGTTAAACCGAATACTACCTTCATTGTTTTAATCTTGCTACGATTTCAGTGAGCTCTCGATCACCCATGGAACTTATCCGTTCTTTGCAACTTGTGGAAGAAAGATCATTTTCCTGCTACGAGCACGAATCAAGCTGACGCCTCCTAACCAAAGACAATGTCAATAGGTCGGTGAAGATGGAAAAAAAACAAACAAAAAAAACACAACAACGTTAAAGTTAAAATGTTTATATTTTGTGAATCTCCATTGTGGGGGGCCTTTCTTAGGGATACCTTGGGGCAGTAGCCCCAGTTGCCCTCCCCGAAATTCGGCCCTGCTTGCACATTACACAATATTTGCAGTACGGCAGACAACCATACTAGTTATTCCCCGTGTAGTTTTAACACTGGGTAAAATAGCGCATCAAGTCATTCCACAACGTGATTTATTTCCTTTTTTTTTTGTGATGTCGTAAAAATGGTTTGGGTTTCAGGGTTTGACGACATCATTTGTATACAATTAGTAGCTTACAACTAGACTGTCAGAGAACAGAGGATCAAAAATTGTATACAGGCAAAAACCAAAAGGCAGGCGACCCAAAGGCAGACCCCGAATACTGTGGATTGATGATGTGGAGGCAGATCTACAACAGCTTTGGGTTAGGGCGTGGAGACGAAAGGACCAGGAGAGATCTGAATGGAAGGATGTGTTGAAGCAGGCCAGAGCTCTCCATCGGCTGTTTGGATGCCTACAAGTAGAGAGAGAGACAACTTTGAATATACACGAACAATAACAAAAAAAACAACATGTAACGACCATTATATTGTGAATTTTAATTTATATAAAAATACAAATTGAACAATAGAAAAAAAAAAGGCTTAAGGATTCATGGCAATCTATTTATACACTGAAGAAATAATATAATTTCTTAATTTTGGCCTTGTCAAAACTGGCTTAAGACTAGGATCAGATCATTATCTTTCCTCATGGAACATAGGGCCAAAGTAAAAACACGTCACTCTCCACGGTCTCTTGCTAGTTTTTTTTTAATGGCTTCCCAGCTCTTTCCTGTCCGCTATGCTTAATCTAGTAAACTGCGTGGCCACGAAGTGACATTTCATTTTCAAATAGTCGTTACCATGGCAATTCGACCATTGATCAGAAATTTTGATATTTTGTGTATCTCTGTTGTGGATGTGGTCAATTCTACCAAATATCAGAAAGTCTTCATATCTGGGTAAGAGATTTTCAATGTTTTCAAATGAAGTGCTCAAATTGTGATTCAACTAGGACAGAAGTTATTAGTGGCAAGACACCGTGTTTATTCTGTCATTGAGAATGAGAGTTACCTGTCCTGTTTACGAAGAAGACTGAATGCTGAAATTTTGAATTGAAATTTTATTTGTTTTTTATCGTTGGACAAACAACTAAAGAAGCTCACGTCTTGGAATTATTAAAAAAAAATGTGTGTAGTTTTGCATGTTCTTTCAGAATTGAAGATGATCACATCCTAACTAAATCTCCCGCAGGACGGCATCGGGCAGAGTTTCAACCCGGGACCATCAAGGCAACAGTCCAGAGCTAACCGGATCCGGAAGCCATCCTTTCTGGTGGATCTGTCAGTTTGAGAATGTGCTGTGCAGCTGATCAATGGACACACTGAGTGCCTTCATGTCCTTCTTCAACTTCCGTTTCCAGCAATGGTGTGAGTTGTTCCAGACTTCATCATTTAAACATGTCTCATTCAGAGCATCGTTTTCAAATTCGCATAACAAAATAGCTTCCATCTTCACTACTGTAGGTCAAGTAAAGATACCTCTTGCAATTTATGGAGGAAGATAATGTTGATTATATGACCAACAGTGTTTGCTTTGCCAAAGTATGTCAGCAGCCCATTAGGGTTCGCATGACTAAAGGGCGTTCTAAAAATCCCAAATTTTAAAATCGTAGTATTCGCCGGAATTTGAACACAAGAATCCTCGGTTCGTAAGCCAAGCGCTTTACCGTTTGGCCACCATGTACGCTGTAGTCAATTACAACTTTTATCCATTTTGGGTTGAAAGAAGTCGAGTATTTACAGTCAGCTAAAATGATTAGCAAATATACACAAATAGACAAAACTTCACAAATATTTTTGGTTAGAAAATAAGATCATCTTAAGACATGAGAGTTCTCTAGTATACTATGTGTAAATTAACGCTATAATCTTTCTTCTCTTGCGATGTGTGCTGACTAATCAAATAATAATGATCTCCATTCTCGGAGTCATCAATGTAGTCCTCTTCCTCCTCGGAAGTTTTCTGTGGTGAAGTCAAGTTTGTCTGCGCGTTGGCTTGCGAATGAGAGCCGTGTAGCATCTTGAGTAGATCACCTCTGATATACGCCAAGACCACGGTTGTAATCAGCGTACCTGGGACCAGATAAAGAAGTGCCGGCTGTCCAGAATTCATAAGGACCAGAGATGCCATACAGAAGATCATTCCGCACAAATATCCTAAAGACGAGGCTAAATAGTACACCATCTTAGTGCCAGTCCTGACGTCATAAATAGCGTTGTGGCAAACGAGAAACCCTGGAATGATGACGTCACCAAACCCGAGAATGGAATATATATGCTCATTGCAGTGAGCCAAAGGATTGCGACTCATCAACGGAATGAGGAACATTAGAGGTAAAGATTCCTTGGGTTGAGCTGTAGCGACATACTGAACAGATTCACTTTCGTGAGCTCTGTATTGATCAGAGCCCATCGCTGTAGAACCACCCGTGGCTATCTTCATCATCACGCTGTCGCCATTTTGGGTTATAAAGGGCGTGACGAAGACAAAGAAGACGTCGTAAACCAAAAAGAGGAGCAGAAGTACGGACAGTGTCTTCAAGCTCTGGAGGCGAAGGCTCTGGAGGCATATGATGCAGAGCGAGGCACCCAACAAATCTTGAATGGCCCAGGAATAGCTAGCGTTACGATGAACGTCCCAGTAGATCCCAAGTGACAAACAAAACACGTAAAGAACAAGGTCTCTCAGCTTCACCTGAAACAACAACACTTAAGATGAAACAGAAGAATTTTAAGGATATAAAAATGGTTAATTTAATAATAATAACAATTTAATATCACAAAAATTTAACAAAGCATTAAATATAAAATCTCAAAAAACAAAAAAAAAACAAGCTTAAACTTAACGTTTTAATTTTGTTTGGAGTTTTTTATTTGTGGACAGAAAGTGTGCCATGGTCGAGGACAATAATTAAAACTAATTTTAAAAAACTTGGAAATAATTATATTACTCGGGTATGTTAGATTCGCGTTCTACTACCCTGAGGGGCCTGAGGACCACAAGGTTGAGACTCGCCGACGTTCTCCATTCAACAAACAACAAAAAAATGAACTTGCCAAATAAAAGCATTTCTGGAAACACTCCAGACCTAGGCCCTGTAGTAGTATCTCGCCTGTTTCTGTTCGTGTAAATAAACAAAATACCCGGAAACGTGTCACCGCCAAGGCACTTTATCTCTAACTGCATTCTTACAGTAACATTGACGTGACACATTTCCCACCTTCTTTATAGACAACTCAGTGTTTGGTTTTTTTTTACCGTTCACTGACGTCTTAGAATTCAAATTATTGCGGGTTTTTTTTTTTATAGGAAAAAAAAAGAGAGAGAGAGAGAGATCACAGATTATCCAGTTGTTGAGTGTAGGTGCGTCTATGGGGGGAAAAAAGGAGGGGAGGACGTGGTGGTTTGAAAAAATCAAAAACAGCTAAGTAAGAACGATAAGCATGTATTTAGTTGTCTCTCTTTTTTCTATTTGTTCTCTCCCCTTCTATCCTGAAAATGAAAATTAAATGATTAAATCATGTCTATATTCGAATTCACAAAAAGACTCAGATATATGAGCCATACAAAAGTGAAGCACTATATCAGCTATTTTAGTTGTGTACCCTTTAACTTGTAAACGCTGTAACAGGTAGTTGTTTGTAATTCTCTTTGCTCTGTTTTCGTATTTAAAATGCACTATGAGAGGGTAGTCAGAAGAGACAAAGTGAAGCAAGGAATAGTGCCCGCCCTCCATTCGTTACTGCTGGAGTCTTCAGCCTTTGTCAATGAATATATCCCGCCATAGAGATAACCCCCTACACGCGCACACAAAGGTGACTAGTGTAGAGAAATCAGAATTAGGCGACGCACTAGGAAAGACGGATAATGAACGCGACAGTGATTATGACGTGATACTATGACACAACGGGACAAGTATTATGACGTGCTAATATGACACAACGGGGCAAGTATTATAACGCTACAGACGAGGGAAACACAGCCAATACTTCCCCTTGTAAACATCTAGACATTCACAAAACACAGTCGGTCTCTTTGTTGATAATAACCATTTGATTCGCCCTTCTTACTTTGGTCATTTCAAGTTACTAAGTATCACGATGTTAGCCGATAATTGAAGAATTCGTCGAAAACCTTGTAAATACATTTTCTAATTAAAACTTACACTGCAAATAATACGCTGGGTGACGTGGTTCACTTTTATGCAAAAATATTTATTGAAGTCAATAAATGGAAAGGTCGAGAGGTTTGCATTTTGTATACTTTTCATGATAGCCTGGGGTTCGTGTCTCCGAGGTCTCGCAATTAAAAGGTGCAACTGAGTAAAAAACAATATACTTTTATGGAGTGTATTGGCGTATTGAACTTATGCTAAACCACGAGAAAAGGTATGCAGAAGTTAGGTTCTGTAGGGGCTGGAGAAGTTTCTGATGAAACCACCAGGTGACCTGGCGTAATGCAAGTGAAATAAAAGGACTGGTGAAAAAGTTCAACGAGAAACGAAGCGAGAGACGTCAGGCACAGAGGACGTGTATTCTTGTAATGATTTTGTTTTTAACAAGTTTTAACATCATTTCATTTTGTTACTAATAGATCTAGACCTCGTTTCAAGATGAATGGATGTATTTTTTAAAATATAAATAAACGTTTTATTCGAGTTTATTTAAAAAGAAGCCGTTTCAAGCTATTTTAAGTTCTATTACTATGAATTTAATACACCAACGTCGGTTAAGCTGCACTAGTTGTTTGAGGCTACAAACCCACGACCTAGGATTAACAAGTACAGTTGAGCATTAACAAGTACGTATGTAGTTTACGTTTAAAAAAGTATCAAATAAAAAACAAATTATCTTATTCACCTTATTTTTGAAGCAAGGCACTGTGTTGGCTTGTATTTCATATATAGCAGGTATTACTAAGGAACTTGCAGGAAGAAGACACTGATATAAACTGTATGACCCAGACAGACTGAAGATGGCGATGAATAGGTAAACCATGTAATGATAAAAGAAGTGCAATAAGACGATTAAGACACACGTGGAGAGGAACCAGACACCAATTATGCCGAAGGACATTCCGCTCTGGGACGACTCCGCCTGCTGTTTGGAGAATTTCTCCTCTTTTATTTTGTCATCACTCGAGGTGGTCAGATTTCTCAAGGTACTGCGCTCCACACACGCAGCCCAGCCGGCACCAATCATAACAAACGCAGTCGAGAACACAGTGAGAACTATCATGTTAGGATCCCAAACTGGTTTAGGCGGAGCAAAGAGTTTTAGGGATATTGGCCTTTTGTGTAAAAAAATCTGGCTATAATCTGCCCACGTGATGCTTGCCACGGTAACGTTTACAGAAGAGAGCTCAATCGTCTGGCCAAAATGTCCAGTATAATAGTTGGTGGTGTTAATCAGCAGAACGTTCTTTCCATTCATTTGTTGCACCAGTTCGGCTTTCTGCTTGGGGGTACACTTCCCGCTCAATAGGGCAATAGTTTTGTCGCTGAAAGAGGTGTGCTGATGAAATTCTTGCAAGGTGCAGCCTGTTGCTTGGGACAAATCAAGAAGCTGACTCGGAACCGCATCTTCCAATGATGAAGGCAGCCTTTGCGAGTGAGAGTAATAGCTGATACAGAATGTTTCATCTTTTGTTCGAGAACTAACATGAAGTATTGCGTTTCCTCCAAAAGCGGCAGTCTAATTATTGAAAATAGAAAAAAAATGTTTTTTTTTCAAAGCAAAATTACCTTTCTATATAGTTTTAAAACAAACACTTATAAAATCAAAACACTTAAAAAATGTAAAACAAACAAAAAAATACTTAAAAAAAAAAAACAACCAAATCGTCACAAATGAAAAGAACTCTACATTTTAAACTATGTCTCACAATAATGTAGATTTTATTTCCTTTTTTTGAAATCAAACAAAATAAATTAATAAAAATAATTAATTCACTTATTGCTTATTTTTTTCTATTTGATTCATGCTTTGTTAAGTACGATAAACAATTTTGGAAAGTTTCAACTCCTTTCGAGAATGGGTGTGGGAGAAATAACTTGTAAAATTATCTGAGTGGACAAAGCCCACATATTTAGCTATATCGCTTAATACTGAAGGATTATTTTCCTTTGTTGTTATAAAAAAAATTAACCAATAAGTAAATTAATTATTGATAAATAATTATTTAGTGTAATATCGAAATAACTTCTACATTATTGAGTGATATAATGTAAATGGTTAGTTCTTCCCCTTAGATAAGCCTTTTTATATAAAAAGTACTTTTATATTTTGCTTATTATTAAATTAGTTGACAACTGTAGTCTTTGAAAGGAGCGTCCATGACATAGCTTTTTTTTTTTAAAAATTATTTCAAAATAACCTCCCATCTTCCTCTGTTTATTTTCGTACGCCTTTCTTTTGGTTCCATTGTATCGCTCTCACATTCCACCAGATCGCTTTCTCTTCTTCTTCTCTCTTACTCTATTTTAGTGCTTGAACAGTTTATTCTTTATTTCAACAGTGCTTATGTTTTTCTTATCCCCTCCCCCGGGGTCCATTATGTTGTATGATTGTTTAGCGATATCCTTCGGACTCTCGTTTTTCTTACCCTAACTTGGCGATGTCCCAGAAAGTTATTTTATATTGTAGGTCTGTAAATGTAATCTACAAATATCTATATAGAAACCGGATCTTAAACCACATGTAAACAAAGTGAAGATCCATATAGAATAGTTGGGATTAACTTCGATATTAAAATCACTTCCTGTAAACGAGGCCAAAGAGACCCTTACTCAAGATAACTAAACAAAACGTTTTGATATCCCCCCCCCCCAAACTTATCAGCACATATTCGCATTGGGACCTTAAGTGTACTCTAGAGTAATGTTTTGTATATTTAAATTAATATGACACGTTATAGTAAAGTAAAGTTCCCCTTTAAGACCTTGCGATCTATAGGGCAGGTGATGTTGAGGTCATCCGTTTCTTTGGCCAACGGTTAACGAGCAGGGTGTCATGTGGCCAGCACAACGACTTAAATCAGCTACCCATTAGAGTTGGGTGGACTCAGGAGCGCCGTAAAAATCCGGAAATTCAAAATCCTAGCCTTCACCGAAATTCGAACCAAGGACCCCACGTTTGAAAGCCAAGCGCTTAACCACTCGACCAGCGCGCCCTAAGGACACGTTATAACGTGTACATAACATGAACAGATCATCCAACTATATCGTTCGACGTGTACATAACATGAACAGATCATCCAACTATATCGTTCGACGCCACACCTGTACAATACACATTGATCTGGACTATTCTGTTTCTTTAATTACTCCGCTGACTTCTGCTTAGACGTGAGGTTTATGTGTGCACTCTTAACGGTTCATTGCAACTGTACATGTCACTGAGGCTGTCTTTCTTTGGCTTAACCTGGCACACATTTTACTGACTTTATTAATAATTTCAACAGTGCGTATGTTGTTGTTATTCCCACCTGGGCCATTATGGTGTATGATTGTTTAGTGATATCCTTCGGAGTCTCGTTTTTCTTATTTAGTATTGTAGGTGTGTGAGTGTCATTCACAAATACGTTTAAAAGTTTGAATCAACTCACTCTGTCTGTCTGTTAAAACGTTTGTACACGTTATTTTTCTCACACCCTATCTCAGATCAAGCTGAAATTCTGAATAATTATTTCTTTTATACGACAAAACAAGAATCAATTTAAAAAAAGACTATTTGCTAATTAACTATTGGTAATTAATTATTTTGTTTGGTATTGAAAAAAGAAAAAGAAATTGTACTTGAATGATAAGGTGGTATAAGTTGAATACCTGTATAATTTGCAAAGAGAAATAGGTCACCGCTTTAAAGTTTGAAACTAACGATAGATAACAATAAAACCTTCTATTTTCCTATGCACTTTGCTAACGCAGTGGTTAGCATGTAGGATTGAGGAAGCGTGACCTCTCGAGTTCAAATTCAGGTCGTTCAACTTTTGTTTTTATTAATGCATTTAAAAAGCGATCACGGTAAGATTCACACAAATACATCCTTCTCCCCCCCCCCCCCTTCCCAACTGGCCCAGACAAGTGATTTGAGAAAGCTAAAAGCATGAAAGTCGCAAAAAAAAATAAAAAAATAAAAAAATATTTGCAAAAATATTTCTAATCGCACAAATTCATTATTGTTAGCTTAGCTCTATTACAAATTTAAATACATGACTGATCCAAACTAATTCACACAACTACGCTAAATATAAGCTTTGCTGTTGTTTTTTCAAAAAAAGTATTTTAAAACTATTTTCTTGTTTACTATTCGATTAACTGGCTTTTTAGTAGCCCACGAGTAGAGAGATGGAAATAATAAACAACGAGAGTCTAGAGTGAATCTCCTTCTTCCTAATTATCTTAAAGAGTTGAGTCGAAGATTCTTGGAACTCTAGGCCCACGGTAACTCGCCTGTAAGGAATTGTCTGAACAAATTGTTTAGTCTGGGAAAGATCCGAGCAGATGCAATTTTTTTACAGCCCTATTACTGATGGCTCGTATCCCAAGACGCTCGGTCGAAGGCACACCGGGGAAACGTGCCCATATTCCTTCTCTGTACCAGAACAACCCTACAGTTACCCGACATAAATACAACTCTTAGGATGTGGATAGTGACATGCTCGTTTAGGGGCTCTCTTCCGCTCAAGCCAGTTCAATGGAGTTTTGTTCTGCACCCCCAGCGGATGTTTAGAGAGAATTAAAACCATTTTCTTTGACTGTTAGATATCTTGATGAAGGGCGGATAACTATAAGTATCCAGCATTTTGGTGTATACGTGCACAGAATATATTAAATGTTGATAAACTAGCAGTTAAGTTTATAATTTTTTTTTCTGCTCTTTTCAGCATAATAGAATGAAATTTTTAAGCTTTCTTGCTGCACCCAAACTAAATACTATTATTGATTATGTAATATAGCGTCCGTGACATTAATTAGGATAGACAATTCCACGTGAACATCCGGCAATAAAGTACCAAAGAACACAATCTAAACATGGCGAATTAACAGGCTGTCCAGGAGAACAAAAAGTAAGCAAGAGGGCGAGTAGATATGTCTCCAAAATGCATCTGCATAGCACAAGCAATAGCAGCATTTATTCTCCTGGTCCCTGTTCTAGTTCTGGCTTAGTCCGGTTCATACAAAGTTTAAGACTCGCTTCAAGTTGTTACTTCCTAGTATAGATGTGAAATGTAGTAAACTTCCTAAACTGAAAGTCAGGTCTTTAATTCGACAGTATCTAGAGATAAACACTTCTATTGATTTAATAAGTACCCAGTAAAGTGAAACCCTCCTGGAAATAAGTGCCCACTTGACGTTGACACTATAAGTACACACTCGAAAACTTTAGCTGAAAGAAAAAGCCAAGAGTCGTCAAACAGCCGTTTAACTTGCTCAAGCTAGCCACTGTATCCAGTGGCGTAGCTAGGGATTTTGGGGCCCTGGGGGGGGGGGGGGGGCTTGACCTCTTTAGAGGCCCGTGCATTTTGACATTCGACATTATGACATGAGATAATGGCGTAATACTTAAGGACAGCTTAAACCCCCAAATAGAAATTACATGTTTTAATAATAAAAAATGCTTTTTTTATTATGTGTCAGCATGCAAATAAGAAGAAAATAAATAATTTTTCTTTATGTCTTTCTTATCAACTTTTTGAGAAAAAAAATTTGGGGGGGCTATTTTTAGCTAAAATGACGAAAAAATAGCTATTTTTCATGTCAAGATTTCTTGAAAACTACTAAAGCTAGTTCAATAAAACTTCAGCTGTTGATTATTCAATACTAGTAGAAGATTGTGAAGCAGAATAAACCAAATTCATCAAATAGAAAAAAAGTTATAGCTCTAAGCATGGTTGCGGCCCATTATTTCAAGTTTTCATTGGGGGGTAGGCATAGAAAAAAATTAATTACTCTTAAAGTTTTCAACCTTTTCTATTTATTCTGCTTCACTTTCATAGCTATATATAGAATATTATTTGTGCCAAATTTCAAGACAAAATATTCATAAATAAATTTTTTATCACGCCAACTCTGAACAAAAAAATATGAAAATGGCTAATACGAGAAAACGGCAAAAAACGACAATCTCTGTGATAAAAACTAAGTTATTGTGTTTTTAAAAACATTGCTGCTATACAGTTAATATCTCTATTGTTCATCTGTGTCCTAATATTATTTTTTTTAACTTTTCAACGCTTTTTTTACTGTTATATCCTATCTTTTTTGACGATACGTTGCGATTTCTCAGATTCTAGGAATAGTACTTTGATGTAATTTATGGAGGAAAATATTCTAAACTTGCTATATAACCTTAAACTGAGTAGTTCACCTTCACTATATGATGAAACTAGCTTTATATACTTCTATTTCAAGACTTCTTTTACCAAAAAAAGCAATTTTAGGATGATAATATGGTGGAAAGTCTCATCAACATTTTGGATTTGTCGAGCGTTCCTCAAAAGAATTACGGCCTTAAAATACTAGTCTAGTTTCGTTCACAGCTTTTGCTTTTATTTTCAATAGTTCAACTAATTGTTGCAAGCATTCTGTTTTAAAAACAGTGCAGGAAAATGGTTGAGGTAGACCCATGGATGATATAGAAAACTTTAGGTCACCTTATGCCTATCACCCTATGTGAAACTATGTCTATATTATATATAGATCTATAAATACAAACAAATCCTGGTACTGGTACTTTAAATTGTTTTTGAAATTTCTTAGGCTTTAGATCTAAAAATAAGATTTAAGCTTTTCATTAATTCCATAAATGTCTAAGTGACAGTATTGTCCTGAAGACTAAATGAACTAAATCTACTTTTTAGATCTAACTACTATCATTTGCTATACTAGATCATAGATCTATGACTACTATGGTACTATTAGATTTAGTTAGATCTAGATCTGCTTTTATTATGGATTATTAGTAGACCTAAATCTAAAATGCAAAGAGTAGATCTAGATTATAATCTAGACTAGACTATTTCTAACAGACTAGCTAGATCTAGACTAGAGAACTAGGTCTAGATACTAGTAGTTAGATCTAGTCTAGTACTCTACTAGACTAGTGTTAGTAGCAATCATGGCCGAATGAGCTAATTTCCGCAAAGCTTACTTATATTAGGTAAACCTTTCAAAATTTAAGTGTAGATCCCATTTCTTATCCATATTGAGTTTGAGAACTGATAGCAAATAACAAAAACAAAAGTACTAAAACTTTATCAAGCCACGTAGCTTCTCAGCAAAGGGTTGGAAGCCTAGGAAACCCGCGCAGTTGTTTACATGTGTCTCCAGGTCAATATTTGTAAAGTGTTTTCTGATTAGTTTAAACCACATAAAGATGTATCTTTAAACCAATGACAACGTTTGTTTTATTTGTTTTCAGATTTTATTTATGGAACATACAGGATTTTTTTGCATTTATTGTGGTGAAAAAATTATTGAAATCGGACCAAAAATAAAAAAGTTATAAAATATTTGTAAAATTTGCATACTAATTAGGTGACATATAAATGTCTAGTATACAAAATATAAAAAAATATTTAAAATACTTCTACTTTGAATTTTGACATGCTTTATACACCAAATTGTTCAGAAATATATATATATATAATATATGTATGATATTCAGTAATAAAAAAAATCGAAAATTTTGACCCATAGGGGGGTTTGACCCATAGGGGGGTTTAAGCTGTCCTTAATGTAAAAACAAATTTTTGAAACTCATTTGCACCCCCCCCCCCCCTAAAAGTGGGGGCTCGGAGGGACTTTTTTATTAGGACCCCCCCTCCCCTAGCTGCAGTAATTCAAACAAGAGCTCAGAATATTCAATGAGTTCATAATATTTCTAATAGAATGCGCAAAGACCATAGAACTTAACTATAATACCAAAACAGAAAAAAAAACTGACTTAAAAAACAAGCTATCCTTAAGCAAGATGACATTCAAAAAAAAAAAAGGTACTCTCAAAATAAGTTACCCTCAAAATCAAGATACCACCAAAAAACCAAAGTGTTAGGCACTTAAATTAGTATAGAGACTTAGTAAAGTTGACAGACTTTCAAAGAGACATTAACTAATGAGAATGATAGTAGAGTATAGGAATATAGTTTGTTTATTGTTAGTAAAGTTAGTTGGTGTTACGACTTTGAGGTGGCAACATCGTATTACGGACAGAGACTCGACCTTGGCCTTTATGTGCTAAACTTTATTCGGTCTGGAAAAGTCTTTTCAGCTTGTTATTGTGGTAGGATTTGATCATTGTTAGTTACTGAACACATTGAATACACCCGTACAAGAAACTCTTCTGAGTAATCTTTCGAACCTAGACAGCCATCATACAGACATAAGACCAAAAGAAACGTATATGTTTTGTACGAGTATAAGGTCGTTGTATCTTATCATGTCGACTGGCTGGATTTGTTCTTCACTCACCGAGAGCTATAAAACGTTCTAGAGTCAAGGCTTGTGTCTTTTTTTTTTAACCTTAGGTTTTGATTGGCTGTGGAGCGCGGTGGCTGAGTGGTTAAGCGCTCGGCTTCTAAACCTAGGGTTTTGAATTTCGGGATTTGTATGGCGCCCCTGAATCCACACAACCCAATGGGTACTTGACTTTAGTTGGGGAGAGTAAAGGCGGTTGGTCGTTGTGCTGGCCACATGACACCCTGCTCGTTAACCGTTGGCCATAGAAACAGATGACCTTAACATCATCTGTCCCATAGATCGCAAGGTCTGAAAGGGAAACTTTACTTTTTTACTTCTTTGATTGGCTGACCACGAGGCTGTAAATAGTGTAGAATTTACTTCCGGTTCAAGAGCTTTTTACATTTTTACATACTAGACATATGTTACCCGCGGGTCTCAATATGCGTGTCACTGATATAGTGCATTAGAATAGTTTGTGGGAAGCGTGGTCAAGAGGCTGAGTACACTTGACTTGGCTTGGCTACCTATGAAGGGGACTTGAGGCTCGACACCCGACTCGAGCTGAGCTGTGTTTACTGAGCACCTAAAGGCAGCACGGAAACAAATGTGACTGGACCATAGTGTTCTGAGCATTCTAAACGCACTATATAAAAGCTATAATAATAATTAGAAACAATATTAAAAAAATAAACAAAATAATAATGTTCTAAGTAAAGCGAATGCGTGAATGTAAACATGGTTTGAATAATGCTAATAGCTAATCGACCTAGTTCCATTTTTTGTTACAAAAAGATTTGCTTGCATATATATTGAGATCTAGATCTAGAGTCTAATATAGTTTTTGACCTAGATTAAACTTAGATTCATTTGTTTGAATTAAGTAAAATAATCTACTTTCACTAAACATTCTTGATCTATCAGTTTAAGGTTGAATTTAAGGTTCAATAAGCTTATAAATTATTTTATGTTAGTATATCACACATATAGAGCCTCATTTACCTGTCTAATCACAGCGTGTTTTCACTGCGCATATAAGGTTTTTGCGACACATGAACGGAACTTTAGTGTCAACGCGGCATCGCAGCTATAGCGAACGAATGAATGAAAAATGCTTTAGAAAAACAAATTTGAATGTTAAATTGATTAAAATATGAAATGAATGGACTATAATTAGTATGTTCATGTGTTGAAGTACAAAACTATCTTTGCGAAGAGAAGTTCTATCATCTTAGAGTTGAGTTAGAGTTTTAGGCCTACGAATAGAGAGATGTGTAACATTTCGGTCTTGTCTAATGAAAGAATGTACATTATGTACGTCAGGACTTCTAAATTCGCAGATATAAGGAACGAATTTATGTAAAAGTGCTTTTGAAAGACAAATTTGAAGCTTAATTTTATTAAATAAAGAAATCAAAACACTATATTTTGTATTTTTCATGTGTAAAAGTAAAAAACTATATGTGCAAAGTGTAGTTCTTAAAATTAGATCTAGATCTAAAAACGCGTGAATGTAATTGTTTATATAACATTGTTAGTTTAATTTTATGTAGCTCTAGATTTAGAATCTAAACAATTTGAATGCTACAGTAGTCTAGTCAATAAATAAAAACTTTGAGCCTATTATAGTAAAAGACTATAAACACTGTGATGTGAGCTTGTGTTGACCTAGGTGTAATGTGTTGACCTAGATACATTAGCCGTGTTTCATTCATTATTTCTTAGCTAAGTTGCTAAGAGGTCTAAATGCGCATAAGTAAATCTTAAAGAAAAAAGTAAATTGAAAATAAAGACTTAAAATTAGACCGAATCGGTAACTGTAGGCTACATGCTTTAAAGAACCTCTGACGTTCATTTCATTTGTATCACTACGCGATATAATGGTGCCGCAAGTTACGGAAAAGTATGTCAACACGTTTAAAGCTATTAACATTTAGAGCGAACGATTTTATGTAAAAAATGTTTTGTAAAGTCAAATTTGAAGGTTAATGAGCATTTCTGACAAGTTTTATCAAGATTGGTGAAACGGTTTTGATTTATATACATACATACTTTATATACATACATACATACGCCTTACTTTCTGCTTTATATATTAGATAGTGCCACAAATGTGCTTCTTATAAAACAATATAGATGGCAAATATTAGTGAAATGCACTACTTGGCAACACAGAATTAGTGCTAACATCAAGACTAAATACATTCAATGCGAATGTAGAAATTTCATGAGAATCTTCTCGTCTTTCATTTCCCTTTGAAAATATTTTGTTCAGGAGATCGTTAGCATGCATAGAACTCATTCGATATAGGCCAGTGTTTCTCAAAGGTGTACTTGTGACTACCTCCTGAGGAAACAAATATTACGTTAGGGTTCCCTTGGTTAGCTAGGGGGTCTGGGGGGAGAGCACTGTAAATAAAAGAACGAGAGAGACCTGTGACGTGGCAACGAGCTATAGGTCTAAGCTGCCCACAGGTTGTGACGTTGCAGGTCAGTGTAAGGCCTTATATAACAAATGGTCTCGCATTCACGCATAAACACACAGGGTGCGTGTTTTAACAAAAGTAGATTACAAAGCTATATTAACTCACTCTGTCTGATAAAATTTGTACACAATTTTTCTCCCAAAGCCAATCTTGGAGCAAGTTAAAATTGTGCACAATCATTTCTTGTATCTGCCAAGACAAGGATCAATTAAAAAAAAAAAAGGTTACAAAGACGGTTTGTGTGGAAACACAAACTCAGAATCGGCCCCCGAAGTGGTCCACTTAGAGTCTTTTACCAGGATTCGAGAACGGGACCTTCGGTTCCAAGTGAAGCCACATCCTCTCCATATATTCATTTAGCGTACACTTATATTTTTTAAAATAATAATTATTAACCTTATCCATACATTCAAAATTAATAACATGTTACATGTAATAAAGAAAAACTAAAAAAGATTTATTCTTCTAACAAAATTAGATAAATTGGCTACACGTTCTACGACTGAAGAAGGCCAATAACTTTAAGCTACAATTGTGAACAAATGACTTAAGACTTTCCCCTCGCAAAAAAAAAACCTAATTAATATCTCCTTTGTCATTTGTCATACAAACTAGACATAGTTCTAGCTAGATCTAGACCTAGTTTTAGATCTAAATCTAGATTCAAGATCTAAGTCTAGGACTAGAACTAGATCTAAGTCTACATCTAGTGTTAGATCTAAGTCCATATCTAGATCTAGAACTCGATATAGAATCTTGATATTGAATCTACTATATCTAGACTAGAACTCGTATGAATTTACACGTTTAATCTTAAAATTACTAGACCTAGGCCAATGTTATGATCAGGAATTGTAGGCCTTTACCAGTAAGGGTGTACTATGCTGTTCGTTTCCGATTTATTTCTTAATGTTATAGCCTACTGTTGTTTACATAATAAATAAATATGCACCCCTAAGCTGTCAGAAGATAAGTTAATGTCTTAAGAATAAGAATTTTGTTCAATTTATCAATACATTTATAATATAAATATTATAAATATATCTAGATCTGGGCTTTATTTAGTCTTATTTAGACTGTCAAGTGTAGGCCACTATATTGAGAATATGTCAAAGCTGCGCTCTATAAAAGTAGTTTGTTATTTTTTAAACTTATAACTAAAACGAAGTTCGTTTCAAAATTCTTTCTTAAAAACAACATTTGAATCAGTATTCTATTCAATGAGTTAGTTTATAAATGGAAAATATATTTTATAATGATCAATTGACACTTTTACCATTGTGACCTTAAGATGCAATTTTTTTTTTGTATCATTTCGCGAATCTATGAATGAAGCTTGAGTTATTAATGAAGAAGTCCATGACCTTTTAAAAAAAGTTACCTCCCCTGAAGTTTTTCCTTGAAAATTATGTGTTTTTTTTTTTTAAATCTGCTTGCCTAGATAATTTTAAAGATTAGATGGTTCAGTTTCGAAAAAGAAAGTAGAAGCCTTTGCATCAGTATTTGAATGATTTAAAATATGATTTCCGATTTTCATTTTCTTTTCTAGTTTCTGAGATCTAAGCGGGACGGACGGACAGACAGGCCACACAAAACTAATAGTGTCTTTTCCCTTTTCGGGGGCCACTAAAAATCAACCAATTAGTTAATTAATTATTGGTAATTAGTTGTTTTTTTTTGGGTATCAAACAAGATAAAGAAATTGTACTTAACAGATGTAGTGGTATAGGTTGAATTATTCCCCTTTATACTTAGTGTAGAGATTTAGGTCATAGCTTAAAAGTCTAAAACTAACAATGGATAACTATAAATCTTTCTATTTTTATAAACACTTCGATGGCACAGTGGTTAGCATATCCGGTCGGGAGGCTTGAGCCCATGAGTTTAAATCAAATTCGTACATTTTTGTTTATAAAAAGGATTTTAAAAAGGGATTACTGTAACATTCATCCAGATATACCTCCCACGCTCCCCCCTTTCAGTTATTGTTAGTCTAGATATGTTACAATTTTTTTTACATGACTGATTCAAACTGATTGATACAATTACACATAATATAAGCTATGTTTTTAAAAACATATTTTTTAAATATCTGACTTGTATGCTCCCTCCCCGTTCCCATTTAAAGTAACCGTGGTTTTACGTGGCTTTCATTGTCTCCATAAATCGTCTAAGTAGTCGTGTCACGTGACAAGAGGGTGTTGCATTTTGTAGACTATTTGATGTTATCAATAATTAATGCAGGAACATCGAAGCGTGTACCGCAATATCGCCAGTAATGTATCGAATATTTCGTGAAATGTACTTATTCAAATGAGAAATCGTAAAATAAATTATACAATAAAAATTCTGTTTAAATATTGGGCAAATCAACATGGAATATCTCTTTAATATTTAGTATTGATTCAGTCTCATTACATACATTGAGACAATGTGATTAAATTTTAAATTTGAAAGAGTAATTAATGCTAGACTATGTACACACAAACACACAATAGTTATCCACACGTCACACACTAGTCATCCCCACAAGGCATCGACAAGTCACACACTTATTGGTACTTAAGTCATAATGATAGTCACAATTATATTGGTAGTCACTGTCATAGTGGCAGTCACAGTCATAGTAACATTAACAGTCATAGGAACAGTCACTACCATTGTGACTGCTTTTTTCATTTAATTTTTTTTTTTTAATTTGTGTTTTTTAAAATAATTTCCTTTGTTTCTGTGTGTATTTATTTGCTAAAATTGTGATGGGAAAAAGTCCGCGGACGAAGACAAAAGTGATGTGAAATAAAACAATGAGCACATCAGGTTGTACGTTAAAATAACCATGACGATTGATTTATGCTGTTGCTAAGGAAGTTGCTATGAAAATCACCATGTTAGGTCAAAATTTTGCAAAGGAGCAAAGCGCAATGGGAGATAAGCAGCTAGTGCGATAACAAAATGTAAATAAGAGCTTCACGGCTTCCTAGCAGGTCTCGGATTATACAAGGACAAGGCTAGAGAGATAAAAAAAAAGAACATAATATCAATTAAAAGATTGAATTTAATTTTTTTTTAATTTACAATTGAAGACATTTTTTTTTCATCATGTTTAAATTGTAGACGTTTCGAACTTTTCTTACTAACTGAACATTATTATATCGCCCTATTCCAGACCTTTAGGACAGCAGAGGATGGCTCAGTTTAATCTCTAGACCATCTTGACATAACACACGGCCATGACCGCCCAATAGCCGCTTATCAATGCTTCATTAGCAAATACTAGAGTGTAGCCTATAATTATAGGCTAAATTATGTTGAGAGGATGGCTACTGTCTTTATTAAAAGTGATTTAACAACATATAACTTAGGTCCACTATGTCTCCGCATTTGAGGACCACACTAGAAAGAGGACAAGTAGTGTGATATCTCAACTTTTAATAAAAGGCCCTTGGTCTCAAATAGCCTCGGGCCTTATGAAGGTTGAATCCAGCTCAGTTCGTATGCATTCTATCCAGCCTTCTCTACTTTCTAGTGCTAGTGCCATAGATTCTAATAAAAGAGCCGGGAAAACAACTTCAAAAATGAAAATAAGTGTCCAAAATTTTAAAATAAAATTTTCTTTAATTATTCGTATTTAAAACATGGTAATTATTTCTTTTAAACCAAAATAGATTTTTAAAAAATACACATACCTTCGACTGTGTCAGAAAGATATACAAAACTAGCAAAAATATGGATTTAGATCTAGACTTCATGTTTTGCTAGTCAAATGAACGTCTGTGTCGAACTGTCGTGTGTTGTGACGACCCTTGAACTGGTTGACCCACTTTATCGTCAAATGAAATACCCAAACAGCAGAAATCTAAAAATAACTCTTACGGTACCCTCCCTCCCCGAACTAAACGAAGTCAAATTGCTTAGTCCCGGCGATCGGAAGCAAGCTGAATCTTACTGTCATGCAGCGCATACTCTAGCAGGCTTGACCAGGCGCCGCTAAATTCTCTCATAGAGAATAAACAGTTTATTCACTTGACGTTTCTGTGATTAGCTTTCTGAACGAATGAGCCATTGATTTTGGATAATATCAATACAACACTGGGATCGATTAGGCATCGAATGGATGTGAGCTGCAGCAGACTGAGTTGCTAATCCAATTTTGAACCCAGCGCTGCAAGAGTTAATGATTTAGTACCTACTCTGGCGCAGACACTTTTCAAAGTAAAATTTAGGGCCAGCTGAATAATGTGTGGGTTCCTATGTCAAAATCAATGTGAACCTTTAGATTATAAATACACAACATAGAAAAATTGTCTGTAGGCCTACCAATCTGTACCATTCAACAATTAACACTATTAACCAACTTTCTAATTTTAAATGTTCAAACAACGAAAGAAACGAGAATAGGTTTTAGGAAACGGAAAGGCGGCCATCTTGAAGAAATTCAGATAAACAACCAGACCATAGAACAAGTGCAAAAATATAAATACCTAGGTACAACCATCAACAACAAACTAGAATAGAGTGAACACTGTCAAAACCTTTACACCAAAATTCACCAACGACTCTTCAATCTTAGAAGGCTAAGAAAATTTAACATCGACAAAACAATAATTAAACTTTTTTTTATACAGCAACCATCAGCAGTCTAATTAACCAAGTACCACGAAGAAGTGAACATATTTAATAAGCTAAATAACGGATTCTTTCAAAGTAGCAGTAACAGCCAGGCCTTTTCCACGATGTGCAAAATATAGACAAAAAGTAAATAAATTCTTAAAGATAACCTGCACCCATTAAACCTCTGGTACATCAGATCTGAACGAAGTGGTCGATTAGTCGATTCCTATCCATTAGGACTAAAACAGAAAGATTTAAAAACTCCTTCATCCCACTTTCAGTCAGAGTTTTACAAGATCATCTGTCGTCATCGAGAAGTACATAGAAGTCTAATTTATAAAGTGCTAGTTATGAGTGTCTATGTGTTTCGTGTGTGAATGTTGTTCGTATTTGCATCTATATTGTTATTGTACAGTGTTACGCTGAAGTTGTCAATTGTAGTCAAACTGAATTTCCATTTGATTGGATCAATAAAAATTATCATATATTGTTGGCGCGATTTGTAATATTTTTTTTCGAAAGCGTTTATCAACTGACTCTATCTGTACGGTATAAAGTGTGAACACGTTATTTCTCCCACAAGCCTTCTCGGATCAAGTTATAATTTTGCACTTTATTCATTGACGTTGATAATACATGAATCAAACAATTAGTCAATTAATTACTGGTTATTAATTCTTTTGTTTGATATCAACAAGGGAAACTAATCTTTCCGTATTCGCAGCTATGGCTAAATATGTCGGGTTTTATCCCCTTTAGTAATTGTACACGTTATATCTCGCAAACCCATTCTCGGATCAAGTAGAAACTTTAAACATTTATTTTACCTAACAAAACATGAATCAATTAATTATTTGTAATAAATTATTTTGTTTGATATTGTGAAAGGAAATTACCTTCTACATTCTTGAGGTATATAGTGTAAGTGCGGAGTTCTTCCCCTTAGGTAAGTTTTTTAAAGGATTTTAAAAAATATTTTGCTTGTTTTAAAAATATATTTTGTATGAATTTGTCTTATACCATACACTGGGACAAATATATTTATTATATACACGTTTTATAAAATATGTAGTTTTGAAGAGCGTATTTGTGACTCTTTGTAGCCATTGATTACATAATGAGGAGAGCAATGAATCGTGACGTGGACAGCATCGAATGATGAACTTGGACTTCGACAAAGATGTTGCACTACTTGGGGCTACAGATAAATGCATGCAAGAAATGAGGGAGAGCCTAGATAGAGAGGCACCCAAAAATTGGCCTCCGCATAAACTTAGATAAAACTAAAATTGTGCGAGTGGGATATAAGGCAAGGGGTGCCCAAGTCAGACTTAGCGAATCAGAACTTCCAAGAGTTGCCTAAGTTCACATACCAAGGCAGCAATAATTTAAATGCAACGATGGCAGTTTGACATTAAATAACGTAATTAGAACTGGTCTTATATTCTAACGTTTTGAGACGCCTAAATCTATCAAGAGACCTAGAGACACGAATGAGTTGTCCCAGATGGTCAGTAATTAATTGATTGCTAGACAAGTGTGTAGCTTTCACTAACAGTGATATCAATTACACATTCCATTAGTGTGTCTGGTCAATTGACAGCATGTGTAAAGAGCAAGGTAATCTAGAAACGATTTTAGTTTTGGCACGAAAACCAAAAAACAACAAAATACTCCAGTTTGGATCAAGTAACCTAGTAACATT